>OX123199.2:21650400-22343963 GCA_944739405.2 Euclidia mi | reverse complement strand
GCATACCCACTGGGTTTTCTCTGCCGCAGACGGTAGCGAATACCGCTTAGGTCTGAACAGGTCTTAAATCTGAAATAGTTGCGCAAAGAAAATAATTCAAAAATTCTTTGTAACTTTTCTTAGTACAGTTTGTGAATGCAATCATCGAAAAATATTCTTAACAAGCCTGTACTGTATTCACTGGGGAGTGTCCTTCTTTAATTTTAAGTGTTTTCATAAATATCAAGGCCTCACTTAAACATTGAAATGTAATGGCGAGGTCTTGTTAGCGTTTGCAATAGAGCGAATTCTTTTAAAGTGCAGTCAATCTAGCTGTAATATTTTCACACTTTATTTCACAATATAATAATATGGTTACGGAGATATTGGATGGTTCGCTGTGTGTCTCCACACAGCGAACCATCCAACCAACACCACCCAGTAAGCCTAAGTGCCATTCATGTTCTCTTATACCTACTGCAATTGTTAATAGACAGCATATTACATACACGTATGATGTAAAACTGGGTCATATCCGAGTTACGCGAAGGATTTTTCTTTACTTAATCTTTTATTTGCATAGGTACGATCTCTTTACGATTTTATAAGGATATGGTGTTTAAAATGCAAAAGCGATGCATTCGCGCTATGTTTGGTATTAAAAGTACCGAAAGTTGTAGGCCTTTTTTCATAAAGTACAACATTCTCACACTTCCATCACTTTACATTATTGAGACAGCTCTATTTGTCAGGAACAACCCTGGGCCTCAAGTCTGCTATTTTAAACACATTCGTCATTCCAACACGATCCCATTGTCATTTTGACAAAAGTTCGTAGTCTGGTAATTCATTATGATAGTTCAGTGATCGATCAGTGGAATCGTAATTGAATGGTGGCAGAATGGCATTGTTGTATTGCCATAGATAAAAAAACCATTAGAAGAAATGATTTTTGAAAAACTACCATGAAATTTGATTATTTTTCATGCCAGATTTCATTTATATATTATTTAAATATTCATTACTAGTGTTATAAGCACTAAAAAGTTGTATTAAAGTTCGTAAATAGCAAAAAAACAATGAATTTAACCATTCAACTCAATAATATTTGTTCTGTTTAGCTGTCAAAGTCAAATCATGTTTTGAAGTAAGAGCTGTCAAAAGTTCAAAACTCATACCTTTTTGTAAACAAAGTCCTAGTTTGTTATATTTCTCAATAATCTCAATGCACTGCGTTGAATTGTTTAGTACCGAGTAGCTCGTATGTTTCTCTTAGAGCCAAAACGAAGATATCAATGGAAAATGCTCTATGGATAACAAATTCCAAAGGAAATGATACAGCAAGGTTATGCAGTTCACACCTCAAAGAAAAGTGATTATATCGACAGGAGTAAATACTATAATTAAAGATAGCGAGTTAACTACTAAAGGTGTTTATATTCGAAGAAGAATTGGCATAACCAAAACATGAAATATTGAAGATTGAGTTAGATCATAGATACATTCCTATTACAATTAAAATATTATTTGTGTTTCATGTGTTGTAACTGTATCAAGAAGGAAAATAAAACTCATAATTATGTGTTATTATTAACAATGTTGTTTTATTAAAGATAAGTAATTTCTGTACATGAATTTATTAAGAATTATTGGTTCCAATTATAGACACAAAAATTGAACACTATTCTCATATACTAACTATCACAAATCTTCACTTTTGCATCTACTAGCAAAGCAACTTTCTTCATACTGGCTTTGCAGAATCCTCACATATATGTATGTCTCAAACAGATGGATATGAGCGGTCACAAAACTCATAAAGAAGTTGCCCGTTTGCTTGAATTTTGTATCTGTAAGAGAGATAAGTAAATATTTATAAACACACCACTCATTACATCATATTCTTTTATACTAAGATCTTCTATACTATGCAATTAATTTAAAAACACTTTTCATCATAATTCAGACATTATTTAATTGAATTATGTAGGTACCTAAATTCTTTACAGGACTCCATAAAATGTAGGTAGAATATATTGATAAATTAGGAACATTATATAAAGCATCATTAACATAACTGTTCCTGTCATTTAGATATGGCAATATTAAAAAGAGATCAGGAAGATCTTATTGTACTAATACTTCAAACTATCACATAGGTATGACATTATCATTTATTTAAGTACCAAACCACGGCTGGTTACTATCTATAGTCATATCATTATCTACTACTAACACTTCCATTCCCAATGTGTAAAAACATTACTCTTTCTTTTTAGCTCCGTCACTCAGATGAACTAAGTTCATCTGAGCTCTGCCATAGTTGGGTTAAAAGCACAGCTACAACGTTTGAAAATATTATTTAATTTCCTGTTTCTTATGTTTGGAATATGAGTATTTAGCTTTGATGTTCTTGTATATTTTGGAAGGCAGAATGTACATGTATAATTTGATGTTCAAGTAGACACTTGAACATCAAATTTGGAAAACCACAAACTGAACTAGGCGAACTATGATATTCCTTTCCATTTAATACATTGATGGTATATTTTATATAATGCCTCTGTAACTTCTTTAGTGGGCTGCGACACAGTAATTGGCGAAATGTCATGGAGGGCACCCTGTCCAATCAAGGTCTGGTAAGATCCTGATGCGTAAAATGAGTGCTACCAGAATCAGCAATAAAAATATAACATTAATTAATAAATTTCTTCTTTATAGGAATAGACTAAGACTATAGAATAAAAGGCAGACAGAGCGCGCGGAACACTTGCGTGAGGCCACTAAAGCAAATACAAAATTGAAAAGCGAATACAAACTCGACTCAGTGCGCTGCGAAGCATCGTACAGTTCACACGCCACGATCGATCCTGCTTTTAAATTCATAAAATGCCGTCTTGCGTTTTTAAACATTGTAAAAGTTGTTTCTAAAAGCAAATACGGGAAGATGGAATATATTCTTACAGATAACTATGGATTATTTGACCGTTTTATAATATTATTTCGATAAAATTCGTATTTCTGCAGAAAATATGTAAGTGTTGCCAGTTTACGTCGACACCGTTTTCCCTGAATTAGGGAAAATGCACTTGTCAATTGATTATGTAGGTAATAATGATTGTCATGTTAATGAAAAATACATTAACGTATTGTAAAAGTATATTGTAGATTATATTTTTTCTTGTAAATATACTAATAGGATTTCCATTAGTATATACATTGTTTTGAGTTCGATCCCCAAACGATCCAAATATTCGTGTACACGCGGCTACTTGTCAAGCTATACACTTTGACCTTTGTACCGTTGTTAGACCTTTGTACCGTTCTTATGGCGTAGGGAATAAGTATCAAAATCGTACTTCGACTATTTAGCTTGACTTGGCGCCGTGTGTACATTAAGTACAGAAACAGAAACTATTGATTGTAGCCATTATTTATTTTTAATTGCAATTTTTTTTTGTTACGATTTATGATTATGATATTCATAATTTATTGTATGCATGACAAAATGTTTTTAGCTAATGAATATTTATGACGCAAGCCTATTTATTTCTCAATTTACGAATAAAATTAGTTAAAACTTAACTCGGAGCCTACATTTTTTAAGAAATGTATTTATAAAAGCATACTTTAATGGTATCTTTTATTTGAATAATTTTCACAACAGCATTACATATTAAAAGCATTAATTAAATCTATGGTAAATTCTTCAAAACCACAAACGAATATAAAATATTACCTTTGTAATATTTTTATATTCGTTTGCAAAAACTATATGCAAAATAGTGGGAGATTATTCATAATCTGGCAACTTTATACACACATAGACGCGCGTGTCCGTACAGTGCCAGTCGCCAAATGTCACGCACACATAGCTGTCAACGTGCCTCACTTAGTTGGACGAATACGCTACATCTGGTTCTTGTTTGTTAAATCTGTGGGAATAGAATAATAAATCAATATTAACTTCAGTTTTCTAACCTTTATTTCTGCCGATACGCTATCGTTTTGACGCGGTCTGGCCTTAAGGGGAATGAGTTTTTGAAATAACTCCCTTACTGAATCCTTTCCTCTCTAAGATGAAACGTTTTTACAAATTTCGCCTCGGGAAAATCCGTAAAAGGGTTTGTAGTCATCCTCGATAAGCGACTGGCTTGTTAGGTAGCTCGAGAATATTAGTTGGCAGTTAATACATTATCTCTTTTTTGTAGTACATTAAACTTTTTGATTGTCTATCACTATGTTTCACAAGCAAACACTAGACAAAAGCAATGATTGCACGATGGCGTTACGATGGTAGGTCACTGATCAAAAGAACTGTCAAAATATTACCAGACTACCGCATACGTCAGTCATCGATTTGTCATTATGTACGAGACTACCAATCTATGCCATGTCTTTCAATGGAGTGTCAGTGGTTGACCATCGGAAAATCATAATGGCACCATTGTAACAGTAGACTACCAAACTTGTCAAAATCAACAATTATGAAGTCAGTGATTGACCATTTTGGCACTATTGTAATAACAGACTTGAGGCCCTGATCTATTTCCTAAACTATCTGATTGCGTCAGCCGAAATCGCCGTGATAATGATAGACTTCGTGTCCATTCCGCTAAAACTTTACTCTATAAAAGTATAGTATGCAAAGCTCCACTAATCTATAATAAAATTCCAATAGCTATTAGGCATATGAATAACACACAATTTAAGAAGTCGCTTAAAAACCTACTAATTCAAAAAAGCTATTATAATATTGATGATTTTCTTTGTGATAAAGCTATAAGGGCACAATAATTATTATGTTATTATATTATCATATACCACATTATTAAGTACTTATTGTAAATTATAATTATTGACTTATAATATTATAATGTATCCACGACCTAAGACTATTACTGTAATTTTTTTTTATTTTTTTTTATGTACTGCTTGACATTTTACTATTACTTTGACATTATTTCTATTTTATTATTTGGACATTTTTATTGCTTTATTTTAATTTTATTATCTTTTTTAAATTGTTCGACATATTCTATTATTATTTGTTACCGCCATAATTTAACTATTGTTAACTACTTCTCATACATTGCAATTATATTTTTTAATTATTTCATTAATAAATATTCTAATTGGATCTCATTTATATTTATACATGTCATAATAATGTTAGAAACGAATCATGTCATTGTATTTAGCTGTTAAGTATATTTAATGTGTATTATTTCATCTTTGCACGCCACATGTGGCAGAATATGCTGTACAATCTAAAAACTGATAAGCTGTAAAATGTGACCGTATTCTAGCAAATAAAGGATTGATTGATTGATTGATTGATACGTTGCTGTATATTGATTCTAGGTATGTTGCCATCAAATCACACAGTCACAGCTAAATAGAATAGCGTTATATTTTTCTGTACATGATTACTATCTCCCTTACTCTCGGATACTCTGTAGGCATAGATAAATGAATGGTTCCTGCAAGTTACTTGTGAACCGCGTTTGTGTCGCGTGTGACATCTATATGTATGAAACGCTAGTATGTGGGCCACACGCAAGCGATCAAACCCACGTGCATTCAAAGCACTCTTAATGCTCTAGCACACACTTGTAAAATGCACGTTGTAGTGGCTTAAGCGGTCGGCTCAGTCCATAATACTATGTCTTCTGTTTTGGGTTCGATCAATCACAGGAGAACACACATATTTTATTTCCTACGAAATGTTCTGTTCTTTCATGTTTGTAAACTCCCTGCAGTACAGAATTTAGTGGTTTGTGGTCCGAATCCAAAGGCGTGATCACGATGGGAAAACGCTCACAAGCTTACATGAGTTGCTAAGCTAAAAAACATCATCAAAGACCGCCACTGCTGCAAATATGAATCGTCTAACTTTTTCACTCGGTGCGACTTAGAGCTGCCCAGATTTCGGTTCGGTTCCCGCGCGTCTAATAAAATGTCGTGCTACCTTTCGGGAAAATAAAACATTACTTTGTAGAAAATGTCCCAAACCCTTAAAGCGTCCGACCCTCATGACCGTGCCCACAAAATTATTCAAGAGGACTTTTTTTGTTGCTTACGATCCACCTTGATAGTATGACTGTTGTCGAAAGTGTTGGGGCTGGCGGAAGAGGGGTGTGAGTCTCTCCACTTGAAGCGTACGGGGCTTAGGTACTTACTAAAACTACCTCGGTGTCCTCGATGTCCCATTAGTGTCGAGGTTTTGTGAATCGCGGTTAGCATACTTTACCGTGACCCTGCCTGGGAACTACGCTTGGTCAGCTGACAACTATACCCTACACAAGTTTGAGTAATAATCCTGACTTCGATCAATTTAAATAATTTTGTTTCACAGAACAGCATCCACAATGGAGTGTACCCTGGTCACCTGCAGTCGCTGTATGTGCTGTGGACCTTACTGGTGGCGGCACACTTTGCGGGACTCAGCGTTCCTTTCGGATTAGTACAAAAGGCATTAGCCATATTACCTAGGTGAGTTCTTATCATACCTTTTTTTATGTATTTTATGCCACTGGAAAATTCCATTCGATCTCACTCCACCACCCAGTTCGCTAACCATGAGTGTATAATAGGTACCCTTTTTTCTGATGCCACTACTCGAAGTTGAATTTGGAGTCTGGTGGAGCAAAATATATAAATGTGAGTCCGGAAAGATATTTATTTTGGACTACGCACTAGCCACTGCGTTGTCCTCGACTTGTTTTAGTGGCCGGGCCTTGCAAAACTAGCAGTGTGATATCATGATATGTCATGCATGAACGACATCGCCGAATTCGCATCAGCTGTAATCACAAATCTGTGATCGCAAATTGACTTATTTTTTATGTGATCTTTTTTATTATTATTTTCTTATGAATAGTTTAAGCTACCTCTTTGGTCTAATATTTTTTTTTCATTTAACTAAATTATATTTATTGGATACTTTACTAAACTTTGGCCCTATTAGCAGCTGTCTTCAAAGTGACCTACTCGTGTTAACTTGTATATTTATAACATTATCAATATTATAATTTAATATCTGCAGATCTTGCATTAGATTGTCAAAATTGCGACCCGTCCGATCGATTTTCATAGAAGACTACGAAATAATAATAAGTGTTGAATTTGATAGTCATTGTACAATGACTTAGTACATTTTGTTTAGCATCACTATAGTGAGCTTTTGTTAACGGAGTCCTTTAGACAGGTCAAAATGGGGCTTGCCGTTGTACATTATATATTACAATAATAGTTGCAGATATAATTCTAAAAAAATTACATAATAACATACATACATAGTCTCACGCCTATATCCCCGAAGAAGTAGGCAGAGGTATGTATATTGCTACACTCACATTTCGCCAGATTCATACCTTTTACTAATATACGTATTCACCTTCCCCACGAAGCCAGTTGAAAATTCGTTCAGTGATTTTTACTAGATCGCGAAAAAAGTTTCCAAATACTTCTTACAATTTGAATTTAATACACACTTCATTTCGAAAAGTCAGTTGTCTGCGTCTTGGATTTAAATCCGATGCATTGCAGTCTGTTGGTATCTGCGTAGTGTCTGCCTTCTGTATTGCACTATTTACATCGTAATAAACTTCCGTAGATATCTTCATTGTTTGTTTAATTAATTTATCTTCAAGTTTATACGAAGCGAGACCCACATTTTAGGGTTGAGCTACACCTATCAGCACCGCATCGCACTTTCCTATGCTTCTATCCTTTTCTGTCACTTACGACCGTCATTTACTAGAGCGAGAAATAGAGGGAACACGATCGCCTTTTCGATTCCGCGGCGTGCTGAAGCGTTCCGTCTCTCTTTCTCGCTCTAGTAAATGACGGTCGTAAGTGACAAAAAAGGATAGAAGCATATAAAAGTGCGGTGCTGATAGGTGTAGCTCAACCCTTATAAATACATATTGTAACGTACAATCAATTATCGATAACACGCCGCGTTGTTTTGTCTGAGTTACATTGTATTCTGTTATCAGAACAATAATAATTTAGTCTAGTGTATAACGTAATCGGATAGCAGGCGGATTTCATTATAATCTGGATTTAAATTCGATTCGAAGGGATAAGTAAATCAGTTGAATGTCTTAGCTGTGTTTAGGCCTACGCAATAAGCTGGCTCTTTGACGTTAAATGCGTATTGTTCCAAACCACTTGTTACTATTGATAGTTAAAAATTTTGTCTTGACAAAGGTGCATGGAATTGTACTGTTTCATATCCTTACCTTCTGGTATCGGACGACCAGAGCGTACTATATCGTCGATATTATATGTGATTTGACTCATGGTACATTTTCCGTATACTCTTGCTGCTAACCCTTGAGGCGGCGATAGCGTAGCAGAGATTTTAACAGATTGTCATGCAGAGACCTATACCTCACATCGCGCAACACTCATTTCGAAGGCAAGTGCGATTTCAAGTTACTTGTCGCTGGCTCCGTGTCTCTGAGAGCATATAAAACCCTCGGCCCAGCTTTCATGAAATCTTTGCCAGTCGTAATGGGGAGTCAGTATTCTTAAATACTGGTCTTAGCCATGGAACATCGCTATCACAGGTCAGGCGGCACGGTCGCTCTATGGCAATGCTACTATTATGTCAAATCTGATTAGAAATAGTAAGCTGACCCCGGGGCTCGTAAACGAAAAGTTAAGGGTGCAAGCGGGATAACGCCTGATAGATAGACCGGGATGCCGATGACGCTGACTAATCTAAACGAAAACAACGGTATAAAAAATTCAGCTTAAATTCAATAATTGCTTCAGCATAATTGACTGGACTAGGTTATGATCTTCTTTGTAGTAAGATCGTAGCCTGCTATTCCATCCCGACACTGTACTAAAACAAAGAAGTACGCGGTTACGTTGTGCGCCACCTCACATGAAAAGCGCTACATAATTTATTAGTAATCTATCATTGTCGGAGGTGACCATGGCCTTTTAAGCCACTAATCGATAGGGGAGACCGTAAAATATACATTTAACAAACTGTAGACGATTCTAATAAAATATCAGTATTGATTCTACATTTAAATGAATTTTATGAAGAACATTATATCACCTTCTGTATAAGTATAATTATGTATATTCAGGGGTGTGGTAGAATATTATATTAAGTAGGTATTACAAGTGAATGATCGTGCCACAAGCACATAATTTAACCGTTTCTTTTCGATTATGTGTAAATCCCTTCCTGGTGCACTTCCACGGGTCCCAGGAAAAGACCATACCAAATCTCAGCTCCTTGCACTCAATTGTCTGGGCTGTGAGTTGCATGTCAGTCAGTAATGCAAGAATTTTATGTATACAGATTATAAATATTAATTGTTAAAAGTTGCCGAAATGATCCGATTTTTTTATAATTAAATAGCGGAACACTTTCGAGTATTTTAAATTTTGTGAAAGTTTGAGACATTTTCACATATATATCGTTCATTTTTAACGCAAAAGCAACTGAACGGATTTGGCGGCACTTTGCAGTAATAAACTTGTGCATCAGAATAGCACATTACTTTTGACCCACACTTGCGAAGCCGCGGCCAGAAGCTAGTAAAACATAAATCGCCATCTAAGAGGTTGCAAATTTACAGACATACCTATGCGATACGTATCAATATATCAGATATCCTTATTTATTTCCTAGTGACTATCGTCTCCATCGAAAAACAAACTGAGTGTAATCTGTTGATTATTTGCTTATCTATCGTTGGATTTAGGCCTCCGTGACGCGTACAGTGATCGATTAGTATGCGATAATGTAATTGATGACGTCACGTCTGCTAGCACCCGGATTGGGTGACGGGTACACGCCCCAATATCATTATTTTACCCGCCATAAAGGATACTAATTCGAATAGTCTTTGTCAACTGGTACAAAGAAAAATGGTTTATAATATTCCTCCGTCTGATAATCGATCATGAATAGAAAGTATCACCAACTAATTTCATGCAGTGAGTGCCTTAAGAGGCGACTAAGAAAAATACTCGAAATATAATCTTTGGGTAGAGACAGAATTCATCAACCCCTCTGGCAAGCGTGCCACAATAGAGAAAATTCTTCTTTTGACTTATATGTATGTTAAAATCTCTAAATATAAAAATCTCGCGTTACTAACAAACAGAAAAGCTACAGCCAAAACTATTAGGAGCAAGAAGTTAAAATGCGGTATGTATGTTTCTTGGGGACTGTGAGGGTACTCTAAGAAGGGATTTTCTCAAATTCCCACGCGATCAGGAAGAATCTGCAGCAAAATAAATGTTCAGGCATAGCTTATAATGCTACTGTAACACAGATTAGGAGAGACCCATGTCTGATTTATTATATTGCGTGAAACTTATAGATATTTCATAGTATTTTGTTTTTGTGCAGTAATACAACGATATGGCAGATCATCGCGTGTTTATTGGCAGCTCTCACCATGTGGCTTACTGTGATATTCCTCATGCGGTACCTTCTCAAACTACTGCTTATGTACAAGGTACGTCTTCACACACTCACATGTAGACACACTTAACGCCAGGAGTCTCGACTGTGCGTTGACATATCCTACAGCATTCGTACAAAACAAAAAACAAAAATATGTTTGACAGAGTCGAATCACGACTTCTAACGGGCGCAAGCCTCTTAAAATAATTTTCTTTCATTCCTGAGGATCAAGCTCCCTCCAAACCAAGTAGAATAGCTTTGACCTCTCGAGCCCCCGCCCCCCTTTAAGACAGCATCCTGGATCCACTGAAAGTTATGGTATATTTTATGTCCGATGCTAAATAAGGAATCTATCAATCTCTACACAGAATGCACTAGACCTTTAGATTCCCTCAATATGGTACATATTTTAGTGTAATATTGAAATGAAGTATTTGTTCGGAACCATGGAATATCGCTGTCTTTTTGGGTTGCGGAGGTCAGGCGGCAGTCGCTCTGTGGAAAAGTTGACATTCTTTAATATCAGGTTAGACCAGTAAGCGGACCGCAGGCTCCAAGGATGCGACCCGGATAGCGCTAAGATGATGATGATGATGATTGAAATGACGTATTTGTTAGGGTTGGATGTACGAGTCCCGTGCTCCAGGCTCGAAGTTATCTATGAAGACGATGCTCTGGATCAGCGTGGTGAAAGTGCTGTCAGGGTGGAACAAACCCAAGCTGTACAGTTTCCAAGGATCGCTGCCTCGCCTACCGCTACCTGCTGTCAAAGACACTATGAAACGGGTAAGTTGAGAGTACTAATGAAATAGGACTGAGATGTAAGAATTGCCCTGTAATAGTAGTAGTGACGTTATGTGATATGTGATCGATGTTGATGAAGTCGTTTGCTTCTGGTATTCTTGATAACAGGTGGCAAACTGTAATGCCTAAGCATGGGCGTCGCCAACGGCGGCAGAGGGGGGTAGCTGCCTCCCCCTAGAGATTAAAAATCCTACAATTTATACTTTTCTCAATACCTTTCTCATTTGCCATATCAACTTGCCCCCCCCTCTAGGCCATTGGCTGACGTCCTTGCCCTCCTCTATGCAACCGGCTGGCGACGCTCTTGGGCGTAAGTAAGCAGTGCAGTAGGTACTGTTGCTACGTCGATTTATGAGAAATACGACTCAACGACTTTCATGTCAAGTCTAATGCCGTGCAAAACTATCGCTACGTTGATGCCTCTACTATACGCACCTATTCAATGTGGCTACTGTTGAAGATCGCCCGGCAGAAATTGCTTTAAGGCATAAAGCCGCCTATTGTGCATTTCTAGATTTAACTCCGTATCGTGAACTTGTATCTGGGATGCATATTTTCTGTGTATCTGCTGTACTGTGATATACAAAAAGAAAAATCTAAACTTTCAATCTATAAAGTGTAAGGTCAAACACCTTTATATATCTTATCATGTTATCTGTAGATATTTGTGTCGCACGATTATTTCCTTGCTATCTGAAGGCAGCCGTCTGAATGTAATTCGCTGCTCTGCGGGTAGCCTATGGTATTCTTCTTACCAATCAATATCGTCGTGAAACCATCCCTCACATTGTCAATCAATTAGGTACTAAACTATCATTAAAAATATTGAAGTAAGAATTATATTTTCCCAATAGACACCAGTTTCAGAAAATCTATAAGATAACGAGTAAAGATATACAAGATTAAATAAGTTACAAGGAGAATGTACCATTATTTTCGAATAATGAGTAGTTACGGCAATCGTCGATTAGTGTGCTAGTTCTGAAATAGGTACTTGCTATTTATTACAAAGTGGAAGTAAATGAAATGTTTAATGATGACGATGAATTTATGCTTTTGTCTATTACACAATAAATTATTTAAATAACTGGAGGCATCAACGAAAAACTGATGGTTGATTACTCAATTGATTGCCTATTAATGACAGTAAAATAAGTCCATGTGCATGTATTTACTATAGTTTTCTATTGTTTTATGTTGTCTAGTACCTGACTAGTGTTCGGCCGCTATTGGACGACGAAAACTACGAAAGAGTTCAGAGACTCGCCAAGGAGTTTGAAGAGACCATCGCCGTTAAACTGCAGAGATATCTTGTACTGAAATCATGGTGAGTGGTAGTGAAAGGGTGATTGTCCACTCCCAGTCACCGGTTAGCAATCTAGCACACCTGCATATATGCCAATCCTTTGGCAGACCTGGTCAACAAATAATTTCCGTGAAATATCAGTAATTACTGAATCACCGGATTTCGACACTCAAAACATTTTTGATGCCCCAAACCATTTGAGACACCCGACAGTCCTTTGGTCTAGTTCTGATGGGTATGTCGTGCAATAGGAATTAACTAGTGTAGCTCCCGTTGAGTCTGCCCAGTGGCGAATCCAGGATTTTGTTTGCCTGGCTCTGTCATAGTCTGCTTTACTCACAAGGGCAATTATGGCCACTGTCTGCTGCATGCAGCACTGCTTTACTCACAATTTTTCGGCCTTTCTCAAGAAGTCATTTAGCTAGGTAAGGAAAAGCCAACATCATCTAGAATAGGGTTTTGACTTGTATAAGTGTTGTAAACAACCAAACTGCAGAAATAAGTATGTCTTTATGTCTTAATGGCAATCATGTGACGAAATTCCCTCCCTCATAGGTGGTCAAGCAACTACGTGTCCGATTGGTGGGAGGAGTACGTGTACCTCCGCGGTCGCTCGCCGCTCATGGTCAACTCGAACTTCTACGGCACGGACGCCATATTGCTACGGCCCACACACATACAGGCGGCGCGCGCGGGCGTCATCATACACCTCTGCTTGAAGTTCAGGAGGCTTATTGATAGGCAGGAACTTGAACCGGTAAGTTTACTTTTTTTAGGTGTGTGTATGTGTTGCGGAGGAGAGAGGTGTAGTGTTCCTCCAACTATAGCAGAAGCAGGGGTAATTACTCACGCGGGGGAACAATGAAAACCAAACAGGAAAAGAAGCATTGACATATAATGGAAAGAAGGCTTTCAATATGACCGATTGCCGGGTACCATAAGATGATGATGATGATGGTTGGTGTAAAAGCCGTATTCCTAATTAGGTAGATAAAATTTAGATACCTCTGACCTAGAAAGAGGATGCTTTAACCAGGCTAGGACCTGATGTACACTAAAATATCAAATTATTTAAGAAATACGGTGTTTCAGCCCGTTTTTGGGAGTTTCAAAATGTTAAAAATTACTAGTGTATCATTAGATAAATAAACAAAGATTGATATTAAAACAATATAAAATGGTCTGTACTCACCATCTGTACCTAAAAGAGGTAAGGATCTTCATCTCGGTAGATCCGCTTCTAGATTACATCGATATGTAGATACTCGTATAAGCTTATCGATAAAAAGCAGTCAATGAATTAATTAAGTGAAATTGCGTTCTTTAATCTATTTGATAAGACTGCCTCCGTGGTCCAGTGGATAGCGTATGCGACTGCTGATCGGAGGTCCCGGGTTCGATTCCCTAGTCGGGCAAAGTGTTACTGGGTTTTTCCGAATACTCAGTAGCAGCTCGGAGTCTGGTGATGTGCCCGATAACGGCAATAGGCTCGCCTCCTATTAGGTGGGACCTAAACATTCATGGCGAAATGTGGGTGTAATATTGTACCTCAGCCTACCCCTTCGAGGATAGAGGCGTGAGTCTAAAAAAAAGAAACTATTTGATTGTAATAATCAGATGAATGCTAACTATATACTACATTAAAAATTGCTTACAATGTCAGCACTCCTACCATTTGTAGATGCAAGTGTGTGTTCCGTTTTTCCCACCAAAACGGCTAAACCGAATGTTTGGGTTGAGAGGTGGACGAAAGCTTCCTTTTCATGCGAAAATGAAACAGGGTGAAACGTTGAAATACGGGTGAAAAACGACAACTTTTTATTTTGAAGTTATATGAGATGTATACTTCTTTCGCGTACGAACACAAACCATATTAAAATCTGTGCGTACAAAGCTGCAATTAATAGTATTTATATAATTGGATGTTGTTTCATGGCGCGCTTTTCTCTAGATTTAAGTATTTAAAAATATTGTACTTATCCTTATTAAATGCAGTTTTTGCACGTCAGTATGATGCTAGTTAGATTTTTTGCGTACAATACGACTTCATCTTGTTTTGTTCATCTGTGACCTTTTGACGACTTGTCGTAGTATTTTTCTGAATAAAAGCTACTATGCGTTCTTTAACTAACGGCTGATGGCATAAATAGGTATACTTACTTAATTTTTTTTAGTATTTCGTTAACTTTACTCAGCTAGCCTATCTTTACTTCTTCTTCTTCTTCTCTGTCGTTTCGCTCTTGGCAGAGCGGTCGTGGTCACGTTGAGGCGTACACATTGGTGACAGAGGCGGACACAGCTTTTTCACGATCTACCGCCATCTCTCTCGGTTAGCAGACTGTCTGGCGCAGTCTGACACGCTGTCACCCACTGCGGATTTCACCTGATCAGTCCAGCGCATAGTTGATCGGCCGCGCGATCTAGTTCCCTCTACTTTTCCTTGTACTACTAGCCGCTCTATTGAGTTGTTATCGCGTCTAGAGATATGGCCAAAGAACTGTAGTATTCGCGTCTGTACTATGGTTGATAGACGCTTTGTGATGCCGAGCTCCTGAAGTATGGACATATTGGTGCGGAACTGTGTCCACGATATGCCGAGCATCTTCCTCCAGCACCACATCTGTAGAGCATCTATCTTCCTCTTTTCCAACTCACGCACTGTCCATGTCTCTGCCGCGTAAAGGAAGATTGGGAATACTGGCGTTATCATGAGCCTGACTTTGGTGGCTTTGGTTATATTTCGATTCCTCCAAACCTTCTTCAACTTCTCCGCTGCGGCTCTGGTTATGGCCATTCGACGCTTCACTACATCTACGCAACCACCATAGTTTGAGATTAAAGCCCCAAGATATACATATCTTTGGACTACATCGCAATTCACAATCTGCGTAACTTCTGGCGAATTGTCATTGACACGATCCACGATCATAATCTTGGTCTTGGATCGGTTAGTCTTCAATCCAAACGTTAGACTTACGCGCTCCATTTTCTGAAGTAATGCCTGCATGAGGGCCGCGTTACTAGCAAATAAGGTGGTGTCATCTGCGTATCGCAAGTTCGAGATCTTGTACCCACCAATCACAACACCATCGGTCCAGTCTTCAAGAGTGATTCGCATTATAAGCTCGGTGTAGATGTTGAAGAGCAAAGGTGAAATTATGCATCCTTGTCGCACACCCGCCCTTGGGTGAAAAGTATCTGAGAAGAGGTCATCTGTCCGCACCGATGCTGTTCCCCCTTCGTAGAGTCCCCTGAGCAAGTGTACGAGGTGTGGTGTACCCATGTCCAGCAGTGTTTTCCACAGTGTTGGCCATTTTACCGAGTCAAACGCTTAGGAAAAATCAACAAAGCTTATGTATGTGGGTTTGTTGAATTCTCGAGCTTTTTCGATAATCTGACGAACGATTAGAATTTGTTCACGGGTCCCCTTGCCTTTTAAAAAACCGGCTTGTTCTGGCGCAATTTCTCTGGACAGATATGCTTTCAGTCGCTCGTTGATAACGTGTAGCATAATTTTACTCGCGTGTGTTATTAGAGCAATGAGTCGAAAGTTGCCACATTTCTTAGTCGAACCCTTTTTATGGAGAGGAGTGAAAACTGTGTGAGCCCATTATGAAGGCCATTTGCCTGTGAGCCATATCTTGTTGCAAATGGTGCAGAAAATATGATCGCCATGTTCTCCCATTGCTCGAATAGTTTCGATTGGAATTTCATCTTTCCCTATGGTTTTCCCATTCTTAAGGTGTTGAATGGCGGCTCTTACTTCTGACCCAAGAATATCTGGCTCCAGCTATCAACTCGTAGGATCCGTGGATGCAAAGTTATGCGACTGAGGATCTTCAAAAAAGGACTGACAGTAGTTTCTCCAGACTTTCGAAATTTGGTCCAGTTCAGTGACTATCTGGCCATTGTGATCTTCAATAGCCCAGGTTTTAGACGGCAGTGTTCTTGTAATGAGACGGATCTTGTGGTATAAGTCTCTTGATTCGTACCTGTCTGCATGCGTCTCGACTTGTTCACAAATACTGTGTAGATAGTCATTATGATCTTGTCTGCATCTTAGTTGTATCTTTGCCGACATTTTATTTAGTTCTTTTCGACGAGTTTGAAGGTGTCATCAGTCATCCAATGTTGTTTCTTGTGGGTTTTAGTTGGTAGTGTTACTTCCGAGACTGCCGAAACAATGAGCGATTTAGCGCGGTCCCATAGTGCATCGGATGTTTCATTAGTCAGATCCACTTGTGACCATTGTGACCAGTTGCGTTTCACAATCGAGCTAAATCTCAACGCATCTGTCACTTCGAGTTTCTTCGTTTTCTTGATGAGTCTTGCTGCTGTTAGTTTGAGCTTTAGCTTCGAGATCAAAAGTTGGTGGTCGGATCCGCAAGAGGCCCCAGGTAGTGTATGGGCATTTTTTATGGATGATCTCCACCATGATCGTATCATGATGTAGTCGATCTGGTTTCGAGGTTTTCTCCGATCTTAGCATTCAAGTCCCCTAGAATGACTAATATTTCTCTATTGGGTATTTTGGCTATTGTTGATTCTAATTCCGAGTAAAACTTCTCAATGGTTTCGTCGCTTGCGGTAGAGGTAGGGGTGTATACCTGAACGATGTTGAGGTTCATCGGCGATGCTTTTATCTTGATGCTGATAATTCGATCGCTTACCGGCTCATACCCTCATTACGCAATTTCTCTGATCTATCGGTATTAGAAATCCCACACCGTTGCTTCTGTTGATGTCGTTGCCAGAAAAGTAAATGACGTGATGGTCTGTCAATAAATGTCCGCTGCCCTTCCAGTGTGTTTCACTTAGACCACAGATGTTCACACCAACTCTATCCACTTCCCGTTCCAATATGGTGAGTTTCCCTGGATGATTTAAGACGCATACATTCCAAGTTCCTATCGTCTGGAGGCGTCGCAGTTTGATTGAATTTCCAGTAGTAGAGTTTCCATGGGAGGCCTGGTCTCCTACCTCGCCATGGCCGGTAGCCAACTTCACACTGCGCGTCCCGGACACGGCGCCGCGCCGGTCGCTAATCGGTTCACAGGGCGATGGTCTCTTATTTCTTTGTGCTCTCATGTGACTTTCTTGGGAAAGTAGCCGCAGTGGATTCCCCTTGCCTTCTGCGCCAATCATTTTAGAGATTATTTAGATCCCTAGGCCGCTGTAGCCTCTTCAACCCGGTTGCCCCGGGTGTATGGTTTTACCGCCATTGCTCGGTCGCCAGAGCCTCGTCCGTTATCTAACAGGGGGCACCGCGACAGCCCGGGAGCTGCCGCCACTAGCTATTCATACGAATCACCAGTGCGAGCAGGTGAGGATGACAATTGGGGCCGGAAAGATGTTAGGTCCGTTCTCCCCCTTACCCCCCAATCTTTACTACTCAATATTAGAAAATTAGCTATTAGCGGCGAGGAATAGGCTACTAAAGGTGCGAAAATGTTATTGGCGGTGCGATTATAATTAGCTTATTAACGTGACGACATTTCTTTCGATCCATAAGCTTAATATTTAATGAGAAAGTTTCCACTGTAGCCTCGCCGAGGGTCCATGCCCCGTGCCTGGGCACCAGCGCAGACACGCAATAATTTCATATAATTATTTTGGTTTGTCCAGATAATGCTGCAAAACATGGTGCCGTTGTGTTCGTGGCAATACGAGCGGTTGTTCAACACGGTGCGCGTGCCGGGCATCGAACGGGACAAGATAGTCCACTACCAGGACTCGACGCACATCACCGTGTACCACAAGGGACGCTACTTCAAAGTGTTCGTCTACTCTAGGGGACGACTGCTGAAGCCGGCCGAGATTCAAGTGTGAGTATTACTGGCTGTTATATATTTTTTTTTTCTAAATTTTTTAGGAACTTATTGCGCTCATTTCATTACATATTGCTTGCAAGCCAACGATTAGTCCTAGTGGAGATAATCTTTCGGACACACAGTATCAAGTTCGAAGCCACGGCATCCAAATACTGATTTTTAGAAGTTATGGGCAAATTATCAATTGTCGTTAGCCCCATGCCTCATCATTAAGCCGCCGTGCGCCGGTTCCGTGTGATCCCGCCAGCCGGGATCTAGATCATTGACGATCAGTACAGAGAGTTAGTACCCTAGAATATACTGACACTAACCACATTTCGGCGAAATGTGGTTATGTGGGTTGTCTGTCCTGAAGCCAGGGTGGACAGCATGTGTGACTTATTATTAGTAAGTTTTTTTATCTTATTGAACCCTCGAGATACCAGGTGACACGAACGTACGTACAGTATTATTAATAAATCATCATCAGCCGCAGTTTAACAGTCCACTGCTGGATTAGGCCTCTCCTTTGAAAGGAGGAATTGACCTACTAAGTATACGACGCTGGCCAAACGGGTTGGTATAGGGTTTGTGTCAAGTTTTCCTTCTCTTACAGTGCTGTACTCTGCATAATATGCTCCCTCTGTCGGCTCTTACGACACCCATGGCATGATATAGGGTAGTGACAATTCGTATTCTTAATACGTCACCACTCGGATGAATATAATTTAAAATACTTGCATACAATTATTACCTCGCTAAGAGGTTTCTTTCAGAATATATTCGACTTTAAAGGAGACAAAATTCATAATTAATATTATTTTATAAACCATGAAATAGTTATTATAAAAAACGTGGCCAATTGAAATAAATATTCGTTGATTATACTTAATTAAAACTGTAATTGGCTAATTAGTGATTACTACGGGGTAGATTATTTTTACATATTAATTTATTTTACAATACTTAATTTGGGTTTTTAGTAAGTGTATGTGCTAGGTGAGTTAATTTAATTCGACACGCCAGTGGTTGCTGCGTTAAGCAATTTATTCTAGAAATGTGTCACGTAAAATATCTTTGGTTTGGTTTACGAAGGTTCGAAGATTGTGATAATTTTGTCGCAGCCCGGCTATGTATTGGGGGTTTGATTGCAGTCGCAGTCTGGCTTTCCATTAAATAATTTGGACACATGGTTACCTTTCTTATCTATAATTTGAATTTTCAACAAAGGAAGGTTTGAGAGTACGTACGTACGTTAGTGCGTACTTTGCAGCTTTAAAAGCCAAATAGGTATATTAGATATATGTATCTAGAATCTAAACAGAACAGAATTTTAACACATCTCCAGCAAACATGCCCAAGAATAGGGAAGTTTCCTGCAAATGAAATAAATTATACAAGTATTTTTATCTAGTGAAACATGTCAAAATAATAGTAGTCACATTCATCAATTAATGTTAAAACTTTATTTAACATTTTTTGTCGTCAATTTATTGATAATAAGTATTCTACTTATAAAGGCAGCGATAGCCTAGTGGCCATGCACCCTCTGCATGGCACAGACTGCCATGCAGAGGGTATCGGGTTCGAATCCACGGCGCGCACCAATGACTTTTCGGAGTTACGTGCGTATTGAATTGTTAATTATCGCTTGTCCCGTGCCTCGGAGAGCACGTTAAGCCGTCGGTCCCGGTTGTCATGAAGATCTTTGACAATCGATACAGGGCGTCAGTACCTTCTAACATAAACTGACACTATTCTAAACCATGGAATATCGCTATCCCTTCGGGTTGCGGAGGTCAGACAGGCAGTCGCTCCGTGGAAAAGCTAATATTCAGCCAAATCCGGTTAGACTAGTAAGCGGACCCCAGATTGAAACTGGGATAACGCTAGGAGGATGATGAAGTATAGTATAGCATAGTGTTTTGCTATAAAGTAGAATCTACTTTATAGCAAAACACTATGACGTCACTTCGTCATATTTCATTCAAAAGCCTTGGCAAAGGTCGTTTTTGACATTTCATTAAAAGTGCTTGATTTGACTAGTTGGAAACAACCCTATTTCGCAGCGGATGGCACTTGTTACATTTCCCGTTACATGTGTCTCTCCTCTTACAACTTGTGCGAAACACCGCGATTATGATCAAGCCCGTAATAGCAATCCCATTCAGTCCCAGCTTCCATTGAAAAGATTCAGGATCTTAGTTTGGTGGGAGGCTTATTTTGGTTTGGTGGTGGAGGTTTGGAATGGTGAAGATAGACTTTGGCTTGACAATGGTGAAAGTAGGTTTTATCAAGTCTTACCTACACAGAAAGCTATTTGTAATGGAAAGCTTCATATGTTTTTGATGGTCCTTTATAACCAATTTACACATAATATGTTAGTGATAGTTGCTTGGATTTAGGATTTTGTTTCTATGTAACTGAGTAGAAGTTCTTCATTTACTAAATGAAATACCGCTGTCTTGACTTTTTCGCCGGTGATTTCTCTCATGTAAACATTGCATTGCAATTGACATCAGACAAATAACCCATTGAATTATGCATCGCGTAGTCGATACACTATCTACGATCCATATTAATATTACAAATGCAATTTTCCGCAGTCTGCAATACTTTCATATTAGAAACATCGAATCGATTTTTATAAAATTTGGTCAGCATTTAACTTGAACGCCAGTAAGGGACAATCATACTCTTCCTATTCTTTGCTGAAACAGAGCATTGGCTTACGGCGAAGCCGCAAAATTAGCTATTGTACCATTAACCGTAGTTAAATGAGGCATTATCTACTACATCGAAAGCTGCAAATGCCGCCTGTTACATATATATATATCGTCACGCCCTTTATCCCCGAAGGGGTAGGCAGAGGTGTATTTCTACACCCACTTTTCGCCAGATATACTTTAGTCCCACGTAATAGGGGGCGAGCCTATTGCCGTACCGGGCACATTTCCAGACTTCGTGCTGCTACTGAGAATTTCGTGACAGAAAACCCAATAACACTGCCCGACCCAGGAATCGAACCCGGGACCTCCCGATCCCACACGCACATTTATGGCACGAGACCAACGAGGCAGTCGTATAGGGTTTGATGTCGAGTTTTCCGTCTCTACGCAACGATGGTATTTGCATCGTGTTATCCCTTAGTCGCCTCTTACGACACCCACGGGAAGATAGGGGGTGGTGACACTTGTATTCTATGCCGTCAACCACACGGCATTGAATACAAGTGTCACCGCCTGTTATGGCATCTAAAAGTAGTTCCTCATAGGAAATGTTGCTTACACAACAACATGACTGTATGGCGCTATTAAGGTATTACTAGGAAGTAGCGAGGGCTAGCAGTCTCTATTGAACTTCCTCGTCAGTGCGTACGTCCGTGACAGTTAACTATGATAGACGCGCCGTGTTCAATGTCACACCGTATCCGTCCAACGCGACCTTTGGCCGTGTCACAGCTCCGTTTCTAGGTTATCTTGTACCGTTGACTTGTTGATATGTGAACAATGTTTAGATCGCGCGTGACATGCTAGCTTCGACGATAGTGGCGGCGCGTGTCGCTGGTAGATCAACGGCCGAGATAAGTTAATGGTCTGGAGATGATCATGTAATAATTTAGTCTCGTAAGCTCTAAGACTGATAATGAGCCGGTCTATACATTATGCCGGCCAGGGCTAGCTTTATTTGTGAGACAATGCGTAGGTTTGGCCAATCTTACCACGCTGAGCAGACGGGTTGATATAGAATTTGAAGTCGAGTTCTTCGTCTCTTCCCCAAGGTACCTACTATTAATTTGCTTCTCGTATTTTCCTTTGTCGCCTCTTGCGACACTTACGCCATGAAAAGAGGTAGTGACATTTTGTATTCTCAATGCGTCACTACATGGACTAGGTAGGATTATGAGGTGCATTATGTGATGCAAAACCAGTCAATTTGTGCCACATATCTGGCACGTTCTGAGTGGCATAATAGTGACATAGTTCTACTTCTTGCCCTTTGTTCTTATTGGTCGCAAAGTTCAGTGTTAATTGGGATTTCCCATTTAACGCTGGCCCGGAGCGGCTCGTTGAATCTGTATGAATCGCGAAGTATATTTGCATTCCACGTGAGGATATACCGGAATAGACGTTCCTGTTTCCTTTTGTTATAGCCCGCGGCATATTTCATGGCTTCAACTTTGCTTGAACACAGTCACGTTTATAAGCGACATACGGCATTATCCTTGGTTTATCTCTCTTGTAATAGGGAACCTATATGGTCTGTGTGGGGAACGGTATTCCTGCATGTGGCGCTTGATTTGTCATTCCTACCCTATGTTATGTAATCTGTGTCAGTAGTTCGATGTCTGGGTCGAGTAAGTTTTGTTGTTTTAGCAAATACTTCTTAAAAACAACATAAAGTTCCGCAATGTGGCAGTTGCCTCGTCTGATGTTATTTAAGTTCTGTAGCAGAGTAAAGTAATAATTCAAAAATGTTTCAGTTGTGAAATTAGTTATTTGTAATGGGTCAAACACCACGCTGAGTAGTGCTTATGTCTATCGATCATTAAATTATACAGTAAAGTAATTTACAACAGCAAACTAAAACTAATAAACTCTCAACTAAATAAATACTTTAGTGCCACTACCATCCATTTATAACTAAATTATTTATAAAATAACTTTATTGACTTATTAAGGATTTCTTTATTTATAAACAGAAGATGATTCTTTTATGAATAATCATAAAATATTGTTACTCAAGACGTTTGATCTTTATTCACGTTTTATCAAAACAATGCATCCTAAAAAATACGTCGTGAACGTCAAAAGTCAATTTTACCCTTCATGAAGACGATTAACTCTGTCTGAATTATAAAATTGATATAGCTATGTAGATGTTTATTCAAATTATATTACTGAATGGACATCTGTATTGTCGTAATATTGTCAAAACAGCCTTGCGCAGGCCCCTGCTGGGCATAGGTCTCTCATAATTTGCGTCGCAATAGTGACACTCATTTTGAATTGTATGGCAGTAGGAATACATGGCATATACCACGCTGGCCAGACGGGTTGGTACCTACTGAGTTTGTCTAGTTAGCCGCCTCTTCACAAATATATTGATTGCTTTGTGTATTTACCTAAGTCACCTGTTTCGACAACCACCGAATGAAATAGGTTACACACTTAGTATTGTCAATCCATCACCGCACGTAAATATGTCTGATATTAAACAAAAAGTTAATAATCAAAATATATTGATATCAACACCAACAACATTATCAGCTGGTTTTAAATGTGATGAGTAGTGCACACTTCATGTCTAGACAAGTACTAGCTACTTACTTACTTTATCTTGAAATATCTTGATTAGTGTTCGCTCTTCAATTAGTTTCTTTATTACTTTTGCCACCATTGTACTAACAAACTACATATTACATATTCTGATTGTTTTATGTAACATTGTTAACATCATATTGTTATAGCTCTATTTTACTTTTATTTTACTTTTCTATTTTACTTTTATCTGCTGCAGTATGTGGCTAGTACTTAAGCTAATTTAACATTTATTATTTGAAAATCTTCTAATGCGGCTCTAGCTTACTATATGGCTGAGCATTTTGATTAATGCGTCATATTATAGAAATGCCTAAATTATATAATATACATCATATTACATTTATTAAAGTACCTAGCTACTACACAGGTATATACCTACATTAAAAAGTACTATCAATCCTTCTTATATTTTTTTCATTTGTTCAGTTCAGGTAGGTACACAAAACAGAAAATAGTAAAACTTAGTTATAAACCTCGATCACTAATTAAAAATAATAAATTCTACTGTTATCTTCTAAATCAATTTCCTATTAAGTTTAGATAAATACTTACCTACAATAAAAAATCTGGAAACAAAACGAGGACAAAACCAACTAAGTAAAGAAAATAAAGTAGCAGATGAAATCTACCTACACTACGGCCGACGAATCATGGCGAGTCTGAAGCTAGCCTTTGCGAATTACCGCGCATGTATACTCGTATAGAAAACTGTTATTGCCAGACTTTATATAATTTATATACAAGTAGTATTTTATTTTGAATGCACCTCACCTGACAATAGTGGCAGATATTTTAACCGGAACATACACAATATTAAACTAAGGTCTACGAACAGTTCTGGATACGATGGTGTATCAACTAGGATACTGAAAACCGTGTCTAATAAAATATCAAATCCAATGAGCCATAATTTTTGGTATTATGCAGGGAGTAGTTCCCACGAAATTAAAAAGGACCATAATAAAACGGCTCTTTAAGAAACATGATAAACATAGTATGACTCGTTATAGACCTATAGCATTGATTCCAGTCATATCAAAAATATTTTAGAAGGTTATCCATAAGCCTGTTGAACAATCGGAAACAAAGAAACATACCTGAATGCTACAGTATTTTATATTTTTTGAAAATTGCATTGACATAGATCGAACGGATTTATCTTTAGGTAGACACATCTTTTAAGTCGCAATTAAGAAAGCGCGCGTGCTGTATTCCAAATAGGTAGGTATTTGGAACATGGCACGCATGGTATGCACCCATGAATCTCTTTGAAAATCCATGGGTGCATGGGACCTCTTTGGATCATTATCTAAAGATATATGTTTTGTATATTTGCATTGCCAGCGTGGTATAGTAGGCCAATTCCTCCTTTCAAAGGAGAGGCCTAGTCCAGCAGTGGACTGTTAAAGGCTGATGATGATGATGATGATGATATTTGCATTATGATAAAAGTTTCATGACTAAAGCTGTAGAGAATTTAATTTGCAACAAAAATCTCGTTCATATATTCTTTGTGCGGCCAATAGTTTACCAGATAATCAAGAAAAACTATCTGCATCTGCACTTTTGCCAAGATGGCGGCCGAGGGACAAGAGGTACGTCCCCATAAATTTGAATCAAGCTTTACAATAGCCCTTCCGACACATTTGTTAAAAAAAAATTGCATCGTCTGATAAATGCAACCCCAAATGTAACTTTTCAATGGATTTTAAATACTTTTGTCATCGTCTGTACTCAAGACAGAGATAGTGAAACGAATACTAAGGTGTGACAGACACATTATATCGCACCGAAAACTTCAAAAGCAAAAAAGAGATGTCCAATGTACGTGTTTGACCCTCAATTTGATCGATTTTTATTCATATCGATTAAAATTTATTAGAAAAAAAATGAAATAAAAAATATTTTTATGTTAAACGGTTTTATTACAATAAAAAAATATGTGGGTTATGTACTAAAAGCTAAAAAATAATTCAGCAAGTCCTAGCTACCAGATTGCACCAATCTTCTCATCAATCTGGGGTATTGATCAGACAAATATAAAATCGTTGGGCGCGTGAAATTTTTATCAAAATGTGTACTCTGGATACGCTACGCCCAACGATTTTATATTTGTCTGATCAATATCCCAGATTGATGAGAAGATTGGTGCAATCTGGTAGCTAGGACTTGCTGAATTATTTTTTAGCTTTTAGTACATAACCTACATATTTTTTTTTGTAATAAAACCGTTTAACATAAAAATGTTTTTTATTTTATTTTCAAGTTTTTAGTTTTATTGTTAGTTCATAGTGAGCCCTATTCTACCAATCAAGCCCTTTTATTCGATACCTATATTGAGATATTTGTGAAAAAAACGTAATCCGCCATTTTGTGGCGGAAACCATCTTGGATTTTCATAGTGAGCTCTATTCTAGCTATCAAGCCCTTTCATTTGATACCCATATTGAGATTGTCGTGAAGAAATATGTGATCCGCCATTTTGTATCGGCGGCCATCTTGGATTTTTCATAGTGAGCTCTATTCTACCAATCAAGACCTTTCATTTGATACCCATATCGTGGTTGTTGTGAAGTAATATGTGATCCGCCATTTTGTATCGGCGGCCAGCTTGGATTTACAATCATAAGAAATATATTATATTGTATTGTCATCAAGATTAAGAGTGTGTACCAAATATCAGATCAATCTGTCAACAGGAAGGGGGTGAAAATCCAATTACTAAATTTGACCCAAACAAATAAACAGGTCAAGCTAAATAAAACCGTTTAATATACGTGTATTCAATTACATATAAAGATTGAAAATGTGTTCCAACTCTTTTCATTTATGTCATCGTTAATAGATAACTGATATAAGTAAATCTGGTCTTTAAACCGAGAAAATAAATTTTATTAGATTTGTTTTTTTTTACTAAAAACAAAATCTCACTATATTGCTTGGTTTAATCAATCTATATCATTTTATATCTTATAGTACTTTTGTTATTATAAAAAAAAAAATTAATTCAAAATCAATTACAAAACTAATCGATTTAAATATTTGATTGAATAAACTATTAATTTGTATTTACATAACGTGCATCACTGGCCTAGACTACCGCCCCGCGCACCCCGCTTCTTGCCACCGCGTTGTTCCTAAAAAGGATTACTGCGCCGCCTTTTGCGCGAACTTCAGACTCGCCATCGTTAAACGGCCGTACTGTACACGTGATAAATTATATGAATAATATTATAGTATTACAGCTACATAAGACATCACATGCGTACTATTGCTTCTTACATACAAAGATTAACTTTCAATTATGCAATCGTATTACACAACAATACTCCACCGACACTATTTCTCTGAATATTGTAGTAGACCGTGTAAAAATGACTAGATATACATTATGTATGTTATAATTACCATACAGTACGATGTGCATTGTTCGAGTACGTCTAATGGATTCTGTTTCAGCCATTCAAGTGCTTACCAATCAAGAGAATTAAGGTCGTTGGGATGCTGTATACAAATTAAAATACTGCGACATGCGTATACTATAGACAAAAATACTGTAAATCTGAACGAAAAGCAACCTTATTGTGTAATTTTGTAGAAACTGATTAGTCAGGTACATGGTGTAGTTTTGCGAATGATTGTAAGGGCTAAACTTGATTGCCTCGAGCCTTTTTGGTGTTTACCACATACATACATGTTGTCCTACTCACTCTGGAAAGCTAAAGTTAACCAACCATTTTGTAACCTTCTACAGCAGCAGTCTGTTGATCTATTACTCTCGTTTGAACTGCTCGAAATGAACTATTGGTGCCAGCCAGCATAGGATTAGACCAGTTGTCTCTTTGGTTACCATCTATGACAGCTATTTTATCGGGTTTATCACCGGGTTGCGGCAGTCAAATGTAGACATAGACACAGTTATATAAATTAATGTATCATCACCATCACCCAAACATAGTTAGTGACTAATTCATAAGTTGCATTGAATAACGGATCGCTCCCCTGAATGCAGACTTGATCAACAAATAGTATCGAGCATTGCGTGTCATATATTTATGAGATTATGATATGATAATAATTGTGAGTGAGGTTCATATCTCAATAAATAAACAATTTTACAATAAATTAACCCAACAAGTGACTTTCAGAAGGTTGGCATATAGACAACCTGTTGTTATAATTATACTATAAGTAAAATGATTAATTATCAGCAATGTGACTGACTCTTCTATAAAGCAAAAATAATATTAAATGCATAAATGCGATACAACGAGCAAGTAATATTATTCTTTACTAACGAACCGTGAACATATTGCAACGATTTAACGTGAAGAGCCCGTGACGGATTCAAGATTTTGTTTAAAGGTTCTTGAACTTGGCAAAGAAAGGTTCAAGAATCCAAAAATCCAAGGAAACAATGATAAGTTTAGGTCTTCGGATGTAAACGGCGTCCCCTTAGATCTGTCCCTGGGAATAACTTGATACGGCGAAAATGTGCAGACGAAATTCATATAATACTCGCGTGCTGTTCAAAGCTGATATTGACAGTTTAGTCCTCACTCGGACCGTTTTGTACGCAACAAAGCAATAGAACGTAGTTTGCACCAGCAACAGGATATTGCATTGTCGTGCGCTCGTGCGGCAGTTGCTCAAAAGACCGCACGCCAACCACCAATGCGTTTCGTTCGAAACATAAGAACACGTATAATTTGAACTTATTCAAAGATGTGACTACACCTACCTAGCATAAATTTGAATTTTATTTTCTTTTGTCCACAACCTTTATTGTTAAAGGGTCAACAGAATTTACTAATTTGTTGTAGAAACAGTGTCACTTAGTTCTAGAATATGTTACTCGTTAATTATCAAATTGATAACGGCGTTCGAAAACTATAGTAATGATTGTATGTATGTACTACTAGCCTATATTTCGACAACTGTGTTTTAAGAATGTCAAGATTCAATGCTCGTATTAGCTCGAAAAATCGAATCAGTGAAACAGCGCTGACACTTTTTTAATGCTTCACAGAGCCATTAGCCGCTGTCTATTAAGTTTAGGTTGAATAATATTTTTTGATAACATCAGACAAATTTCGTTCTCATTCAAAATTTATCTGAAATATAAAGCCTATCCTGAAATAGTAAATCGGCCCTTTAGTTGCGGCCTGATCCAAATGAACTTATTACGAATCTAGTTGTTCGTTACTTTTTCCAAGTACGTAGGTATATAGCGAACATTTTATCACAATAACCATAGCCTTCCTTCATTATTGTAGACGACGCACGCCGGTAAAACCTTTAAGCATTTAATACAATCTGTTATATCCCATCGCAGACAAATTCAACAAATCTTGGACGACAAGTCGGAGCCGTTGCCTTACGAAGAGCGCTTGGGCGCGTTGACGGCGGGCGAGCGCACACACTGGGCGCACATCAGACAGACCATGTTCAACCGGGGACACAACCGCACCTCCCTGCACTGCATCGAGAGGGCCGCCTTCAATGTATGCCTTGGTAAGACATCATTATCATTAGGTATTTACAAAAAGAAAGTATATCATGTATGTTTATCCATCAATGTCTACAACCCTTAGTACAAGGTCTGCTTAGTTTGGGACTAGATGGTGTAGTGTGCGTGTAGGCCTGAAATGGTTCGGCCCGGTCTTCTGGTTTTTGAAGCGCACTGGAAACAGTAAGACCCGTTGTCATTGCCCTGATCTGACTAGACCAGCCGGTAAGTCATCACCAAGTTAGACATCAACAGGTTACATAAAGCTAGCTTTCCAGGATGCGTCGTTTTGGAGATGGACGCGCACCAAACGCTCGTCGCACTTTTGATGTTTCCAGACTCATGTTGAATCGGTCCTTATTAGCCAAGCACTGAGAGGATCCAGCTTTACTCTACCCCTTCCATTCCCAAAAGGAAGAATTGGCCTACCATGTCACGCTAGCTGGACGGGCAAAGAATCTATTTACTTCAACGACAACCTACTAGACGGTAGAAGTAAGGCGAACACTTTCTGACAACACACTGACTTACATAAGCCGGCCGTATAACCGTCCCTCGCCTTGGCTCACTGATCATATCAAAAAGTTGTTGCACAAAAAAGCTACTGCTAAATTTAGATATAAAATTAAACCCGATGCTTCCAATTTACAAAAATATGTAGATATTAGGAATCACTGCAATAGGGTGTGTAGGGATGCACAACGCCAACATATCCATAGTTCTGTAAAAAACGGAGATCCGGCAAAAATCTGGAAATTTCTTAAAACTCTGGGGGTTGGCAAAGCACGTCTAAACCCTATTCCTTATGACTTCAATATTGACTTGCTCAATCAACATTTCTCTGCCTCGTCCAATATTGATAGGACTACAAAGACAAGCACTATTAATTATCTTTCATCATTGCCCACCCCTAGCTATTCACCATTCGTCTTTAATCAATTCTCCGATAGTGATGTTAAGAAGAGCATTATATCCATCACGTCCAACGCTGTTGGTAGCGACTGTGTCAGCCGTAATATGATCCTTCCAATCCTCGATTTAATCCTACCTATAATTTCCCACATCCTTAATTATTCCATGTCCAGTGGTGTCTTCCCATCGATGTGGAAGGACGCCTTAATAACCCCAATCCCAAAAACTTCCCATCCTTCATCCTTTTCCGATTATCGACCAATATCTATCCTACCATTCCTCTCCAAAGTCCTCGAACGTCTCGCTTACAACCAAATTAACTCGTTCCTTTCTAAAAATAATCTTCTTAATCCCTTCCAGTCCGGCTTCCGTTCGGGTCACAGCACAGTTACATCCTTGGTCAATATTACGGATGACATCAGGGCTGGTATGGAGGACGGTCAGCTTACGATCCTTGCTTTGCTAGATTTTAGCAACGCTTTTAACACGGTAGATTTTGATATCCTACTTGGCCGTCTACGCTCTCTTAACATATCTCCTACGGTGGTTGATTGGTTTCGTAGTTACCTGTGTGGCCGCCGACAGACGTATACGCATCGAAAACTCACATTCTTGTTGGTGTGACACAACTGTTGGTGTGCCCCAGGGTGGCGTGTTGTCTCCTTTACTCTTCGCAATTTTTATAAATTCTATATCAAATGATCTTCGCTGTTCCTATCACCTTTATGCAGATGATCTCCAAATCTATACGCAGTCGCCGTTGGCACAAATGTCATTGTCTATTGGTGCCATTAATAGTGACCTGATGCGTATCAGCAGTTGGAGCAAATCCTTTGGGCTTAAAGTCAATCCCTCTAAAACCCAGGTCATTGTTATTGGGAGCGCAAGAATGACAACGAAAATCGACTGGTCTCAGATGCCTCACGTTACCTTTGATGGCACTATTATTCCAATACAGGATAAGGTAAAGAATCTGGGTATAATTATGGATTCTACACTAACGTGGCGATCGCAGATACAAGAGGTGAGTCGAAAAGTGTTTGCTTCAGCAGGTTCATTGAGAAGACTACGAAACTTTCTCCCTACTGCCACCAAAATTGCACTTGCAAACTCTCTTCTTTTACCCATTATTGATTATGCAGATGTCAGCTATCTAGATCTCGCCGAAAACCAGCTAGACATACTTGAGCGCCTTCAAAATCTCTGTATAAGATTCATATTTGGATTACGCAAATACGATCATATTTCACAATTTCGAGCACAGCTCAAGTGGTTGCCCATACGATATCGCCGGAATGCTCACATTCTTTCTTTGCTGTACAATATACTGTTTAGCCCTTCAACTCCTTCCTATCTTAAAGGACGATTCGAATTCCTTCATGATACGCATAACCGTTATTTGAAGTCATCAGAAAATTTGAAACTGAAGATGCCGGTACATTCCACAACCTTTTATGACAAATCGTTTTCCGTCACTGCTGTTCGTCTATGGAATGCATTACCGCTACATATTAGACAGGCTCAGACGGTAACCAGATTCAAATATTTAGTTAAGGAGCACTATCTATCATTATAATATTTCCAGTTTCTCGATCCCGTTCTACTAAGTATATGTGTATTATATATTATTGATGTATGTATATGTATGTATTTTATATATGTATATTTATGCATGTATAAGTATTTATGTATGTGTATGCATATTATCTTAATATTATATAACTTTATATATATTTAAATATAATATATATTTATTGGTACGCTTACAACTATCATTTCTTTCCTACCAATAATATCTCCATCCAAAGGTTGCCTGGTAGAAATCGCTTTTAGCGATAAGGCCGCCCATTGTACTATATTTTATGTGAATTTCCTTAAATATCTGTATAAGTGTACAATAAAGAGTATAATAAATAAATAAATAAATAAATAAGCCCAATCCCAACACTAGATATGAATTATGACGTTCCGCAAATTTGAACCGCCAAGTTAGAATGCATTTTTGTAGCCCCTCCTGCCCCGCATACCTCACCGCTTTGACAGAATTGTTTGTTTGTAGAAATGAAAACATTAGGTGTCTAGTAGGCTGGGTTGTCGTTGATTTACTTAGACTGTTTTCCTCAGTCACCTCTTACGACACACACGGAAATCTAGTTCTATCGAAACTTTGGTATGAGACTATAAAGTCCACTTTCTGCCACCACCCTCTAGAAACAAATGTACAGAACCATTCCTGCCGACCGTCTGCTGTCCCATCTAAATGTAAACAAATCGTCAGCAATTCTTAAAATAGTAAGGCATATGGTTCAGAATCGCAAGTGACAACACAGTACTGCGTTATTGCTCAACTGCGAATGGCTTACTGAGGCAAATAAGAGGCACTCGGAATGGGGGAAAGGGTGTCACGTAGTCACTCAAACAAGCCATTGGCAGCGCATCGTATGCAACTGAAAAAGAAAAGGGTGGTATTTAAACGCAAATCAAATAAAATACTTTTTTATGAAATAATAATCCAAATTTCTATCAAAATTACTGATTGCACAGCAGAATACACAACTCAAAGTATTAGAAAACACACTACAATTTATTTACGTAACGTACGGCTGTTTATCTTAATGCAAAGCAATTTTATTAATGCACTGCTTATAATGACTAATATCCCTTATGGGTTGTATTTAACTGTTAGTCAAAAATACTAATTTTCCATCAAAAATACTAATTGCACCGCTAAGCTAAGTTGACGGAGCCCTGCTTCGCAGGGCTCCTATTTTTGAGAGAAGACAAGAGAACCTAACATAACCTATTAAGTTTTCTGAGTGGATAAGTTTACTCGGATAGATATTTTGCTTTTACAGTGAGTATCTTCTACATGCGCACTAGTTAATTTGCTGTGCAGTTAGTATTTTTGATAAACATTTAGAATTTTTGTACTTAAATAAATTATTTGTATCGCATTATGAGGATAAAAGTAATGTCATGCTGATGTATTTTTTATATTTTTCTGCAGTAATAGTTTTGTTAAACATTCAGTTAATTTGTAGTAAAGTAATTTATTTGATTTAAAAAAGCATATAAATGATGAAAATATATTGATATGTGATTATTTATTTGATGTGCAATTAATAATATCCCAAAAGAAAATAATTTACCCAAAAGGAACGCGCTACCGCATTTCATTCCGGAAATAGACGAAGCAAATAATATCTTTGCGTAGAGACGAAAAACTCGACATCTAACCCAGATATGGAAGGGCAAATCATCCTTTTGAAGCTTAAGCCCAGCAGTGGACTACTATAATAAGCTGTGGGATAAATATATACATGTCGTGTTCTTTATGGAAATAAAATCGATTTCTTTGTATTAATTACTTTGAATGTCTGTAATTCTGTATCCATTAAAATAAAAAATATATTTATTCTCTTGTTACAGAAATTATATAGGTAAATATAGTATACATAATATGTATTCAAATTGTTGTTTTATAAGAACTAGTAAATATAAAGTTATGCCAAAATAATTATTTAACTGAACGAGAATTTTAACATGTATATTTAAAAGGAGTATGACTATAGAAAACGCCTTAACTTCGTATGTTGTAATAATTATATAAAGCTTGAACTGACTATTATTAATTGAATCGATATTGTCCCCGTCACGGCCGTCAAAATTCGAGCCTACGAACAAAATCGCAATCATAATGACATACAAGTAAAATTAATTAAAATTTGCACAAGGAACTGTGATGTGAATCAGTTCCGCCATTCGCCTTAAAATCGATAACAGAACGACCTTCAACGTAGATTGTGGATCTCATTGGCCTTAAATATTCTTTTTTTATTAATATTTGTTTTATCATGAAATATGTACGCATTATTATCGTCCAGTTTGGTAATGAGCAAAGTTCATATTAATACGAAATTCTGATGTGTAGTCGCCTGTTACTAGTTTTAAGTTGATGTATGTACCCGGGCACCCCAACGGGGGTGTACCGTTATTTAATTTTATATTTACAGAAAAATTGCATGCAATCTTTTTTAAACTAGCTTCTGCACGCTGCTACACCCGCGCGGGTTTAGATTATATTGACAAAACGATCCTGATGTATATTACTGCAACGTTGCATCAAAATTAGCTCAGTAACTTTTGCGTGAGAGAGTAACAAAATCCATCCATCGTACCAGACAAACTGCAACGTTCATAATAGTAATAGGATTTTTTGTATATCGGTTTTACTCGTTAGTTTAGATAAGAAAATTTAAAGTATTGTTTTATTTTGAGTTTTGCATTAGATTGACATAATTATGTAGATTCATAGATACAAGATAGACACATACCAAGCTAACATGTTTAAAACCTCAAGACGGGTGAATGAGCTGAATGAAAACTACGAACTCAGAACCAAACAACATTACATAAAATTATTTATTTTATAAATCGCCAAATGCGCTATGTTAATTATGTAATTTAAATCTCATTAAGTACAGTATTTTCAACTTGTCTGTCGGCATTTGATTCGTTAGATCCGATAACATTAAGAGCGAGCCCCACTGCGGATAAGATTCGTTTAAATTATTTTTCAGATAATAAAATACTAATTCCGTTTTCTTTTACAATTTATCTGGACATGAAAGCCAGTGAGTGTGGAAAAGTATGTTTATGTATATAATGGTGTTTGTTTATATTGGTACTATGTATGGTAGTCATTTCTTATTTTCCCCGGTCTTACGGTGCAAATATTATCAAAATTTTTATATTTGTTCGCCAACCATGCTAAAACAGCTGTATGTGTTTAGATACAATTTGATACTTCGTTTATTATCAGTTTTAACACAGGCAAAAGTTAGTAATCTACTAATACAGTTTATACAGTATAAGAATGAAGAAACACATACAAGTAACTACAGTTACTTGATTCATGCAACTGTATAATATTTTTCGTTTCAGCATTAATGTTTAAATGTGTAAGTATTTTCAGACATCATTATTTTGACGTAATTCTCATGTATCATATATTGTCCCTTTTTACTGCACTGCTACATTGCGCTACGACTGACCTTATAAGCATAAGAAGTTAGATTATAGCGCTAGAATTTTAAAAAGCAAGAACATTAAAACTGGCGCTTAGGTCGTAGAACGTTCTATTTCAGTAAGTGTTACATGTACCTAATATTTGTGATAGGATAAAAATAGTAGTCACTAACAGAATGCTCTCATTTCGGCGACTATTTTGCGACACTTGGAGCCGTATCTTTTATCTTTATGAATTATTAAAAGAATATTTGAGTTCGATAATTTAAATTACGCTTATTATAATGACCTCATACCTCAAGTAAGACTTAAGGCATACAAATAAGCTCCTGGGATCATAGAACCTCAACCATGGAAACCATGATAAAGGATGCCCAAATTTGAATCATAGTTTAGTCACAGTTTAAATTGAAATACCAATACCAGGGCCTAGGGCCCTACCGGTTTATTCCAACCCTGCCCATCACGTTGATTAGTAGGATAACATGCTCAGGCCTACTAAGACAACACACAAAAAGGGTGGAGGACCCGTAATAAAAAATATAAAAGCTACAAAGATCTGATACGGAAAACAACAAAGTAATAACTTCCATATTGAACTCTCCTGTGTCCGTCGGTTTGATCCAGTTATCGACCAATGTATGCCTAATGGTTGATCACATAACAGATCTCTAATACTGATCTGGACTATTCTGGACACAAGGCACCCAACAGACCACGTAGGCACCAACGCTGCTGACCTATGTATTTATTTCATTAATATTTTCAAAAACAACCATTTACATAAATGAAAATAATACAAAAAGGTTTTAATATATTATTACGCTAAAAATCTAATCCGTGTTCACAATAATTTGACGAAAAACTCAGTACTGTGTGTGAATTCATGAGCAAATAAATCACAGTCCGGGTAGAATTGAGTCCGTGAATAGCTAGCGAATAGATTTCGATATATTCAAATTATGGTACAAAACAGAAAAATAATATTTAATTAAGAATACACAAATAAGATCTGTGATAGACGTTATAGGGAATCAGTACGGTCTCTGAATAAACTGACACTAGTCTATATCATGGATTATTGCTATTACTTTGGGTTGCGGAAACCAGACAGGCAGTCGCTCTGCGGAAAAGCTAATATTCAGTCAAATCCGGTTAGACTAGTACGCGGACTTCGGGATGAAACTGGGATAACGCTAGGAGGATAATGATAGTTTTTCTTTATATACTCACGCCCCTAAGAGTTCATCAGGGGATGAATTTTAGGTCCCATGTAATAGAGGGCGAGCCTATTGCCGTTATTGCTATGTGCCCGACATTGCTAGATTACGTGCTGCTACTGAGAATTCTTAACACTTTTGCCCTACCCGGGCATCGAACCAGGGATCTCCCGATCAACAGACGCATACGCTATCCAATGGACCACGGAGACAGTGTGTATATGTATCTATGTATAAATGTTAATATGGAGTGTTAATAAGATAATGGTGTATTGCTGCAGATGACTTCGAGTACGGTTACGACGAGAACGACCCATCCAAACTGGACGAGTTTGGCCGCGTGCTGCTCCACGGCAAAGGCCACGACCGTTGGTTCGACAAATCCTTCAACCTGTGCTTCAGCAAAAATGGCTTTGTGAGTATCATGTCATAGTCTTGAAAATTACTGATACTCATACCGTTGGTATTATTGGCTGGTTCAACAATTTTTGTTTGGGGTATTCACCTTGGTTTTATAAACGGCAACTAAAGAGTTATTTGTCACTTGCTGTTCCCGAAGAAACCGAAAGATACAGATAAAACAAAAGAATATTATTTATGAGTATTTCAATGTTTAGATTCTGGACACGTTTCCGACTTGTTCTCTTAGGTCTTGCCTTAGCGATTTACAATAAAGTTGTTTCTAACATAGCAGCATTATGTAAGGTGCCAGTTTCGCCCAATGATGATTGCATATCAAGTGTTTGCGCAGCGACTTACGCCAATATCTAGATTGAGCATTAAGCCCGGGAACTACATACTCATAGTAATTATTTACAGTTTATACAAATTCTAAAACAAACTTATTTTCCACTCTACAGGTTGGTTTCAATGCGGAGCACACATGGTAAGAACAATTTTTAAAATTATGCTCTTAATAATTAAAAAAGAAGTATCTTAACTGTGTATTTAATAATTTAATTATCTCATTTGCAGGGCAGACGCACCAGTTATGGGTCACTTGTGGGAATACGTTATTTGGTGTGAATTGGAAATTGGGTGAGTACAAAAGCATTTGACTTTAATAATTATATATTAATCAATGTTTCTGGTTTATGTGTTATTTGTTTCATAGATAGGTAGTTATAAATATTCAGCATTGAGTATTGAAGTTCTAACAATAGGCTAGTTGACAAAAAAAATGTTATAAGTCCGTCCTTCAGATTTTTCAAAAATAAGCGATACGTATTTTTTTATTTGTAAATTAAACCAAAAATGACCAAGATATAGCTCATTAAAGTTGCGTAAAACGTCACGCCGTGCTGCATTTTTTCGCACTAGGTGACGTCACACGTAACATTAACGGGCTATATCTTTGTTATTTTTTATTTAATCGAAAAAAGAAAAAATACTTGTCAAATATATTTTTATAATCTAAAATACGGACTAAATAAAATGTAATTATTTTGACCCTGGAAACTACCCTATTAGACTTCATTCTATCAGTTACCCCAGCTGCGGTAAAACCTTCGCCTTGGAGCCCTGGGTTAGCTTATTCTACTAAATACGACGAATAGACTATATTCAGCCAATTCATAGTTATCCACGCGCTTTCTCTAATTTATTACTCTTTTCTTACTTGCTCGCCGCTTCCGGGCGGTTCGGGCCATTCCCTTTTCACGTCTCCAATTTTGGTGTTTGCATGTCCCAGGAGGTCTTGCGTGACCGACTTGCTCACACATATTTGCCTTATATATTTGTTTCTTTGCTCATCCGCTCCACTTGTCAAAACAATTTCAGCATTACTCAATCTTTGGCGAGACATCTTGTTTCAGATCACTGCGCATTCAGATATCTCTTAATCAGTCTCACACATACTACGCAGTGATCGCATCTCACAATCAACGAATCTAAAACTAAAAATAAAATGTTCAATTCCAGTTACGGTCCAGACGGCAACACACTCGGTTCAGTAGAGAGTCCTCCGCCGGCGCCCGTTCGCTTGCAGTGGGATCTCGGCCACGAAGAGCTGACCAAGGCTATTGACGTGTCGTACGAAGTCGCGCAGAAGCTACTGAACGATGTCGACCTCAGAATACTCATGTACACCAAATATGGCAAAGGTATTCTATTTAAACTTATTAACTTTGAAATAGCAGTCACAGTAGCAGTTAAATTAGTTAAATTAGCGCTAGTGCGTTTTTAAGTATTATGCTGACAGTACCGGCTTAATGGTCCGTCTTTCATAATCCCATTTTATATGTGATCGGGTAGTGCATTCGTTCATTTCCATGTGGCGACGGATTAAGGATACAGAGTGTCACTACGGAAAATAAGCGAAAAAGTTGTATCACATCAAACCGCTACATACAAATCTGGCCAGCAGCGTATACAAAACCAAATCCTACTGTCGAAAATAACTGGACTAAAAGACGGTATAATGATGATAACATTGATGTTAAACAGACTCTTTACTAGACAGCGATGGTGCACAGTGTATCAGACACACAGGGCTCCACAATCAAACTCATGTGTGCACTCTTGATATTCCAAGTTGAGTGGGTTGTTACTTGTTAAATATATCACTTACTATACAACGAAGTGAAACATTATGCGGAAACTGCATGTTTTAAAGATCTCGAGTTTGGGTTTACGTTGTATCCGTTCCTTAAATGTTTATAAAATCCTCAGGGACGGCAATTATTCATAGTGGAAGTGAAGTAGGTATTTTGAATAGAAAAATATTGAATAATTGTTCTTTCTTGACCATTCTACAGGGCACTAACGAATATATTCTATGTCCAGGTTTCATGAAGACATGTCGAGTATCCCCTGACGCGTTCATCCAGCTGGTGCTACAATTGTCCTACTACCGGGACGCGGGGCGTTTCTGCCTCACGTACGAGGCCTCCATGACCCGTCTGTTCCGCGAGGGACGCACCGAGACCGTGCGCTCCTGCACCATCGAGAGCTCCGAGTGGGTCAAGTCTATGGATAATCCTGACTGTTCGGTAAGTCAATAACAAGAATAACAAACATGTCTTGTACTTTTTTCACGAGTAATGTATATCCCTTCCCGTGGCAATCTTAATATATAAAATCCTTGCATTACTGACTGACTGACAGACACGCTATAGCCGAAACTATTGGGCGCAGAAAGCTGAAATTTGGCATGTATGTTTCTTGGGGACGGTAGGGGTGCACTAAGAAAGGATTTCCCAAAATTCCCACGGCATCGGCCAAAACGGGTAAATTTAAAAAAAAGCAGGCGCAGCTGCTGGCGTCTTCTAGTTTAATTATATAAGTATAAAAGATTTCCTTTTCAATTGTGGTGTACCACAATCGAAAAAAGAAAATTGCTGAAATCTTTTAAAGTAAAGATATCGTAAAGCCATGTAAAAAACGATAGTAGATGAGAATCGCCGCATCTTGGTTTAGCACTGCAGTTGTGGCTTCGATTTCCACTGAGACAATAGCTTTTGTGATCTTATATATTGTTGTTCGTGCTTTGTCTTCGTTATTGAATGTTTGTGAAGTATATACAGGATTTATTTCTAGTGCGGAAACCGTCTTTTCGTGTTTTTTTTAAATAGGTAAATCTATTCTGTATAGCTAACATATTCTCATTATTGCATTGACTATAAGATCTGAGGTCGATAAATCAAAATATCAGTTAGGTAGTAAGTTTGAGTATACATTTTAATCCCACGATATTGAGCTTAACTAGTATATCATAGTAAATATTATTTCATTACACCTCATGATAAGGTTCTGAAGTTAGTATTAGTAATTGTTAACAAGAACGTCTTTCCTGTTCCAGCGCCCCACGCTTTTAAAATACAATATTATAATTAAAAGCACATAATAATATTTTACACTTCAGCCCAGAAATAGAGACAACTTGAACGATCCGTAATTTATTTTTTGTATTTACGTGCATTTATAATAGCGTGTTTTTCTAGTGTTTTTTAAACTATTAATTTATTTTATACTTTTTGGTCTTTGATGACAAAATATTTTTATAACATTTACTTATATATTTATTTTAAGTAGGCAAATGAGCCCGTATCCTCTCCATTTCCGCCTGTGCGTCTGTATTGTATGGTGTTTTATCTGTCAGCTTAGAACAATCTAGCTCTTCAATTGGAGACCATTAAGTGATTTTACTCTACTTAGGGCCACTAACTACCAACAATACACATACTACTAACAATTATATATATTGTAAACCACTGCGTGGTCTACAATATACACCACTATTTTTTAATTAGTACAAAGTTTTAATGGGGCTCTAAGCATCTTTAACTAATCATATTTGTGTATGTAAAAAATAAAATACTAAGTTCTAAGACTGTCCCAAAACTGTCCACAAAAATACGTAATAATTGGTAAATGCATAACTAAATACTATGTTGTAGTAGTAATATTACGCGGCACTGCTACATTGATAAATTCGTGCAAACTCGAAGTTTGCCACCCCCTCTCCCTCTGCGCCCGCGCCGCAGCACTAAATTGATGGTGAAAGCGAGCGGATCCTTTTTTCGCCGCCAAAATTAATTGTTTGTTTACGTTTGCCCAACGCGATGGCTTATCAGTTCACATCACGCGAGTGTAGCTGTGCGTTTGTACAGGAAGAGTTTGGAAGCCAGTGGATAACTGTAGCTTGGCGTCCATGCTCACCACTGTGTACAAAAGTGAGCCGGTTTGTGTCGAACAATTAAAACAGCGCATATTGGACGCTTTTAACGCAGTGAAAAGTCAGAGAAGCGTACTTCTCTCGTTAAAAAACAATTTAATAAAACGTGCCGTGTATTGACAATGGTGGTGAACATTTCGAAGGACAATTGAAATACTTGTAAGTAAAGTGAAAATTATCTACCTACGTAAATAATAATTTTATACGGGCGCGGGCGGCTCAAAATCGGTCTGTGTGGAGAACCTTGGGGTAGGCCTATGTCCAGCAGTGGACGTCTCTAGGCTGACATGATGATGATGAAATAATAATTGTAAATAGCAGCTGATTCTAAATTCATAAATACGCCAAAATCACTATTTTCTATTCGTACAGAATACATTCTTTTATTTTGATATTTGTTAGCTTTTTAATTACATACCCACGTATTCAATTACTTGTAAAAAGGTAAATTTTGCCAATCCTAAGCCCGGATGAAGTATGAAGGAGAGGTTAGAATTTAGAAAATTAATTAAGTAAGTAACTTCATCACTCAATCTTTTGTTTCATTTTATTGTCTAAGGGTACCGACATCATAAGTGCGACAGAGAGAATGCGAATGAGCAGGATGGAATATTATCAATGAATTAGTGAATGGATTGTAAAATATGACTATGATTCAAGAGAGATTTTCTACAATAAACAAATGATAATAACTTTGCTCTTTATTGATATTATGAAGTTTTTACGTCATATATATGATAATAATGTCTTCGCTAATCTGTCCTTAAAGTTTTTGTACTAATTAAAAAATAAGGGTGTATAATTGGTTTGTTATAACCTTGAAACCTAATCGTGTTCAAAGTCCATTACGGGACCTTTCTCACAAGTGCAAACACGACTATGATACGACATTCCATTGTGTAGCTCCAGTTTATATCTTCCGGCTCCATCATCAGATCAGTTCGACAGTAATATATTATTGTATTGTCATCAGAACTACATACAGCTGCCAATTTTCATTACGTTACGACCCTTGGAAGATGGTTAAATTAGTTACCTACCTCAGATTCCATTACATAGTTACATACGTGTCGAGTTGCAGTTCATATCTTCCGGCTCCATCATCAGATCAATTCGACAGTATCACATCATTGTGTTGTCATCAGAACTACATACAGCTGCCAATTTTCATTACGCTACGACCCTTGGAAGTTGGTTAAATTAGTTAGCTTAGATTCCATTACATAGTTAGTTACATACATCTTGACCTAATAAAAGCGTGTTAATAAAATGTGATGTCCGCAACATTGGAGTTTTCAGACCGCTTGAAGGTCTCCGAGTTGGCCTTCCATTTTTTGTGAAGTCTATCTACGCAACATTATGTCTCAGTTGGTTCACTGTGCAGCGATCTACATATACTAGTTTTTTCCAGATCCAAGAGCGGATGGAGTTATTCGTGAAGGCGAGCCAGCGGCACCAGCTGGGCTACCAGGACGCGATGGCGGGGCGCGGCATCGACCGCCACCTGTTCTGTCTGTACGTCGTGTCCAAGTACCTCGAGCTCGAGTCGCCCTTCCTGCAGGAGGTCTTCAACGAACCCTGGAGACTGTCCACCAGTCAAACACCTCACGGTAAGACTAACACACTAGTCACCATTTATGTACATACAGGGCCGAACCTTCCCTATGTGCAATGTGCGCAGCGCACACAGGCGCCAGGGTGACAGGGGCGCCGCGCGCCGATATATGCGTTAATTATAACAGTTATTTTCGAAAAAGGATGCCAAAAAAGGCGCTTCACAGATTTCGCACCTATAAAAAATATTAAAAACGACATCGACAGTTAGCCCGGAATTGTTCGCCAACGACTAAAAAAAAAAAAAGGTCATCCACCAACTTCCGGGTTCCAAGCTAGCCTACGCCACTGCACAGGCGCCGCTTCATAGATTTCGCACACAGGCGCTGGATTGGGTCGGAACGGCCCTGTGTACATATTTATTTATTAAGTTAACTCACAGCATATTTATAAAACATTTACAGTAATAATCTTGAATCTAAGGTTCTGATACATGCCACTTACGAGTAAACACAGTATTCACAGTTTAGACAGCACATTTTAGACAAAATATATTTTTACAAACTTTGTTCATGAGTTTCAAAATATACGTTGCAGATAAACAAGTAATAAACATTAGCAGTTTAAAAAATGTATAAAAGGTCACCATGTCTGATAGGGTCAGAGACTAGATTTTCAGACCATCTCAGTCTGATAGTAGGAAGAGCGTGGAAGAATCTAAGTGAGAAGAGCGCGTTTTATATTTAAGTATTTATCACCAATCCACAATTTACCAGCATGGTGGCTTATTGTCTAACACTTATCATAGTGAAAAAATTCATGGCGAAATGTGAGTGTAATATTTACACCTCTGCCTACCCCTTCGGGGTTACAGGCGTGAGACTATAAATAAATAAATAAAAAACTTATCATAGTGGATAGTTGTAGTGGTGATATTAATATTTCTGAGTTGTCTTAAATTTACTAGGATATATTATTGTTCTTAATCAGATTTTGTGGCAATCCCACATTAATCATAAGCAAAATACAGTAATTAATTCGAACAACATATAAACCTTTGTTATGCTGACTTTTACTTCAAGTATTAACAAAGTAGAGTGCTAATGACAAGATAAACATTGTATGTGTTATGCTAAGCATTGCTTTAGCACGTGCGATCGCATGTAGTTTACCAATGCTTACAGTATTTATGATGTAATCTTATTGTTCGTTACTTTCCTGTTAGTGTGACTATAATATTCCTATACGAACATGTTATGTTAGTGTTTATAGTCCGTGTGGTAACGGTTTAAGAATACAAAATGTTACTATCCTATTAAATTCCGTGAGTATCGAAAGACGTGATGGCGATTAAGTAATAATACACGAATATCTTTGCGAAGAGACGGGAAACTCCACTACAAATTCTGTACTAACACGTCTGACCATCGTGGTATGCCAGGTCAAACCCTCCTATATACTTACACTAGAGGATGCCCGCGGTTACACCCGCGTTATTTAAGGCTACTGCTCTGCTCCCGTCGCTCATAGCGTGATGTTACATAGCCTTCCTCGATAAATGGGCTATGTAACACTGAAAGAATTTTTCAAATCGGACCAGTAGTTCCTGAGATTAGCGCGTTCAACCAAACAAACAAACAAACTCTTCAGCTTTATATTTTAGTACTAGCTTTTGCCCGCAGCTCCGCTCGCGTAAATTCGGGGTTCTCTGGTTATAGTATATCAGCTATGTTTGGGGTAACACAAATCTCTTTTATTGGGCGGATACTTCTATAATTGTCGTTTTAACTGTAGGTATAAGAAATATAACAGCAAAAAGTATTTACACATACAAATTACTTAGTACTAAGACAGTAGTACTCAAAATGTTATCCGGTATTAGTGACGTTTCACTAGAGTGGCCAATATGGCGACTGCGATTTGTCTGTCAGAACCATTAGAATTTAATAAAATACTCGACAATCCGAATTGTCGACTCGAAATCTTTATTTTTTATGTTTTATTATTCAGGTATGGTTTCGTTCGAGTCTAATGTACCCCTATTAATATAGATTTGACACATATTTGACACTGCGATGGTAGCGCAGTCGGTCCGTCGGTTCCACTGTGAAACATTCCTAAATCAACAACTACTTACAAATTAAAAATCAACTAAAGAAGCATTTTCCAGTGGACTAAATTTTGAATCTAAACCATTCTCAAGTCCCCATGAACACACACAAAAAATTTCATCAACATCGGTCCAGTCGTTTAGGAAGAGTTCAGTGACATACACACGCATACAAGAAATATATATATAAAGATAAGTTTACCACCATGAAGATAATAGGCTTGTGTCTACTAAGAATAAATTGGTCTGATTGTAGAAGTGTATCTAAAGATTCACTATTATTAATTGTAGATGTTAATGAAGTTAATTATTTATCATAAAAAGTTAAGAATAATGTTAGTTTTCAATATATTTAATCATGTGACAGTGAACACCAATCAGAAAGCATTACGTCAAAAAGTGCGTCCGCCATTGCTGTTGACGTTTTGGTAGTAGTTACAACTAAAACGTCAAATATAAAAGTAGGGTAGGTACACCAGACCAGACGTCATTCACGATTTGTTTTGTGCAATGATTAATAAACTATGGAGTGGCCCTATTGAACATATATAAAATAAAATATTTCTTTTATAAAAATATAATTTTACGAAATCGACATAAATCCACGAAACATAGTTATGTCTTGTTTTGTCTTAGTGATATCTCTGTCAGAAAAAATAAATTGATAATGAATATGGCAGAAAAATAGATAGCCATAGTTTACTAAATTCACTCATGGCAATATTTTAATACAAATATCAAGTGTGCCCGTGTGGCTATATTCTTTGCCGAATTTTGTGGTACATCTGCTGTCAAATCGTTGTGTATATATTTTTTTGTTTTTGTGTTTAACCTCTTGTATGCCGGAATGCCAGACACAATTAAAAAGCCATTGTGTCTCGCGTAGATCTGCGTTCCGGCATACAAGGGGTTAGATATGTCTAAAAACCAGATTAATCAGTATTTCAGGCTTTGCTAGAGATCGTAAAATCATGCCTACGTGTTGAATTAAACTGTGCAGTGCAAGATAAGGCTACAATTAAAATATTTTACAATAACATTACATGTTAGACAAAAGTGCTGTTATTTAAACACTTGTGATACTATATTTTGGCAAACCTATTGTTTGTGTACTTGTGTACTGCGTTTGTGTGCATGGCTAGTGTAATTACCAGTGATCGGAGTAGGTAGATTGAAATGACGTCATTGATCCGAAACGTTTAAATTAATATGGACATTCATCCGGAAATGGTTGATTATTAAAAAAAAACGGAACTTAGGTAGGAATTGTATTCTGCCAGGGTGGCGGAATTTACGAAGAGTTACCGCGGCTCTGGAACGCAAAGGTCACTTGATGGAACACAGGTGGGTTTTAGTCAGTAAGAGTAACACTCGGGAAAAAAGATGTAATATGCACATATTTAACAATAAACAATGTTGATTTTTACTTTTATTTATTCTACCCTTGTAAATTACCATGACCACTATGAAAATATTGAAATTTGTAAAATTGCAATAATTTATAAAAAGTTGTGGCCGTATAAAGGCTAAACATAAAAAATATTAAAGCTTCGATCGGTATTCGATTGGTTTTTTATTATTCAACAGATAAGTAAATAACGAATTATTTTGTTTTGATACCTTCCTTTATTATTTGAGTAGTAATAATATCACTACCAACATTAAAAATATCTAATTGAATCCGGAAATACCGTAATTACTTTTCAGAAAAATGGCTTATCCATGTTATTCTTTCTGTGTGTATTTATGATACAAGTACCAAAAATCAATCTACCTACTCCGATCATTGTTTATTACAGACTCATGCCATGACCCTGCCAATTTTTAGGCTTCAATCGTAATGTAGGGCGTGCTGTATCTACCCGTTTTTACTTGATCTGAAATCCTCTCATGGTATTTCAGTGTGGCTGTGTGTTTCGTTTTGGTATGTATGGCACCATTCACGTTTGGTATTTTTCAGCGGCACTGTATCAATATTGATTACTAGAGAATAAAATTAGTTACATGTTTGATACAAGGGACGTTTTTCGCTTTAGCATGTTCACCCGTATTAGCATTTTGGAATAAACTAATCTGGCGAGTGATTTAAAGACAATAAAGTTACATGCTATATACAGGGTGTCACAAGACCCATCACCAAGCCGAAGTCTACTCGTTTTGAACAACATGCCAAGCTATACTAAGCAAAAATAAACCCAGGGAAACGATTTTTTATGGAAACACATTTTTCAAACCGCAAATAGAAGGGCGCGCGTGCTATTTCGAAATACCTACCTACTTATCCATGAGTGCATAGGGCATCTATAGAACAGGTTGGCGGGGTGAATGCATCGATTTTTTACGTAATTACAAAAATTTTATAGTAACTTTGAGCCTCAATATCTCCTAAACCAGTAATTACCCAGGTATGGTGCCAAAGTAAAAAAATGTTCGTAATGATTGGTAGAATATGGGGTTTCAGTTTTTGTTAAGTGTCTTTTTACACCCTGTATATATATCAAACTTCAAAAATTTCTTTAAATGTACAATTATTTGTTATTAACCTCTCACCGGCTCAATGTCGAAATCGATTATATTCTGGAGTACAACCCAGACGGCCAACTCAGTAGGACAAGTCCATAGTACTCACATGGTCAAAGGTTTTGTTTTGCACTTATTGACGTCAACGAACCGCCATGCTGGTTTACAGCGATTTCGCGTCAAATTGAAATGGGTTTTTAAAAAGCCGTAATTAGTAATGTTGCTGACCGATTTTTGAAGAAACATTCAGTTATTTTGGTTTAACATATAACAAAGGAACGAATCAATCGCTAATTACACTTTAGGACACAAGTCTTAAGTCCAGCAGTGGACTGCGAAAGTCTGTAGAGATCGAAGCTCTACAGTTGCCTACCTACCACATTGTACACATATGTTCAACTGTAAACTCAAACTTGAAACCCCGTCATTTGTTCACTAAGGTCATTAATGTGACGCCCTAGACAAATGATTGGTATCGCTTAGAGCTGAGCGAGACCAATCATTAGTCTATGTGTGACGCTTACGAAAGTCAAATTGTAGTATCAATTTACTTTGTTCCCATGATGAAACCTACTCAGGTCTGCAAGCAGGCTCAACAAGACCATCATCATTTCAGCCGAAAGAGGTCCACTGCTGGTTTCCTCAAAGCCTATATCCAGCAAGAACAACCAAAAGCAAATTCTAAATCAACGACGGTAACAATGTAATATTTACTTCAGGTCAAACCAGCATGTTGGATCTGAAGAAGTACCCTAAGTGCGTGAGCGCGGGCGGCGGCTTTGGCCCCGTGGCTGATGACGGTTACGGCGTGTCGTACATCATCGTGGGCGAGGACCGCATATTCTTCCACGTGTCCAGCAAGAAGAGCTGTCCCATCACGGTAAGAAAACTGACACGTAAACATCATGCCATCGGTGTCTTGTGTGTGAACCGTTACGCACAACTTATCATATTGTTTTATTTTTTGTTAATGTAACCATAAGAACTCCAAAAAAAAAAATACTTTCTAATGACCGGCTGTAGTGTTTAGTACAATGGTATTACTAAGACTGACCTAAGATGAAAGTCTTGTGTTCAAATTCAACCCGGAAAAATCTTTGACTGATAAGTTTGATTATTTATTCTGTGTCTAGGTGTAAATTGTCTGTAATATATACATATAAAAAAATATTAAAGTATGTTTAACATTTAAGTATGTACATACATATTTAGATATATTCTTTTATCTGGTTCCCATAATACAAGCTCTGCTTAGCTTGGGATCCAGTGGCTGTGTAAAAGTGTCCTTAATATTGAAAAAGAAAATATTAGACAGGATATACATTTTCTTTTGAACATTCGGCGTGCAAGTATAAGTTAGTATTCTTCTTTTCCCTGTGTAGTGGTCGATTGCTATACCTCAGTTTTTTGTTTAGCTATCAATGGATTTTGTAGCTGTAAGTTGTCCAATATAGATTTAATAACTAAAGTAGTAGTAAGTAGACAAATTCAAGCTGGAAAATATAAAAAGAAATTAACACACTACGATAAAAAAATATCAGTTTTAACAGTCTGAGTGATCTGGCAACGAATATTCTACCTTGAATTTGGATTCTGTAATTTAGCAGTTAGATTTATTTAAATTTGTACTGAATAATAACAAATATTTCATTATTTCAGAGCTCATCAAACTTCGTGAAACAAATCGAGAGATCACTAAAAGACGTCCAAGATCTATTCAGTGAATATAAGAAACTCAAAAACGGGGTTAACAATAAATAGCATCGTCTGCATACAAAATACATGCATTGTTTTAGACTAATATGATTCTACTTTTTGTTGTTGTTGTAATGTGTAGTTTGTAATTATTTTCATTTGTAGGCTAAGTGAACACTCAAATCAAATTAAAAGTATTGTTTATTTTATATCGTTATGTACAATATTATTGTAATTACTCCTGTACATGTCCTACGGCGGCAGTAGCTGACTTAAGCCTAGCGAATATTATGTAGTTCCACTTAACAGAGACAAACTATTAAATGTTATACTGAAGGTTGTTTGTAAGCAACACGACACACGGAGCTCGTAGGATTGCCAACCTAACTGTTCACAACAGTATTATATGCCAGTATACTAAACTTCTCACTGTAGCATAATGTAATTTATTTCATCTGGTCTACCAGACACAGTGACTCGCATGTCGAATATTTCTCTTCCTTTCTCTACTACTTAGCCAGTCACATGCACCTTGGACATCTACTATCTAGGCTAAAAAAAATATATAATTGATATTTTATAATTTTTATAAATTGTTGGCAATCCTAACAGTATCCATATGACGCATGGTTCAAAAATACAAATTATAGTGTATTTTAGTGAGTGATAATTATAATTTGTAGATGCTTCTGACTAATATTTTAATAAAGTTAGGTACTTTTTGGTGAAAGTATATTTTACTCGAATACAATTCACAATATAACGGTTCATCTGTGTAGAGAGTACGATCCGACGACCAATAATATCGCAGCCTTATTTGTTCCCCATGTATATGAAAGAGACAAACATATGTATTACGATAGCCATGTTGGTGGGGACTTGTGGCGATCATTTTATCTTTTTTCTTGGTCACTGCGGCCGCTCAATGTTAGTTGGACGAAATAAAAATATTAACGTCGCATTTGTGTGTTGATCTAAACTTCGGCACTTACAATGTGTTGACCTCATTTAGTAAAATTTTAAAGTAAATTAGTGACAAAATGATTATATATTTCAGACACTACAGGCTCAATTGATGTTCACATTGCAGTGTGTTCAATACATATCGAATTCTATGTATGATACGATAGTTATTCAGTATCACATAGGCATCATGGTGGACAAGAAGCTTGTAAAATCAGAAAGTTTATTATTTACATGAAACCGCAATATTACAAAGAGCACATATAATTGTTATTTTATTTCATATACATAATATTATGTTCTTCACTTTTGCTTTTAAATGCATTTCGTTAAGAAGCTAGAAATAATTCATTTGTGAATAAGCTGAACAATGCATTACTTGATTATTTGTTATTTGATAGTATTAAAGTTTTTAAAGTACAGTTAACATGCAATAAGTAACATATTTATTTGCTATTTAAATACTCGGAATATACATTCTGTCCATTAATAATTAATTAGTTTGTATTAAATCATGTTCTTGTAGATACAGAGGGTTCAATATATAAAATAGCGAGGAATTTTTAATAGTTTTAAATAAAGAGTACACCTCCTTGTGCCTTTTTACACTACATCGAGAATGATGGGGACACACTATATCAATTGACATATATATGTACATACCTTTACTAATCAAAATGGATCCTCTTATATTACAATTTAAATTATAATAAATAATCACTTTTGAATAAGCTACTTACAAGTTTTTATCAATTTACTGTAAATAAATAAATATATATTTAATATTAACATTGTTTTATTTTTATGTTACCGAATTGTAATAACTTTGAAAAGACCCTTTTACCGAGGCGTTAATTAATCAAAGACGGCCGCATTGTACGGTTATTACTAATTACTATCACTAATAACGTAACAAAATCCACATTTATGTACTGCCGACGAAATATATCGCGTCTGAAACGCGACTGATGATTTAACTCCGTGTGGAGACGGAATAAGAATACGGAATGTCACCACCCCATATCATCCCATGAGTGTCGTAAGAGCCGACAGAGGGACCATATTAAGCACAGCACTGTAAGAATAGGAAAACTTGAAACAAACCCTATACCAACCCTTTTGGCCAGCGTGGCATAGTAAGCCTCTAATTCCTCTGTTCAAAGGAGAGGTCTAGTCACTAACATAGAGATATTAAGGATAGAGTGGCAGAGAGGGGCCAATGAGTGTCTGTCGGTGCGAGAGAGAACGCTACAGTTAAAGGCCCCCTTCATCTCTCCCTAACAGTACATGACAACATTGCGCAATGGCGTGAATTGGCGTGCTAACTGTAACTATTATTTGTGTCCGTTTCGATGGAGCGGCCATGAAGTTATTTAAAAAAAAATTATAACAAGATTTTGTAAAAATTTGTAAAAGTAGACTCCCAAAACCATAAATTTGTCAAAGCTATGGTTAAAAAGTTATAAGGGTTTGAACGTGGCCTCGCCATTGAAACGCTCCGAACCGCGCGGCCACGGAGATCTTGAAAACTAAGCATTGCAGAGACCTGAAATTTTGGTAAGTAATAGATTGAATTTGTAAAAAAATTGTAAAAATATAGAAAAAAATCCTGAGCTTATATTTTACGAGCTGTAAGACTAATACGCCATGGCCGCGCCATTGAAACGGTGAAAAACACATTTTCACCGATATCTCGTTGAAAAAGCAACGCAGACGTCTGAAGTTTTTTGTAAAACCCAGATTTGAATTTGTCAAAACTAGTGTAAATACAACAAAAAATCCTAGGTTTATATTTCTGGAGCTCTAAGACTAATTCGCCATGGCCGCGCCATTGAAACGGTGAAAAACACATTTTCGCCAATATCTCACTGAAAAAGCAACGCAGACCTCTGAAGTTTTTTGTAAAACCCTGATTTGAATTTGTCGAAACCAGTAAAAAAAAAATATCCTAGGTTTATATTTCTAGAGTTATAAGACTAATACGCCATGGCCGCGCCATTGAAACGGTGAAAAACACATTTTCACCTATATCTCGCTGAAAAAGTAACTTAGACGTCTGAAGTTTTTTGTAAAACCTGGATTTGAATTTGTCGAAACTAGTAAAAATAAAACAAAATATCCTAGGTTTATATTTCTGGAGATATAAGACTAATACGCCATGGCCGCGCCATTGAAACGGTGAAAAACACATTTTCACCTATATCTCGCTGAAAAAGTAACGTAGACGTCTGAAGTTTTCTGTAAAACCTGGATTTGAATTTGTCGAAACTAGTAAATATGAAACAAAAATCCTAGGTTTATATTTCTAGAGATATAAGACTAATATCGAAACGGACACTATTATTTATATCAGTTTATCAGTAATCAATAGTTTAAAAGTTGTTTTCACCACAGCAGCTCAAACAAGCCGTTTTTGCTGCGAGATAACAGTGAACAAAACGCGATTTTGATTCGAGCGTGAGTAAAAGTAGCTTTTTAATTTTTCAATCTTCAGTGTCACGAATTGACATTGTTCAGCCATAAATTTGAAACATTCGAATTTTACTGTGCTCTGTCTCTTTCACATGCATATAAAAAGTGAGTGAAAAAACAAACCCCTTCGAATTCGAAATTCGATTTTGGAATCCGACCTCAAAGAAAGCACCTTCGGTAACGCAAATAAAAAAAATATTTGTAAAAAGAAATTACTTTTTTTATATGTCATTGTATAAATGTTTAATTTATTATTGGAGTTTAATAAAAATAAGTCTCATTAATAGTATAAAATTAGTATTTAACCAATACATTTTTATTTGGAATTACAACAATGATACATTTGAAAAATAAACATCAGGGACGCGGTATTAAAACGCGATTTAAAAAAGTAGCGGGAATGAAAATATCGCTGATGCTGATACAGTATAGCGTAACGTGTTAAATTATATTAATATATAAAATAATCTAAAAAGATAAGTGAAACTAGCGATGATGACTGTACTTTAACACCAGAAGAGTTAAATCAAAAAGTGATTAATGCAGAATTCAATCTATTCCTGTTCATTTCTATGTCTCCTAAGTAATATGTGTTCTCACTGCTGTGGTGAAAAGTTATGTGTGCTACACGAGAGCAAAGCTTTTTGTATCTCGTTCTGTTGAGTCCCTCACTACGCTCAGGATTCTAACTTTGATTCACGAGCGTAGCGAGTGAATCAAAGTTAGAATCCTATCCTTATCATATCCTATCTATATCATAGAATCCTTCGCTTGCTCGGGACTCAAAATCAGCACTCGAAACAAAAAGCAACTTTGCTCTCTTGTTGCACAAATAACTATTTCATTGATACAAATTCAATGTTTGGGGACACAACGACAACACACTTTGACAGTTGCCAACCCCATTGTAGATTGTAGAGCATGCGTTGTAAAGAGATGCAGGGGGCCTTTAAACTGTTGCATTCTCTCTCCCACCGGCGGACACGACACAGTATTGAGTTAGGTACTATTCCGCCACTCTATCCTTTATATCACTATGGTCACTAAACACAACGCATTGTGGTACCTAATGCATTTTATTGCTGTAACATCAGACAACCCAACTTACGAACTGTGGTGTTGATAGTGAAGTTGTCTCTTTAGCTTTCCTAAGTCAAAAGTATAATTATTGTAATAAACAAAACTTAGCTGTTGACCACTCTTTTTTCTTACCTCGCTATGATGAAAGCCATGTTGTAGAACGCACTTGCGGTCTGTGTTCGTGGCTATAGGTCTCTCCACTACTCGACGATTCAGTTAAGCCTGTATTGGGGATGTCGAGTTCACGAGTTCTTATTCGGGATCTTCACATAAGTTTTTTTTTGCCACGGTTGAAACTCTCCTTATGAGCCGTCTCCACTGCTACCCGGCCTAGTTTGGGGCTGGCGGAGGAGGTGTGTGGAGGCTTTACCCTAAAAACGTTCGAGGCATACCTACTAAAACCACCGCGGTGTCTCTACGGGTCCTGTGTAGTAGCGGGGTCACGCATTTCGCGGACAGCATACTTTTTCGCGACCCCGCCCGGGATTGGCCCGCCGTTGGTGTTGGCGGGCCGCGTCTCATTATGCCTTCGCAAACATTCGTGTATCTACATGTTTTCATGCATCAGTCACACTTACATCCGTCATCCTACAAATCTACTTAGCAGGCGGGCGCTTTTTGGGACAGGGAGCAGCCTTCAAATGAAGCCTGGCCTGAACTTTATAAAGCACAGGTTACTAGCCTGTCGTGAAGTAGGTACACTTTAATTTTCGACATGACAATCCGTGGTACAATGGCTGCGTAGGTCATCATCGTCATCAGCCTTTAACAGTCCACTGCTGGACTAGGCCTCTCCTTTGAAACGAGGAATTGGGCTACTATACCACGCTGGCTAAACGGGTTGGTATAGGGTTTGTATCAAGTTTTCCTTCTCTTACAGTGCTGTTATCTGCATAATATGCTCCCTCTTTCGGCTCTTACGACACCCATGGGATGATATGGGGTGGTGATATTTCGTATTCGTAATCCGTCACCACACGGACGAGGTATGCGTCCGCTAATCGGTAGGGATCCAATTTCCGGGTCTCGGGTTCGATTTCCGGGTCGAGCATAAGTGTTTCCGAGTTGTTCGAATGCTCAGATCTTGCTCCGATCCATCAGAAAGTTCGCATTTTTTTTGTAGATTTCGTCACGGTTTCTCTAAGATAGTGGCTGCTGCATTGTGCCTCTGTGAACTTCAATGTCATTTTTGTTTTCAAAGGCGTCTGTTCAACGGTGACTAAAGTACTTATACCAGAAAAATATCCAAACGATCCCAGATACTGGAGATACCATGAAGTTGCCATGTAAGGAGTTGCGGCAGTCAGACGGCATTCACTCTGTGGGAAACCTATTGCTCTATCAAATCAGGCTTAACTAGAAAGCGTACCTACCTTGAGCTGAAAGGCTAAGATCTTGAATGCATTACACTCGTTGATCAACTGAAGATATGCTAACTTTTGAACAATTACCAACTGCTAACTTAAACCTGATTGTTATCTGAAACACCTTAAGTATCAAAGATGATATCGCTATTGAGACTGAGTGTAATTTGACAAGACAACTGGTTGGTGGATCACAGTTTTGGAAAGTGGGAGGACACAGGCTACCATAGAGAAGACAGACGGAAGATGAGAAGAAACTCAGTTGCGCACCTACGTCTTCACGCCTGTATTACCACGTGGTATACCTAAGTTTTTACATTGGATTAGTAATTATGGGTAGCCCCGTGCCTCGGAGAGCACGTTAAGACGTCGGCCCCGGTTTTCATGAAGATCATTGATAGTCGTTATAGAGCGTTAGTACCTTCTAAATAAACTGACACTAGTCGAAAACATAGTATATCTCTATCCCTTTTGGTTGCTGATGTCAGACAGGCGGTCGCTCTATGTAAAAGCTAATATTCAGCCAAGTAAGCGCACCCCAGGTTGAAACTGGGATAACACTAGGAGGAAGATGATACTTAAGTTTTAACACTTAGGTACTTACCTAAGTTTGTATATAATATAACTTAGGGCTCAGGAATTCGGCGGAAGCGCTCCCCGTGTAAGCCTAAAGTAATATCTACACGTTATTGCCTGATTTAATAGGTGCACATATCATACGTAGGTGCGTATGATAGCATACACCACCCATTATAACCCTTTATTTATATGTTTATATATTTCTTATAAGACACTGCAATTTAAATCTTAAATTTATTTTACCATGTAATTGAAGCACATTTTTTTCATATAGCTCTTCAACTGACCTCAAACATTGCTTACCTACCAGCTGAGCCGGCGGTTACACTCGTGACTCGCGTTATTTAGAGCACCAGGCCCGTGGGTCATAGCATTGATGTTATATAGTCTTGGTCGATAACAGAGCAACAAAAATAATCATTCAAGTCGAACCAGTAGCTCTTGGGATTAAAAAGCGTTCAACCAAACAAACTTTTTAGCTTAATAATATTAGTTAGTGGTAGTACAGATTCAAAGATTCTGTGGAATCTTTGAATCTGTACTACCTAAGTACCTATATAACCAAAATATTATGGTTATTTCTTGTTACGTATATTACATGCTCATGTAGGTACATGCAGAATTTCAAAATCGTTGCGAATCTACATGGCTGCAATTTTTGCCATTCAGGCAGTAAAAGTAACCGAGTTATACTAAAGCCACTGCGCCTCTTATGTAGTTCTACCATAACGGTAGATTTTATTGCGTGGGTACCAGGTAAGACAATATTAAACACCAATACTTATTTCAAAAAGTTTATTAGGAAACAAATATCACAAACTAAGTTTTAATACAAGGAAGCTTCGTTATTAAACCGTGTTTGACTATTTTTTTCGTAAATAAATTTAAATTCGATCACAGCAAGGACTTTCAGCTTTGTTGAACATAATCAAATTTTGTTCACTACTGTAAGTAAATTATAATATGAACTAAACGTTAGAGATTAGTCACACAATGATCTATTGACAATTATGAGATCATTTTATATTCTTAAAGGAATGATGTAGGTAAGTACCGACATTACAACATTTATGGCTGAACTAATATTAATTATTAAAACATGCATAACCTACATACTTTCATAAGAATAACAACAAAAAGCTTATTTCTAAATATTTCGATGAGATCGTAAACTTTGCGTCTATCGACGTAAATGTAATCTAGGTAAATAAGCAGATATCTGGAAGAAAGTGTTAGATTCATTATTTCACAAAGTTTATGCAGGTAAAGTGAATAGAATAAACGGACCGTGTTAACTTATAAATCTATGTTGTCACATACCACATCACTGTCACACTAACAATGTCACAATACTAACTACGACATCAAAACGTTACTCGTAACACGTAAGGAAACCTCAGTACCTTCATTCCGAAACATACATTAAAAAACTAAATTAAAACTAAGAAATTGATAATCATATCAAAATTGTAATCAAATATAAGGGAATTAATGTGAGTGAAAAGTCGATAATTAAGAAATGCTTGTTTGTTTAAACATGCGTCAGCTGGAAGTGGAATGGAGGTTTGCGTGGAATGCTTATATATAATGTGCATATATCGTAACACAACAGCGACATACATTTTGTTTATTACCCACTTCACCTGATTTCCCAACATTTAAAGTTTACAATAATGTTAACATTTAGTTTGAAACCGCTGTCGTTCTCGGTAGGCGATGCATTTTACATACAATTTGGAATATAAGCAATATGAATCCTATAATAAGAGCAAACATTTTAATACAAAACACTGAACCTTGGAATGTATATTTATGTACAAACGCTACTAACACCAATACACTACATTTTCTACATCTACTTTCAAAGATCTTAATAAAACACATTATATTCTAATATTTAAAAAGTAGGTATCTTAGAAAATTTCAAGTATAAACGTTTGTATCTACAAAGTTCAGTATTAACTTTTGAACGTAGTCACAATACACGAGGATTAAATCCCGCGTCGGGAAGTCGTACACCTTCTAACTCAGTAAGAAAAAGAAGAAGAAATGTTACGCTAGAATAGGATTTAATCACATTAAGGACCCTGCAAGGAATTAGATTTGAGGTTCAGTCACCTATCATGGTTACAGACTGGTCTTTGAGGGAAGGAAAGTACCCTGTAGTTAATTATAGGAAGTGAGATAGTAAATAGTTATCAAAAAACTGCTACCTAATATAACTACGAAATATGGCGGTATTCAATAGTATAAATCTAAAACTACTTACATAGTACAATATTGCGTTAGATAGACTATTACTTAAAAAAATAAAGATTTTAGTTATGAAAAATATTACGAAACCTCGACGAAAACATTCACTTCTTCGCGTCAACAACGTGTTTGATCCCAAGAATGAATTACTCATTCAATACCATCTGCCACATTTCCATAAACGGGATATTTCTAGCATTTAAACTACGACGAAAAAATCTATAATGGGTTCTAATTAAACTTTTAAATAAAATATTAGTATTGAAAATATTTTACTACGATATAGCACTTGAAAGATTGCTATGTACACGATAAACCGTGTGGGCTACGCATGGCTCAAACGAACGTAGTTGTATTCTGACAACGTGGTTACAAGGCGGTCACGGACGCCGTTGTACCGCGGGCGCGGGCCAGCCGCAGCTTTGTGTCAGCTCTTCGACCATATAGACAAAGAGCTGTGAAGTATTTGGATGGAATAGTGACGATACTAGTTGAGTAGGTCGTCGTTGTTAGGCACTGTCACCCGCAGTTGGTACTGTCTGGGCGTCATGGTGGTGAGCGCTACGTGCTCCACCGCCTCCAACGTACGAGCCACCGCCATCATACGCTTCAGTAGGCAGTCCGTGGAAAGGATTAGTACCTGAAACAACAAACACGCTCTATTAAGATATTAATACTATAAATAACAGTGTGTCGTCATATAATATAATTAATTCTTTGGACATATGACAAATATATTATGCATTTATAATTCGTATTTGAGGACGAAGAAATGAATCACAACACGTGTTAGAACGCTATATAAGTATGACACTGAAAGATGTAACACAGGTTAAATAGAACATTGAAACTTTTACGAGTGGCTATTGCGTAACCATTATAAGGACGTAGTCATTAAAATTTATAATGCCAATTCCAACTAAAGCAAAAGAGGAAAATAAATCATATCAAAATAATCATCAATACAGTCATAAACGGTTCAGTTTTGCCTTTAAGCGCCAAAGACAAAAGGAACCTAGCATTTTGGTTTCTCACACATTTCATCTACACAGTGGCGGACACAATCAAATATCCAAAAAATAGACATACCTTTATTTCGGTCCGCAGAGGTAACACAGCAACAAGCCACCAGAGCCAAGACGGGCCATCCGACGACTCCCACCATTCAACATTGTCATCCTCTTCACTCGTCGTAGGGAGAGAACCAAACGCGTTCTCAATGTCAGAGAGCACTTTACTGCCGAGCTGACTCAGCCATAGTATCGCCTTCAGCAATATCTGTGACGCGTACATTTTGATCTCGTCCGTGGCCATGCCTTCGTCGGGAGGGATGTCGTGGATTGGCTGGATTCGAGCTACTTCACACCTAGAATAAGAAACGTAGAAAGTTGAAGCATCAGTTTTATTTAAAACAGTGACTCTATTTCAATCATTCACTAGGAATTTCAGGGTTGTACTGCGGTGAACTTTAATTTTATTTCTTTAACGGCCAAGCCTAAACTACTGAAGCTTGAAGAGACTTGACAATTGGACAGTGGGTTCCTTTTATGACGTTGGCACCCATCAAAAAAGATTTTTTTAATAAGCCTAAAGTTTAGCAGTTCACGATATTATCGCTTCAAGGATTCAAAGAATATTATTAAGAATTGACGAACTCACCCGTCTCTGACGCTTCTCTCGATAACTTTGAACCGCGACAAGCCTATTGTAGAAAGAATGGACCGCCCATCTTCTAAATGCACACAATCTCGAACTTCTAATATCTGTAAAGTAAACAACATGTTTTGTTAATTTCTATAACGATCGATTATCAAGAAAATATTAAATAATCTCTTTTTACACATATCTTTTTATTTTAAAAGATAATTTGATTTTTCATGTTTTATCTTAAAAGTGCAAAAAACTCTTTAAAGTAAAGACAGTTAACGATACTCAATAGAAGTTTTATTTGTATGACATCAATAGGCGTTTCCTTCAAAGTGTTCAGTGACTTTTATAAAATTTGAAAAGTGTGCGTATGGCATAAATACTAACTGTGCCATAATCAGCGTATTTCTTGTCCCTATCCATGGCGACCATGCCAAACCGCCGCGTGCCCGACTCGAGAACTCGTCGAATCATCAGCCAGTACTTCGGGTCGAATATGAATAAGGGGCAAGGAACTCTGAAATAGATACATGTTACGTTAATATCAAAGCCATAAAACATTTTTTATTAAGGAGTTTGGTTAAAACCTTGCACGTTTTTGTTATGAATGATGTTATTAATTTCTTTACTGGTTTGTCTGAGTTTAAAGCTCTGTCTTCACCAGGTATAAACATCACAAACATGAAGCTTCGGATACTCTCAATGCTTGACGCTACCCTGGACTTAAAAACATATTATGGAAGAGGATACCAGCCACTATAACCGTGATTAAAATTCCACCTTTAAGGGAGTGAAATAGGGGCTCACAACGTGTTTATACTCTATTTAATTTCAAGATATCAAGATGCAATGCAGATAGTAAATTATAAAGTGTCTTACGATGGGTAGGCGACAGTGCACACGAATATCGGCACAAGATCATCCTCCATGGGTTTCGGCACATTGAGCGCGTTGATAGACGCCAGGGCACCCTTCACGAACACCGTGTCATTCGTCTGAAACAAAACCAAGTGAACATGAACTTTCCGCCGATCTAAATCTCCAGCTGAGGTCGAAAGAAATTGTCTGGATATTCTGTTTCACAAGTTCGAAAGAAGCTTTTTACAGTTTTTGAGAAGTACGAAATAGGCACCTAAAGGAAGAACGTCAAGGCTTCGGTCCTAGTAGTAAATGAATATGAAGATCTTCAAAAGTCTTTATGGCGAGTCAATACCCTTGATTATGGTGCCCTTTATTGCTTTATGGCATTTTAAAAGTAACTTAACAATATCGTCTTATCACTAATGAACCAAAGAACTGCGGGACTCTTATTAGATTCTATTTTGTGAAACTAAATATAGCTGAGCGTGGGTGGGATATTTTGGTCAGTAGGAGTTTAAGAGATAAATGAGTTAAGTAGTTTTAGCAAATAACATAATAAGTATAGACTGAGGACTACCCGCATTATAAAAAAAAAACTAAATTCATGGCCTGCTTTGTTATGGGTTTATACCCGCGTTACTATTTTGTTGAAATTGGTCTTTTTAATGCTGAAAGCGTTACAGTTTTATATTTCGCCTCTGTATTGATAGCAATGTTTTTACAAATGATTTGGCGTGCATACGTCAAAAGGCAAATCTGGGGGCACGGCAGTGTCCCCACCAAGTCGAGCAAAAAAGTGGCACGGCCGGCCGTACCATCCTTTTCTCGAAGCAATTCAGGCCGTTTTCGACTCCCTATAACTTCGTTGTAGATAAAACAAGAAGGCTGATTTTTTGTAACCTTGCAGGCATTGTATAAACATGGTGTATTTCAAATTTCATTAAATTTGAATTAGTAGTTAAAGAATTATAACGAGTCAAAATTCTTAATTTTGTCACTCACTGACCGATCATCAAAAGTTTAAGGCACTTCTAGCAGACATAGAAGCTTCAAATTTAGAATACGATTAATGTTTAGTATATGAATTAAGGAAAAATTAAAATATTTTTCAATTTCTGTCTAGTTTTCGAGATACATCAACTGCATAAATAACTTTGTAATCCTATATAAATATAAAAGATTACAAAATTACATTTGCAGTTAGGGCTTTAATTAAGAAAATTCGTTGTTGGTGTACAAGAAGTAGAAGGTACCGGAAAGGACAAAAGTAGACTATCTACAAAAAGAAATGACATCCCATAAAAACAATACTTGTCAAAAATACCAAGTCTCGCGACCGTAAAAGGTTTTGAGATCCATGTAATACCAAGGCGGTTAATTAAAAATCTTAAATGTTTTAAATAAATATCTTGACTTGGCAATCGCATTAAACAATCTAATTTATATATGTATTACTTATGAGATATATTGTGTTTTCATGCGATGGCCGAGTTAATCTACTTATTTAAAACATTAAAGATTTTAATTAACCGACTTGGTATTACATGGATCTCACAACTTTTTACGGTCGCGAGACTTGGTATTTTTGACAAGTATTGTTTTTATGAGATAAATTATTCGCTTAGGTTACAATATAAGACACTTAATGATGCGCCCGCACATTAAGTATTGAAGGCACAGGCAGAAGCTGGTTAATTATAAATAACCCACTTTGCAAGTTTTTAGAAGTTTAATCGTTAGAATATTAAGTGACGCTACTATTGCTTAGCATTCTTGCTAACTTCTTTAGTTAACCTTAAGGGCCTAACTATCACAAACGGCCAGGCGAAGCGGATCATATTTTGGTCGTGTACCGATGATTTTTGGCTTTACTTTTAAGTAATGTAGCACTAAAATTATTTTATGTCGATTCTTCTACATCACAAGCTGCGCTTTCTTTAACGCCGCCGAACGCCGAGCCTACTTAAGATATATGAATAAAAAAATCGCTAATTATATATTGTATTTCGGGACATTTACTACGTACCATTGTTTCGATTAACCGTTATTTCGGCACCGTTGCAAGGACCGTTAACGGATGTAGACGATTTAGTACATCCGTGAACATACTGAACATGGCAATTTAAATTTAAGATGTTAGCAAGAACACTAGTAATTTGTGTGGCATTTAGGGAACATTTTTTAGCAGCTGGTTCAAGTTCATTGTCTACGTATAAATCTCGTTTACATCCTGACCTGTAGGCCTATTGCGTATCTCAGTTGACAACTGAAAGTGATGATCACTTGGCAAAGTGTACATCAAATAACTGTCAAACAGCAAAATTCGTATCGGCTAACATCAGTGGCTAACTGAGATGACGTCATAGGCACCCGGTGTCGCTGATAACCACTGAACCTTATTTTGACAGATGATTGTGTATCGATAATTTAATATTGCGATTGTCTAAGCTTAGTGGGCATCAAATTGATAGTCACTTCGGTTGAAGTTGCCTTCGTGAAAGACACCACTCAAAGGTAGTGTTTTTCGAGTTGTAGTGATTATCACTGAAGCCTATATTGCACGGAAACATTTAAAACTTACTTTGTTTGATTTATATAGTGTCCTTTGTAAACTTTGTAGATATGTCACGACCTTAATTGCTCAATTTTGCTGAAAAACAGCTGAAAAAGAAGCGAGTTCGCATCCAACGACGCCGTCTACGGGATGTTAGTGGCCCACTCATGCCGTTGCCAGAAGGCGAATTTATTGCCAATTTTCGCTTGAGCAAAGTTGGTTTCCAGCAAGTGTTAGAGAAAATTATATTATATATCTCAACGGAAAACAGCTGTGCGCAATAAATTATTAGTAAGCACTAATTTAATCTGAAAATATATGGTTTACTTATACCTATATTTAAAACAATAATGTTTAACATTCCCGACTTGTTTGACTAAGTAACTTACCAATTGAAATGTTTATATTTTGTAGATTTGTAGGTTTGTTTTTTTTTACGCCAATGGGTCGTAACAGAGGAATATCGGCGCCTCATATTTATGCAATATGTCTCAAGGACCAAGGTACATTTAGCAAGTGCCTACATGAATTAAACACAAATACTTACCTATTTAATTTAAGTACGCAGTGCAACAATACGTGATATAAGTACAGAATTAAAGTGACGAAAGTTTACGTTTACCAATTCATAGCAGACTTGTTTTTGTTATAGGTACCTAGTCTTTAAACAGAACATAGTGGTATCACCATTGCATGGTTGGTATCAAAATTAATTTGTATTTCGTAAACTCATTACATTATGTACAATATCACAAAGTCATTCACTTTTCACAGTATCTACATAATATTAGTTTAAAAACAATAGAAATTAAACAAGAATACTCAAAAACGTTAAATAGGTAAGTAATAGTAATAACACTTACGATGAATCTTGTTTTACCAAAATTAGATTGGGCCTTCACAAGCGAATAGCTACACAAAATCAAAACAAATATTTTTCAACTGTTTATTGGACAATTGGATGCTGACATATTTTCCAACAATTCGCGCCAAATTCATGTCTCAGAAGCGAAATTTATTGCTAAATTAAGAAGTCTTACAATCCATATAGTTTTAATGGTCCACTGGGTATTTTTAAATCAGTCGCATAGTGTCGATAAAAAATAGAGCGACTAAATGAAGTGTTAACAACAATTTGATAGGCACTGACAATATGTGTCATACGCAATACCAAATGAACCTTAATCTCGGTTGAGATCAAACTTCGGTGTACATCGAAGTGGCGATGGTAACTGTAACTGTCAAAAATACACAATAGGCCTGCTGTACGCCTTTTAGAACACAAAACTACCAATCAGGCAGTGTATGACATAATACATCTAGGTTGAGTCACTGTGAGCCCCGCGCACTCGTATTATAACGTAATACTCGCGGCCCTTGGATGTACAAGCAAGCTATATTATTATATAGTCTCAAAGCGTTATACAATAATCCTGCAACAACCTTGTTAAATAACTTTTCAGGCTTTATTGTTCATTATAACGATAATGTTATACAATTAAATTAAACTTTTTTACTTCAGAACAAATAATGTAATTTGTAAACATGAGTTACAACTTACAAGTTATGTAAGAAACGAAATCAATTGACTAAGAGAAGAATGGGTTCAGTCAGGTCGGACATAATATTATTGCGATATTGTATTAGGCAATTGTCAGTGGCAACATTAAACTAGAATGTGCCTAACAGGCGTGAATGGTGTAACCACTTGGCGTACCTAATATCCCGTAATGTAAGCAAAATATGTTTTCCAGTGTTCCCGTAATTATAACTCTAATCAGTCAGTCTCTATTATATCTATCTATATACATTTATTGTTTTATATGTTTCTCTACTTTTAAATAGTTTTTTTATCCATGTGGTGAACGTAGGTCCAATCTGCCAATTGACTCATAATTTTACTATGAAGCAAATTAGGAGAGGCTTAAGTTCAGTTGTGGATAGTGTGTGTGTCAGAGCAGTCTTTAAACTTTAAAAACATTCCATTTCATATTACAGCTATTTATTGTACACCCAACTCGAAACAACAATTTGTCGATCGCACAAAATGATGTTTCGTGTGAGGATCGAAAACACAACACTCGCCCGTTCTAAACATTCAGGCGACCGCTTAAACCAGTACGACATAATATATGTACAGTCCCGCACCAAAACCTTATCTTTGAAGGCTGTAATAATCTCTAACCACACCACGGTTGTATATTTACCGAACGAAGCTCGAAGGGCAGTCCAATTATGGCGTAAGCGATCACTAGGCGCGCATTGCTTTATACTTTGCGTAGCGTGATGCCAGATTGCAAGATTGTCCACTGGAGCAGAGAATTCCTATTGATTGTATTAATACATCTCCGTTTTTCTGTACTCCTAGTGGACAGGCTGATTAAATTGATAATGACATTTAAGAGAACGTAGACAAAGAAATATCATGTTCTAGATTAAGTTAAGACTGGCTTATTGGTCTAGTGGTTAGTGTATTGAAACTCTCGCGCTTTGTATACCCCTCCGCGACCACGGCCGTTGCAAATCGACCGAAACGTCGGAAAACATAGGCAGGTACCTATTCACACCATAAATTAGTTAGTTATTTACACGATAAAGAACAGTTTAAATATTTTTTACTAAGGAAGCGTCTTGTCTCTCTCTACCGAAGTATTTTGTATTTATTGCAATATTCTATCGGGGAGAGTTAAGAAATTTGCCAGACTGTCTATGGACTGTCGAGTGTCAGCGCACATTTTCTCGCTAGATGACATCACCGATGCGCCCACGGGCACTGAATCAGCTAACAAGCACTCCCACGGTCATTTACTACACTAAAATAGCTCGCTAGAGTTCACAAAGCAATAAAGTCCTTATCGGACTAATTATTGTTTATTTTCTTTAAACAAAATAGGGTAAAAACGACTTTGAATCGTGGAGACAGTATCGTTTTTACTTTCATAATAACCTGGTTACAAGCAATTGAATATTTCTAATTGAAACTGGCATTTAATAATAATAATATTCTACCACATACACACATCAGCACCTAGTCCCAAATTAAGTAGAGCTTGTACTATGGATACTAGACAATGGATAAACATACATATATACTTTTTTTTTGTAAATACACACTAATTATACATAGAAACACCCAGACCAAGACAAACATCCATGTTCATGCACACAAATGTTTTGACTTGAGCGGGAATCGAACCCGCGACCATAGGCGTAGCAGTCACTTACATCCCCGCTGCGCCAACCGGTCGTCAAATTTTTGATTTGACGTCAGCAGCTAGAATCGCCATACTTATGGGCGGCTACCCGTACAAATAAAACCATTTTTCCAGAAAGCGATCTTGTTATATAAATTATTAAAGAAAATTTTACTCTGATTTGGATGAAGTCCAATCCTTTCTAATCTAAACCTTTAAACGAGCAACTCTTGAATAGAAATCTCGGAAACGGCTGTAACGATTTTTATAAAATGTAGTATGCAGACGGTTTTCTTAGACGATAAATCGATTAAGGTAGCGTTCTTAGTAGGTACCAAACACGTGTTGATCTCAAGTAGCATAATTACGTAAAATGTGTGAGTTTTAACGCAACGCCAATGTTTAGCAACATCGTACAATTTGAGGCTTACCTCAGAGTATTTGCTAATTATGTGAGACGAAGCGTGCTTTGTTTGAAATGTACTGTAACCATGGCGGTGTAATACTGGTGTAGTAATACATTTGGCAGTAGAAGATAACATTTGAAAAAGAAAAATGCTTATTTTTAGTTTACCTTGCAGTAAATGGTCGCTAATAGAAAGAAAATAATATTAGACGTAGACTTCATTTTAATTTCTATTTGAGTACACGATCATTTCAAAATAATCATTCTCTTTTTTGTGACACTACATTGCCGATTACAAGATTTGTAGATAAGTTAGTAAAAGTTTATATTGGAGTGCCATAAGTCACCTTTAAGGAATGTATAACAAAAATGTATTATTTGTAATATCTCTATGGTCAAATGATTCAAGACCTTGACCGCTAAGCCCTAGGTCACAGATTCGATTCCCAACCAGGACCAATATAATATTTGTACTGTCTTATCTATACGATGTATCTTATTATGAATACAGTGTGTCACAAGACCCATTACCAAGCCGAAGTCTACTCGTTGTGGACATCATGTCAAGTCATACTAACCAAAAATAATACCTGGGAAACGACTTTTTTTAAGTTTTCACATTTTTTAAACCGCAATTAAAAGCGCGCGCGCGTGCAATCCCCGGAATACCTACTTATCCATGTGGTCATAAATCTAATAATCTAAAGAACATATTGGCAGGGTAAATGCATCTATTTTGTACCTAATTAGAAAAATTCCATACTAACTTTGAGCCTCAATATCTCCTGAACCAGTAATTTTCCAGGTATGGTGCCGAAGTGAAAAATGTTCGTAGTGATTGGTACAACATGGGATTTCAGTTTTCGTTAAGGGTCTTTTTACACCCTGTATGTTTCCGTAGAACAAGCTCAGCGTGGTTTGTTATCAGATGACCATGTGGAAATATTCCCAGGATAATGTTATATTGCATTGTTACGTAAATATTATAGTATAAGTAGAAGTACATACCTACTAGTATTGTATCATATTATCTATGGTATGAGTAAGTGTGTCACCAGTGCCTTTATTATTTCACGGTTGAACTATCGATCCTTATTTGATGAGAGGCTGATAAGCCTGCACTTATCAAGCGATAAAATCTACACCATAGATTGCGTAAACGAAACCGTGAGTTAAGCTAGGGCACTATATTTTATGATGTTAAACTAAGCATAAAGTAATGAAATGTTTGCTTATTATAAAAAATGGCGATTTAAAAGAATATAGGCTTGAGTTATTGCCTATTCTTTCTCGTGGCTCTATGCCCTTGTATTGCGAACGTAGCACTTGAAGATTCTACATTTACATTTAATAAATGTCATTTTTTTATTAATTAATTTGTTAGTAAGTGTAATTCAAAGTGAAGTTCATAAGCGCCAGGCGATGACCTTGATTTGATGATTTTGCCTTAAGCCGCCCGTATCGAACCGCAGTCTACCTAAGGTTGGTGGCTAAAGATCGGCCTTGAGGAAAACCTACTTCCAGCAGTGGACATCGGCTGTGACGATGAAGTATGTACATGATAATTACCTCAGTAAGTTTGAAGTCGCCCAATCCTCGGAGGCACAGCGGACATCTTTTCCTGTAGTCGAGGGTCTTCTCTAAGCACGTTCTACAGAACATGTGTCCACAAGGCGTAGTCACCGGCTTGGTGAAGATGTCGCTGCACAATATGCACTCCATGTCGGACCTCTTGAAACACGGCATTATTGATAGATGGCGCACTAAGTGGTTCAATTCGCGCGTCAAACTTCTCGGGTCGCGGTTTCTGCTGAGTACCATTATAACCTAGAAACAAAATGGAGATTCGTCAAATACAATATTCAATTGGGATTTACGCACACTTTTAAAATAGATTAGAAGTATATCAGCACTTCATGAATCCTAATATTCTCTTTGTACTTAACCTAGTTTACTTTTTTAATATTCATTATATCAGCCCTTTAAAGGGAAGGGGTAGGAGGCAAGAGTACGGCCTACCGGTTTTTAGTTCACCACGCTGGCCCAGTGCGGACTGGCAGACTTCACATGTCTTTCGAGAACATTTTTTTTGTGCTTTTAATGCCACTGTCTGTGTGTTTACCCTGTGTCGCAAGAACTAGTTAATATTCTTCGTATGACTTAGGCAACATTGACAATTTCGGTTCACGGTCTATGGATAGGCGCGGGGAGGGGTAAACCCAAAGAAATTGGATCTAAAACCATCACCATAAAGTTACAAAGTCATACAACTTGTTATGTTCACCCTACTGTCCTTTCTATAAAGAAGGATAGGAAATACTTTAAGAGGTATTATGTTTGCCTAGACTTTATCATCTAAATAAGGCCAGCCTCTTAATAGCTGCATTCGGTAAAAAAGAATAGAGGTTTTATCAATATAAGCTATTTTATAAAATACACATATCCACGTGGAATAGGCTTTTATAGATATCCAATTAAAAGAGTGGCCATGAATTTTATTGCCCATTCTTTTTCATGCTTCAAGGGCGCGTAAGCTTTGCATCGCGATCGTGGCAAGGATAAAAATGTAGAAAAAAAAAAATATTAATTTGTATCGATCAAAAGCGTCATATTGTGACTTAGATAACGAATAATTTTGAGTTTGATAGTATTGGCTATACAATAGATCACTAATTGTCTTTACTCCCATGGAAGTTGGGTAGGCCTTTGGTGTGGGACGCAACGTGTGTCGATACCCTCGCGCCATCTCATCTTCCTGGCACAGCGGGTTGTGCGGGCGCTGCTGCTGCTACAGCGGAGACCTTCAAACGGCGCAAATACGCAAACCTAGTAGGAGATTACGTATTTGAGCCGTTTGGGGTCGAAACGTTGGGGCCATGGGGTCCAAGTGCAAGATCTCTTTTTAAAGATCTCGCAAAGAGACTGGTCGACGCCTCGTGTGACCAGAAGGCTGGGTTGTACCTGGCCCAAAAATTTAGCATTGCCATACAACGTGGCAATGCTGCCAGCGTTCTGGGCACGCTCCCGGTCGACGGCGATGTGGAGGACTTTTATGACGCCCTCTAAATTATTTTCTTTTTTCGTTTTGTTTGTTTTGTATATACGTATTTCGTAGGATAGTATTTTAACATTTAAGTTATGTTTAAGGTACCTATTATGTTTAGGTATTTAGTGGTATATAGATCACTTGAATAGAAATACTCTATCTTAACTATAGCCCAGAATCCATAGAATACGTCTTACGTATTTAATATTTGCCCTTTGACAGGTATCTAGTAGCCATCATGACGTTTGTTCCAGGCGTTCGAAGTACGTATTCCAATTGCTTACGACACAGCTGCGTCACCTAGTTAATACATTATATCTACGAACTTGATTAACGTATGTTCTGTCCTAAGGACATCTAGATATCCTTCAGGTGTCTTTATACCCGATGAGTCGAGTAGAGCTAATCGTATATATAATGTTTTGACAATTTATCATACGTGACACACAACAATGATACTAGTAATGAGTATTTTTAAGGTCGTCGATATCTTTGTTGATGTACCTGACTAAGTATACAAACAGAACGCCGCTATCGAACTGCGTATGTAGTTTTCATATTATTATGTCTTCTCAATATATAAAAATTCTTGTCCCTAACTGACATAGCAGCGCAGAATCCAAACTACTGATGCTGGATACAATAAATTTGCACAGTGAGCTTCTTTCTTAAAGAAGATATCCACTGAGGAAGGGCCTTTAGAAAAAAAACACGCGACGAACGGGCATTGCCCTCTCTAGCTTATTAGCGATATCAAAATAGTTGCAATAAGTTTATTACAACATTACTGTGTTCCTTTTCTATACGCATAGGTTACTCAATTTTCTATAATAGGTCATGAGTTCATGACTTAGTTTTTACAATATTAGCCTATTTAGTACATAATGAAACATTTTCTCTGTAAGGACAAGCATAAACACCAGTTTGTTGGAAGGAAAGTTTCGCAATCATGAGTCATAGCAAAATTTCCCACAGAGCATTCGTCTTGTTTATCTTACATTCTAACAATACAATACCCTCTAACCGCGGCCGGTATATCGAGTGACATTATATGATGGACTTACTTATTATGCACACATAATGTACCTAGTGAAACTAGATCCGTCTTGAGACGTTTGACGTCTAAATAACTAAATAGGTTTTGACGCAATTTGAGGAAACGATAGCTTCTATGTAAGAAAAAGGCATAAATCTATAAAAGAAACCTGGAAGTAGTTGCCGGTAATGAATATTTGTAGATAAAGTTGATAGCTATTCAAATATGTTTATGTAAAGTGTGCTTCGTCCGTCTTACTGCAAGGTTAGGATACGGTTACGCTTTTGGTGAAATACCGTTGTGGTATACGCGCTGAACCAAGTACTTTTGAAGACCACTCAGTATACATAATTGCGTTTAGCTTAGTATTGTTTTGTTAGATTTTAAATATGATGTAGTAGTATAGTCTAAGACCCCCTTTCAGTAATGGATCAAGGGCCCACTATTTTTCCAGCTAAGATTTGGGAATGCATATTAAGAATAGATATAGAACACCCATTGCACTTCACGGCTAACCTCAAGGTTATCCTAGGAGGGTTATCCTAACCTCAAGGTTATCCTAGTTATCTTATGTGTACAATGTATAATAATATGCTGGAGTCAGAGACGAATACCAACCTGAGCAAGCAAAGGGCGCGCAACCCGTAAGTCTGAGTGGCAGGACGCGGCCGCAAGAGCCAGGTGCGGCGCCGCGTCCTTGTGTCTCCCGTCCCTCAGCAGCTCCAGCGCGTACGTGAACCGCGCCTGGACAACAACAAACACACATTAAACATACCTACACACACAACTACAGTCCAACAGTCGCTGAGCTAAGTTTCAGATCACAACGCATCATGTCATCTCATTTTTTATCTTATTACCTTATGATATTAACAACATGACGAGGTCAATGCTCCCAGCGTGCGAACGTTCCTTTTAGAACCTTATTTTATTATACTGATCTTTGTAATTTTTGTTTAGATACGTATAAGCGTTGTTTATTTTATCAGCGCGTGTATGAGTCGGCGCATGTGTCAGTAAACACGTTATATAAAGTATTAATGCTTCAATAATAGACATTGTTTACCCGGGCAGACATGGGAATGTGCTGCTGATACGGCCCGGCAGAAGGAGCTACGATGTACGGCCGGGTTCTACGCTTGCTCCGGATCGGCCCGAAGCACGAACCCCGCGCACCATTTACTGTGGACAACAGATAATCGTTGACAAATATGTATCCTACATTATACAAACGAATACGTCCGCCGTCTAGTTATTAACGTAGTTTTATGAGCGCAGATAACGGCACTTTTTAAATATGCAGAGTTGGTTACGTTCCCGTTATGCGATACTAGTTAACAAAGAAGCCCCATACTTCTTGTGACATTTCGTCCACGCTGCTACATAATACAACGTTATATAAGTAGCAATGGAGTCACAGTTAGTGTTACATTATGTAATGTCGGCGTGAGTTACGAGCGCGCAGCGAGTCGCTAGAGCGAGCGGCTCTAGATTCGAACCGAGCCAAGGTTGCGATCGTCGATCGGTGCAATACTACACTCGCAAATGTGTGAAATTGTCACCACGCCATTGCTAAACCGCACATGTACCTATAGCCGACGCCGACGGAGGATTCGTTTTTTTACGTGCGATAACGTCACACGAAACAAGTCTACGAACGAATAAGGTCAAACTTTGAGTGAAAAAAGGCATGTTGTTGCAATAATGGCATTTATATATAGTAGACATAAATAATGTTTATTATGTAAGCCGCTTGCGTCTCGTGCATTGTACAAAGCTACGACATCTTCACAATGGTATCATTCAAGTTCGCCGCCGACACAGTTGACAACGACCTAAGCCTTTCATGATCAATCCTTTATTGCGCGGAGATTGTTACGTATTAATATAATTTACGATTATATAATAGGAATCATCGGCAACCGTTGCGGGAACAGTCATGAGAGATCTATTAAGTAACGAAATACGTATACCTACCAACCCAACATGTTAAAAAAGTGCTAATTAGGATTTTTTTTTTAATTTTAATTTCTTGATAAATTATAATTTTATAATATACATAATATTAAATTTGCGTGAAACAGGAGTATGCTGTCGGTAAAGTGCCGATGTTAAAACGAAAAGTCTATAAAATATTATGAATCGAGCTATGAATGTCCATCGTTTCACGATATTGATCAATTTTAATATAGGTACCTACTCATAAGTACGGAGTGTTCATTTTAAGCTAGTCTACAGAATAGATACCTATTTTTTACGATATGGCTTTAGAAAACCGTGCGTTCATGCGCCAAATATACAAAATTTTGTTTTTACCGTCTGTTTAAGTGGGCAGTTCAAAATACAAAATATTTATAAATGTCTTTAACATTTGTGTGAATAAATTTATGACAAAGGCACTTTAAATTCTTTTCTGTTCGTTCCGAGGCGGCTGATCTTTACGTATTTCATTGGCATTTTTGTATTTGTACAGGATTTCTTTATTATTATTTCTACAGAATTTATTAACGTGACGTCAAATAAAAAAAAATAAGAATTAAATTTTATACAATGGCAATATTCTTCTAGCTGTATTTTTTTTATGAGGCAATCCTCTCGCTTCTTGTCGTCCTTGAATCTCGGTAAAAAATCCAAAGTTAAACATTCAAGCAACGCACACTAAACATAACCAGGCTCAGAACATCGCCACAAATGTTTATGTATCCTTCATGAGGAGTTCAGTGACATACAGACGTACAATATAATTATATCTATGTACACAAAGATAGGTGAACTTATCGTGTTATTGTTGATGTCGTGTCGTTGTACATCTAGAGTTACATAACTATAATATGGCGATCGATTCCAGATACGTCAGAACTCATTAATATTTACTTGTATGGTTTCTATTATTTACTTAAGTGTTACGGTTATATCAATGACAAGTTCTTTGATCTTTATTTGTGTGTTGATAGAGATTAGTCTATTTTGGCTATCTTCGTATCGTGTTTCATATAATTATGTTATTGGCTTGACCTGCTGATACAGATATTTTTATTTTGTTATTAGGTGTATGAGGTAATTATAACACGTTTCTGAGTAAATTATCTTAGGGCGCTTTCAGTTTAGACGTTTGGCTGTTGCACGATGACCGGCCGTGAGTCATTATGGCAAACGGCTGGTTAAGTTTTATGATGGGTAATGACACTAATGACTTAATTTATTTTCCAAAGAACTTAACGCAAAAAAGTGCGGTATCTCGTATTCTGACAAAGTGTTACCAACTACTGCTGTCACCGGCATAGGCTTATATACATATGTAGCAGCCTAGCAGGGGAGACGGGTGAGCCGTGTCCGCACCCCGTAAGTAACCGTTCGAAAATTCTAGGCTGGACATCTAAGAAACTTCACACCAATATAATTACAGCCGAGCAACCATAGAATTCGTTTTTATCATATGTATTCCTACAATACATTCCATTTTGTAAAACACAACATTCCACTTTATAAAACAACATTCTAAACGTTTTTTTTTTAATGGATTCCCAGGCCCACTCTCAAATCTAGATATACGATTGATTTTGTATGGCAAACCTTCCGTTGCGTATTATCCGTAGATGTAAATTCCAGTCCCGTTGTTGCCCGAGAGCAATAGTCTAATTTGAATGCATTATTGTTCTCTTTTGCTGCTATTCATTGTTGACAGGCCTTCGCGCTAACTGTAACCTAAGGCAATAACACATTTTCGCCATTTTCTGGCGCACAATCGCACAAAGGTTGCGTAAGTAACTTCATAAGTTTTAATTGGTTGTTTATGTGTTTACCTTTGGAGACTACCTACATAAATGTTACATGAATGTTTATTTTATTCTACGTACATTTTTAGTATGACGTCAATACAGTAAACAGAAGATGTTATGATGTTTAGTAGCAACTTGCTACCTTTTATTTTGTGTATTTACAGTAACGAAATTATTGTACCTACAATCGGGCAAATTGAAAGTATTGGCAATTTAAAAGATTGACCGTGAGTTTTATCGCCAGTTCATTGGACGGTTTTACACGCGTGTGCATTGCGATTGCGAACGTGGCACCAAATGTAAGTGAAGTCTGTAGTGATGTAACGAATATTCGCATTCGCATTCGCGAATATTCGCATATTTTTGCATATTCGCATTCGCGAAATTACTGCGCATGTAAAATATTTTTTCTGAGCGTCATAGTTGGTTAATAAAACAAAAAGCATTCATTTCATATGTTTTTTTAAATGTAAGAAAAAGTAACTAAACTTCGTAATCACATCTTCTCTATATCATTTGGTATAATTTATCATACAAAGTAAATTAGCGGGTCTTAATCGCGTATAGTAAAGGTTAAGGTATAAATTACTATTTGTTGCCGACGTTTTGATCGTCAGTCTCTCCGCGACCACGATCGGTGTAAGATTATAATTTATTTTGCAAAAGTTTAAAAATGGTACTTATTTGTTTATATAACTTTGGGCAATGAAGCTTAACAATTAAATTGTGTATTACGATAAAGTCGATTTTTGATACATGATTATGAGTGGTACTTAAAAGAACTGGTTTTATTAATCTGGCCTTCTCCGTCGTAGTTCAAGTGCCCGTTTATTCAGTTTGAAAATCTTCAATATTGAATTGAAACTACCATTTACGGATTTTATCGCGTTATATTGGTTTCACTTAGTTATTACATTTAAACCGAATGATCTAGAAACTACATTTTTTATTTATTACTAGCCGACGTTTCGAATTCTTTACATTACATATTTGTCTTTCTTGAATGTATAAGTTATCTCAAAGTACCCGAACATTTTTCAATTATTGGTGTTCCTATTTACGCAGAATGATTTCACATCTTCAATATTTTAATTTATTTCAGTAGAAGATTCACGATTACTCACGATCAATATTCGCCCTCCAATTTTGTATATAAATTGATAGGAAATTGCGGCTATATAATTTTTGGACATTTAGCATGTATGTAGGAGAAAAAACGGTTCTTAAGAAACTGTTTTGCGTCCTTAAAAAACGTCTTGTTTCGTTGCTCGAAAAATCCGAAGCGACACAGTCGGCGCAAAGAATCAGGGTTGGCAGAATATTTATCTCGAATCGCTTAGCTGGAGCGCGCGTGTAGCCCCGAGATAGCCTTACTTGAAGCCAACGGATAATAATATATTGTCGCCGCCCGGCAAGAGAGAGCCCCATTGGCGCTAAATACTAAACATGCCTTTTAAGTTCTTTCGTTTCCATATTTCCCGGCAATTTTTAATTTGGAACTGTTCTAGAACAGTTCCAAATGTGTGTAAATTTTGAATCTCAAAACAGTTGAAAGTACTAGGATTAATGCTATTGTTTAGTCACAGCGTCGATTGAATTCTGTCAGGTTACGTATGAAAATGAATCTTTCTAAGGAAAATGTTCGTGCAATAATTTTCTACAACTTTAGAAGAGGCCTGACACGGCTTCAGTGTTTTGAAGAGCTTACATCTGTGTGCAGTGATGAAGCCCAATGTCTGCGTACTGTCGAACTCTAGTATTAAGAATTCCAGTGTGGACATACTAGTGTTAGTGACAAATCTCGCGAAGGATGCCCAACATCATTGCTGTGAGACAACTAATTCTCCAAGATCGTCATGTGACGTATCGAGAGATAGAGGCTCTATTAGGCATCTCGGGGGTTGTCCCTGTCCCTTTCTCACACCAAGCGCTTCATTCAGAATATCTTGCATGAAGCGCTTGGTGTGAGAAAGCTAGTTTGCCGTTGGATACCGCATCTGCTTTCCGACGATCATAAGGCGGCCCGCGTCAGATGCTGTAAGAAAACTCTGCAAAGGTTCAACCGAGGAGAGTCAAATCACGTTTACGACATCATCAGTCGTGACGAATCTTGGATCTATGCCTACGATCCTGATTCCAAACAACAATCTACAATCTGGGTCTTTCAACACGAGCCAAAGCCGACTAAAGTTGTTCATTCTCGAAGCACTTCAAAGAAGATTGTGGCCACGTTCGTTGGAAAAAACCGGCCATGTTGCGACTATTGCACTTGAACATCGTAAAACGGTTAACGCAGAGTGGTATACCACAGTATGTTTACAACAAGTCATCGCCGACGCATCATCCTGCACCACGAAAACGCAAGCTCACACAGCGCTCGTCGACACACTTCGTTCGAACAGGACCGTCACCAAGGTCACCAAGCTATAGACAAATGGCGCCAAATTTGATCAAAACTGAATATTCGCATTCCCATTCGCGAATGTTGGCAGCAGATATTCGCATTCGCATTCGCGAATGTCCAAAATATGACATTCGTTACATCACTAGAAGTCTGTATTGGCCGTTCCTGGGCGTCACTTTGTTGCCTAAATTATTTAAGAATATCTAGTTTAATTTTATTTTCTACAGAATATGAGGTAGATCATCGCCGGTCTTATGAGTCTTTTCATTGGCACAACCATATAACATGATATTGTTAATTCAGTCACAAGTGTTGTTCTGGGTGTGGACCGAAACCACACACTCAGTGCAGTGTTCGGCAAGGTGGCCACTTATTAAACCACTACGCCATAGGTAAAAAGATATGTTATTATCTTGGCTTCAAAAACTTCTTACAATTTGCAAGTACCACCACTACTATTTCACATTTTGTAAGTGTAAGGATTACGTAGCATCCGTCCTCATTTTGTGGTTTCGCCAGTTGTTTTTCGTCACCGTGTTCCTGTTTAATGTTATGTAGACTAAAGTATACAATCGTCAACCGAATTTACGTCAACGATTACGAACTTAGATCGGTTAGATCGAATCGTTACTATGTAAAATTCAATAAAATGAATGTCGTTAAACAGACAAAGGCGAGAACTTTTTACGAATAGACGCGTCATACGCCAATGTCACCGATATTTAAACAACGAAATATTTACTATTTATTGTATATAATTGCTCAAAGAAGAATAAAAAACATAGCACACAACTTCCACTTTGTAAAGTGTTTAAGAAAACTTTACGCTTGATTGAGGAGTTGCCCCGACGTTGGTTAAAGCGTGACCGCAGAGTGACTTACTGAATGCCGGGCAAATATCTTGCTTTGACATTGTCATTATAAAGCGCATGGAAATCATCTATGACTTATCGAAATCCTTCATTTCTTATTTGTGTATATACTTGCAATTTGGTCCTAAACTGCTTTCAGTATTTTGTTGAGATTTTCTTAGGACAAGAAAATGTGATATTAAAGAGCAAGAGGGAAGTAATATGGATTGCTCTGCATTTACTAATAAAATTAAAATACTAGAAAATCACTTAATCTGACTGACATATCGTCGCAAAGCCTAGACTACTAAAGTTGGAAACAAGATATTTGGTCTTTAGAATATGGCCTATTAGTAGAGGAGACGTGGAACATCGACCTTCACCGATCTGATAACCAGATGAGACGTATTTTTTATGTTATATAATTTATAAACAAATATGCCTATAATAACTTGCCTATCAAAAGTGATCATAGCTTTTTTAAAATTCAAGTTAATTGTAATCTACCGCAAATATAACTTTGTCGTTTATACAAACACTATGGAAAACAAAGTTATTTTTGGTAAATGAAAAAGTGATAGTAATGTTTGGATAGGTGAAGATAAAGGGTATGTTAAGTGTTAAGGCTGATGCTAGTAATTAATAAACGTACACGGAAGCAAAATAGCAATAAAGATCAAACAATTAGATTAAGTGCGAGTCCCGTAAGGGTCCCGTAGTTCAGGTATCCACATAACATACCCGTTATCTTCACTTAACCAAATATCACGATCGCTTTTTCATCACCAAAAATAACTTTGTTTTCCATAGTGTTTGTATAAACGGCAAAGTTATATTTGCGGTTGATTACAATTAACTTAAATTTAAAATAGCTATGAGCACTTTTTGATAGGCAAGTTATTATAGGCATATTTGTTTATAAATTATATTACATAAAAAATAAGTCTCATCTGGTTATCAGATCGGTGAAGGTCGATGTTCTACGTCTCCTCTACTATATATAACGATGGCATCCGTTATAGACGGATTTTTTTATATTCCTTCCCAAGAAGGTTAAATAGGGATTGGAAGTTTGTTTGAAAATCGGTTGCTTTTCATTTGCTTTTAAGTTGTTTTATGACATAGACGTATAATTATCCTAGACGAAACTTCTCTTCTACGGTGTTTCTCTAAAAATGTTATTATAGAAATTCTTCTTCAAATACTATAATAATAATATTGATATTCGAAACCGAACATGTTTGTTCGTATCGGCGTATTATTCGTCCGACAATCGTGAATGTTTTCTTACTTGCGCCTAACAATACCTATGTCATGCCATTATCAACAGAAACAAATAAGTACCTACACGTTTATCACAAGTAGGTAGGTATAGTTCTCATGAATGACTGTTCTTTACTATGATGTAATTGATTATATCATCACATATCAATGAGAAGTTGATTATTATCTTTAATAAGCATTGAAATTGTATACTGTTATGGACGTAAACATAGGTGATTACTAGGGAGCGATCTTATATTTCCAAGACAAGATTTATTCGTTACGGTACGTAGTAGGATAATTACTGTCATAGCTATAGCATTTTCATTACTTTTATTATGGCAGGCCTATTCGTTCAATGGCGACCCTGATTCCTAAGCCGGAGGCCGTGGGTTCGCCTAATCTTTGTGTGCTGAGCAGATTATAATTATGTTCTGCCTGAGCCTTAGGTATACTTATATATATATATATATATATATATATATATATATATATATATATATATATATATATATATATATATATATATATAATATCCTTTCTATAATATGTATCTATTTAAGAATGTTTAAGTATGTTTATCAGTTATCTGTTTACCATAGTACAAGCTCTGAAGCTAACTTCAGTTCAGGTGGCGTGGCGGTGCCAACGACGGTGCAACTTTGCACTAAAGAGGTCGGTGTAAAGTTATTCCAAGTTTGTGGCAATACCTGTCCCGCGGCCGCCGTCATGAAAAAGGGCTGCAAATAGCTTTATGAATTATCTGACAAAAATAACTAAGTTAGAATTCACCGAATTGAAATGAATAACATTTCAACAAACTCGTCTGGACACCTAAATAAAATTACCTAAATTACGCTCTCCGCGAAATGCTGCTCTTATGTCGTAGGCACCCACTTACGAAGGCATGTTAGAAGAGTCAAAATACAGGTTGAAAAAGAAAGAAAGTTGAAGGGCGACTGCTAGTCATTATCATATCTGCATGTATAAAATCCTCTGACCGACAGACAGCTGCACTAAGATTGCCAGAAATTCCGACGGGATCGGGAAACTTTGGTTTACTTGTTGATTTCTGCAGCTAAAAGCGTATAATCATCTAGTACACTGAAATATTATCGCAGAGCCCAAACTACTGAAGCTGTTTTATGACGCAGACACCCATTAAGTACGGATTTTTAACGTTGTTCTTCTAAGAAGGTATAATAGCGATTGTAAGATTGTTTGTAAAAATATCCGGTGCTTTCGTAGGTAGCGTTATGTGAATGCGGAAAACAGCTAGTATGCTATAAGAACAAATAAAATGAAACAAGTTCGAAAACAGCAACAGTCGAAATCCAGGCTGGATGATGATAGTACGACACAGCATCTTACTCTTTTGGTTTCATAGAATAGGCATTGTACATGCCCCGTGCCTCGACGATCATGTTAAGCCGTCGGTACCACTATAGCAAATGTCATGATCACTATAGCAAAAGGGATGTAGCTGTACCTCTGGAAAACTGGCATTCGTCTAGACCATCAAATATTGCTATCCCTTTGCGTTGCAGAAGTCAGACGACAATCGCTCTGTAGAAAAGCTAGAATTCTGGCAAATCGCTTGGAGGATGTGGTTTTATATAGGGTCCAGATTAATTGAATAGAATATTGTTTATTTGCATAAATGTGGTTACAATAAGGTGTTATGCTTTGAAAAGCTCTGTATACTGTTATTTAATTCTTTTCCTCGAGTAAGATTTATAAAATAATATCTTGTAAATAAAATCTTCAGGCCTCTTTAATTTAGTGGTACCTATACTCGTGTAAAAGATTTCGTTATAGTGTGATCATCAGATTTGATAATCTCTTAATGGTCATAAATGTTTGGCCCATTCAAATTGATTACGTTCCCATATTAGCTTACATTGCTGTAGTAACGAAGGTAGTGGCCGACGAAATTTTAATATTGTTGGAAATGTAAGTATTATCAGTGGATCTCCCATAGAAAAAAATCTTGGAGAAATATGCATATTTTCCTGTAGGGTGCAGTAAGTGTATTATACTGTAACTTTAATTTGTAAGGCAGTTTGTGTGTGAAGTATGCTTATTAAATTCTAGTCATCTAATTTTAATCAAGTCAAGTGAGATTCAATTCGTAAGTGGAATTATGTTATAATTTACTTTTATCGCCAATATATCGATTTCAAGTGGATACGAGTTACGACTTAATTAAAATACACATACTATTACAGTTATCGCTTATCGCACCATAATCTACTTTTTTGTACCTATTAAAATACATTACAATCATTAATTTATAAATATATAAATATATTAAATAAATACAACAAAGGTACGCAATATATAAATGTACATATATGTCTAGGTTTATTGTCCTGACTATGCTTAATTTATCTAGTATAAATATGTATACAGTGCGTTCGCGCTGTTTACGCAAACTACACGCGCCGTGTTACGTACCGCGACGAAACGGTGCAACTGCAATGATTAACCGATGAAAAAACGCGGGGGATATTCTTAGTACAAAGTCAATGCAATCTTATAGCCATTACAATCGTTTCTAAAAGACCTATTCATTGGCGGTCACTCTACTGTTGACCTCCCCGCGTAATACCTGAAGGTCACCGCGCGTTCCTGCGTGGTCTACCTACCTACTCACACGACCACTTAATTATTAGAAAAGTTTCCGTTCAGTCGTCCTTTGATATTCAACCTAAAAATTTATAATTAATAAAATTTATTCACAGATCTACAGTGCGTCACATTTTTATAAACACATTTATAAAAATAGCCAACAGTGAATTAATTGCACGAGTACGCTACATCGCGTTATCAATAGGCGATGTACGCTTGAAAGGCTATAGTTGAAATCCGTGTTCCGTAACTGTCGGTAAGCGATCGTACTAAATCGTGAGCAAACGCGGTTGTCTAGCGAACAGAGACCTATATAGCGGGCGTAACGTAACCTGCGACCCGGCGGCGTTCTCCATTGCATCGCCGACAATGTTGTTACATAACACCAATGTAACAAACAAATGGCCGATTTACATAATAGCCTTGTCGGTGCGCGATTATCGTCGCAAACGCCCACGCGATACTGACGTGGCGCCTCCGCCGCCGCGGCCGCGCGCCTACAACGCGCCTTATTGTTATATTTATTACATCAAACTATTACTGCTTTGTATGTAGCAGATACATCCCGTTACATATTACACGATGAGTAATCGTTGAATAAACTGTAACAGAATTTTAGATGCACTTCGCCGTACCCGGGCTCTTAATATAGGTAGGTAACATCTATTGTGTGACCCGTCCCCGGTCTGAATACGGAGATGTGTAAACGAGTTCACACGATATTTTTTAGCCTTCAACAGAGAAGGGTACGGTCCGGCCATGTCCCGAACACGGCCCGCTCTTGTGGGTCACAAACTTCCAAAGAGCGCAAAATTTATTCATAAAGGTACTCAATGTTGTCGAATGCATACCTAGCGATAATAGAATGAATTCAGAATTACGTAATTATGAATAAGTTTACTATAGGTACTTTTTTCCCTGACTGCGAAACACGGACACCGAAATGTTTACAAGGTTATATACAATTTATTTAGATTATATAAAAGTAACAAGAGTTATCGTGACTCTACGTAATAAGGCAACAGCTATTTAAATACGAAATAATACATGGTATTGTTATTGACAAAATGTAAAGCTCTGTAATGCCTCATTTTACTTAGTAACGACGTTTATACAGGCCTTGTAGAAGGTGAACTATATTAATATGATAACCAGGGATGTTAAGGATATCCATATCCGTAACCGAAACTATCGGACACCCGAAATAAAAAAAATATCCGTATCCGTAACTGAATCCGAAATAAATGATTCGGATAATTTCGGATAGGGGCGGAGTCTAAATGTCACACGTTACGATAATTTGTTTTTGATCGGCCCAGTGACACGCCGCGCGCGTCTTTTGGATTGATTGTTTTCTTTTGTTGTTCAAGTCATAACAAGTCAGCAATTTAATTACATTACGAATACTTAGTTCGATAAACTGAAAAAGAAGTGTTGTGAAAGCAAGTGTTTTGTTATCTATTTGTGTGTTACTTTTGATATTCCTTAAAAATCTAATATCCGTAACCGAAACTATCCGAAACTACCGGATAATCCGAAATAATTTCATATCCGTATCCGAAACATACATACAAACAAAGACTCACGCCTATTTCCCGGAGGGGTAGGCAGAGACTACGGAACGCCATTTGCAACGATCCTGACATATCTCTCTTGCTACATTCACTCCCATCAGATTCCTCATGCATGCTCTTCTGTTCAAGGTACTTCTAACCTGTCCTGTTTTTAGGATGTCTCCTATCTGCTCAGAGAACTTCCGCCTAGGTCTGCCCCTTCGTCCTGTCCCTTCCTTGCTTGCCTTATATATCTGCTTGGTCAGTCTTTCGTCATCCATCCTCTCCACGTGCCCAAACCATCTTAGCATACCTTTCTCGATGCTTGTCACTACATCTTCTTTTACACCACAACACTCCCTTATCACACAATTCATTTACTCTGTCATTCAAAGACACACAACATTTAATAACATTTTTCTAATATCTGTATCCGTATCCATCATCCGAAATTTCATATCCGTAACATCCCTGATAAAAACTATATAGGTACTGAGCACTTATAGCAGCTTTGGCTCATATTTTGATGTGGATAAAAGAAGCTAGAGAGCCTATAGCATATCGTCAATATTTGAATTACTTGTCTTTCACTGTAATCCGGTTCGCATTACCTTTTCCCACAACATTTTTATCGACGTAGTTCTACAAAATTATCGACCTTGCATACGACACATCTGTCTGGCACCGTGGGAGTTGCAAAAATGGGACCCATAATAAATTAAATCGTAATCTGAAAAATAATAGTACAAGAAAATTTGTCTGCCTCGTTGGTCTCGCGCGCATAAATGTGCGCGTGGGATTGGGAGGTCTCGAGTTCGATTCCCGGGTCGGGCAAAGTGTTATTGGATTTTTCCGTTAGGAAATTCTCAGTAGCAGCACTGAGTCTGGTAATGTGCCCGGTACGGCAATAGGCTCGCCCCCTATTACGTGGGACCTAAAAATTCTTGGCAAATTGTGGTTGTAATATTACACCTCTGCCTACCCCTTCGGGGATACAGGCGTGAGTCTATAAAAAAAATGTTTTTACGAGATTGGCTTCTGAAGTAGTTAACAGTGAAAGGAAATTAGGTAATTAAATTTAGAAATTCATAGAGGTTTTCCCAGTTATATATAATTGCTTCTTTAGATCCTATACACCCAAAAAACGAAACATGTTTTGATTCTTTTTGCGAGAATATTTTCTTATTATCAGTCAGTAAGTCCACAACAGCGTAGATACTGTTTCGAACTGAGGTAAGACATCAAATCCTCGAAACGTTGTTCTAAGATTGATTGATACAGATCAAATTGAGTAAGCCTTCTTGCAAGCGACTTTTATATGCTACGATAAGCCCAGCACAGTCAAGGTTTGCGCTCCATTGCTAAACGTAATGATTAAAACTTCATCAATTAATTATTATTGCATAAGTGAATTATTATGCCAATCACTAATTACCATGGGCCGTAAAATACGACATTGAGAGGATTCTGTTCAACTTTCTTACTAATATTCGTTACATAACAGAAATAATTATACAATGTTTTCTCTGTTCCTTCGACAACTAATTTCAAAAGAATGAACAATACATTTATATATTTACGCTGTACTGTATTGTTGTAAGATGACAGAGAATAACATTGTTCTTTGTAAACCTTTTTTCCGATATTAAACATAAAACGTTTTTAGAATTATACAATAAAATTGTTCACCAACTTGACAATAACGCAATTTCCTCAGAGCAATCAGTAGGCCTTCAGTCACTACCTTTCAAATTGACGTTAATCAATTAGATTGAAGTTGTTTCACAGTTATAAATATCCGCTCTTTATGTTTTTAAGTATAGTAGGAAAGGTGGTTGCAAAATTCGAAACGGTTAATTAAGAAGAATAATATAGAAAACTAGTTTGATGTAATAAAGATACCTACTGCCTATTTCAGTGGTTAGTCCACTAGGATAATAATACATGAGAGCGCATAAAGTAGGTAAAATCAGACGTTAATAATGGACGGAATGGCAATCCGAATGTTCCAGACCAAATTATTACGTAAGAATCAAAACATTCGTCGCCCAGACGGTATTCTAAAAGAACAAATGTGTGATAATAGCAAGTAAATAAAAGTAATTTCATCAAACGACTTATAATAAATAAATACATTAATTAAAACTTTGAAGGAATGAATTAAAATAGAAGTATTATTGTTATGACGCCCATAGGCGTTCATTGTCCTTCAAAGTGTTAATACTACGAAGTCATTTTGCAATAATAAGATCAAAGCGAAGGAGCTAGGCATTATTTAATTGCACCATTATTATGTTAATAAGTATATGACGAAATACAACACAAGATTAATAAGAAATTCGCAATAGCATGAAAGATTGTCTACTCAACGCAAACACACAAGGCAAAATAAAAAAACAATGATTACATAAACTTAAAAAAAAAAATTCGCAGCCATAGGAACAACGCACACAAAAAAGCATGAAATATGTTATCAAATGTATGTTCGTATCACTTACACAGTTCATTCACAGGCGCCGAAGTTTTAGGCGAAGCCAGCTCCGCCTTGCCCGAACTGCAATAATAAAATTTTAAGTAGGTACAAAAACATATAAATTACGTCGTACCATTAACTTAATCAACACGGTGAATTACCTAGGAGAAGGACATTCTGCTAAAGTTTTCCCAATAAGGTCCCGAATTAAAATATTTACAAAGAACGGCTTCGGTGACTCATGCCCGCACGGACATCTGCTCATAACTTCTGTGCATCTGAAATAAATAAACGTTTGTTTACACACCATGCGTATCGCTGTGGGTATTTAATTATGTAATCAGTAAGTAAACATAGTGTTATCGTTGTTATTGTAGACAATGTTACATACTTAGTACAGCGCGTGTGACCACATTTGCCAGTGACTGGACATGTAGGGAACAACCCGCAGTTGAGGCAACACATATCTTCTTCGTGGATATTTCTCGCGCAGCGTGCATACTTGATGACTCTGTTGGCAACTTGTTTAGCGAGCAAACTTGGCTGTGGCATGTTTTGAACTGAACGGAGACGCCGCCTAGGTTGTGACATATCTGGCGGCGGGGAACCTTCGCTAAGAGATGTGTTAACTGTACAAGAAGTTCTACTACTGCTAGGGGTATTTGGTACGCTACTGCTGCGCGACTCTTCTGACGAAGACTCATAATCTTCGGATTGCACATCGTCAAAGTCACTTTGAGATTGCTCATCGTCTTCATTTGAATTAGCTGGTGACGAATGCATAGAAAACTGTGGAATTGCGCGACTGGGATATCTGTTGGGCCATAATACTTCAGACATAGGGGGCCTCAACACTCTCGAACCGCGCAAATCTTCAGTCGAATGCACCGATAAAACCTGTTGACAAAAGCAGCATGTATATCGAAATACAACACATGACTGTTATGTCATGTTATATGCGTTACGAAAATATAAGATACCTACATTTGGTATGAGGTATTTTGCATATAAATGAGTAGGTATTGGGGGCAGATGTTCAGAATAAAACATTCTGACTTATATTTAGACCTTATTTAGCACTGGCTCGATATTTATGCACTTAAAAACGATACTATTTATAAAAATAGAATTGTTTTATTCGGAACGGCGAATGGGGACAGTGTGATGAAAGCGTTACACCAAATGTGAATGAAATGTAACATGACATTAAAATTTGTGGGTACAGAACGGCATTCAGATATAAGGCGTTAAAAGTTTAATTTAGCAATAACACATACATTACATATTGTGAGAATAAATTTAAATGCATACAAATGGAGCGACGTAAAATGTTGAACTTGGCCAAGAACGAAGGAACCGGTTGTGCGGTGGCAACGAGCCTCCGCGGCTCGCGCAATTCGACTGATTGCACCTAATAGATTTATGCAACCGACGCGACGCGACTGCGGCCCGTAGCGTGCAGCGCCATCAACACTGTTCGAGTGTCCGTTACTTTCATATTTAGGTCAATAACTACAACACACTGTTTACCCTTCTCTAATTAATTGACTCTGATCAGTTAGCTTCCCTGAGCTATTGACTGCTTTAAGAGAATTAAAAGTTGATATTTACAGCAGGTTTTTGATTTCACTGCTAGAATTTTCAACGTATCTGTTACTGTTTAAATTTTTGCAAGCCCGCGAGATTTCTATACATTTTAAATCAGCCAACATGCTTTTGAGTTAATTTTCGAAATTTACTCGAATGTTACTAAAAGGTTTGGTTTAATGAAGCAGTTACTCCTGAAATATCTTCGATAGCAAATTAGGCACTTTACTTTCATTTATTTTATAAGGAATAATAACATTTATCAACTAGACAACTAACACAGACGAAAATAATAAATTTACTTTGCGTCTCTTTGGTGACCTGCCTATGAAAACGGAACGAGTTGCAGAATGATAATAAATATTTTATTTTAATTCGGTAACTCCGTAATTGGTCCCACTGACCAGTTATGGCTACAGTGGCCAAACAACCTAAAAGTTCTCTCTGTTAATCTATTCAACAAATGTAGTGTACCTATTAATATCAAGTATTTATATAATAATTAAATCGCTGATTATGCCTATGCTATTATTAATTACGTTTACTTGACGACGCGGTCGGCTCGTTTATGTGTTACGTAGGCACAGGTTGTACAGTCAACACGAGTTTCTTTGAATGTCATTGTAACTTTGAATAAAAGGAAACAAAAAGTTGATACTTTTATGTTTAATTTGTTACGTATACATCTGAAACAGGTCATTTTGGTCAATTTACAAGAAAGGTTAGACGTTATATAAAATAAACAAACAATAACCCCTTTGTCCTGTAAGAATAATAAGGGTGTTCAAAAGCGTAGCACAATTTTATTGTTATTATGTGTTTCCCAATATAATTGGACATACCTACCAGTTTTACTATTTTTAAAATTATGCCTTAATTTTAAACATTTCGTAAATGAAGCAATCAGTATACCAAATTAGGTAAATATAAAAATAGTAAACGGCTTTGAATATTTTAAAGGTATAAGACATGATTTTGAATATTTTAATATTTTTTTTGACAGTTAAAGAAATTTTCGTTAAAAATAATGAAAAAGTAATAGGCAGACTGTGACAATTAGCTGCGGTTTTCAGAAGGTGTTAAATATAATGACCACCATAAATTGCTTTAATACCCTTAGTTAAAAGATATACTTAACACCAGAAAATAAAGTCTAAAATTACAACAGTACTAGCTATTTTAGTCACGACTGCACTTCAAATTGTGTTCGAACACCAAATGTAGTAAATGATTACCAAATAAATAGTTTATGTTAGGTTCTCTTGTGACCCCTAATGCAAAAATAGGAGCCCTGCGTAGCAGGGCTCCGTCAACTTAAAAAACTTACAAAAAACCTTTGGTTATACAGGGTGTAAAAAGACCCTTAACGAAAACGGAAACCCCATATTGTACCAATCATTACGAACATTTAAAAAAAATCGTTTCCCAGGTATTATTTTCGCGTAGTATGTAGTTTATTAAAGTAGGTGATGTTACCAAATCCAATTTATGTGTTGGTATTTCATACAACTAACAAAAAAACTTTGGTTATACAGGTTGTAAAAAGACCCTTAACGAAAACGGAAACCCCATATTGTACCAATCATTACGAACATTTTCAAAAAAAATCGTTTGCCAGGTATTATTTTCGCGTAGTATGACTTGGCATGATGTGCAGAACGAGTAGACTTCGGCTTGGTGATGGGTCTTTTTACACCCTATATTTTACATTAAAATGCTGTTTTAATTTTGGTGATCATTTACTACTTTTGGGTTAACAATGATTTATATGAAGTCATTTTGCTTAAATAGGATAGCGAAATGTTAAAACTTTGGTTATAATTTAACATTAAAATGCGGGTTTCATTTTGGTGATCATTTACTATTTTTGTCTGTTTTATGTTTTTTTATGTAATTTTATTATTAACTTTTTAATTATATATTTTTTGTAATGAATAAATGAATAATGACTATGTTACTCTATCTGGTGGTAAGTTAAACATAAGCTTTTTCAGTAATGAAGGATATAATAAGCAAACAAATAACTCGTCTGCTAGAACTAAAAGTATCATTTCAGCTCTCCAGACAAGAATTCATTTTTGTCACAATGGGCGCTGCAATCGTTTAATATCCCAAGTCAATACAAGTGTTCTGCTTGCTTACAGTACGTTACATGCAAACAAACAGTTCAAATGCAATTGAAAGATAATGGTGATCATATGTCGCCACTATGATTTACATCACTATGTATTACATAATACAAATTTTGTTGACAAATTCTACTTATTTTACAAGTTAGAACAGATATGTTGATAAGACTTATATGATCACAGTGGGTCACATTAAGTATATTAGATCTAATGGTAGAGCACGTTACGTCCGTGAGAATGTTATTGCACAACAAGTTGTTTGCTAGACGATATAATAAATAAATTGCCATTTATTTGAATTTATCAATTCAACAATGGAATGTATGCGTAATCATGCACTGTTATCCAAGTTCATAATAACTTTGCTCAGTGATTAATAACGTTCAGAGAACGAAAGTAATCTTTTTCATGACCAGCTCTCGAGTTAAGGTCGAAAATATTTTTAAAAAGATAGAAGCACTTGCAAATAATTGTTGTTAAATAAATATACGTTGAAACAACACTAAAATAATAACTTACTTTACTTTTAACCTGCACCTGTGTCGGGGGCAAGGGTCCGTATCCGAGATACTCCAAACACTGCGATCGCTGAGAAAGTTTGACTGAACTAAGCATTAAGCGTTATTAATGAACAGTGAGAATGTAGTGAGCGAAGTTAGAGAAGTGAAGAAACCACTTGTTCGTGCTTAGATGTGAGAAGGATGTGTGATGTACGCCCATGAACCAGGAAGAAGCAGTGCGCAAAATAATAAAAAGTACGAAGCCATGCTGCTTCCCACCGCTCACCTCAGAACATTCGCATCTTAACTGACGCACTGCTGTTGTTCTCTGGACTGCGGCCTAGAAGTTTTATTTCACATACAATGAGAGATTTTTGTCGACTCGCAATAACCGATTACAGTTACGACTAATACATAACGACTACTCCGTTGCCCGTTTGATTGTCAATGTTGGCAAGAATATTATAGTTTGCAATGAGAGCAAGTGACGTGTTTGTAGCTTCTATTATAATATAAAAATGACCGACATTGTAAAGAGTGTAGCTCGTAATCTACGTTACACGCGGGGAGCGCAGCGAGTCGTCATGTAGTATGAACATGAAGATTACGAATATAAGTGTCGTTTGTGCACTTAGCCACTTTACTACCGTTTTGATCTATAGTCTTAGCCTTTTAATATTAAATTCGAAATAATTTAAGTTCTATTCCTTTGTTGTATAATTAAGTACACGAGTTATAATGAGGGATGCGACAGCGTGTTTTGAACATATTTGAGGCGTCGCGCGTCGCTCAGTTCTTCCCACGCGTTTTCACTCCGTATCAACGAATGCGTGTCAAGGCCTCGCATTTTGAGCTCGCATTAATACTTATTATAATAATATATGGGTATAGCCGCGGCTTTCCTTACCTGTCATATGGACCAACCTATCATGATTGCATTTATTTTTGGAGAGTTTATCTCTGAACGAAAAATATTAAAATCGGTTCAATAGTAAAGTAACCTCAGTGTCTTTTCATTTACAATATTTCAAAACAACAGCGCTTTCTAGGCTAGCTGGACTATTTTAATATAAATTGAAAACATTTTATTAATATTGTGCTCCTGCTATTATCTGAGTGTGATTAATTGCTTATCTAAAAAGTTTTATTATTTGTGCCAAATAAATAGAACACGGCAGCAAATGACGCATTTTAAAAACACCAAAAAGAGGCAAATAAAATCGCCAACTATTAAGTAAATACACCGTAAAAGCGTTGTTGAAATAAATGAAAGCAATGCAATACTAATTATAGTACAACAGAGCGTCATGAAACACTAACTGGGCGACAGATGACATTATTTATTAGTATGCCATTTTAACTGGACCTAACCGATTAATTGAGGCCGATTCAGTCCTTAAGCCTCACTTATGACACCCCAGCGGTGTCATATGTCAGACAATCATTTTTTATAAAACTTGGCAAAAATGGCATTTCGAAAAGTCGTAGTTGTTTAGTAAAGTATGTCTTGAATAAACTATTCGGACCAAAAGAAGAAGGGACCACCGCAGAGGCACCATCGAACCCTCGAGCGCTTGACAGCCCAGTGATCGGGTTTCAACAAATATTTGTTAGCCGCCTTGGACAATGAAAATGCCACCACAAAACCACTATGAATCGGTTAATATTCCTAACCTAGGTAGTCTCAACATTAATATATTTTAATGGTGATTTTCAATGTGTATGATCGAACTTACAAAATTATTATAAAAACAGTTTAAAAATCTGTGCGGCATTCAGGAAGTTCTACTATACTCGAAATAGTTCTAATCATAACAGCTATCATTAGATTTCAAAATATGGTTTTGCAGCATCGTGTATTTCGGTCGCTTTAACAAAGTAAATTAGGAATTTGTCGCCCACTTAGTGTTTCAATTACTTCATTTGGTATTAAATAATTATGTTCATATTTATGTTACATAATGGATCTGATACTTACGTATGATTCTAGGGATTTTAATAGTAGTAGGTCGACGGACGAGCAGTCTGATTCTCTTTGATTTGGCTGTAGAAGCTCTTCACTATCCGATTCCGTGTCCTATAAAAAAATAACAATATCCTGAGCATATGACAATAATACGATTATAAATATAAATGGCTAATGATGTGCGTTATTAATAAAATAATGTATGGCTTGACAATATCACATACTTATTCCAATATGCTTCTACAGACGTACAACATCGACTGTGCCAGGATGTCCGGTCTAAAGATAGATGTATTTATTACCTTTCTAGGTATTTTTTGTCTCTATAATGCAAACGCCATTGACAACGAATAATTATTCATCGAAATATAGACACATATATTTGGTTCTATTATTCTCGTTGGCAAGTGGCAAAGTAGCAAATAATTTTCTATTAGCGAACTAAGCCTTTCATACAAGCCGTCCGTTGTTGTTAAGGCGTTGCCACACTGCACAATTTTACCACTGATCAAATTTTCAATGGAATTGGCTTTGCCCGTCTACACGACACAATCAAATCACTGATTTTCATTCCGTCCACCCGATTGGTTAAAATCTGGTGGTACCGCCCACCCGATGAACTTGAGTTGGACGACTGGCGTCTACACGTCACGATTTCATCAAGTGATTTAGTCAAGTTGGACGTAAAATTGTGCCGTGTGGCAAGGCCTTTAAATGTAAAAAAACATTATGCATACCTACTTCACTTTATTTATTACTTTACTTTATTGATAATCGGGCAAATTGTCGCCTGCTTACTAGAAATATATCTATTTATAAATTATAATATAGATTTTAACTAAATATAGTTAAAATGTGATAGCTTTTTTATTAATGATAAATATTAAATATTGTTGCCATACATTATTTTTGAGGGTACCGTCATTAGCCAGGTATAAGAAAATATTATCTAATATTAACTAAATAGGTAATTACTTACGGAATTTACTTGAGCGAATGTAGCGTGCGGAGACATGGGTGAAGTTGAGGAATATGACGACACCTGTCAACAAAGATGAAACACATGTTAAAAGATGCTCGTATTGAGTAACTATGTCTGGAAACTGATCGTTGTTTATGAGCTGTTGCCCGTTACCTCGCCCGCCGCATTCTATAATTGGCGGAATCTTTAAAAAGTTTTTGTTACTGCCTAGTGTGCCTGCGTCGTAAAAGGAACCCAAGGTCGTAATTTCATTTATCTAGTTTCAGCACGCCCTGCGATACTATGCCAGTCAGGTGTATATTCTTTTTGTATAAAGTCACTTGTGACTTTATACAAAAAGAATATACACAGTATAGAAAAACTACTCGAATTTCCTTACCTTTTGGTTTACCCACCTACCTACTAACTCTCTGCCAAGCCGAACTACCTTCCTAAACAGATGAGTAAACCATTTTGCCCAAATCATAATACTTGAACCGCCACAGGCCACTCACGAAGGCTAGATTTATGCAAGGTTATATTATATACAGGCGTATCTTTTTCACATGACTGCCAGTTTATTCGATCAGAATGGATGCAATAAAATCCGTTCGCTGTTTATCATACGGATGTCTTGACACCATTCCGCGAGAGAAAATTTATAGATAATAATATGGAAGTACAATGTAAGAGACGGTGAACCTGCCTCGTGTTCGGTTGTGTACCTGTGTAATACAGCATGTAGCCAAGCATTCCTCTTACTGACCATGACAAACACTTCATCGGATAAAAGTGACACACGAATTATATTGCCCAGGTTGTCTTGGCTAGCAAGCGACTCAGTGTTCCGTTATTAAATTACCTAACTATGATTGAGCTTGAATATTGAACCAGATAATATTGCCGTCTATAAATGGATACCTAAGTTATTATTATTATTAATATATTTAATCGTTGAGACAACTGATGATGCCTGTATCTCGCTTTTTCTACTGGTTTTCATTTGCATTTAAGTGTTTGTCCAGTCGGTTCTTAAATGGTTCTTAAATTGGTTCTTAAGTTAACTAACGCAAAGTAGAAGATTGTGTGATCGAAGTGACATTCATAATTTCACAGATTTTATTTCATAGTTGACGCAATGGTTAATACGGTCACGTACCTAGATAGGTCTTTTTAGAGAAAGACTTGCCAAAAATCGTAGCCACCTTACGTTGTACCATAGGACACAAAGTCCGCAGTCTTCGCTCTCGCCGCACACTGGCGAATATGACCAAAAAGATGGCCAAAATGTTTTAATGGTAAAAATGCATTAAATAAACCTATTGAAATTAAATGCAAAACTTTTGAACTATGAATTATTATTATTTTATGAAAAGAGGCCTTTGTTTCAACCAGCGCGAACATAAAAACTGACTTTATGATATTGATAGTTTTAAAACTATCGTAGGAAATAGTAAGTATATATGAGAGATTAACAAGAATTTAATCAACCATGTACTATAAATTAATAATATTCATAACAAAGAAACATGTATGAACAGAGATATACAAACTATATGGTGTACAATTTTGATAGTGTTGATACCTAACTTTGTTTAAATATAAAATATTCCATTTCAGGTTCCTTTATTAGTTAAATTGCGTCCAGGGGCAACTGCGTATTTGACTTACTGAACGTTTTAGTAAACTTGAGAAAAAAGGTCTGAAGAAACGCAGTCTTTGATATAAATGTCTCATTTGTAGTTTCAATATGGGACGTTTTTCTTGTAAAGTCTCTGCGATATTTATTTATATCCTTATTTCTTGACTCTTGTGTATCTTCAGATAGATACTAACATTTTTAAAACCACTTATCAAAAGAATGAACACAAGTTAAAGACCTAAAAATATTCAACGACAAAATGTACGCGCAAATACCGGGACTTACAGCTAATAAAAACTAATCATTAGGCAGATATCGGCAGACAAATCTAAAACAAACTAAATACTAGCATTATATGCTTCAATTTAATACAGCTTATTTCTCGGAATACAGAAGAATATCGTACTATTTCCCTTATTCTTTCCGCTTACTGTAAGTAAATAATACTATCAATTTCAAGGCAAGGGTATTGGTGCTAAGATTTATTTTAGAAAAGAGTAACATCTGATAGCAATTATAAATACCTCTAGAAATAGAATCCATAACAGAAAAACCCAAAATATTTACAGTTGTAAATACAACGAGCGATAAAATGCGACTTGGAAATCATCAGATTTAAGCACGATATTTTTGATCAACTTCGTAGGCAGATTGTTATAGAATTTTAACCATATTAAATATATAAAAAAATGCTCAAAAGTTGCGTCATTTATTGAGGTTTAAGATAAGTGTTATAAAACTGCTCTAACGACAATATTTTAAAATCATATAATGTCCAGGTTTTTGCAAATTATCGCCAGTGTGCGCCGTTCGTAAATACACTACGTAAACAATTAATCAGCTATAAATTGATCTGCACATAAAGTATATTGAATTGAAATAGTTGTCGCTGTACCTAATCAAGTATATTTCGATTAATCGCACCGTTATGAGTTTGAGTAATAGCTTATGAACTATGTACCTTTGAGTTTTAATTAGTAACACTGAGTAATACGTGATATTCCAAAAAGGCATTAGATCAGCTAAATTAAGAATATAATAAATAATTGATTATTTATTAAGTACTTCGTTTTAGTAAGTACTAGGAACGAAATACAATTGACATAATAAAGAAAGTGCTACGTTAGGACTTATTTGTTTATGTTTTTATTAACCTTTTAAAGTTTGTATATTTGTGGACTTAGTGTTATATTCACGATCACTTTCATTTATCAGTTTGTAATGTCGCACTTTTTCAAACCCGTCATTATAAGAAACAAGAGCTTCTTGAAGAGATTCTGTCAAAATGCCAAGTTTGCGGCGCTGGTGAACCGGAGAGGCGAGGTGTGAATAAGACGAGCGTGATTTGAAATTACTAATCCTTTAATAGACATTCAAAGAAAGGTGACCGTTGCCTGACCGCTGCGAGACTTTTGTATGCTTTAGTACATATATATAGATAACTCACAATGTGAAACAGTTGCAGCTCCTTACAAAGATAACATGTAAAAACATTATACTGGCAGTTAAAAAGAGTGGCCACGAGTTTTATTGCCTTTTTTTTTTTTTTTTTTTTGGTATCGGGTTGGAAAATCCTCATGGAGTCCCTCCGCCCCGGGGGAAGGACGAAGGGGACTGTCAGACTCTTACTGACTAAAAACCAACCCGTGTTCCTCATGTACCCGTGTGTCGGAGGGTAGGGATTCGCATAAGCATTCGTCACTACCCCCCGACGGGTATTGGCCCGCCAGATGGTCAGGCGGGCCCCGAACAAAACCCCCTTGGCGGCGGATGAAGGTGTTGGGCTCCGCCGCCAAAACACTCAGCGGCCGCAGAGGATAGGGAGGACGGCAACGCAACACCGCATCTCCTCTTCCTCTGCGGCCCCACCGCGACGCAACGATGGTGCGCCTCCATTTGGTCGCGGGAGATAGGGCGCGCGGCAACGCAACACCGACACGCCTCTCCTCCCGCGACCGCACCCGACTGCGAGGGACAGAAGAACTGTCCCTCGCACCCGCCCCTTTGGACGCATCCTGCGCAGGCCTCCATCAAGCCCACGCGGAGCGTCCCCTCCTGGATCCCTCTTAGCTTCACCGCGGGTCACCAATCCACGGTTACTAAGCCCCCCCACCACGACAAGGTGGAGATCCCACGGGGGGGACGAGTTTTATTGCCTGTTCTTTCTCGTGGTTCTACCTATTGCATTGCGAACGTGGCAGTAAATGTAAATGTAGAATCATCTTGTAATTAACTTAAATTTTTGACGTTCATAAGCGTCACTTTGTGGCCTAAATGAATAAATGATTTTGAATTTCGATTTTTTTTTAAATTTTATATCGATGTTTGTGTGTGTTTTACTAAGCTTTTAATAAACACTATTAACGCAATAATAAACTTCAGTGCTGTACAAACCAACATTTAAGTACCTATTCATTTCTTACATCTACTCGTACTAAGGTATAACTGGATCGTTAACATTAAAAAAGAGTGGGACATGGGTAGAAATTTGCAGAAAATCTCAATTCTCACATCCACGAAGTTCGATCGTTTAAGTAAAAGCCCTTATTCCACAGAAATGAAACCATCAATAAAATAATCACCAATGCAAAAATATATTCTTTCGTTAAATAAATAAATTAGACTCGATTTAGAAGATTTAGGGTTGAATAAATCATGCTGCTAGAATAACATAATCTATCTTACTATCAACTTATAATATCTAATATAATAATCTAATATATAAAATTCTCGTGTCACAGTTTTCGTTCCCATACTCCTCCGAAACGGCTTGACCGATTTTGATGAAATTTTTTGAGCTTATCCGGTATCTATGAGAATCGGCCAACATCTATTTTTCAAAAAAAAAAAAAAATTGCAAAACAACGTTTGCCGGGTCAGCTAGTTATGTATAAAAATCTCGTCACGGCGTTTATTGTCTCACTGCTCTAAAATGGCTCTACCAATATTTTTGTGTGTATTTGGTACCTAATGCAAAAATATATTCTTTCGTTAAATAAATAAATTAGACTCGATTTAGAAGATTTAGGGTTGAATAAATCATGCTGCTAGAATAACATAATCTATCTTACTATCAACTTATAATATCTAATATAATAATCTAATATATAAAATTCTCGTGTCACAGTTTTCGTTCCCATACTCCTCCGAAACGGCTTGACCGATTTTGATGAAATTTTTTGAGCTTATCCGGTATCTATGAGAATCGGCCAACATCTATTTATCAAAAAAAAAAAAAAAAATTGCAAAACAACGTTTGCCGGGTCAGCTAGTTATGTATAAAAATCTCGTCACGGCGTTTATTGTCTCACTGCTCTAAAATGGCTCTACCAATATTTTTGTGTGTATTTGGTACCTAGTAATGAGATTAGGTCGTCAATAATATTTTATATCACAAGTTTAATAGGCTGTTCCTATCAAGATATTTTACCTGGTTCCTGAGGGAGAATAGGTTTTCATAATATTCATGTTTCATTTGGCAGAATAAAAGCAGGTAAATGTATCTACTTATATTAAAATTCAGCCTCTGTACATTATTATCAACTTTCAACACAGAATTTAAACTTTCATGGTCACTATCATTACTTTTTACTGTTCCTACGGGATATATACCACGTACCTTTGTTTTGAGAAACCGATATTTCGGCACTATTGCAAGCGCCATGTTCACGGATGTACTGAAGTATTGCGGGTGGATGAATTTTATGAACAAGTGAAACACCCGCTTTCTTACTCGTTTATTACGCGCACAACCATCGGTTACTCAAATCAAAGGTAATATATCCCGTAGGTTGAAATACATACATGTAATGTAATGCACGCGGGTCTTGCTATGGTGAGCGCGAGAGGCTCTCACCTTTCCAATTACTTAGTAGTATGTTTAAAATCCTAATTTAACATAGAAAAGTACAGCTCTATGAGTAGTATTCTTAATTCTTTGAGCTCAGAACGTGGGCTGGTTACCTGTTACGTCAAAAACAATATGTTTTGTCTATTAATGTTATCAGCGTATATACATATATCTACATTTACAAAAATAACTATTTATTTGCATACTATTATGTAACACACATATTATAATATACGTGCGTCATGCAAGGTTAACATTGAACTTGTTAGGTTTCGTTTTTAACGATTTAGCTATTTAGTATTCTTGACGCCAGTGCACGGCATGTCGTCGTGGGTTTGATTACTGCAAGAGACAATTGCGTGATCAACAAAATGTTCTCAATTTGGGACGAGACATTTTTTGGATCACCTACTCTACATCATTCTGATCTTAAGGCGCTGTGTACAGTACTCTGAGTTCAGCTGTTGCTGTGACTGTCGGATTGTATACATAAAAAAAAAAGCGCAATGACGACGGGACGTTCAGAACGAGTTATTTATCATTAAATACTTTAATCCTTACAAATATCTTATTCCAATCGATAAATAAAAACAACAGTTCCCTTTATTATTATATATTACATCACTGTTATTAATATTATCAAGATTTGTTTATAAATAATACAGTTACAATTGCTACAATTTCAATTTTAATGGTTATTTTATGTATTTTTTTTTATCGAGAAAATTTACCGACAACGTGTTTTGAACACAATGGTCCCCCCATAAATATGATCAAGATTAACATATATTTTTTTAGCTGCTCTAAAATGTATACATTTGGCTAAAAAACTGTTTTGTGAAGCCTATTTTGACTAGGTACAGCGCCTTAATATTAACACCGTTTATAAACAAAGAAAAGTATATAATGTTAATTAAAATAATGTTTTACATTATATTTAAAATTATAAAACGATAAGCTATCACTCTTAGTAATTACTTATTATCTAATTTATCGAGAATAATGAATTGGCCACAATAAGTTCATTGACAGATAACGTTAGCACGACAACAATTTCCAATAGTAAGTACCTTTCTAACTAAGATTCAATATAATGTAAGGAGAATACAAAATAATATTATTTATTATTATTTACAAGACACGTGCTGGGTAAAGTCTAAGGTTTTTATCAGTTAATACAGTAATTACTAGTTAGAATAAATAAATTAATCATAGTCTGTGGTATAGTATTGCCTACAACGGTTCTTACGCAAAATGAAGTAAGCGGTGGGCTTACATAATGTGACCCAGTGGCACACTGACTCTGCCGCCGCTCATGCCTCGCTTGCACTAACTACGTACCACCTACTTACATTTTTACATTACATTTATCGTAACTGAACTATTGCCAACTGAACTGTGATACTTCGATCGCACTTTATTGAATCATAACTTTAAATTATTTGCGGGCTTAACACTACGATGACATCAATTTTAATGAGTTCGCAGTTTGACTCGTCGCCCATCTATAGGGCTTATGTTAATGAACTTGTTTAAAGTAGTATAACGTTATATAAATAAAAATATATCGCCAGAATGTTTGCGTGATTTTAATTACAATAAGTTGGATGGTGTGCAGCTTCGCCTTGGTTTTTCAATCTATTCATGGATAGCTGCATGAAGGATATGAGAGAAATTGAATGTGAGATCGAATTTGTAGGATTGCGTGCTAAGTGCCTGTTGTACGCCGATGATCAAGTCATTCTTGCTTCATCATACTGCATGCCTTTATGAACGGCTAGACTGTGCCGAAAGAGGCGCGACTGGATGGCGGTTCATAATGGAGTGTTGGGTATGGCAGAAAAAGCATGAAAGCAGAATTAACGCAGTTGAGATGCTATCCACAGAGTACATTAAATAAATGCTATCACTGCTTAGTATGTGTGGGGTGAGACTGATTGATAGGATTCCGAAGGCAGTAATACGAGAGCGATGTGGCCTGAAAGAAGATGTTGTGACGAAAATTGAGAAAGGAATGCTGAGATGGTTTGGATACGTGGAGCAAATGACGTTCTGAAAAACGGATAGGTCCTAAGCACCCGGAACCGGCGAGCATGTATGAAAAGAGTAATGAATGTAGAGGAAGCGCGTGAGGTTTGTAAGGATAGAAGTAAGTGGCCTATCCCGACGGGAAAAAGGCGTGAGTATATATATGTATGTATGTAAGTTTGATAACTGAGTATTTGTCGACAAGGGGTTGAAGAACTATGAGAGGAATAAATGGCGACTTATATTTGAGTTACAAACTCACAGGATATTATTACTGGTTTCCAAAGAGGAAGGTAGCTAAATAAGTTATAAGAACTTGTGTTTAAATTTTATTATAATTGTTTGTTATCCTCAGTTTTATGCTAATTAGCGATGATCAAGATCACGATAAAAGCTGACCAAGATTATTGTGGAGAAATGACAGTCAATACATGTCACCGAAACATTCCAAAACAGCGTTTCCAAAATGTAAATTATCCAATGTCATATTGGCAATTACCAATGTCAAAATATCGCCAATGTGCTCCATGATATTGTCGGTCACAATGATTCATGGTTATTATTAACACGTCTTGTAACATCGGCACTTTACTATAATAAGTCTACCAAGTGAACACGTCAACAATTTTTTGTACTGTTTGACAATGGATGTGAAAAGTATTTTCGAAGATGCCTATCTGCAACCTTATTGTGAGCGGTAGCTGCCAAATACCCCCACTTAAGTAGCGGAATATCAAGTAACTCGTGTCACTGTTAAGAAACAATACCTGTATGGTTTCTACTACTTCATTGTGGTGCTTAGCTTGTAAGCTGTACAAAAATGGATCTGCTTCATGTTTATTGTTCGATTTTACATTGTATAAGTGTACCATGTTGTCTGTTGCAGTGATGTTCTGTCGTGCTGTATTAAGCTGTGGATGAATATAGGCTATGGATTGATGTTCCGTTTGACAAAAAGATGAGAGGCGGGCGAAATAGGACAAGTACGTCAAATTTAGCTGACTGTTAAGTTTAAAATCGTCAACTAGGATACGTCGCAATTGCCGCAAAGATCCCTGAAGCGGCATACAAAATTTTGTTTGGCGGGTCTAAAATGTTGCATAGCCTACTAATAATAATCAATCATATCTTTCCATTCCACAATATTGACTGTGGTATAAAACTTTACACAGGATTATTGTGGACCGTTTCTCGCATTGAGTTAAAGTAATTGTTGTTTCATTTCAGTGAGTTAGTCATATTTGACTTACTTGAAACAGAAGATTAAAAACCATATAGCATGTACCTTTCAAAGGACGGAGGTTGAAATTAAGACCCAATTACCTGGAATATGCGATTACAGGATCAAGGTATTTGTTTACTCCAAAGTTCGTAAAATCGTTAAAGTTCAGTGACCTGACTGAAACAGCTGGGTCACTGAACTTACGTGACGCCACTATGACACCGATGATAATAAAGTGTTGCTAAACAACTATACCTACGTTATCATTATCACACAGGTTGCTAAGGAAATTTGAATTCATGAAGTTATGACTACTTACTAACAAAACGACAAATCTACGAATGATATTGCGTCATCATAATTTGAAGGTTCCTTGGTAGGTCAACAATAATTATGAAGAGGAAAGGACTCAAAGTTTTGTTGTAAATTCTTTCATGTATTATTCACTCAAGCGTTTTTTATATAATGCCTATTTCATTGCTAAAGCAACCTTTATTGGTCTCACTTATATAAAATCTGAAACAACAGTTGGGAAGTCAAGGTTGCTTTCGACTACAAAGGCTACTTTTACCGTATTCTTTTAAAATGTAGCGGGGTTAAATTTAATATAACAATAGGTACATAATATGCCGTCTGGAGGTGAGGAAACATTACAACATAGCACAGATGGCTGTCAGGCAAAGATGTCTTACGTCCATAGACCAAAATGATTACGTTCATTATTCGCCAATCGTGTCTTAGGTACCACGGTGCCCAGAATTTCATAACAGAGAGACACAATACTCAACATAGGTTTTCGGCATCGACCTTCGTCAAGCTTATAAGCCGAACATCGTCGGAGATTATAATTTTGTGGCTCAGAAATGTGTCATCCCTTATCATATTGTAGATCACAAGTGTGGGGTGCGCATCTATTGGCCCAGTTGTTTGCAAACACCTCTCGTATACTCGCGCATCAGTGCAGTGAATGAGTCATCTACTTAATAAAATTAATTAATCATTTACGGAACCTTCTTATCAAAGATGTACTTACCTACCCGCGAGTGACACGCTTTGTAATTTCATCGGAAACCGGTTGTGTCATGCACCACGCGGATAAAACTATCGCGAATGGGAAACATGACAAACAGGAAAAGTTACTTCGAGGGATTAAATTCCTTGTAACACGCAGATTCTGTGAAAAATATTGATATACCTTAATAAGCTCTTAGTTAATCTAGTATATGTCTATAGTAATAATGTTAGCACTTGCCACATAGACTAGTCATTTTTCTAGGTAGATTATTTAAAAGTCCAACAAACCGCAAGCCCTGTGGTGCGGTTTTCTGGGCATGCTCATCGTCAAAGTTCTGTATGTTTTTAGAACTAAACTGAAATTGAGGTATAAATAAATTAGTTTATGCATAAATGTGTCATTTTGAATAACCCGTAACAACGTCATAAATATCAGATTATATAAAATAGTATTTGCAATTTTGGTTACAAAGGTTCGTTCGTACTTGTTCTAGGAAACGGCGCGCGGCGCAGAGCGGCGGGCCCGACGCGCGAATCGCGACCTAGTGTTTATGTTTTAAATTTTTTACACGCCGCCGTCGCCAGTGTATGTGCGCAGCCGTGTATGACCGTATCATTGTACCCTCGTCATCCCTTTGTTTTTCAATGTTACATTACGACTGCGAGAATCATACTTAGCCGCAAAATTATGTAGGGTACCAAAATAGCACTATCACTTCTAATTCCGGTTAGGTATTTCGGTTATTTATCGTGAATCATTCTGCTTATCGTAACGGATAAAAGATGTAACTTGTTTGTATATTGTGCAATTCGCTTGAGACAGGGGTTGTGATTGTGAAGTTGCCTGTTTGAATTCGGACGAATCAGCAATAAACTTGTACTACCATTTTTATGAAGCATGCATACATTCGTTAAAATTACAGAATTTAATTATCGATTGACTGGATCGCAAAATTTTTCGTTTCTACATAATCTTTGAATACGACTGCCGAGCTTACTTCATATAGGTATACCGATCCAGATTTTGATGTTTAGGTCTAAAAGTATGTGTATGTGTATAATAGTAGGGGAGCCCACGATGCTAAATTGGGATTTATTCGAGCGTCATGGAGACCTATTGGGTTGCAAAGCTGAGATGATAAAAAGATAAAAATGTTAATAATGTTTAATTTTTCATCGGTGGGGGGAGCTGCTATAGACTTTCAAATTATTTAAAAAGAGCTGTTGCCTCAATCCTTCCAGATAATCGTCAGATTATGAGAAGGCACGTTTAGGACGTTAGAATAAAGCATATATATATATCTTAATCTGAAGCGATTGAGTATTTCAAAACGGCGAATTCACTCATTCACATTTGCAACTTTCCAATAATGGCCACGAGGTTGCGTGGCACCTAAATCGTCAGATAATTCAATAAGAGCCTTTTTTTAAGGTACACTTAACATAACTTTTGAAAATCTGACACGTACGATTATGCAAACGACCAGATTAACATTCCTAAGTTATTAAAAATACGTAGGACATGGATGCTATACATATCTGACGCGCTCGATTAAATCCCGAAAGCCCTTTTTGGGCTCCCCTACTATAATATTGTTTATCATCCAAACTTTATAATGAGATACCATGAAATTTACAGAAAAACGTGTATGTTTTGTGATCTATGTGTATAATAATTTTGACCACGAAATAATTAGGCAATTACTTATCGGTCTTGACGTAGTCACAATTTACGGGCACAATACGTCCTTCGCTTCCATACTCCTCCGTCGCCAGTCATCCGATCATTTACCCCTTTCTTTTTCGTATCCTCCACAGTCTATTTATCTTTTCATTTTGCTTTTCCGCCTTTGCTTTTCGTCCTTCTACCTGCATATTGATAACTTTTTAACCAATATACATATCACCCCTTCGCATACCCTTTCCTTCCACCTTTTCACTAATGGGCGGCACTTTCAGACTACCTATAACGTATTCATTCCTAATTCTGTCCAATCTAGTTACTCCACATATCTATCGTAACATTCTCATCTCTGCCACATGCCACATGCCATCGTTTTTCACCCATCTTTTTTGTAGCCCAACATTCACATAGTTTCACTGGCAGTTTAGGATCGCATTTTTCCCGAGATCTATCGCCATTTCATCCTACGTTGATTCGTTGCCTACATTCCAATCAATTTCGCCGTGATCTTGCAGGATTGAACCAAGGTAACGAAAATTGGAGCAATACGGGTATACCACCAAGTATAGTACTGGAGACTGACAAAGTCACAGAAAATAATATAATGTTCTGTTTTGGTTCTGCTTATTTTTTGTCGACTGTCAATGATCGTCTTTGAATGTCGGGACTGAAACGTGCCATCCGAGGCACAGGGCAAGCCATAATAGCGATTTAATACGCACATAGCTTCGAACAATCAGTGGTGCGCGCCATAGATTTGAACCCGATAGCCTCTGTCAGGCATGTAATGTAAAGGCAGTCCGTAGGTATCTCCACTACTGGCTGAAATAGCTTTCTGAGAGCGGCCTTTTTGTAATAAATAATGGTTTTATTCATATTGATAACACTGACCTAACTTTAATACTGGCCAGTGTTTAACAATGTTTCGTTTCGTTTCTTAAGTTATGTAATCAGTGTGTTATTTTAATATTTTCTTACATCGAAAGTTTTACTTGATTTAGATCAAACTCTGCAATTCGTACAATCTCTAGAACATTATATAAAAATAATGCGCGAGTGATATGCATGTATTTTATTGCAAATCGGTCGTGTTGTGTATCTTTTACTGCGATAACATTATCGCTTATGATGGGTGACATGAGAATCAGAAAAAGCTTTTGAAAGAATGAATTACTACATTTGTGGTGATACAATAGATTGGCAGGTTCTTTGGCAAGTAGGTATTATAAAAGTAATTTTACAACATCTGTTTTTGAGCACGAATTATCATCATGTTTCTAGGTTATTTATAAAGGTCCAATGAACCTAAAGACTAATGCGGTTCTCAGGTCTTGTTTACAAGTGAATGACCGGGCAACTCAATAAGTACCTACGCGGTTTCAGTGCGGTAGTCCGTAGTAGATATTTCATTGTGGTTACACATAACTCGGGTAACCATCATTTCTCGATCTAATACTGGGTAGGTACGCAGTATACCGTGTTTAAGAAAGAAGATATAAGATGTGAACGGTTCAGGACTTTTTGAACCTGACCAATGCGGATGGAAGAATCCAGCATTCGCTAGTACCTATGTCAACAAAGTATAGACTGACTAGGGAATGCAATACCGGGATCCCGCAAGCCATGTGCGGGATTAATCCTGTTCGTAAAATGAACGGGATACCGTGCGGGATTAGCGGGTTTGAAGAGTAGCGTAATTTCTGTGTTAGCATAGCGCACGGCTATGCGAACTGACGAAAGACAATTGCCTTTGAAAGACGCGAGACACCTAAACGAAGTGTTTTTGTTTACGTACTTATTATGATACACACCGCAACGAATTATTTGTCAAGTTTTAAGAAGTTCACTGAAGCTATTAATCTTAATAGATTCAGTGAACTTCTTAAATCTTCTGTTATTCCTGCTTGCTATATTCAGATAAATAGTGATAAAAAAATACGTCGGCAACTGTAGACAAAGAATTGGGTCGGGTTTCGAAACGCGTTCCCCGAATTTGAAGGTATTGGAGGTGTAGGGGGCTTAAGGGAGTTAGTTTTAATTTAATCCCCTAAAAGTAATTTTGGCTGCCGGAGTTGCGTCTAAATATATTTTTAAACAATTTCCAAAAAATCTTTATTCAAATATACAAAACGGATCGTAATTTTACGTTTTATGTGAAAGTAACTATAGTCCGTTCACAGTTATTTTACCTCTAGCTGTTAGATTGGCCAACCTGGGCGTTGTGTTGCTATATTAGGTATATAATACTCCCATTTTAAATATACATTATTGCTAAAATGTACTTATTTTTTTATTGCCTAAGCGATCGTATTAAATATTTGGAAGTAATGTTTGTAACAAAACCTCTTGATATTGGCATGGCTATATGCATGTACATTTATTTTCTTACGAAATAACTAATTTCCTATGAAGATAAGTAGTTATAATAAAAATGTTGTCTATTTAATATATAAAGGAAAACTCATCATAATTACGCCAACGTGAGGTTCTAATTATCAAATACAAAAACTGTAAATGTAATTTTCATATTTATTTTGAATAAGAATGATGTGGGTGTCATATTACACCTCTGCCTACCCCTGCATGGAAACAGGCGTGAGTCTATAAGAATGATCCATGTGGACTGCCAATGTTATGATGATTCGTAACTGCTGTCATATTCTGTATCAGACTCAGAATTTAATTCTATTATGAACCTGTCCATTTCAGCATCCGTAGACCCATCTGTTTCACGAAGCTTGTCTTCAATGTGGCGCTCATGTTTGCATTGTTTTTGTCAGTCTTCTGCAGTGATAGATTGAAAAGCTTCTTCAGCTAAATTCACAATGTTGGTTGCCTCTTGTCCTAAATTTTTGCTTGTGACTCGCCTTTTAATGAGACTCCACATAAGTTCAATTGCGTTTAGCTCGCAGTGGTATGGCGGTAATCTAACCACTTTGCGGCCATGAGCTTCAAGCATTTGAATTTTTGAAGCATTTCCACTAATATTGGGTAAAATGTTATGCACGGATAACCCTATTTTACTTTCCTGTCATCACAGAGTACAATTCCAACATAAAGAAAATAAACACCGACATCTGTCAGAGGTAAAATAACTGTGAACGGACTGTAAATAGGTTATGAGGTTCTCTTTTGACCCTTAATCCGAAAATAGGAGCCCTGCGAAGCAGAGCTCCGTCAACCTTACTTTATTAAACTAGTGTGAAGAATGTGGAAGTTGGCAGTGCCATACACACCGATGTTTGGAGATATATTTTTTTTCCAGAGGAAACCAAGTATTTCCGGCAAGTGAAAATGGTGAGGGATGGTTCCGAGACCTCCCCCCTCCCCGCAATCACTTACAACCCCTAAAAACGGCGACATATTTCGAAACCTTAACCCAAACCCTTTTGTCAATTTTAAATAAGTAAGAAAGTAAAAAACGAAAATTAGATTTGTTTCATTTAAGTGCCACCAAAAGTTATGGATTATTGCCGAAGTTTTATTAATCGCGCGGGATCCCGCAAATACCTGGATCCCGCGGGATTGAAAACGTCCAGTCACGGAAATACCGGGATTGAGAATTTGCTGCGGGATTGCATTCCCTTACTGTGACACATGAGATGTTTTTCGGCTTCTCGTATTTTCCTGTACGAAAAAGTTTAGTAAAATAATGCTAGCCATTTCGTGAACGAGGCGTTTACGAATTGGTCCCTTTTGGGATTAAATATTTTGCGATTTAGTGCTTTTGTGAATTGGATTTTTCGAGAATTAGGCATTTGCTATTCAGCTACAGTTCATTACCTAGTTATTACTCTGTTGCTCTTTGAATAATCTAGCAAGAGTTCATCTATTTTTGGCTAGTACCTAGCTGGTTATAATAAATAAACAATTAGGACAGTCTAAATAAAAAAAGAGACGCGCTGGGCGAAGGAAAAAATCGTGGCTGCGGAACATCCGGGAGTGGACCGGCATTGCCTCCGTCGAACAGCTGTTCCGGCTGGCTGCAGATAGAGACGAATATAAGAAACTGACGGCCAACCTTCACGATTGAAGAGGCACAGGAAGAAGAAGAAGAAGGAATCAAAAGAATTTTTGTTTACAGTGTACAGTTTTGAGGAATACCCCCACTTAAAGGGCATCTGGCCATATTAATAAATTTATAAATCTTTTTCAACATGCAAGCATATAAGTAGGTAGGTACTTAAAGTTATGTGAAAAAACGGGTTGAAGACGGAAATCGCCGTTTCGAGTCTTTTTCGCGTACAGTCCTATAGAACCTAGGTACAACATTCGCGAATGGATTCAGCCCTTTTGCGAATTAGGCAAAGTGACGAATGACGATGTACGAGGTTGCAGTAGGTAGATACCTACATAAAGTTTGCCTTTATATAACTTCAATGTAGGTACGAGTGCAGCCGTTTATCAGACATTTAGAAACAAGAAAATACAAGAGAAGTAGGCATTTCGTAGTTGCTTAGTGTTTCTAAAACTTAGGTACCTAGGTATATTGTCGTTCCAATTTATCAAACAATTAAAAAGTGACATGTATTGATAAAATTACGCGTAACTACTTTATAAACAGCATAAAGCCATTCAGCTTTATCAAAAATTTAAATGATGTAACATTAATTATGCAATTTTGTGTGCACAAAGGTTTCAGTACTTGCTTGGCATAAGATGCCTGATGCGGCGCACGGCGCCGGGCGCGACTCCGTGTTTATGTTTATCTTGTTTACACGCCAGTGTATGTGCGCTGCGCGCGCTGCATCAATTAATTTCTCCATTTTGATGGCCGTTCCCTCGTAATCATCCCTTTGATTTTCAACCTTACATAATTTCCTTACGTAACGACCGCGTGGCGAGGATAATACCTGTCTCCCTCGCTCCGCTGGGAACCTTCCGCCATAGAATTACGTAATCGTAATGTTAAATTACAAAAAATTATGTCACAAAGTTAAAAAATATCTCATATGCCGGTAACACCAAAAACTTATCTATTTAAAATAAAAGGAGTAGGTACGTTACCTCTTCTGCTTCAGTCAACGAAGGCGATACAACATTTTCTTGTAAATGTTGATACGGCCACATATTTCAAATATCAATTCAAAGATGTTTAGTTTATCAGAAACTAGATTAAAAACGACAATAGTTCATCAACGACCACCACTCGCACTGTACTGTTGTGTGAATTTTCTGATCTCGGTGTTATCATTATAACTTTTGAAACAGAACTGGCACAGATAACTACACATACAGCCTATTCATCAACACTCCTGTCAGAGCTACTGATGGTTTCAATTAAAAGACACTAGATGACGCTGTTACCAATTTCCGTCAGAAAATCAATTAAATAAAAAGTAAATTGAGATTGTCTCTGGTCATAGTTTTATGAAAATAAAATTATGATAAATGATTCTGTAGATTGAATGATTAAAGCAAATAAATTATAATTTTACGCCAAACGTGTGTGACTTACTTTCCTTTTATTTTATTTACTGTAAAAGCCTTGTATTATTATCAGTAAATTATAAAAAACATATTATTTATTGTATAAGAGGTTTTTAGTTGCTCCAATTAAGTAGATATTATGAAATTGTATTTTTTAAAACAATAATAGTTTGATTAAATAACACATAATTATTGTGACTTAAATTCTGTTACGACAAAAAGTTATTCCTTGTTTATGGTATGTTCGTGAACTACGACTACGACAAACTACGATGTGATAAACCACAATCACACAGCAACATTTTTTGTGGAAATTTTCGTATTGTCGCGATACTCTGGAAATAGATAAAACTCCGAAGTTTAGTTGTTAATACGTGTTTATATGTCATAATCCATAAGAGTAACATATTTGTGGGTGCGTAATCCGATTGTAGCAAAATGCAGTTGTAGTTAAATAGAAAGAAAACAAATCTGACGCAGTGCTTGATACAGTGTTCATTTTCCAATTAAATATTCACACAAGCGCATTGCATGGTGTCACGAGAGTATCAATCGACTCGGGGCGCGAGTGTTGCACTTTGTATATTGAATAACGCGGCAGTTTGGTGTGATTCCAGTCGTCAAAAAGATCTCTTCGCCTGCTGTGTCAGGTGGATCAATTCGCCATTGCATTGCAATGTTTATAAAACTTGAAGATTGAGTCGACTGCATTGCTGCAGCCCCTCAGCGTCAGCACCATGGATGACGACGGGGATGATAAGGATGACACGAAAAGGTGCTTATAGTAAAATTATTTCCTATAGTGTTCCTGTAGTTTAAGTGAAATGTTTTGGTGTGAGAATTTGAGTTTCTGTAGGTAAGTGGATAGGGAATCATATAGATGAAGTTAAATCATCTATCAAACAATTGTGATACCAAACAAATAAAATATATTAGTCAACAATAACTATGGTGTGATAATTGTAAGAGTAAAACCTGTTGATGCATACTTGACTTATTTCTCATAGGAGGACTCGCAACCTCAGCGAGAAGAAGCGTAGAGATCAGTTCAACATGCTTGTCAATGAACTTAGCTCAATGGTCTCTACAAATAATCGGAAGATGGACAAATCAACAGTCCTTAAGTCAACAATCTCCTTCCTAAAGAACCACAATGGTAAGTATTATTCTATTTAGGATTGTTTTCCTAAAACATATAGATAGCCAGTCAAAAATTCTAATAAAGACTATTCTTCAGTAGTCTTAATTGAGTGTGTCACATCATCACCAATAACATTGTATTGAAAATGTTATGCAGCATTTACAAGTATTGTGAAAGCATTAGTTACTATACAGTAACTAGTTAGAATATATTCACACAACTTTTGTCTGTTTTAGAAATTACTGTAAGATCACGGGCACATGATGTCCAAGAAGATTGGAAACCTGCATTCTTGTCAAATGAAGAATTCACATACCTAGTACTGGAAGCTTTAGAAGGATTTGTTATGGTATTTTCAGCCACAGGACGAATATATTATGTGTCAGAAAGCATAACATCTCTGCTCGGACACAATACTGTAAGTATGCACGGATATCTTTAATTTGAACTAGAGGATTTGTTAGTTGTAAGGTCTCATCCCCATAAGAACATTTTATCACCGGGTATGCATTCCAAACAGTTCTAAGCCATTTGTATGATTTGTTGACCTTTGGTAACAGGATGTGAAATCATTGTCTTGTTCTGGTAAACAAATTAAAGTTATTCATAACTAAATTTGATCTAAGGTGTAATTGAGAACTTGTCTTATTTTCATTGTAGTATTGTAACAGTTGGAACACACATAACACATCGGAAATAGATCAACTTCACCAAAAGTATGGTAGCTCAGTATTATTACCAAACAGTTTTCAACACATACTAATCAGCACTGTAATGGCATCACCTAAGAGCCAATCTGTTTCTGAGATGAAATGTGTGGCAACCATAAAGCTTAATATATATTGTTTAACTGAATGTGCAAATATCAGGCATTACTTATATGATTGTCTGGTAGCAGTGTTAATAGAAACATTACTGTGTTATATAGTCTGTTTGTTTAGGAAGATCAACTATAAAATATTTCTCTTAGAGCCTGTTTCACCACTGTTAAATAAGGTCTTGTTAAACTACTTGGCAAATAAATTCATACAAATTTCGTTCTAATTTTGAATTTACCTGGAAGGTAACCCTTACTTAGAGGTGGTGAAACAGGGCCTTATAGGAGTAAAGGAGTAACTAAACAAATTATATCAATCCCCATCAAATATATCTGACAACTGATAATAATCAGATATTCGTTAATGTGAATACAGTTGTCAACAACCAGTATGACAATAAGCTGAATTTTCACTGAAAAAAAAACAAATCTATGCTCCACTCCACATTTCATTTTTTTTTTTTTTTTTTTTTTTTAGCCTGAATTGGTGTCCCACTGCTGGGCAAAGGCCTCCCCTTCCGACTTCCATTTCTCACGATCCGCTGCCATTATTTGCCAATCTTTTGTATAAGCGTCTAACTCATCGCGCCCACATTTCATTATACAAAAAAAACTGTAACTAATTATGTACATGAATTTTCATTCCCGATCTTGGGATACAGATACCGGGACTAGTAAGGTCACATAAAGATTGTTATGCTAATCTTGCAATATATTTGCAGGCTGATGTAGTAAATAAAAGCATATTTGACTTGGCATTTGAAGATGATCGGCCAAGCTTATACAATTTACTACAAAATCCAGGGACAGCCACTGACCCGATGCAGTCGGGAGGCAAAGGTATGTACTAATTTCTGTGTGTGTGTTGTTGTATTGTATATATGAATTGTAGATAAATGTGTAATTATATGTGTGGAAGCTTAGATGATAAAAAGATTGTTTTTGAGACATGTAAGGTAGCAGGTCTGATAGTCTTTTAGAGTTATTAAATGTTTTTGTACTTCCTTCTGTTAAAATAATTAGTGGTACTTTTATCTTTAGTATTATTACAATGATAATGTAAGTAAATTGAAATTCTAGTTAATTATTCAAATGTTGCATAAAGTTTACTAACAAGTTTATACTTATAATGAGTTCAAATTATTACTAATAATCTTAATCACTAAAAACAGAAGTCCAGAAAGGTAGTTTTTATGCATACCACTGCAGCATTGCAACTCTCCTGTATATTAATTAAAAAAAGAGCCTTCATTACATTTCCTTTAATAATGAAAGTAAATTTGATAAAATTTAACATGTAATCACACTTTTGTGATAAGAAGAAAAAAATATCTTTTGATATTTAAATAGGTGTATTTGTTTGCTTGTTTTGATAGGAAGTTATAGCTGATTGGTACTGATTTCTATATCTGTCAATTATATAATTGGCTAACATGGAAGAGGTAAATGGTTTGCGTATTGAATAATATTATTTTATACTATATAAAGTAAAATCCCAGTTTATGCCTTAATGTAACTAAGGACTGTATTAGATATTCAAACTATTAATAAAAAAAATAAAACTATAAACTTTTATTTCAATAACAATAAATTGGCATTGTGATACATTTTATTGGCACCTTTTAAGCAAGGAATGGCTTGTATGAGGAGACTGCGCTTCCACTTGTCACTTTAAGGCAATTGAAATGTAGACTATGTAAATTATTTTAGCATGTAAAAATAACATGATGAAATATGAATTTACACTTTTGTGGTTAAAACATTACATTAGCCCTATAAGTGTCACATTAACACACTGCTTGCGAATAATAAAATAAATATGTGAAATAATTGAAATATATTTGTTTAGCACTGAAAGAAACTTAGATTCACTTTTTGATTGAGTCAATGATGTAACTTGTAAATGGATTTACAATGATAATGTTTTTGCTTGTGTAGTTTATATGTGTTGTGCCAATGATAATTAAAGAATGCGAGGATTGGAGTTTGCCCTGCCAATATTTTTGCCTAAGCATTTATCATATATATGGTTGCTAAAATAATTTTCTTTATGCGAATTTATTTTATATTGTACTAGTCACCGAATTCACCCTTATAATATATTTACAATTGTATATTGACTGAATTATAATGGTACACACTTGTAAATCTGTTGTACAAAAAGTGTCCGTTAAACACAAATATAATACATAAATACATTTGTAATAAATTATGACAACAGAAGTCAATTTAAATTCCATAGACATTCTAGAGAGTAATGACTATCAGTATGACTCTTATATCTAAGGCCGCGCCTGCAACTATACCGGTGACCGAGGCGGGAGCGGTAGAGAGTATTACCCATGCCGCTCCGCTCGTCGCGCCGCTTTAGTTGAAGTTGCCGTGTCACCGTGGTTGTCGTATTTGCTTGTTCTTCAAATATTTCTAACTTAAACGTGCATATTATGTTTCTTTTTACTGTTGTGAAGCCCTGTGAATTGTCATCTCAATGAAACTGTGCATTGCGAATTAATTTATTTTTGAATAATTTGTTTTCCGTTATTCTTTTGCTTTCTATGTGTTACTTATTTAATGCTGTGCGTAACCCTTATCGATATTTTGGCGGTAACAATTCTCATGATTGTAGTATTTACTTGCATGTAAGTATGTGTTAATCGAACGTAAATAATGTGATGTAACAAATTGAGATATCGTCACAGTGAGTCACCTGAGCACAACGATTTCATAGAATTTTGCATGTAGACGTCACGATATGCTGGCATAATGTGGATACGACGATCCATTGACAGATGTATAAGGCCGTGTGTTGCAATCAAAGTATTCTTGTTGTAGAGAACGAAATACGCTTCCAGTGTCACCTGAGGCGGGGTACGTTGGACTTCAGAGATGAGACTACGTATGAACTCGTACAGTTCAATGGACATTTTCGTAAGTGTTTTGTTAGCATGTGCTAGTCAGCAGTGGCGCTGGCTTCAATGTATTCATGTTCATTAGAAAATATTGCTGTTTATAATAATAACAATTTAACAAGATTTTTAATTACGTTGTTATCGTCATACGGGGTGCAACAAAACCGTTATATAACTTACGCCAATTGCTTTATTCAACTAGTTGGTAGATATTAGACTATTCTCTCAAGGTAGAATAAATGAATTCCTTTTTCAGAAACAAACATGGAGCACGTTGATAGCGATGACATGTCGAGTTATAAACAAGACCATGAGTCCAGGTAAGTGTACGAAGGGCCAATGAACCCAAACCTAGTAATCATCGTGGTTGTTTTGTTTACATATCAATTACTGCACTTTACCCTGTAATGAATCGGTCAAAGGCTACGTCGCGTCGTTCGAAATTGCTTACGAAGCCGCATGTATCGGTTTTCACTCGTAATATTTCATTAATTAATTGACTTTGTTCAGTTTGAATTTCATATTACGTATCAGAAACAATCTATCATTTTGTATCTATCGCAGTGCAGATACACATGAATATTAAATCGACGTTTGAAAGGCTAATTGACCTGAGCGACATTTAGTAAAACTTGCAGGAGGATGGATTAGTTTTTTTTGTTGGAAAAAAAATCATAAAAGAACAACCATTTAATAGACTTTAATTTATTTTATGCAGTATATCCCTAATTAAGTAAGGATTCTTTTTAAGCTATTACTGTTGTTAATTGTGTATTATTTTTGAAATTTTATGTTGCATAGCTCAAAATGTATCAAATTTAGTATTATTTTGAAAAAGGCAAATTGGTTCAAATGCCTGCCGTAAAAAAACTGCTGACAGAGACTGGCTCAAGCATCAACTTAGAATAAAACAATACGAGAGAAAATGAATTAAGTGCCATGTCAACTGACAGTTAACTAGACACAATGATTGTAAGCAAGATGGTTGTGTTACGCCAGAATGAAGTAGTTTGATGCAGATGCCGATTAGAGGGACTACAGGATGAAACAAAATGACCACTTACTAGATTATTAGTAGATATTGAAGCTTAGGCCATAATTCAGCTACATCCATAAGATTTTAATGTAGTTGAATGCAAAATGGGCCAAACGACACAGCTTACTGTTTTGGTTTAATGCAAAATAGGCCAAAAGACAAAACCACAACTGCGGCGAAAAAGCCAAATGCATTAATCGACACTCGTTATAAAAGTTCGAAAAATCAAAATAGCCTAAGGCATTGAGTCCTCAAATTTGTCTAATTTTGTATCGTATTGATCAATGAGCTTAATAATGAGGTCTGTTTTTGCTGTAGGTGCTAAGCGCCATAAAAGTAGTAAAAAAAATTGAAACCTGACTCAAACGACGGAGAAAAATTTGCTGATTCCGAATATGTATATAACTCAATATCGCAAAAATGTCGCTTGTACCAATTAGCCTTTCAACCGTCGAAATGGACGTCGATTTCATAACTTGTATATATAACGTATATATATATTACAAAATAACTATTAATAGAAGTAATTACTTTTTCAATATAAATGAAAAATTTAATCAATATCAATTGAACAGTTTAGCTTCTAGAACGTTAACGTAACTATGTGAATATCGTCATTGTATCGGGATCATTTGATGAGCGTATGTCAGATTTCATTAAAATACAGTAAATAGTTTCGATTCGCAAATTGTAGTAATATTATGCGCATATGTAATAGTTATGAATATCGTCATTGAACTTAGAAAATTTGTTCAAGGTTGTTGTTTGTGTGTACGGGTCGTCTGTACACTCCTCAGCTGATCCGTGACGTGTCGCTAGTGGACTCGAGTCGGAGCGAGTTCACTTCCCGCCATAGCCTCGAGTGGAAGTTTTTGTTCTTGGACCACCGTGCGCCGCCTATCATCGGCTACCTACCATTCGAGGTCCTCGGCACGTCTGGATATGACTACTACCATTTCGATGATCTGGAGAAAGTGGTTACCTGTCATGAAGCATGTAAGTATATTTATGCTTCGCTAATTTTATCTCCCAGTTTGACCTGCCTTTTTCTGTGCCTCGGCCATTGGACCACCTACTGAGTCCATAGTACCTTTGACTGCTCTGTTGGCTTACGCGGTCCCAATATCTTAACCCTTAAGAGTTATAATGAATTGTATAACTCACTTAGACTATAATGGGTATCAAAACATCCTAGTTTGAAAATTGATGAAATTATTAATGAATTGTAATAAATTACATACATACATACATAGACTCACGCCTGTTTCTCGGAGGGGTAGGCAGAGACTACCGAACGCCATTTGCAACGATCCTGACATAATTATATCTCTTGCTTCATTCACTCCTGCTTTTAGGATGTCTCCGATCTGATCAGGGAATGTCCGCCTAGGTCTTCCCCTTCGTCTTGTCCCATTCATACTTGCCTTATATATCTGATTGGTCAGTCTTTCGTCATCCATCCTCTCCACGTGCCCAAACCATCTTAGCATACCCTTCTCGATGTTAGTCACTAAATCTTTTACCCCACAACACTCTCTTATCAGACAAGTCTTTACTCTGTCAGTCAAGGACACACCACACACTTCTCAGTGCTCTCATTTCTACAGCATTTATTCTTCTTTCATGTCTATTCTGCCATACCCAAGTTTCATTACCATACATAAGTATAGGTACTAACACCCCTCTATGCACAGCCAAACGTGCCTTTTTTGGACACGTTTTGGCTGTTCATAAACGTCTTCAGTGAGAGCCCCATTCACTCTATTACCTGCATTACCTCTTCTATCAATATCTTCTACATTCTTACCATCTCTTGTAAACAGCGTACCTAAATATACAAACTCATTCACTTTCTCCACTCGTTGTCCATCGATCATAACAGTACAAGCCGTAACGCATTCCTCCTTTTCAAAAACCATAAGTTTCATTTTACTTACATTCACTTTCATTCCTTTTCTCTCTAACGCACCTTGCATGATTGTTACCATCTCCTGCAACTCCTCCGCTAAAGACGCAAGTATTACCTGATCATCAGCATAAAGGAGGCATTTGACAGCAAGTTGTCCAACATGTTGCCCAACATGTTGAAAGTCAGCGCGGAACTTTTGTTGAACAACGTTGTCTGTCTACACATCTACTACTTTACGTTAGTCGTCGACAACATGGCGCCAGAGGAACTTGTGTTGATTTCAGCGGCAGTGATCATGCTTCTAGTCTTTTTAATTTATTTTTATAGTCTCTGTGAGCAGTATCCCATAAACATTCATGGTTTTGGTACAGTTCGATTAATTTGAGGACTCGTTCGATACACCACACTACTGACATTGTTGCGCGTCACGTCTCCACTCGACAACAATTGATGCTCAACTAACGATGCTCTTACTTCCGTGTGGTGACGGAATAAGAATACGGAATGTCACCACCCTATATCATCCCATGGGTGTCGTAAGAGCCGACAGAGGGAGCATATTTTGCAGAGGACAGCACTGTAAGAGAAGGAAAACTTGAAACAAACCCTATACCAACCCGTTTGGCCAGCGTGGTATAGTAGGCCAATTCCTCCTTTCAAAGGAGAGGCCTAGTCCAGCAGTGGACTATTATAGGCTGATGATGATAACGATGCTCTTTAACAAACAACAAGCCACGCGTTATGTTGCGTGACATGTTGAGCGTCATTTTGCGCGCCAGCTGGCAACGTCGCGCGCTGTTATGCAGCGTTGCCGTACATGTTGAGCGTCACGTGTCGCGCGCCAAATGTTGCCTAGTGGAAACCCGGCTTTATCCACAATCACTGTTTCTAATCTTGCAAACAACTGTCCATGAAGAGGTTAAACAGCCATGGCGACGCTACACATCCTTGTCTAAAACCTGTGTCAATGGTAAACCAGTCAGTGTATGCCCCGTTTATCTTCACACAAGCTCTAGAATCCTCATAAAGGGATTTCAGAGCTCGAATGAGGCTGTTCACCCCATACATCGACAGTACCGACCATATTTCATTCCTCACCACTTTATCGTAAGCCTTTTCCGAATCCACGATGCTTTTTCCTTTATAAAGAGGCACAACTACTGCTGTGGCCCAGTCATCAGGTACTTGGCCGGTGCTTCAGCACAAGTTAAATAAACACGTTGCAGCTGACTAACTATAATGCCCTATCCAGCCTTCAGCATTTCGACTGTAATCCTATCATATCCTGCAGCCTTACCTAATTTCATACTAGCCAGTGCCTTCAAAATCTCATCCACGCCAATATCGCTTTCATCATTGCTATCATTACCATTCATTTCACCTGTTGATGTCTCTGTCGTTGTTCTTTCAAATAACCCTTCAAAATACTCTTTCCATCTCTTCAGCACGCACGATTCACCATTCAGTATCTTTCCATTCTTGTCTCTGATTGCTGTGTATTCTGAGGATTGAGTTTTTCCACAAACTGCACGAACAGATATCCAGAAAAACTTAATGTTTCTCCGCAAGTCGTCAGATAATCTACTATCAAACTCATCTTTCTTTTCATCTTTTTTCTTTTTAACCATTTCTTTCACTATTCTTTTTGAACTAACAAGCTCTTTTCTAGCTTCATCTATATCCTCAATCGTTGCTTTTCCCATTCTTTCATTTGCTCTAACAGCCAACCAATCTTACCAAGCTTTCTTCTTCTCTAACACTGCTGTTTGTACATCCCTGTCCTATCATGTATTCTTAGGGCGGTTTCAGATTAGCGTATTTTTCTGCGCGTATACGGTCGTTTTTGCATACGTGCTTACACGCGCGCTATATTACGCGCTTCAAAAAACCAGACTTACGTAAACGGGCGTGTTTGCTCGAAATGGTAGTGACGTCTTGTCAGTGTCAACATGGATTCTGACGGTTGGTAGCTATACGAGCTTAGAAGCGCGTCAACGCTCGTACGAGTTGCGCGTGTGCCAAAAGGCGCGCCTATACGCGCCTACACGCGCTTCTAAAAACGAGCTTATACGCGCGTATAAAACGCTAATCTGAAACCGCTCTAAATCTTTCGTATTTTCCTTCTCTTGACCACACCATATACTTCAGACGTACGACTGGATTGATAACCATTAACTTTAATGTTTGCTTGTAGGCGGTTGGAAAAACGCCTCACGTAGCCATTTGGTACTGGAGTGGCGTCGCCATCACAGAAAGATATTGTTTTTTTTTTATTGGCGAATCCAGTTTTGTTCATAACCATACAAATAAATGTGTACGTATTATTTATTTGTCGATGGGAATAGTTTAGAGACAAGAAAATACAAATAACTTAATTTTGAAAAATCGAGGGTGTGCGAAATTTCATGTAAGAAATCTTCTGCTTTTGTTAAGAAATCGGCTCGTTTTTTTTTCATTGTTATAAAGATGCACTATAAGGGGTGGAACATATCTGACCGAAGATGCGTCGAACGTATCTTCGGTCGCGTCTATTCCGTCAAATGAATCGGTACACATCTGACGGAAAATGCGTCGAGCGTATCTGCACACATTCGCTGAAAGCGTGGCTATAATGCACACATATAAGTTTGTTCGTGCAGGGCCGTACTCAGGGCAGCTCAATTTTTTACTGTCATATTTTTTGTCTAATCATTGTTCGTGTTCCCTGATGTTATGTAGTCACTGAAGTTCTGTAGTTATTTATATTGCAAATCGAGTTTGACTATTAACCCGGCGCCGATGACGTGAAAAAAATTCCCCGGCCGATGACATCGGGTAAATTTTACCCGAATTTTAATTTGAAAATTTTTCAATAGTTTTATACATAGTTTATATTACATTTTAATTGATTATTGGAGAAACAGTATTTACGCATGTGATAAAATAAAAGATGGTACCAATTTATAATGAAAAATAACTTTTTTATTTACTTTTCATTTCATTTCATTCAATAGAAAAATCAACCTGAAAAACATGATAGTTTTTAGAAAATTATTTTTGTTAGGATATTTAGTTTTATTTATGAAAATAATTATCTTATTTACTAAAAAAAGAACAAATAAAGACTAAACAGAAAAAAAATTGAAAGAAAGGAGAACTTAGTCAACTTCTTCATTATCCACTATAATGGAACTGCTGCAATTTTCACAGTATGGAATCAAGTGGTCTCCAAAACACTCAAAATCCGTTGATCTTGGTTAGTCAAAGCCATTTGTGACCAAAAACTAAAAAAAAATACAAAACAACTTGTAAAAACTATTATAAACACGAATAAAAATACGTCATGAAAATATTATACTATCTATGACGGTGGGTAAAACTTACCCGTTTTGAATTGAAACACTTGTATCTCACTACACGAGCGGCGTAATAATGATGTAAACAATAATCGAAATAGAGGGTAGTTGTATCTCCAGCTATACTGGCGGATAAGTAAGATGGACGTCAGGAAAAATAAATATACCCTCTTAAAATCACCTCGGGTAAATATTACCCAGCGTCAACGACGCCGGGTTAAAAATATGTCGGACTTCGAAGATTTTTTATAGTAGCCAACAAGCGTTATTTGAATATATATCCTATTTAGGTATGGAGGTTCAAAAACAAAAGACGATAATACGATTTGGTTACGGTTTTTCACAAAACTTATACAAATGATATAGAAGGGGTTACAGACTACAGTTGCAGAGCAAGACACAAAATGTTTTCTCTATAGGTATGTATGGAAATTGTTCCCGTGGACCTTTAGCACCTCATACCCAAAAATTGGTCCTCGATCCAAGCTAGCAAATATGCGTACACTCATAGCACATACTAACACTACATTATTCTACACATTTCGTTTCTGAAAAAATAAGTAAGGTCTGGCGGCCCTGGAATCTTACGATCTTAAAATCACCGATCTGGGAATGACATGGATATGGTATGTCCAATACCTACGAATTTAGCGTGCACACCTACGAAATTAGCGTGCACACCTACGAAATTAGCGTGCACACCTACGAAACGTTGGGCAAATAAAATGGCTGCCATTTGGGTTGTTCTCCAGAATGTAATCGATATTGATATGTAGCCGGTTAGAGCAGAATAATACATTTTTGTAGTAAGTTACCTTTGTTAGTTTAAATCTTTTGCCAGATTAGTTTATTCCATAATGCAAATGTGGGCAAACATGGCAAAGCGAAAGACGACCCTTGTATGAAACATGTAACAAAATATTCTCTGAGAGCCAATATCGGATTTTTAGACATATTTATGCACAAAAACAAAATTATTATGTTCGATAGACAACGATTTCACAGCAGATGTACCACAAACCTTGGCGAAAAATAAAGCGGTAGTGGCACGAATGACATTTCCAATAAAATATCGTCATGATTAATTTATTCAGTAAACTATGGCTATCTATTTTTTCTGACAGAGATATCCCTAAGACAAAACGAGACAACACTATGTTTGGTGGGTTTATGTCGGTTTCCTATATATGTGTATAAAAAAAATCATGGCGAAATGTGGGTGTAATATTACACATCTGCCTACCCCTCCGGGGATACAGCCGTGAGTCTATAAAAATATAAAATAAAATAATATATGTGAATAATGTAATTTTTCTATATGTACCTACTATTTGCCCTCTCCATTTATATTCCTTACTCAAAGGTCAAAATTCACGGTGCGTGGTGCGCGCGACGTCGACGGATAATCCGTTAGTACGCTCGACGTACTTATCGGTCAGGTGTGAATGGTTGAACGTTTTTCTATACATTTGTATGTATTGGCGTTACGCGACCGATAAAACGCGACGGATCTTCCGTCAGATATGTTCCGGCCCTTATAGGGTATTTTACCGCATGTGAAAAAAAATATAATAACGTATATTTAAGATAGTATTACCGGCAAACATACGGAATATATTAGTTACAGCTCATAAAATGAATAAATATAATTTTAAAATCATTTTAAATAATTCCGTTTTAGTATCTGTGATTTAATCACGCCAAAGAGATTGGATAATATACATAGAGACCGTCCTAGTACTCCCAAATTGAACACAGTCAACTGACGTGTAAGATACAATTTAGACAATATTATGCCATCAAATTATATAACCTTCGTGATTTTTTCTTTTATAACAGTTCTATCATGATTTTGAATTAAGTCGTATAATATTTATATCGACTTTTCAAGTGTTGTAAAAAATCTTATCGATATGTCTATCCACCGCATATTTTTACCTCGTTATTTTTTAGATTATATGTGCACGTGATAAAGATTTATAAAATAAGTGGATTGCTGCAGTATGTCGTGGAGAAAATTGGGTGCCTAGAAAGCACCATAGAATTTGTTCCAAGCATTTTACTGCGGAATGTTTTTATAGTAATGACAAATGGCTCCTCCCTTCTAAACATATCAGTGTGAGTGCTTAAATAATTACTTGCTATTATTTAAACTATCAGCAACAGTAATGAATTCCGAAGCTTGTTAGAATCCATCATATTACAAAATAAATTAATGCACCTATAGATAAAATCTGATCTTTCTTTACAAAGACAGTAATATTTAAAGGACAGTAATTTGAAGGTTTGATAAGAATTGTCTGCTTTCATAGTCACGACTACTGAGTGGATATGCATCAAAATAAGGGAATCTTCATTTGAAAGAAATTTTGTTAAATGTCATCTACCCAGAGACCAAAACTTGGTTGTTCATGTTCGACTAGTGGACTAATAATGTGCCGATCCCAAGATAAAATCGAAGGGCTAGTCTAGCCACAATTTTTTCTCTCTAAATATTCTGTGTGTCACATGTATGACCGAAAAGTGTCCGAACCCGCACATACATTTTTTAAACATAGATTTGTATTACCTACACTATGTAATGAGAAAATTTCAATAAAGTGAATATTGTTAATAACAAACCTTTGGGCACTATTCAAGGTTTTGTCTGATTTATCTATTTTAAGTAATTTTTTATGTTTTCTGCTTGATAAAATCCATGTCGACTATCTCCTATCCTTGTAAAGAATTAATTTGGATATGCCATTCTCAGTTATCATAATGCTTAAGCTATGAGTTTTGCTTTTATCTTAATTATTTGCTTTCTCTAATAAAAATATGTTATTGAGATTAGAGAGAGAGTAGGGGGTGATGATTTATTTATTTAATATTTATTAATCCCACTTACAGCTTTCATTACAGCTGAAAAACTAACTATAAATAAGTATAAATAAACATTTATGCCGAGGGTGTCGTATGAGGCGACTAAGCGAAACAAGAGAAGGAAATCTCGATATAAAACCCTATACGAATACGTCTGGCTAGTGTGGTATTATAGTAGGCCAAACCTCCACCACGGAAGGTTAAAGACCAGCAGTGGACTTGAAAAGGCTGTTAATGCGTAAAGAAAAATACCATGAAAATTAGAAAATAACGCCTCGAAAGATTATGTGCTACTGAGTACTCATTTGAAACAAAAATATATAAGTTCAGTTTAAAAATGCAAGTTTGTGTAATAATTATTTAAAGACTGTCCATCAACTAGCGTTCTGACTGCTGTGGACATAAAGTTACGGAATTTAAAATGTATAAAATATAAATAATATACTTTACAAGTCCGTTTGATTTTGAACCTATATTGAAACTTTAATCGATATCGATAGCGGATTTGCTCAGTCACTATTAAATTAAAAAGTTACGATATTTGTGTTCAAATTGTCTTTAGCCCTAACTGACAAACATAGTGCCATCTTCGTCTGGCAACTCTAATTTATCATATGAGTGAAGAGTGTAGCTATATTCAATTTGTTCTTAAAAATATCGTTCCTTCCATGCTTCAGTTATTCTTCTGTGAATCACGCAAAACGGCAGCCGCCATGACGAATGTTATTAACGTCAAATGACGTCATAAACTTAGTAGAATTTTAAACAACTAAACCACGTGACTGTCAAAAATGCAAGCATTATGTAACGTTGTTTACTAATTATGTTGCGTAAGCAAGATGGCTTCCAACGTTTTTGTCTGATAAACCGCGAACATTTAAAATGTAAATTTAAAAGTTGTTTAAAAACTACTTATCAACTGAATATATTTTTTGTAATTTTTCTACTACTTTCTTAAAGTCATAGGATTATCTTGAGACACTTTTAAAAAAATGGTGTAATACCCTATTGTACCAATATCGAAAGGTACTGAACCCTTGATGTTTTTTAATTAGTTTGTACGTCAAGTGTAGTACATATTCTTTTTAATAAATTCATTTTAATTTTCAGAAAATCATCCAAAAATATAAAGTTTTGTCACTTTGGACCCTTTATATTCTTAAATCTTGATATATTTTAACAAACATTTTTGTTTAGAACAATAGCTAGTTAACAAGTTTCCCAAAAAGTAACAAATTAGAGCCAAAAAAAGAATAGATCTTTTATAATTTCGTGAGACTTATAGCTCTCAGGTAGGTTGTCGGGGTTTGAATAGAAACACTGCTAGAAGGAACAGGGTTTTTATTACGTCTCACTACCGCTAACATACAGTATGACCGACTAGATAAGCACTGGCCTGAAGGCTGGATTGTAGACTCCTGCTGCTCTCCGACGCTCGCAGGGTAGACTGCTCGTACTGTCGCCGGTGAGCTGGCCGAAGTGCACGCTGGGTAGGCAGCTCGGTGGTCGAGGTGTAGGCTGAGTGGAGGCTCAGGCGGTGCAGCTGATGTAGGCTGAGCGGTAAGGCTCATGCGTAGGCTGGTGCAGTCAGGCGTTAATGGCCTGGCTGTAGGAAGCTCGTAGGTAGGAGCTGATGTGGAGGCAGCGGCTGGTAGAAGCACGGCGCCAGTAGCTCGTAGGTCGCAGCTAACAGCAACCCGTAGGGAGAAGACAGGTGTAGACCCGTAGGGAGAACGTTAGCCCGTTGGGAGAACTGGAAAGTAGCATAGAGAATACACAACAACCGGTCAGGAACAGGCTGTCCCTAGATCGGCTGTTATGCTTAGGAGTGACAGATACTACAGACATAACATATAGGCAGATAGACAACTAGAATATGCTCACCCCCAGCGGGACAGTAGATATAGAAGTAGAAGGCAGGACAATCTCGTAGTGTAGTAGCAGCGTGGCGACGTCTAGGGATAGTGACCGATTTATATCGCGCACCCATCTTATATAGGCATAGACCAATGAGTCACAGACTGCCTGTGGCCGGTCTATTACCATATAAGGTAATATTTCCTAGCGAAGCGCTGCCCAGGCTAGGCTGGCTCCACCCACTGCGTTAAGCGCCTGCGTGATAATATAACGCAATACGGAGTATTACGTTACAATACCCGCTCTGTACAGCAGGATTTTACGTGTCTAGACAAGAAAAATCCGGCTAATTAAGGTTCTCCGAAACGGTATTCTCTCGTTTTCCATAAATTCATTTGCACTTATATTGTTTGCCAAAATCATCCCTAATCATAATATTTACTTGCACTATTATCATTTATACTAATAACGTTTGCCTTAACAACTCAACAGTGATAACTTTTATTTGCCATAAAATGACTTTCTATAACAACATATATCATAATAATTAGTTTCCATAAGTATACACATCTCATAATTGACTCTTGACATAATCAAAATTTGATATAATTATGAAAATAATACATAATATTGTTAGGTCGAAATTAATTATCGTTAACACCCCGACCCAGTGCAACCCGACTCGGATAGGTTAGGTTAGAAGACTAAGGCGGGAGCTCCGCTTCGCTTCGCTCCGCTCCCGCCTTAGTCTTCGTGGTTTTTTCTAAACCACCCAGAAGAAGCTTAGTTAGTAGACGCCATAGGAGGTTTAGTTTTAGGTTTAATTGTGAATAAAAAATGTGGGTTGGGTTTCGAAACGAGTCGCCCGAATTTGAGGGTATTGGTGGTGTAGGGGGCTTAAGGGAGTTAGTTTTAATCCCTTAAAAGTAATTTTGGCTGTTGGAGTTGCGTCTAAATATTTTTAAACAATTTCCAAAAATTGTTCATTCAAATATGCAAAACGGAACGTAATTTTAGGTTTTATGTGAAAGTAACTAAATAGGTTGTGTTAGGTTCTCTTTTAACCCTTAACCCGAAAATAGGAGCCCTGCTTCGCAGGGCTCCGTCAGTCTCAGTTTATTAACTAGTGGAATCAATAAAAGCTATATTTAGGTTTTATGTGAAAAACGTGAAACGAAACGCAACTGTCATCTTGTATGAATGATATAGACAGCTAATGTCAAATTTGTGCGTCATTGCTTTCGAGTACCTAGGGTTAGGTGCGACTGTAATAAGTAACTAAATAGATTATGTTAGGTTCTCTTTTGAACCTTAATACGAAAATAGGAGCCCTGCGAAGCAGGGCTCCGTCAACTTTACTTTATTAAACTAGTGTGAAGAATGTGGAAGTTGGCAGTGCCATACACACCGATGTTTGGAGAAATTTTTTTTTTCAGAGGAAACCAGGTATTTCCGGCAAGTGAAAATGGTGAGGAGGGTTCGGACACCTCCTCCCCTCCCCCTCCCCAATCACTCACAACCCCGAAAGACGGCGACGTATTTCGAAACCTTTACCAAAATCTGTGAATATCTATTACGAATACTAAATTATCTTTATTTATATTATGGTGAATAAAAGTTATGGAAAATGGCATTATTGAAAACGAAAATTATAGCAAATTAATACATTTATGGATTTAAATTATTATAACACTTGATCGATTATGACCAATGGAATTAGTGAAAGTCATTTTATGTCATTTCACGATTATGGCAACTGAAACGTTATTTCTAATGACATTATGGCAAATACCAGTATGGCATATGAAATTATGGCATTTTAAATTATGGCAAACATTAGTAAACCCTCCGAAACTTCTGTAGACCGTGCTAAGCAGATACTGACGAAAGTCAAACTGTAGATAGGTACAATGAAAGAATCTAGTTAGGTTAGGAATCAGTGTAGTTAATAAGTTTTAAAACTAATGTGCCAACTGCCAATAGATTTACTCGATGAATCAGCTAATTCGTATACTAGTGGTGACTTTTTAGCGATAATAGTACACTTGGTATACGTAGGAGTTAGTTTTTTTGCTAAATGATTTGTCCTTATCATTTAAATAGAAAGTTCTCTTCCACACAGTATCACCTACGTTAAACTCAGCCGGTTTACGACGTCAGATGTATGTGTGTGAGTTTTTAGCGTGAGCTCAGATTAAAAGAGACTGGCCCTTATCGAAAATACTAGATAGACAGCCTATATTTTCAGCATAAGAATCTCTACGTATATAAATAATATCATCTGACTCGGCATCAATATTGTGTGAGCCGCAAGTTACTAGTTCTCTGCCGTACATTAAAAAACTTGGAGTATAACCAGTTACCTCGTTAACTGCAGTATTTAGCGCGAATTGAATTTTGGGAATTAGAGTATCCCATATTCTATGGTCGTTTTAGATAAACGAAGATATAGTAGTCACAATGGTTTTATTATATCTTTCAACAGAATTTACATGTAGAGTGTATTTAGGTGTAAAGTGCAAGTTAGGGATTTTATATTTTCTAATCATAGACTTTAGAGTTGTACTTACAAATTGTTTACCGTTGTCTACAATAACGGTTGAAGGAATGCCATGTGTTAAGAAAACTTTTTCCTCGAGAATGTTAGTTATAATCTCGGCGGTAGCCTGCTTGATAGGAAAAAGAAGATAATATTTACTGAAGCAACAAGTAACAACAAAAATATAGCTATTTTGTTTTCTAGTTGAGGGAAGAGGTCCAACAAGATCAATACTAATTGTTTGGAAGGGGCGAGAGCACACCATTGGTCGTCCCATAACACCTAAAGTAGCATGGTTTTGGTGTTTATGTGCGACACAAGTATCACACGAAGATATAAATTTAACAACGTCAGCGTGCATACCGGGCCAATAATAACGCTACGCTAAACCTTTATACATTTTAAAAATAACTAAATGACCCGCAGCGAGTTCCGAATGGTTTTCTTTAATACCGGTAGTTTTATCTGAGGTAGTTAGTACCTCTTTCCATTCGAATTCTTTCCGCAGTGCACATTTCGATGCCAAATATCTGTATAATTTATCATTTTTGATAGAATAATTAGGGAAAGATGTAGGTGAGTTTTTACAGCCATTGTAGATGGTAGTATACCACTGATCCGACGTTACGGTAGCGTCAGTCAGTATCAATAGCCGACACGGCACTTGCCCGAGAGAGTGCGTCGGGTATAACGTTATCAGCTACGCGGCGATGTTTCACATCGAAATTAAAAGAAGATAGACGTATCCCCATCTCGCTAAGCGACCAGTAGGGTTTCTTAAATTTAAAAACCATTTTAAGGTTGAGTGATCTGTGTAAACAGTGAATTTCAACCCGTTATCTAAGTAACATCGCCAATGTTCTACCGCGACTAATACAGTTAGCGCCTCCCGTTCCGTAATGGTATAATTCCGTTCCTATGCAGACAAAGATTTGCTCATATGAGCTATAGGATACTCCACATGGTCAGTAGTTTGTGTGAGTAAAGCACCAACGCCATAGTCGCTAGCATCCGTGTGCATTTCAAACGGTTTGTTATAATCCCGACAAGATAAAATAGGCGCGGTAGATAACAGTTGTTTAAGTTTAATAAATGAGTTATTAGCTTCCTCCGACCACACAAAAGGAGTAGCCTTTTTACTGGAAGAAGTAAGTTTATTTAGAGGCCCTGCAATTGAACTAAAATTAGGTATATATCAACGGTACCAAGACGCGGCACCCAAAAACCGTTTTACCTCATTTTTATTTGTAGGTACAGGCAGGCCTGGCGCCACAGACCACCTAACCCACGAGACACGTAATCTTAACCAATTTCTAGGCGAACTATTCTGTCAAACTTTGAGGAATGAGACGTACGCGGGCGGCGGGGGTGACGTCACGTACGATGGGTAATAGGGATGTAGGCATGTCGATATTGTTTATCGATAAATCACATTTGGTATAAGAATGCCAAGAAAAAAAAAACAATAATCCAAGCAAAAGTTTTTATTTTGAAATATGAATTTATACTAATATTATAAAGAATTTGTTTGTTTTGTTTGAAAGCGCTAATCTCAGTACCTATTTATTCGATATAAATAGGATCAGATTTAAATAGTTCAAACAAAACAAACGAAGTTGAATGATGATATAACAGATCAAAATTAAAATCACAATTAAAGATTTTGTTTGATTTAACAAGATATTTTTGCATTAGATGGCCCGTTTATTGAAGGAAGACTATAAGCTATTATAGGTATATCATCAAGCAACGATTCAAAGGAGCGTAACCAGTTTCCCAATTTGTTGACATTCATGGTTAATGCGCTCCTTTAGGTATTCAAAAATGTAAAATCAAATTTAAAACCACAGGGTACAGCTAGTTGATAAAAATTTAAAATCAACTGTTTCGAGTATGCGCTAGCTCAACAGGAGACATACCACCTCTCACTAAATACCATTGCGAAATGGCGATTGTGTTTCACTGGTGGTTGAGAAAACCAGAAGCCGAAATCCCTTTCCCCCTCCCTAAAATACCTTCCATTCATAACGAAGGCAGCGATTTTGGGGAGAGGTAAGGGGGTGGTATATACATTAACAGCCATTTTCAATATTCGAACTATACATGGATTTTGAGATTCGAGATTCGTGTTTGACATATTTTGTATGGAGCTTACGTCAAAAACGAATCTAAAATCTACAGAATCTATCTATAGATCGAATATTGAATTCCGTAGTCAGTCAAAGAAGTATCGGGTATGGATGATTTGCTTATGGTTCCAAATTAAAATTTGTTTTTTTTTATTGTTCATCTTGTTTAATTGTTCTTCTTTCTTTTCCCTAAACTCAAATTACCACTTCGTGGCACCCGTTTTCAATCGGTAGAAGACATAAACCACCTTCTAGCTTCATCATCAGACCCTGGTTACCATCTATCACCAAACTACTCGTCAAGACAAATCAAACGAGCCCAAACTCTATGATGAGGTTATGTCGTTTAATTACTGAGTTCCTATAGTCATCTTCCAGCTCCATCATCAGACCCTGGTTACCATCAAGAACCGAAGTACTCGTAAAGACAAATGAAACAAGCCCAAACTCGATGGGGCTGTGTCGTTTAATTACTGAGTTCCTATTCCTTCCGGTTCCATCATCAGATCAGCTCCATGTCATAATAATTTTACATTGTCATCCGATTTACACATGCATGTTAAATTTCAGCTCAATCGGTAACCGGGAAGTGCATCAAATTCAACTTGCAAGATTTGATTTCTGACAAACAGGTGAAACTACCTAAATAAAAGCTTGTAATAATAAAATACCTAACAATTCTTTTTTGTAGGCTGTATTTTTATTTACATTCACCTGTCTAATTCATTAAATTTTTGATTAGAAATTTATTATTCAAATCAATAAAAATCTCAGTATTAGAAATCGATAAATATCGAACAGTCGGTAAGTTTTCTTCGCATCTCTGCTTACACGTGGCGTCTTATTGTAAGAGAGAGATAGTCTGTAATTATAGCGTGTTAAACAAGGAAAACCACTGATTCAGTACTTATTAGCAACCATTATTACTAGAACTCTGGTCAGTACTGTTAAATAATTTTAAAATAAATGTTGTACTTATCGGTGAAATGTGATATTATCTTTTTTGAAGTTATTATTTCGACTGTTACTCCCACACAACTTTATAGCACAATTCGGCATTGTTTTCGTATGTTATTATTTTGTTTTAATACAGTTTAAACGCAGTTTACGTATCTGTTTCCTGGTCGCTACTGAACGTGCGCGGGTTTGTGCTCAAAGATATAGGCGCATTTGTGCAAATGCGTGACAGACAACGGTGCCCTTCTATTGCAAGTCTCGTGGGGTAGGTGGTCTGTGCCTGGCGCACTTCGCATTTTAGGTACAAACTTACAAGTACCTCGGCCGACCGCGTCGACGTGGTTGGATTTAGTGGGTTGCCGCGCGCCGCTCACATTAGACGTCACGCAACGCAACGAGTGCGACCGCTCCGTATTCTCACGCGCCGTGTTTATACACTGTTCAAATTATATACCTAAACGCCTTTAACAACGAAAATGTATCATCACAAGTCTAATGCAAAGTATTGCTCAATTAACTGTGTGTCGAAAACGACTTGAAAATTTGATTTTATTTTATTTATATTACGAGAGCAACTTGAAAATTTGATTTTTTGTTTGTTGAGATATCTTAACGATTATGGTGTCAAATTAAAGATCTAGTTCAAAAACCATTTTATCTGTTTGAATCATGTAAATCGGTCCACGCGTTTAGGAAATAACTAAGAATCAGTATAGTAAAAATGTAAACAACCAGAATTTTTGTGGTATTTGTTCTACGAGCTCAAATAGTGGGATAGGATACTTATATGATAATTATTTATTATTAGGTACTGTGGTCAAGTAGGTAGATAGACGATGAATAAATATTATAGTAGCAGTGGCAAGTCAACAACCCTAGCGCGCCACTCCGCGCCAGACAGTGACAGCGTTATGTGCTAGAAAAGAAAGGGAACGGTTAGGTTAATATCGCATTAGGCACTGAGTGCTTATGCGAGTTGAATTGCACTTTGTTGCTTAGTAGCAAGAGTCGCAAATTCAATAAATTGGTTTGACAAGTGAATGTTCTGTACGTTAGTACTATTCTTTATTCTGTGGTACAGGGTAGTTCATTATCGCTTCCACCTTACTAGGATCTACGTGAAGTCCTTTAGAGTTGACCACGTAACCCAAGTATTTTAGTTCACGATTTTAGTTTCTCGTATACTTTAGATAACAGCTGAATGTGAGGTTCAAAATCCTTTCCTATAATACAAATATCGTCTAAGAATACGAATACCGAGTTCTACTAGTAATTGATCGGCCAATCTTTGCTGCGTAGGCGGCGCATTAGTTAAGCCGAACGGCATAGTAACAAATCGGAATGTCCTGCGGGTAGGTAGGTACGTAGAACGCGGTCTTGTCACAGAATAAACAGTACTTACGTACAGAAGCACCACTTCTCAAACCAATTCATTGAAATTGCGACTCTTGCTACTAAGCGACAAAGTGCAATTCAGCTCGCATAAGTATCAGTGCCTAATGCGATATTCACCTAACCGTTCCCGCTCTTTTCTAACATATAACGCTGTCGCTGTCTGGCGCGGAGTGACGCGCTAGCTGTCGCACTAGGGTTGTCGACTTGCCGCTGTACTATAATATTTATTCATCGCCTATCTCCTTCTTGACCACGTACCTAATAATAAATAATCATCCTATAAGTATCCTATCCAACTATTTGAGCTCGTAGAACAAAAACCACAAAAATTCTGGTCGTTTACATTTTCACTATACTAATTCTTAGTTATTTCCTAAACGCGTGGACCGATTTACATGATTCAAACATAAATTGGTTTTTGAACTAAATCTTTAATTTGACACCATAATCGTTGGGATATCACAACAAACAAAAAATCTAATTTTCAATTTGCTCTCGTAAAATAAATAAAATCAAATTTTCAAGTCGACAACCCTTGCGCGACGCGTCGGACGCGGGCTAGGAAGCCGCGCGAAAGTGTAGGCACTTATCGCTGTAGGTACGGCCGAGTGAAGGAGGCCTGGTCTTGTCTCGATCGCTGCTACGAATAGGTGTCTGCCAGAAAGATTTAGATAAATCAATACTACTTAGAAATCTAGCATATTTCAGGTTATCTAGGATTTCGGCATCATACGATAGTTTGTACGCATCCTTACGTGTAACCGAGTTTAGTTTTCGGCTGTCTAAATTTTTAATAATAATTTAGGATAGGCGAAGACCATGGGCTTTCACACGGTTATACGACTCCGAGTCTAAGCATCTCGTCTAGTTCCTCAATGATGACACGCAATTTTTCTGGCGGCAAACGATAGTATCGCTGACGTATAGACGGTGAGTCACCTGTATCAATACGATGCTCAACTAAATGAGTACGTCCTAAGCCTTTCTTCTCGGTAGAAATGTATTCGAATTGCTTAAGCATCTTATCGGCTAAACGTTTTTGTAGTCATTAAGCTCATTGTAGGATTGTAAGGTAGCATTAGGTTTAGTAGGCAAGGAATTACTACGAGAGTCATTATTAGATAAATAAACAGACTAAATATGATTTGGTAATAATTTAAATCTTTTCCAGAAGACAATACCTAAAATTAATGAACTAGTAACTTCTGGAATTACGTACGCTTTTAAATTACAAGTTTTGTTTTCAAAAGTGATGGGTAGGTCGATATAGCCGATCGGTGTCAATCTAAACCTCAAATATAAGCTCCTTCAAGGAATTGGTCGAATTACCAATCACCCTGAATATTAAAAAAAATATTTAAAAAAATCCTCACAATTGAGATAATAATTTTTAGCAACTTTATTTGTTGTTTCTCAGTCATTATCAAATATTTTTTTAAACCTATACATGCAAAATTGACACACATAACTATAGATTTACAATTATTATGAGATCTTTAGGTACAATTTTCACATCCCTAGGCACAATTATCACATATAAATAAATCGTCTTCCAATAAGTCCTCTTCGTCAGATAGTAGGTACTTTAGTTATAAATTCCCCAGACAACACATGATCTAAAAATAAAACGACATTAAAATAATTCTCTATTTTGCATGCTAAATTCAATAAAAGCATAAAAAGATAAACAATTACGTTATTAATCTTACAAAATATGTCAAACTAGTTGACCCGGCGAATTTCGTACCGCCATATATATATTACACATATAAACCTTCCTGTTCAATCATTCTATCTATTAAAAAAAACCGCATTAAAATCCGTTGCGTAGTTTTAAGGATTTAAGCATACGTAGAGACAGACAGAAGAAGGACTTTGTTTTATCCTGTGTAGTGATATCTAGCTAAATGACAAAATCCATATTGAGAACAGCTGTTAATGGTCAGTGACACTGACTGCTAAATAAGAGAGAGTTCATTTCCCACCCAGGTATTATTTTGTTTATTTTTTTATGTTATTTTTATATATACAGGGACCCACATATACGGGTTCCTTATTTTTGGCTGATACATAACGGGTTGGTTACGTGAAATCGAAACACATTTGTTCCGACCAAGGAACTTATACCTACTAACTGGAATGATGACGGGCAACCGAAAAACGTTCCGAGCGAGAAAGTTTCGAGAGTGGGTGTTCTCTCTTTCTAATAGGATGTCCAATAATCCTACAAACTTCTGGGACAGCTATAAAAACTGTTATTTTATGATGATGACCTGCAACACAATGGCATTCTTGGCGAGATAGCTTCAAGGGTGGATATCATTAACTTTTTAACTTATTTTAATTTATAGGTACGTCCAGTTGCAAATTATCTGTTTTTCAACCTGCCTATCTAAACGAATTTTGCATTCAAGTGTTGTTTAAGTTGTTTTAATGTTCACCAATATTTATTTCATCTTCCGAAATTATTCATTTTCACCTGCAACTCGTTCAAATGGATTCTTTAGCGGGAGATACATGGAAAATCCTTAGGACCAGCATGGCAGGGCACGTTGCGGCGGACTCTTTTTCTTCTTCTTTTCGTGTGGATAGTGGGTCTATCGACCCCATACACCCTAGTGTCAGTTTCTAGACCGCCTCAAGGGCCTCTGACGTGGTTTATTTGATGACCGGGACCAACGGCTTATACGTGCCTTCCGAAGCACGGAACCATCTTTTTATCAGAAAATCAGGGAGTTCGGGCCTCCAAAGGCCTATCTAAACTGGGAACAACTTAGTATGCTTCCCGAGGGAATCGAACCCACGACCATCGGGTCACGAGGCATCTTGCATTACCCGCACCCACGTGCCCGCAGGATGCCACAGAGTAACTGTGCTCATAAAAAAAACTGTATTGGGTCTTTACCCGCTAGGCACAGATTTTTATGTGATGTGAAGATACGTGGCACTCGTATACATTCAGTGTCTGGGAGCATATTGTTAAGAGATTTCAAAGCATGAGTACAGGGATGCAATTAAAAAAATTGACCAAGCTTGAGCTTGTCTTTATAATAAAACAACACAATTTTAATGAACACGTTTATTAAACATTATTAAAAAGTATCGTTTTGTGTATTGATCACGTTTGAGTATTGATTTTCTCTCATGAATGATTATGTCCTCTGACTTAAAATGACGGCTGCAAACTATGCTATAGCTTGAATATTTATTCTTTATAGGAACAACTTCAAGCCACCTCTGCCGCAGAATTTCACTATTAGGGAAATCTGGAAATCAAACAAATACACTTGTACTCTAATTGTATTTAGAAAACAAACTAGCTACTACTAATGCGATGTCCAATGTTTATCAGAGTTTGAAAATATACTTTTGAATACATATGTACCTACATACATATGTACTACAACAATGTTCGAAACTTCGAACTTAGCAGCACAGACTACTTAGAGATACTACGCTTAGCAGTTTTAATGCAGGGATTTTAAGTTGGATACTAGCTAGAGTTTATAATATAGATTTTCCGTATGTCAATCTAAAACATTGGTAACCCTAGTTGTATTCAACAAACAAAGTTAAGAAAACTTACCTAAAAAACGAAATTCCACATCCAGCATACCCCTCACTACTACACCCCTTCACACAACACGATTTTACCATATTTAAAAGCGGTTTCACCTTAATACAGTAAAAAGAAATTGAGAACGCAAAAATATGACTTCAACGCGAAAGTGTATCGGCCATATTGTTTACATCAGTGACCAATAGTGACAAGGAACTCTTGATCGGTGACAAGGCAAGACAGAGACACACTCCACCAATGTCGGTTTCTCGCTCGGAGTGTTTTTTTTCATTGAAGCCATTATGCAAATGTAATCTCTAGCGTTTTAAGATAGAGTTGTTTTTGTTTTTTAAGCATATTGTTTGTACTCATTCATGTTAGTAGGTATAAGTTCCTTGGTTCCGACTTCATCGAAAGTTTGTATAGTGCGATGTTATATGAAATAACGTACGATCGACGTAACGACATTTAAGGCCGATTCACACATATCAGTGAAGTCACAGTTCCGTCACAGTACCGGCAGCGTGATAATTATTCTTTCATACATTTTCTATGAGAGTACTGAGAGTACTGTGTCGTCACTGACACTGACAGGTGTGGATATGTTCATAGAAAATGTATGAAAGAATAATTATCACGGTGCCGGTACTGTGACGGAACTGTGACTTCACTGATATGTGTGAATCGGCCTTTAGAGGTAAACATCTGAAATCACTATTATATCATTTATGAGTAACGGTGTAACTGGGTTTTGGAAATATTAGTTCAGTAATTACCCCGAAGCGTATTAAATTAATTTTCATCTCTTTCTCTGTGCCTCGGAGAGCACGTTAAGCCATTGGACCCAACTGTCATGATCATCTTTGACAGTCGTCAATGTCGTCATGGGTATGAAGATAGCAATAATCAATTAGGGTCTTCTGAAATGACGCTCACTATGCGGCAGCACTGAGGCATCAGGTCCAGAAACCTGTCAAAACTGGCAAAGCCCCTATATTTTCGTACGTCTGTCTTTGTTTGTATTATGTGTGTGTACATATCTGTACATATCTGACAGCTGTTTGGACCTGACGCATACTAAGCGCCGTCTGGTGGTAGAAGAACTATCAAACACCATCATTGTGTGGCCATTGTGTATCCAAAAGTGTGATGAAGTGCATGGTAGCAAAAAACGAACGATGGCCCATAATTATATACCTACAATGGCGCACAGTGGGCTGGTGTCACCACTTGGAGCAATAATATCGAGATTGGGAACCGATAGCTCTGCCAGACCAGACAACTATATTGTGTTATTCATAGGACAGTATAACTGTCACGATTGTCACGAATTTCACTTCGATTATTTTTAAAGGCAACTTTCTCACCAGGAATAATTCCTGTTTCGAGGGAGACTTTACAAACATGCAAACAATGGACACAATGAACACCCAAATTCGAAGCATAAAATTATGCATCACAAAAAGTGTTGTCTCGTGTGGGAATCGAACCCACTAAACTCGGCGCAGTTTTGTTTAGTTTTTTTTGTTTTTTTATAAAGACAACTCCCGCACTAGGACTGAATCCTGTGTCGCGGGGGACTTTACAAACATATATCTAACGGACACAATGAACACCCAGACTGGAAACAACAATTCATGAATTACACAAAGTGTTGTCTCGTGTGGGGATCGAACCCACAACACTGCGCGCAGCGTCAAGCAGCGAGGCGACCGCTTAAACCACTACGCTAACCGTGCAATAAGAAATGCAGGATTGCAGTCATCAGTTTCTTTGGTTGTTGACAGTGATGCAGAAGGGAGAATTGACGTCGTGCTACTATCGGTTCCTCACCAAAGGTCAGCAGTGGATCTGGTTGCAGACTCGCTTCTACATCACCTACCATCAGTGGAACTCGAAGCCAGAATTTGTCGTTTGCACACATCGAGTGGTCAGGTATGTACATTAATTATTATGAAACACTAGAGGGTTTAGATATTTTCCAAAAGTTCAAATAAGGAGGAGAGTAAAGGGAACTGGCAGAGAGGTTTGATCATTCCAGTCTCTCGGATATTAATGTTCTGATTTTTTATTTCCGCTATTACTTTGTAAAGACATAAAAAAAATATGATAGGTTTATTATTTTAAAGAATATGATCTCGATTTGATGGAAGATTTTTTCGTATTGAGCCGCGCTTGTTGGCCTAGAGACAGTAAGTTTGGAACTTTCTCTGGGTTAGGGGAACGTTTGCCGTTGCTGAAAGGAGTAGTGGGTAGATATTATTTCGTTATAAGTATCGTAACTAAAACTAGAATACGCATTTAATAAAAAGCTGTTGCATACACTCCAATTCAGATCACATCTTTTTTGGTGCATATTTATGAAATGTTACGTACTGCGAGATGCATTTATTACCATTGACCAAATGTACCTACTGGACATCTGCATTAGAAGAAATTTAGTGAAGTAGCCAAGTTAAAACAGTAGGCCACATCTCCAAAAACCTCTCCAAGATTTTCCTTGCCACTAGCGTATGTTAACTAACAAACACATATACCAATATGAAATAGAAGAGTACCTAAATGGAGTAATAAAGTAACAGGTGCTAAAGAAAACACAAAATTGCCGGTCGCGTGTTTTACTCATGGTCCCGTGGTACAGTATTGCAACATGTTTGCGGTCGATTCTGGGTGTTGAGCAAAGTTTCGAGAACTTTCGCGAACTTTGCCAATTAGTCCCGTGGACAACAGGTTGCTTAAAATTTATAACATGGCGGAAAAATGTGACCGCTAAAAGACTCCGCCTACTGTTGCTATGGTTTTAAGACATGGATTCATGTACACTAAATTTTGTGATTTCTATAAAACACTAGAGGTTGCCCGCAGCTACGGCTGCACATTTTATTTTGATTTAACCGTTTCTTTCAGATCCCGAGGGAATATCGGGAAATCACTTTTTTATGCATCCTTAACGTCCCCAAGGAACATACATGCCAAATTTCAGCTGCTTGCGCCCAATATTTCGGCTGTGCGATGTCTGTCACTAATAATAATAATAATAATTTTATTGGCATAATAATAAGGTTGACAGGTGTTCGTTGAAGCTCTGACTCCTGAGCTAGGTTTAAACCTGTGTTACAGAAGTCAGTGAACTCAGTCAGTAACGCAAGAATTTTATATATACGGATAACTTCGATAATGTACGGAGAACTAAACGATATATCGTAGGTACATGGAAAGTGAAACCAAATGCAAAAATGAGATTCAAGAACAATACATAACGGTATTAAGAGTCAGACATCATCTTAATATATAAAATCCTTGCGTTACTGACTGACTGACAGACACGCTACAGCCGAAACTATTGGGCGCAGGAAGCTGAAATTTGACATGTATGTTCCTTGGGGACCGTAGGGGTGCACTAAGAAGGGATTTCCCGAAATTCCCACGGGATCGGCCAAAACGGGTAAATTTAAAAAAAATGCACGCGTAGCTGCTGGCGTCCTCTAGTCTTAAATAAATATATTAGAAAATATTATAATAAATCTAAAGTACCGGGGCAGAGGCGATTTTCAAATAAAGAATTTTATGATAATTTCTTTTTAAATGGCACCAATACGAAATAATGTATTTGTATTGTATTGTTAAGGGTACCATGCCTAAAAAGGAAAGCAAACGGAACCCTTATAGGATCACATGTCATTGTTGTACGTCTATTTGTTTGTCAATACCATTGAGGTAACATAACAATTCTAGAGTAACAAACTCCTACAATTGACGTACAAAATAGCGTGGCGACCAGCCGAGGTAGAAGACGTATCTTTGAAACAATTATGCACCTTAGAAAAAACTTATATTCATCTCTTTCACTTATTTAAAAATGACGTTCCAAAACGTAAATTTGAATGAGACGGCAACTGAACGTGAATCGTGAAATGCGGTGTTCTCCAGTTTTAAAAATGTTTTCCTCCGAAAACATAATGGAGAGAAGAGGCACTGCTCATACATACATTCTGAAGCCTAATAATATAACACACCTTTCTTGAGCAGTCATGTTAAAATTGGTCTCAAATTGTGTAGAAATTGAAATAAACAAAATAAATATTTTAAATAAAAATATTTTAAGGCGTTTTGTTGTTGGTTGTATTTTGTCGATCTATCTTTAAAAATAAAAGAATTTAATCTTTAAGACAAAACATTAATAAAAGTAAATTAAAATAATCATTTACTGATTTGTATATGATAGGAGGAATAAGTCTTGAAACAAGGAATGAGTCCTATAATTTCGGTAGTCGAATGACAACGCTCATCATACGAAAGTCCCGTAAAATTGGGAAATTCCAAATTTTATTACTTGACAACACCGTGAAGTTCAATGATTTTTTGCGATTTATATTGTAATTTACAACAAAATGTCGTGATAAACAATTAACTTAGGTGTGAAATTAAATATCCTGGCTTTTTATCAACATGAATATTGCATTTCACTGGGTATCTTCTCTTTTTAAGATCGTTGTCTTTTCGTGTCGACTAATTTGACACTTAATTACAATGTGGCAGAATTACAATGTTGCAATAACAGGGCCACGAAGCCATAACACATGGCAACAAATGTATGCGCTTTTTCCTAATCTAGTTGTTATGTAGATCAATGGTCAAGACCCTTGATTTCGGAAACGCGTGGAGATATCGACTTGAAATTAAAACCCAGGTCTCTTGAAGTTGTGAAATAATAAAACTTCTATTATAACGTAAATTTTCCGTTAACCGTTTATACCGCAAAAGACGCAAATTTTGACACTCGAGGAAATAGAAAAAACATAGGGTACTTCCCGTTGACCTAGAACTACGAAATTTGGAAAATCACCTCGTTATATAGTACAAGCTCAAGGTAGAATCTGAAAAACATTTATGATAACTAATTCATAAAAAATATAATCTGAAATTAGGTCGAAATAAAATACTAGTTTAAGTGAGGTATCATATGGAAAGGGCTTGATTTGTATATTGCAAAACAAATTGTATTTATATTTTACGACCATTAAATTCTTTTTTATAAGGAAATGTAAAAATATAGGTTCTCTCTTTATTTCTTATTTCGTAGGGAAACCTCGGTGGCCCAGTACGAGCTTTTTAACAAAAATTTATAGCCTGAGGTACCAGTATCATATACTTGAACAAGGCTTTTAGTGTATACTAGACAATAATATTTAATACTATGAATGCAGGTTGTTCCAAAATCCAGCTGGTCGATAAACGAAACAATAATGTGATGCTTTCTTCAAATTTAAGTTAAGATAAATATAAAAATGATAATAAAAGCCACCTTTCTTTCAACCATTGCATTGTTGTCCTTGTGGTGACGGATTAAGAATACGGAATGTCACCACCCCATATCATCCCGTGGGTATCGTAAGAGCCGACAGAGGGAGCATATTATGCAGATAACAACACTGTAAGAGAAGGAAAACTTGATACAAACCCTATACCAACCCGTTTGGCCAGCGTGGTATAGTAGGCCAATTCCTCCTTTCAAAGGAGAGGCCTAAGTCCAGCAGTGGACTGTTAAAGGCTGATGATGATAGTGAGAAGTTTTACCTTGAAAAAGGTTTAAACTTAGTCTGGCCATAAATATTATGTTACATTAAAAATAAAAAAATATTACATTTGAATTTAGAATCTGTCATTTTTATACAATTGTTAATTGTGTTTTCTCGTTTTGGCGCCAATACATTGTACAATATTTTGCGATATTAAAATGGAGTGGGTTGATAAAGAGAACCGAATCGCTGTGATTGCATTATACACAAAATAGGTATGGAGCCAAAATAAATTTTTAAAACTCCATACACTTGGTATTAGTCAAATGTTTGTGTACCGGGCTATTAATAGGTTCCTCCTCGTGACGGAAAAAAACCTGGCCGTCCACGTAGTGTTCGTACGAAAAAGGTGGTCAAAGCCGTAAGGGAAAGACTTCGAAGAAATCCTGTCCGAAAGCAATAGATTTTATCTCGGGAGATGAAGATAGCACCTAGAACCATGTCGCGTATTTTAAAAGATGACTTAGGACTTGCAGCCTATAAGAGACGCACTAGGTCATTACCTAACTGATAATTTAAAAAAGAATAGGGTGGTAGAATCGAAACAACTACTGATGATGAAATTTGTTTACGCAAGTTACGTTGGTGTAGACACCACCGTCATCACTCATCGAGCATCACATTACACTTTAATTATTATTGTTTAAATAACGCCCGACCATGCTCTGTACTTTGTTTTAAAATAAAATCAGTTCTGTTTCAACCTCTAAGCCGGACAGTAGTCCGAGGGTTTTATTTTAAAAATCTCGGACTTCACTTCGACCCGCCGCCGGTCCACGGTTCGTATCTGGCGCAGTCGGTAGGATCGTGTTTGTTCTACGGTTGCCGAAAATCGCCGAGGAAAGCAGAACTCAGCCTGACATCGGCATGCTCGTGGGGTAAGCATCAACCTCTGTTTCTCCCGAGATCTTTCCTTTATTTTTCTTTATTAACTGTGTATCCAACTCTACACCGTTAATTGATTTATGTGTACTGTATTTTGTGTGTGATTTAAACGTTGTACAGCTATTTTGTTGTGTTTTTATAATTTTTGTGTGCATTTGTATATTTATTATTCTGTCGAGTGGCTAAAATGGCTCACGTACAAAAGAAATTAGATATTTCTGTAAAAGAAGAAAATGTCGAAATTGACTATAAAACACTATCCTATTTCTTGCCCGCATACGACGGCAACAAGAAAACGCTTTATATAAAAAGCGTAGAGAATGCTTTAGAATTAATAGAGAATAGGCAGCATCCAAGTATAGCATACTTGATTAGGAATAAGCTAACAGGCAAAGCAGTAGAAGCATTATCAGAATGCACTGAATTTAATAGTTGGGAAGATATTAAAGCTATACTTACCCGTCGATTTGGCGAATTCCGAGACGAGGTACAGCTAGTTCAGGAGCTAATGAATATTAGAAAATTAAGCTTAGATATGGATACTTTTGCAGATAAAATTAGAGAGTTGACTTACATTTTGATTCACTTAGATCAAACCAAAAAGGATTACTATGAAAATATGGCTATCAATGTATATCTAGCCCAGCTAGATCCGATCTTAGCACTCAGCGTAAAAGTTCAAAAAGCAGATTCCTTAGAGCAGGTTATCGTCCTGGCTAAACAGGAGGATCTTAAATTGAAAAATAAAAGATCAGCAGAATTTAGGCCAAAGGCTAACGCACCTAGGCCTAACCCGAATCAGAATAGTAACTACCGGCTTCAGCCACCTTTTTTTAACCCATATTATTAACCCACATAGGTCTCAACAGATGGCACAATCTAGATTCGCTGGCTTTAGTGCGCAACAGCCGCAATGACAATTAAACCGCCAGGTACCTCATATGCAACCAATGTACCAACCCGGTACTTATAAGAATAACAATAATAGCCAACCTATTCCCATTGTTAATAAACCGAACTGTTAATTTCCAAACTGAACCAGATGATTTAGTAGAAGAATATCACGATTTAGAGTTCATTTATTTATATTATCGTAATAGCTTACCATATATTTACATTAGAGAATTAGGCGGTCGCTTTTTAATCGATACTGGCGCGACGCAATCACTCATCTCACCGAACGCAATCTTAGAAAACAATGCCCGCTTTGAGAGTGAAATCCACTTCATAAAGACGCATAGTGTAACTAAACACGATACCGTTGCTTACGTTAAACTTCCTTCATTATTCAATTGCCATTACACTCACAAGTTTCTTTTGTATGATTTTGACCCAGACTTTATCGGACTCATAGACTTTTGAGAGCTTTTGGATGTGAGATTGATATGAACAATATGACGTTTTACGACAACAGACGATGTTTGTATTCCATTAAAGCGCAATATAACGTTCATAAATATGAACGTCGACGCATTATCCCCTGTTGAAATACTTTATAATAACGACGTAGAATATATTCCTAACGACGATCAAGTAGGAGACGTGATCTTAGACCGTGAAAACCAAACGAATTTATCAACAGAACCTCAACCCGAAACGTCGCGTAACGTTAAGTGATCTCGACGGAATAGACATTGAAACTCTTATTGACACCTCGACAATATTCGTTCCACCACAGTCAAGAGACAGCTTAATAGACTCCCCGGAACCCATTTAGTTAGACCCAGACAATCAAGTAGATTATAAAATTCCCGAAATATCAGATGCAATAGACAAGCAGTTAAAACAGTTTCACATTCGAATTTGACCTGGATTTGAGTATAGAGTAGACGATAGAACCAAAGGAAACATAGTAATTAAAGACGTTTTTATCCCCATTAATGAAACAGAACAGCAAATTATAAAATACCATACCCGACCGTATATTCCATTGTTATTTTTACAACGAAGAATTATATCCCATATTTTGCAAAGTAGTTAAAACCATTTTTAGAAATAGAGGCCCAAAGCTAATACGTTGTACTACAAGGGTAACCTTAGTAGAAAATAACAGCGAACAAGTAGAATTAACAAAAAATTATCACGAAGGCATAACCATCCATAGAGGCATACAAGGAACGTACAAACAGTTACATAAGAATTACCATTGGCCGATGTTATTATCAATTCAAAAGTGTATTAATCAATGCGAAATATGTCGCAAACCTAAAATTAGATATAAGATTCCATTTAGTTATATCCTATAACGTTAGTAGAATACGCGATAGGTATATACATAGAAGTAAGCAGAGATTATTAATTTATACATTTAAGTTATGTTGTAAGAATATATCCAATTATGAAGATAGTTTGGTTACTAGAAACTAATTAGAATACCTTAAAGATAAGATAAAAAGTAAGTTAGTTTATTTAGGATCTACTGAACTCGGTTTAGGAAAACATGTCCCTAGAATAAAAAGAGGCTTAATTAATGGACTAGGATCCGCAATAAAAGCAATCACTGGCAACATAGACCAGGAAGATGCAATTAGCTTATAAAACCAAGTTCAGGAAATTAGGAAATCAACAGTGTAAATAAGCAAAGCGAAACCTTAGGAATAATGTCAGATTTTATTACTAAACTAGAAAGTATTACTAAGAATCAGAAAGAGTTAATTAAAGCGATCGGAAAATTACTAGAAGAAAATAAGGAAATAGGGAATAAAGTATATACCATGCAAATATATAATCAAATTGAAACATGCTTACAACAAGTATATGATAGATTAGTTAACTGCTAAGAATGTTATAACATTCAGTCACCTAGAACGACTACATCCTAGTATAATCGAACCTAGCTATCTTATTGCAGAGTTAGCGAGCATCCAAAAGGATATGAGCTTCAAAGATTTGCAGTTGCCGTATGTACCGACAATGAAAAATATACATATAATAGAAAAAGTCTATTGTAGTTAAAGCATACCGTACAAATGAATCCATTAACTTTGTGTTAAAGATCCCCTTAGTAACTAATCATCCTTATAGTTTACTCCATTTAAACCCGATCCCGAATGCAAACAATTATATCCTAATAGGTACCTAAAAATCCTTGCCTGATCTTGGGCAGCAACATGTTTGCGTATCCTCGCGAGCCATGCGCCTCCATCACCGACGAAACCGTCATCTGCCATCACCTGGAACTACAAGAACTCATCGCATCACAAGACTGCGTCGCACAACTACTACAACACTAGAAACCATACAACTGCACGTACGCCACAGTAGAATTCAACGAGAACATCATACACCAAATTAAAGAAAACAGCTCGATCGCCATCCTGAAACAAGAAGAGGTAATCAAGACAACCTGCGGTGAAGAAGAACACTACCAAAGAAACAGCGGCGTCGTCCTGATGACAACCAATAACCAATGCACCATTAGCATAGAAAGAAGAACCCTACGTACAACACATAAGAAATTCCTCATCAACAGAGAAAGCATTCCTCAGCCTAGAACACAGTACAGCCCAACGAATAAGCACCAACAATTGAAACTACAAATAGAAAATGTTTAGCTCAACGAACTAGACAAACTATTAGAAAAAACGAAAAATTTACAAGAAAAGGAAGAAACAGTCATCATCGCTACTAAACCCAGTTGGCCCACCATATGCCTGTATGCGATCATCACACTAGCCGCCATAGGCTTCATCACCCACCGATATCTTCACCGAAGGGGAAGACCAGCAACGACCGAAGCCAGGCAGCTCCAGCCACAAGCGCCCTTGCTACAGGACCAGCAGTCTTCGGCGTGCTTCTCACTTAAGAGGGGAGGAGTTACGTTGGTGTAAACACCGCCGTCATCTCTCATCGAGCATCACATTACACTTTAATTATTATTATTGTTTAGATTACGCCCGACCACACTCTGTACTTTTGTTTTAAAATAAAATCAGTTCTGTCTCAACCTCTAAGCCGGACAGTAGTCAGAGGGTTTTATTTTTAATAACTCTCCCGCCGGTCCACGGTTCGTATCTCGGATGACAATTTATTTCCAATTGAGCAACATTTTAACAAACAAAATGACCGTATTTATGCTCAAAACTCTAAGGAAGCTTCCCAATTAGTCGACAGAGTGCAACGAGGGCATTATCCGACTTCAGTGATGGTTTGGTGGGGTCTTAGCTATGAAGGAGTGACTGAGCCATATTTTTGTGAAAAAGGTATCAAAACATCGGCACAAGTGTATTAAAATACCATTCTCGAGAAGTTAGTTAAGCCCCTTAACAACACCATGTTCAATAACCAAGTATGGTCCTTCCAGCAAGACTCTGCACTGGTTCATAAAGCTCGATCCACGCAGTCTTGTTGGAAGCGAACGTTTCGGACTTCATCAGAGCTGAAGACTGGCCGTCGTCTAGTCCCGATCTTAATCCGCTGGATTATGATATATGGTTAGTTTTAGAGAGTATGACTTGCTCTAAACGCCATGATAATTTGGAGTCCCTAAAACAATCCATACGATTGGCAGTGAAGAATTTTCCCATGGAAAGAGTGCGTGCTTCTATTGATAACTGACCTCAACGTTTAAAGGACTGTATTGCAGCCAATTGAGACCACTTCGAATAAGCTTTTTATATTTTAAAAGATTTTATATTTATGTCTTAAACTAACACACTGTAAAAGTAATAAATGTTATGTAGGCAATAAAAAAAAAATATTTTTCTTTGTTACAATATTTATGGCAAGACTAGGTAATATATACTTAGGTTAAGATCCGTAGAAGAGCGACCTTCACCGATCTGGTTATGGATGGAAAGTATTTAATATCAAATTTTGCATGGTAAAAAAATATCGCGAATGGGTTGGCAAAAAAAATCCTGTCCAGACTAGGAAAAGTAGAAAAAATAATATTTGGCTTTTCATTTAACATTGCACATATGGGTTCAATGAATAAATTTAATACTAACCGAATGTATGAACCCTAAACGGTACGTAAACATTGGGTTGCCAATTTTTCTTGGCGTTTATATAGGGTTGGCAGGTATAAACACTTCGACAGTTAAGTGAATACTAGTTATATTTATCAATTTGTTTAAAAGACAAATCTTGTATTAAAAAGACCGCTACTTCACTGCGAACACGATGACATAGTGTTGTCTGCGAATAACCTGCCAGGCAAAGCGGTTGACAAGATTTTTAGCCTGGGGGCTTATTCAATATGACAATTTTGAAGTCTTAACGTGTTTTAACGTGCTAGTTAACCATGTCGGCACGGTATTGGCTTAAACGGTATTCACTTTGCCAATTTCAAGTTTGACAAGCACGGTAGCGCACGTTTCGGAGGCGGTTTTAGTTGTCAAAATATCGTGAGCTAAGAGGTCACGTACCTAACGCGTTTATTGTAAAACGATAGTGGTTAAAAAGTAATAAGTTTATTTGTTTTATATTATTTTCAGTGTCCGTTAGTGGTTAACTACTAAGTTTATTTGCTTTTTTATTTACCAGTGCCCGTGTCAAAGTTGTTTAATTAAATATTATGTTTAATGAAAATTTACGCCTGTCGCTGGCGTCAGCGTCTCACTCGTCTTCGGATAAATAATAAATCCTTTATGATTTATCAGATACTTTTTGAATTGGGCTATTTGCCGCACTAACCGCACTTATATTTTTTTTATATTACAGCGCGACTGCAACTGTCATCATATATGTTATCGTTCAAAAATTTACTTAAGTACAAAAGATGAAATGAACTTTTAAGATCATTTTTTTATTTTGAGATTGTTCCTGGCGAAATTGGACTAAAATAATATAATTTAAGTTATATTAACCTTTTTTATATGTACTATAGCTTATAGCGAAAAAAAATAAGTTTAAAACTATAACCCGACTACGAACAAAGGGGTCTAAAAAAGTCGAAACAAGAAAATAGCTCAGAGCCGTGGTATTTAATGCTTTTCCGTATTCCGATGGGTCATGTAAACTAACCGTCCGACATTTACATTGTCACATTTAAAGAAAGAGAAATTGGTTACTCAAAACGCCTGAACCACGCGAATTGTAAGTACAGAAGCGTTTTAAACTTATATTTTGACTCAAACAGTATACTGTATGTATATATTTGTAACGTGCTCACCAATACCTTTAATTTGATATCAAATACGTTAGGATTATCTCAGTTTAATTTTTTTTTGAGGTTGAAATCTGATGTATAAATTGCGTAATATAAAATTTTGATAAAATTTATATAGCCTATGTCATCCGGGCCATTATTATGACTCTATTGACACCCCATTTGTTAAAATCGGCTTAGTAGTTTAGGTGCTACGGTGGAACATACAAACATATATACATAGACTGCCAAAAACATTACCCTTCCTTTTGGCTTCGCCGTAGTCGGGTAAAAATTACAAGTTAGTAAAATAATATTTATAAAATCGAAACTGAGCCGGCAAAACCGGTATTAAGATTTATGAACGAATGTTGTGAAATTGATAACTAGGCATAGACAAGCATCGTATGGCATACTGAATACAATATTTTGATTGTCGTGGTACGTCACGTCACTGAATCACGTTTACGTCTAGTGCATGTTACGACGACACCCGTCTTGAACATGGTATTTCAGTGGTCGTAGTGAATAAGCCCCCAGGACTGGATTTTGTTGCCAACTCATTCGCGATATATTTTTAAAGATGCAAAATTTGCTATAAAATACTTTTCATCCAATAACCAAATCGGCGACGGTCGCTCTTCTACGGATCTTTTACTTATAGGATAAAACACTTAAAAAGTAACATAATTTTCATGATTTCAAATTGTATCATCATAGTAGAGTTATAGAGTATATGGTCGGTTACTGTGTCAAAGCCATGTCAACAGAATAAATTAATATACTAATCGGTCGATAAGCCGTAGCCCCGTGCTCGAGGTAAATGAATATACTATTCGGTCGATAAGCCGTAGCCCCGTGCTCCAGGTAAATGCAGGTGCATCTTTAGTTCGCAATGGCATTGTAGCGCCCCGACAATTTGAGCTATTGCTATTACCATATCCTTAGGTTGTACTAATAGCGATCGATCTTTTGAAGAGGCCAAATGTTTATAGCATGTGGAAGTATATTTATGATAAAACCAATTTTAAGGGACATCTTTAGTTAACGTTAAATTGATTCACATTTATAAAAGCTATTCTTCGCCCGCGGCTCCGCCTGCGTGAAGTATACTCCGAAACCTTTCTCAAGAATCACACAATTGATGGGTGAAAAAGATACAAAAATCCGTTCAGACCGTTTTGAGTCTATAGCGTTCATACACGCAGATAGTATGAAACGGCGACTTCTTTTTATGATATGTATAGAAAACATCTAAGTTATATGCTTTGGGCCTTTTGGAGTCTCAAATCCCCAATATGAAAGGCGATGCCATCGTTCTTTGTCCGTTTCAAACATTTTACAACACTTCTAAACAGCTATACAAGAGAATGCTCTAATTTCTACTCAGTGCAAAGAAAATACGAAAAACCACCCGCCAGTAAAATAAATCAGCTGACAATAAATAAACAATAGGATTTTAATAATCGTACTACACATGCATATATAAATAAATGTATACGGTATTCCTAATACATTATGCAACATTCTGGAACAAAGACGTCATGGAAATGAATTTTGATTACTATTTGGGATTGCCACTGAATAATTCGTCTACATTTCTCTGGATATTAGGGGAAAATGTTGTGATGGGAAAATGTTGTGATGAGATGCTGTACTAAATAGAGGACATTTATAAAAACCTGAAAAGTGAAACTAGGTAGTTTCACTTTTCAGGTTTTTATACAAAGTAAAAAAAAGTCTATTTGCAAATTGATGACGTCTTCCAAATTTTGCACGTTTTCTCATTTCTTCTTTTAGTACCAATTGATTTTTGAAGATTGGCGGTCAGCTCTTTAAGGTGTTCTTGTTTAGAGCGAGTCCGAACAGCTCTTAATACTCGTCTACGCCCTGTCATTATCCAGCTAAGATAAAAAGATGTATCTGGTATCATCAGTATCACAGTGAATTGCTGTCTACACTGCATCCTCGTGATCGCCAGATTGCAATGATGCCTTAGGTCGCGATTTTTACCATGGAAGAAGGTGATGATTCAAGTATAATGAATTATTGATGTATTAATTATATATAATGATCTCAATAATCTTAATATATAAAATCCTTGCGTTACTGACTGACTGACAGACACGCTACAGCCGAAACTATTGGGCGCAGGAAGCTGAAATTTGGCATGTATGTTCCTTGGGGGCCGTAGGGGTGCACTAAGAAGGGATATCCCGAAATTCCCACGGGATCGGCCAAAACGGATAAATTAAAAAAAATGCAGGCGTAGCTGCTGGCGTCCTCTAGTAATGTATAATTGTGGTTAATAGTGCAGGTGCACATTTACTTATAATATTTCATTAATTGCGATGTTGTAGTATATAGTGTTGTCTCTAACAAACAAAATCTGTCGTCTACACTACGAAAAATATTTTCGATAAAATAAATACATCGTGTGAATATGAAGTCAATTTGTATCAATGATTATACGGAACGTATCGTAATACGTATTACATTAAGGCCTACCTTCTACCAGGAGTTCACTCTGTAGTACAAAATGAACGCCGGGCGCACGCCGAACTGACGCCGAGCGTACGCTCGAGGAACGCTCGAGGAACGCTCATAAACAATGTGAGGGAGGCCTTAAGCCGTTGCATGTTCGCTGCTCGCGTTAAATACTTACTGATGTTTCGATTAAGTTTTCGCCCGATGGCTATCTGTTGTCGCCTAACTAGTCTAATCAGTTGATTACTCAGGTATACCCATGATACTTATACTGATGTGGTTACTAGAATTACGCAGTGGAAATAAATTCACAAATATACTTAAATTAAAGTGCGGTTTACTATGTTTACATATATCGGTTTTACTGAAATTACATTTAAGAAAAATGATTTAGTAACCTCATTATTTATTGTAAGCCGACGTTTCGACTATTTTGTAGGAACCGTGGTCACAAAATATAATAACAGAAATTAAAAATAAATTCATACACAATTCAAAGATATTTATTTTATTTATGTCTCCGAGTAATAATTAGTATTCACGTCACATATTAAATTATGAACGTCTAAACAGATTTTAAATATTTGACATCGAGTTACATAATTTTATAAAGGATAACAATTAAGGTTGGCTTATGTTTAACTTACTACCAGATATAGTAACATATAACAGACAAAAATAGTAAATGATCACCAAAATGAAACCCGCATTGTTATATAAAATTATAACCAATGTTTTAACATTTCGCTATCCTATTTAAGCAAAATGACTCCAAATAAATCATTTTTAACCCAAAAATAGTAAATGATCACCAAAATTAAACCAGAATTTTAATGTAAAATTATAACCAAAGTTTTTTTGTTAGTTGTATGAAATACCAACCCATAAATTTGATTTGGTTATACCACCTAGAGATGAAGATAAAGAACTAGAGATAAAGAACTTAGGGTATCAAAGCATTTTTGGTGGTCATTATATTTAACCCCATTAAGGTTTTGTGTCGTAGTTATGTAAAACACAAATGGTGTTTGTCTGTACGGTCTAAAGGATATTTTATTTAATAGGTTACTTTCAAGGAAAGAGCGTACTCTTTTTCAAAAGGCTGGAAAAGCACACCACTCGTCCGGTGATGCGGGTTTCCATGGGCGGCGGTAATCGCTTACCAGGCGATCCGTCTTCTCTGCCTCCTACATCATAAAAAAGAGAGAAAGATAGTGTTGTGGTAGTGTTATATTTATTAAAATTTAACCTCCGCTCGGTGTCGGTTTAGCACGACAAAAGGAAGCCTATGTGTTACTCTAATCTATGAGCCTGCCAAGATTATCAAGGTGATTACTGCCAAGTTTCATGAAAATTCGTTCAGTAGTTTTTATTAGCGTAAATCATTAACAAACAGCCACCACAATCACGAACTTACGCGATTTCGGACTAAATAAGAAATAATTTCATCATCATAGTCCTAGCGCTATCCCAGTTACATCCAAGACTTATTACCTTAGAGCCTATAGTCCGCTTGCTAGTCCGACCAGATTTGACAGAATTTTAGCTAATTTGGGAAATAATAAATACCGGTATAATTAGTTCACATTTATAGGCGGCTTACTTCGAGCCTTGTGACTTAAATCCTGGACACTAGAACAGATCTGGAACGTTCGTTTTTGTGAGCGACTCGCAAGGTGTGTCACTAGGTCCCAAGCAGAGCGTAGCCTAAAAAGTCGAAAAATATAATAAATATATTCGCATCAACTCAGGTTAACTGTAAACAACAGTATAACATTTGTGTGGCGCGTGCCTGTTCCATGTTGTGTAAATGGCCTCCAAACCAGGCCTTTATCGTGTGTCACCCTACAAGAACATAAGCCACCATCATCATTCTCCTAGCGTTATCCCAGTTTAAATCTGGGGTCCGCTTTCTAGTCTAACCGGATTTGGCCGAATATTAGCTTTTCCACAGAGCGACCGCCTGTCTGACCTCCGCAAACCGAAGGGATAGCGATATTCCATGGTTAAGACTAGTGTCAGTTTACTGAGAAGGTACTGACACCCTATAACGACTGTCAAAGATCTTCATGACAACCGGGACCGACGGCTTAACGTGCTCTCCGAGGCACGGGACAAGCGATAATTAACAATTCAATACGCACATAACTACGCACATAACTCCGAAATGTCATTGGTGCGCGCCGTGGATTCGAACCCGATACCCTCTGCATGGCAGTCTGTTGGTATCTCCACTAGGCTATCGCTACCTTAAGAACATAAGCCACCATTACACATAATTCCTTACAAATAAGTAATTTTATTACAAGTTGTCTTTGCCAAAAATTTCATATTTATTCTAGAACTGAAATGTTATGTTTTACATCTTATTCCATAAATAATTAAAGAGCTTTCTACACTAACAGACTAACTTGCATACTTTGAGTTTAAAACTTTTTCGAGAGATAAAAGAACTCTTGTTTAGGTTCGCACTTGTTTATGAATTTATTTTTTGACTATACTAATTTATTTCGATATTGGATTTCGAACGTGTAAAATAATAATATATTGGATAGTTTTACCTTGTAGCCTGAATTTTGAGAGCTAGAAAACTGATAAACATATTTCTATATTCGTAAATACATAAAAATGACAAAATACGCAGTTATTGTGCGGAGTGATAATTAAATCTACTGTCTCCTGTGTTACAGTACATAACTAACCACTAAATCTATTTCATTACCGTAGGGGGTACCAGAGCGCAAAGATTTTAAGGTTCAATTTTGTAAAGTCTACCTATGTTCTCGGTTTGCGCTACTTATTGATGCGCGTCTCAAGTGACCACTGCTTGCGAACTAAGATAAAAGGCATAATTATGCATTCAACAGGTGATAACTCTTGAGTATCTACATTCTACTTATAATATTGGTACCAGTAGGTTAGTTTAAAAAAAGAAGAAGCTAAATCATGATCCATTCAGAGAATTTGTGCGATGCCTACATAACCAAACAGGGATGCGATCATTTTCTCATTTCATTGTTTTGGCTGCAGGTATTTGATTGTAACAAATTCGGTTATGAAAAATCGTGAAGCATAACCCAGCACTTTACTGGTTAAGTGAAATTGTAGAAATTTGGAACAAATCATACAAAATTTGTTTTATGTATTTTTTAACAGCTAAAGTTTTTATCAAGTTTGTTGTCGTCATGACAACTGCCAGTTAGTACTAAAGGTTCAATCTTTTCCTACTTTTCTTGAGAGGCAAATTTAGAAATAGCGTTGAAAAGTTTTTCCGCGCCTGCTCGGTACGAACACGCGACCGCACGAGTGCCGTTAGTGTTGTAATTCACGAGATAGGCACACGTGCGCTACGTCATACGGATTCGTTGTAAACTTGCCGAAGAAAAATGATGGCGCACTACGCAATTCTTCGCATGCTTTGCTTGTACTTTCATCTTGAATAAGACAGTTCTTACTCAAGAGTTAGGCTTGTGTTGGTAAAGGTGTGGAGGTACTGTTGTCACGTGTCCCAGGACGAAGGAGGATAATTATGGCGGTTCCCTGTGTGGAGACCGAATCTCTGTGGAACCGCACGTGCTAATCCACATTGTTGTAGATTCGCGTGGCACAGCCACTAAGGAACTTGGGGATACCGTGGTGTTTTTTAGTGTGTGGCTTGAACTCCCTACTACTGAAGTCGTACACATTATTCCATCTACAACTATCAGCTTTGAGTGGTGGAGGGGGGCTCGCTACTAGGGATTTTGACAACAACACTAAAGTAAAGGCACTAGTAACGATACAGACAACAGTAGAAGAACATTGAAAGTGTCATTTCAGTATGCGATATTGCAATGACAGTTCTTAGGGATTCAATTTCTAAAACCCCTTGCCTGGTATTGATAACATATGTTGATTATGCAGGGGGAAGGTGCGATACAAATAACGATTATGTAGGTGGAAGGATACAACAAATCAGTAAGAGCCAAGGTGGCCCCGAGATTGTATTTTTCTGTCAATGAAAATATTGGTGCTTATTGTATAACGTTTGCTCTAATACACTGCACTTCTACAAAGCAAAGCAAATATTATAATCAAAACATTAAAATTAAAAGCCCTCAATGGGGTGGCAATAGGTCAATAGGTCTACGTTCACGATTTGGATATCTCTCACGATAGAGTCTAGGCGCATTCTCCATAAATGAGCTGCATGTTGGCATATTCCTCCGTCATGTCTGTACACGGCGGCATCACGGACACTCACTGTCAAACGGTCGAAACAATTTAGTCCAGAAGAAAGCTAGGTTCGTTAGAAACGTTCATACAACAAATCCAGATCACAACACAAACAAGTCCAATAAACAAGCCAAAATTGTATCGTTATCCGGATCAACGACTTTTTGTAAATGTGCAAAGATACGCTCGTCTTGTAAACCGCTCTTTTTTAAGAAGATGTAGGGCTTGCATTGCGGCTGAAGGCAAACAATTTGAACATTTGTTAAGAATTAATAAACTTTGATTCCAATAACTGAATTTAATTTAACCTTATTCTTTTTTTTTGTCCTAATTTAAGTAACAGTCTTCTAAGTCTAGTGTCACTGTCTGTCTCGCTCACAAACGGCACAATAGTGTCACTATATTATAGCATTCGTACTCAAACGCGGTCCATAGCAATTTAAGTGATAAAAATAATTAACTTTCAATTGGTTTGCATTTTTTTTCTACCTAATGTTAGATGTAGTCTTTTCTTTTGTTGACTGCGGTGAAAACTCTCCTTATGAGCCATTTCAACTCGACGCCAACCCGGCCAGAGTGTGTTCGACCGGGCTTGGGACTGGCGGAGGAGGTGTGTGAAGGCTTTCCACTATAACGGGGCATACCCACTAAAATCACCGCGGTGTTCCTACGGGTCCCGTGTAGTGGCGGGGTCACGCGATTAGCGGATAGCATACTTTTCCGTGACCCCGCCCGGGATTGGCCCGCCGTTGGTGTTGGTGGGCCCCGTCTCGTTATGACTTGGGAGGCGGCGCGGACACTACGCCGCCTCCTTGCCTTTTGGCGGACGGGCAGCAGCTCCAGCGCTCGCCGATCGCAGGCACTAAAATGGCCGCAGAGGATAGCGAGGACGGCAACCTGACAACACGCATCTCCTCTTCCTCTGCGGCCCCACCGCGATGCAACAAATGGCCCCCATTTGGTCGCCGGAGATAGGGCGCGCGGCAACGCAACACCGACACGCCTCTCCTCACGCGACCGCGCCTGACTGCGAGGGACAGAAAGAACTGTCCCCCGCACCCGCACCTTTGGACGCATCCTGCGCAGGCCTCCATCAAGCCCACGCGGAGCATCCACTCCCTGGGATCTTAGCTTCACCGTGGGTGCCCTAACCACTGTTACTGAGCCCCCCACCACGGCAAGGTGGAGATCCCACAGGGGGGACGTTAGGTGTAGTCTACTATACTTGGTGCCACGAGAAGATAGACTTTTTGTAAACAAACATTCAGAGCTTCACAACCTTTTTTCAAACAGTTGTGTTTTAGATTGTATACTTTTTGAACAGGATTTTTTTCAATGCCTAATTATAGCTCAAAGTATCTATCCCTAATGCCTACCTATCCTAAAATATTAAATTATTGACCAATAATGAATAATATTACACATAGGTAACTGTCGTAAGAGCCGACAGAGGGACACTACTATGCAGAGAACAGCACTATAAGAGAAGGAAAACTTAAAAACCCTATACCAACCCGTTTGGCCAGCGTGGTATAGTAGGCCAATTCCTCCTTTCAAAGGAGAGGCCTAGTCCAGCATGATGATGATGAACTAGCTAGTACATTGCATAAAATTTTCTAGACATGGAGATTTTACGTTGTCTGTGAATGAAAGAATGAACTAAAACATAAACTTGTATTTAACTTTACATTTACCCCTTCTTGACAACAAAAAAAATAATTTTGTCCTCTGATAAATGCAGGTTAAGCAGCACAATTACCTATGTAACATTTCAATGATCTAACGCCAAATGTTGACATTCTAGTCGTCAGTACCTCAAAACATTAAAAGGTCCCGTTGACAGGACATAATATCGATAAAAACCCGATCCATTGACATATTAGTTTCCAATGACACGTATTTATGTATCGTTGCGCTCATTGGATTTGACATTATTTGTTTTTGACAGAACTATCGCTAAGTCCCTTAGTAGAAATTCTTTGTTTACAAAAAGTCTATGTTCTCGTGGCACGGACTATAGTGCCATTTTAGAAACCAGACTAAATGGGCCATATTTTAAAGCCACTTGCCAAAAGAGCGTAGTAGATTTTTTTTACAAGACAGTCACATAAAAATGGATGATGAAATCTTTTTTGCGTAATGGTTGCGCAATAAAATGATATTTTTCTAAAACTGAGGCATTTTTGTATCGAGTTTAGATTACCTACAATTAATAAAACGGTTATTTAGAGAACCGTTACACAAAAAACATCAAAGCATGGTCAAGATTCGTGGTCACAAAGCTTGAAAGACTGTCACAGGGTGTCAATTTCTCGTTTATTTTTTAAAAGCAATTTTTCTAAAATTATATTTAACAATTTATTTTTTATTTTTCTGATAACCACCATTAATTGGCCTATCGCACATTACCGGCTTGCGGTTGATTTCTGGGATACCCTGTATACGTTATTGTTTCACGTTAAAACGACTGAACGAAATTCAATAAAACTTTGTATATACTGACAATACACTAGCTGGCCCGGCGAACTTCGTACCGCCATATACACTATCGCTCAAAAGTATTTGCCCACCTTGATTTGAGGATGTTTGAAGAAAATGATTTTCTTCTAATTGTAGTAATTTTATTATGATATTTCATTGCCGTTTGTTATTAAATCTAATGTATACAGTTTCCCTATCATGATTTAACTAAAAAAACTTAAATAACCAAAAAGCAGGCAGCGATAGCCTAGTGGATATACCAACAGACTGCCGCGCAGAGGCAACAATTGTTCACGAGAGCCAAGAGTGATGGTTTAACATGTTCGCCGAGGCACGAGGCGAGCGATAATTAACAATTAAATACCACATAACTTTGAAAAGTCAGTGGTGCGCGCCGTGGATTCGAACCCCTCTGCACGCCAGTCTGTTGTTATATCCACTAGGCTATCGCTGCCTGCTTTTTGGTTATTTAGGTTTTTTTTTGTAAAATCATGATAGGGAAACTGTCTACATTAGATTTAATAACATACGGCAATGAATTGTCATAATAAAATTACTACAATTAGAAGAAAATCATTTTCTTCAAATCAAGGTGGGCAAATACTTTTGAGCAGTAGTGTATGTATTATACATATAAACCTTCCTCTCGAATCATTCTATCTATTAAAAACGCATTAAAACCATTGCGTAGTTTTAAAGATTTAAGCATACATAGGGACATTCAGACAGAAGACAGACTTTGGTTTATACTATGTATACAATATACAATACCTAAGTATATAGCTTATTTATACATCAGAATTACACTTATAACATCAGTCATGTATAATAAACTGCCCCATACTGCTGAGTACGAACGAGCCTTTCCTTAATATGAGGAGGGTTACAGTCCACCACGTCAGCCAAGTGCAGATTGACAGAGAACATTTTGAAAAACTATTAAACATACAGGTTTCCTCACGATAGTTATATTCGCCGTTTAGTTAGAAATCTGAAATTCAAACCATAGCTTCGAAAAGTCAGCGGTGCGCCTCGTGGTTTTGTACCCAAGACCGTCTGCGTAGCAGGCTGCTGATCTTTTGAACTCGGCAGTTGCTGCATTAAGACACATACTACATTTTCTTACGATAGCTGAAGCGAAGGCACGGGCAGAATCTAGAAGAATAATTATATTTAGAAACAACTTTCCAACACAAATTAATTTGTGGTAATTACAAATTTCGTAACAAACAAACGTGAGTCAGACCATTTTCAAGGGTCAGCCAGATTTCTAAAAGAAAATGAGTTGCGAAAAACTTTTAAAGAAAGCCCTACATGTACTACGTAAGTCTCGGTTGTTTACTTTAATTCGTATTTCGAAATACACAAGCTACTTTCTAAATCTCTTAAAAAAATTATGATTATATTTACCGCACTAGCTGTCGCCCGCGGCTCCGCCCGCGGGGATGTCGATTATAGCGATAAAACTATCCTACTATGTCCTTCCTCGAGTATTTGATTGATCGAAGAATTACCTAGTTATTGATTTAAATATCTACCTACTTGTTAGTTTAAAGATGAACGATTGTGATACGAAGAAAGTGATTACGGGACTTAATTATAAAACATTTTGATACAAAAACGTTTTAAGGCCGATTAAAATTAAATAGTTTTATGAGTCAACAGAAAATGCTCATCAGACTAACCAAATATTGCTAAGACATAGTACTTATTTATGTATGTTATAGTTTAGATGGGCACTGGTACTCGATTTCTATAAGTCAACAGAGAATGCTCATTGGACTGAACAGCGTTTGCTAAGATGTCATTCCTAAATACTTAGGTATGTTATAGTGTATCTGGACTCAGAGTTTCACATCAGATGTTCGAAATCTTCAAATTTTAGTCTTTCAACAGACAATGCCCATCAGGAGTAATGTTTTTTTCCAAGGCGCCATTTTTTATTCCTTACAGTTTAGCTGGGCTGTTGTGGTTTTTCATCAGGTGTTCCAGTTTCAAAATCAATGATAGCCTATATGCTGTCCAGAGTTAATAGCAATATAACAAAAAAGAAATTCAAGTCCGTCCTGTAACTTCGGAGATTAGCAAGCAAGCAATCGAGTGTACAAACAGATAAAAGCACAAAAATACAAAATCAAACAAACTACAATTCATCAGTGAGCCAAGTAGGTATTGTAATTACATAAAAATCAATTATTTAATAGCCAATCTAAAACTTGCTAGACTATCGAAATGATTTTGGATGTGCAGATTTATAATGTCCTCCGACCGAATTTCGGCCACGGCGGCGGCCAGCTTTTTAAGAGACTAGCCAACTGCGCGGGACATATAAAATGTGTGCGCAAACAAAAGTGCACTCTCTATCTACTCATTCTCATATTCCGATGGGACGCCACATGCGACACGACCAGAGAGAGATTGGCAGGATTATCGTGCTTTCTGAGGCACGTGACTGTAACCCCGCCAACTCCCTGATTTCAAACTTCTATTGGATGATTCGGAAAACCGAATATCACTTTATGTTCGACGCGGGTATCGAACCCGAGACCTCATGATACGCAGTTGCTTATACTACCCCAGGATCACAGAAGCAGTCAGAAATAAAGATTTTATACAAAATGAACATATACACTTGACATTTTTTATACAAAGCTTGTTTACATGTTTTTACAAGATGACATTTTAAGTATGGAATGGAAGAAATTTACTGAGTGTTAAATACAATAGTAAAGCAAAAATTAAATAGAAAAGCAAGTATTTATCGTGCAAAATACGTGGCAGTTTTGCTGCGCCAAATAAAAATAACACCGATGCCATTTGCACAAGAGGGACTGCTTCTAATAAAATTTGCATTTCATGTACCTCTACGAGGTCTTTTCAATCAAACACCGTTTGAAGATAACGACGAAGCGATCACAGGCCTACTCGTGTTTTATTATATTCAGCCTGTAGGTTGGTACATAACACGCCCATGCATCCATAAATACATATGTTTAAACAAACAGATATGAGAGGTTAGTTCCAAATTAAGCATAATATATGTTTTTTGGCGACTTTGCCGACAAATAATTGAGGTCTATGTAGAAGGTCCATGTAAGCGAAGTTCTGTGTAGAAATCCCTGAAATTTTTGTTACTTGCAAATGTAATTTCAGCCCAAATGTTGACTTGCCTAGTTGCTATTGAGTTGTGAGAGGTTCAAAAGTAGCTCGAATAAACGTGCAATGACGATAGCTTTCCGAAAACGTTAAATTGTTTAAAATTTCCACATACATTTATTCATAATTATCGCATTCATACACATTTGTCACGTAAAAATGACACAAAAATACATCCAGTAATAAAGAGACAAGCTTAAAGTTTATATTCATACTACTCGACCAAGCCAACTAGACGAATGTCAACGTGATAAAATTCAACATAATTCAACAATTATAATCCAGAAATGATATATCGTAACGTGCGAACGCGGCGTGTGAACGTACAATGCGCCTGCAATCGGTACTAGGAATTTCGGGATTATAATTGTTGAATTATGTTGAATTTTGTCACGTTGACATTCGTCTAGTTGGCTTGGTCGAGTAGTACACGGCCTAACACTTAGGTGACGGCATCATTTTTTGGGATCGATTGTTTAAATAGCGTTCAGTAAAATAGTAGCGGCAATTAAAATCACAAACAAAACCCTTGCAGTAAAAGCACACATTCATGTTATTATATAATAATAATAATAGATATCTATGACCAATGTTACAATGGATTAAAATTGTATCGATATTTCCGCCGTAATTAGAAACATTGTATAATATATTAAGTTGTATAACTTGTCCGAGTCAAATTGTTAAGAGGAAACACTACGGGCGAGAGAACTGAAAAATAGGTATTTGTAAAATCTATTGCTGTCGCGCAGGCTCAAGCCTCCCCCCGCAGAGCGCGATAGAGACAACTGCAGCTTGGACCAAAAATACCTATTAAATGTACACAAAATCAACGTTTCGTATTCCGTTGATTCCTTCTCCAAAACTTCATCGATTTAACTAGTTTTTTCATATTAAATTAAAGAAAGGCTTTGGTCGTGTTCCTATGTTTTCCTTTTTTTTAATAATCTAGCCAAATTTGTTTTTTGGATGTTTGAACACAGCGGAAAATCTGGCCAATTTTTGAGGTATTTGAAGGTTCATATCTTTTTTAAAATTTAATTTATGAGAAAAAGGAAAACATAGGGACATGCCAATCGGGGCCATACATGTTTTGGAAAAATAATTGCTCTACTAGCATTATCCAGGGAGAAAACAGGAGACTACGTTTGTATGGAAAAACGGCCGTAGTGTTGCCTCTTAAAACTTCAACAGAAAAGAAATGCACGGACGACTTTCAATAACCGGGTCTACAGAAGTTGCGGAGTGCGGTAAACTCTTTGTTGTTATCCGCAAGTGAAAACAAATAGCCCAAGATCGCAATTGGCTAAGCTCGATCTCGCGCTCGTACCTACAGTGGACTTTCAAAGTGTCTGGCAAGATGTTAAAACCATTGAAACTGTCAGGCGGTTGGGCTAACATCTTTTAATAGGTCTACAAGTAACATATATAAAATTTAGCTTTTATAGTATAACGAATTTTAGGTACCATTTTATCCACCTTTACTACCTGATAACTGCCAAAGTAACCACAACCCAATCTCTATAATCGGTGGTCATTCTTACCTTTCTAGGGGGCATGCACAGGCAAACTTTCAGCTTTTATAAAATAACGAAGTTCTGGCAGTCGCGGGCTCTTGCTCTATAACAGTCACTTAGTTAAACTTTTCTAAAGCCAAATGGATATCAGGAAATTAACTGAGATGACATAGTATGACAGAGCTTTACCATAATATGAAGGCCACCAAACACCGTCCAAATGCATAGGAATGCCAATACTTAAAATAAAAAATCAATCAATTAAATCAATTAGTCAAGGACAGCATTTACAATAGAGTGTTTTGCTGTTCTCTAAATATCGATGTAGTATTTAAACGTTTAACTTCAAACTTTTCTCTGCAATTTGTATATGGAAATTTTTCCCTCGTGTGTCACTCATCACGTGAACGTGTTACTTAGCACGTTTTACGTTTAGGATGTTTAAGTGGACTCGTATCACGTTTCACGTTAGATCGTTTGAATGGACATGCACTTTCTGGACTGATATGATACACAGTTTTGAAAGAAACTTAAATGTACGATTACGTCTATTGAGTTTGAAGGGTATCGGTAGGTATATTTTTTTAATGTTTGACGGCAATTTGCGACAGTTTCTTCGTGCACTCGTGTCAGAAGGACGCCTGTATCAAGTCGGTCTTGCTGACGTGTTATATCCTTGAAATATAAGTGCTTACTCCTGTCGTATCCAGAGAGAATGGCTGACTCAAACATCAAGTTTGTTTTATTTATATTATTTAGTGTATCTTTCATTATTTTGCATGATTGTTGAAGATTATCATAAATATTATACCGATTTCTATAAACCCTACACTGTGTTTAATAATATTGATGTTTTTGGGATAGTGACATCGGATTTCAATATTTTCAAAATGCTTTAAAATCATTTAATTTTAATAATATTTGTTAGGTATTAAAGTCTTTTAAATGTTTGATTATTTTATTTGTTTATTTAAGTTATTATAATGTTTGATGCTTGCTTATTATGAAATTAAAGCTAATATTCCTCGTGGAGTACAAATTTCAGACATCGTCTCAAGTTTTAGTTTATGGTATGACAAAATTAGTTTTAGAAATGATGGATATGATTTACAAATATCAATGTATGTACATACTATGTAATAATTTTAAATACGTTGACACTTATTATTTTCTTAATATATACGCGAAGTTTTAACAGTAGTATGTGTAAAATATATTGTTGATATTATTTGTGCATATTCATGAACTGCTATATCATTGACTATTTTGATACGCAGTCATCTGATATGGTCTCGTAATAACATTCCTTTTATTTTTATATTATAAAAAAGAATCTTTACTTAACTACATTCCTTTTATTTTATATTATAAATTAGATTCTTTACATAACATTCCTTTTATTTTATATTATAAAAAGGTTCTTGACTTTTATTTTGTCGCAATACTTTAGAGATTGCACAACAGTCAAGGGTCGCGAGGGTCTTTTGTTATTCATTTCTTTATTGTTCTTTGAGTCTCGCTCTGGTGTGATGCAAGGCCTTCCCCTGCGGAACTCGGTTAGAACATTTGATGTCACAAGAAGTTTATAAAGTATTACGCAGAACTGAAACCTTAGCTTTACATTGTTGATTGTTGTTCCGTGTGTGTATAAACACCTATCGCTACTTGGACACGTATTATCAATCTTGCTCATAGATTTTTGATTCAAGATTACATTAACACACGTAATAATTTAACAGTTATTATGCAATATTTATGGGCGATTAAGAATGCTAATATTTCTTGATATCCTTTGTCCGGTTTAACGTTTATAGCTAATACACGATTTCTGTTAAGCCTTGCAATTTGATTGCAATTCGATATTGCTTTACGCGCTAGCACAGCTAATCGCATGTATGGATCGAGTAGTTTAAAAGTGCATTGGTAGAAAATTCATGTATTATATCAATTATATGACATATCAATACTTAATCAGTGTTCATATTTCGAGACTAGAAATGGTACGACACCAAGGCTTCTTGCATGCTAAAAATATTTTAATTTGATTCTGATACGCAATACCGAACTCCTTTCGGCTTCAGCATAATTACTTATACATAAACCTTAAATGTATTTTTTGGCAAGTAGGTACCTACTAGTGTTATTTATGGTACAATTTTCTAGCAGCTATTACTATTATATTAGAATTCTTCATGCTTAATTTTCTAGCAATTAATATAAGCATGACATTTTGTTAAACGCGAAATGTCGACAAAAGGGGTACTTTCGTAAGTTTTAGTCGTTTAGAAGGTTTCAGTTTGGACATTTTCCTCTGGTATTTTTATTGTAACTGGTGTAACACTGTTTCACACCCTCACGTGGCTTAGAACAAAAAGTTACGAAAACTTTTCACTTTTCTAATGCTTTGCCAGCGTGTACTTTCACATTTTGCGCATGTATCACGTTTATAAAAATTTGAAAACCCGCTCAATTCATCTAACTCCTGAGATAGCAGTAGTACATTTTAAAATACATACATGGATTTATGAATAACATTGGTCTTTAATAAAGAAGAATAAAATGCCCTAAACATTCAATATAAAATGGATATGCACCATAAATTAGTGCACAACACACCAGCATTTTCAACTTCCTACCTATTGTTTCTCGTTAACTTATTGTAGTGTTCCTGGAATATAATAGAGATTTGTACGCACGTGTAGACACCGTTTAATATACACACATATAATAATAATAATAGTATCGAAATTGTTTACGGGCTTCTGTAGCTAAACGGTAGTCGTATCGTATGTTCGCTAGGCACCTGCATACGTAACTATTTTAATGTTAGACAAGCTGTATATGACGACGTAATATATTTTTGGGGCAAATTTACAGAACGTTTTTAAAAAGGGTAAGTAACATGGTGAACTTCTACGGTCGGTTCGGCAAAGCAGTATTCTTAATCGCGAGTAGTATTTTTTTTACAATGATAGTGATATCGCTATTCATCATTGTTGTATATCTATTTTCTGAATATGATTTGAATATTGTCTCAGTAGCAATAATCTAATTCATACCACTTTTCTTGGAAATCGTCACAATTGCCTGTACCTTATTGTGTGAGTGTTGGCTCGGTCTATGAATTAATGAACTGATGTTAACGTCCCGTTACATAATACACACGTAACTTCAGTGTCCTTACGGTTACGATTTGTCAGGGAGCGTGAAAGCTTAAAAGGAAACACTACGGGCGAGAGAATTGAAAATAGGTATTTGTAAAATCTATTGCTGTCGCGCAGCCTTCAAGCCTCCCCCCGCAGAGCGCGATAGAGATAACAAATACCTATTAAATGTACACAAAATCAACGTTTCGTATTCCCTTGATTCCTTCTCCAAAACTTTATCGATTTAACTAGTTTTTTCATATTAAATTAAAGAAAGGCTTTAGCCGTGTTCCTATGTTTTCTTTTTTTTAAATAATCTAGCCAAATTTGTTTTTTGGATGTTTGAACACAGCGGAAAATTTGGCCAATTTTTGAGGTATTTGAAGGTTCATATCTTTTTTAATATTTAATTTATGAGAAAAAGGAAAACATACGGACATGCCAATCGGGGCCATACATCTTTTGGAAAAAATTATTGCTCTACTGGCATTATCCAGGGAGAAAACAGGAGACTACGTTTGTATGGATAAACGGCCGTTGTGTTTCCTCTTAAGGCGCCCAATTAGCATTCATCCAGCCTCCAAAAAAATTGTAAGAAAACAGACTTGTCAAAAGACTGGGGACATGACATTCACCCCTTTGATACTGCCAGCAATTTTAGGTATTGTCAAGCTTGTGTATCACTTACGATGAAGTGCAGTTTCAACAAAGGCACTATTCATCTCAAAATAGCCTCGCTTGGATGCAGTTGAATGCGATATAATGATGTATGGAGTTCAATCATCCAATTTCGTTGAGATTGACACCGGTTACATCTTATTGCCATCGATAAATTACGGCTTCCGTTCAATTGTGTTTGGCCTACTTTTAGGCCTATATGATAGCTCGAATAATATTTGCTGTGTGGACTTTATTTGTTGTCTATTATCATTCAATCATGGCACTTGCGAATCGTTAACGTTTGGTATTAAACAGAATTGTAACCATTTTGATTTTAAGTGATTGATTTTGCATAGTATATAATTATATAAGGTCACATCATATACTTATATATTTATTTCTACTGGCATGTCTTTGTTACTTGTTTGAGTCGAATAGTGCTACTATGGTTCGTACATTCACGTATTTGATCCACTAGTAGACTTTAGAGAGTCGTAGTTCTTTGGATTTGAAAATATTTTAAAGTTATCCGAAAGCCTAAATGTTCGTCCAGTGCTGCAAATGCATGTCCGAAAATAAAAATATAAATCATATTTCAGCATCATTAAAATACCAAAAAGCGTGATTGCTGATTACATTGCAGCATTCTCATCAATTAACATGATTTGGATGAATATAATTTACCTATGCGAAATCGACTAGTATACTTATTTAGGTAGCTCCACAGAGCACCACCACTAGAGACCGCATTAGCTAATATTTGTTTTGTTTCGAGTTCACTAAATTTGCGGTCTGCACTGGATGCGGGGGGCGCACGTAATGCGTTGTGATTGGCTATTGCAAGGTCAAATTTAGGACATGCCCCCTAGTGCACTGTACCGTAGTGATGGGACAGGGACGGAATATTGATCGATAAAATTTGGTTTGTATTGATTATATTATTGATATATTATTATGGATGGTAAATATGTTTCTTACTCGTCCGTTAAATATTATAAAGCATTTTTAATAAATATGTTTTTGTTGTTACCACATAAGAGCGGGTAATCATCGATTTTTCATACAAAGTTACTATCCGGTATCAAGTATCTGGTCAGATTCTTGCTTGCTATACGGTATCCGACCGGAAAGCGAAAGGCCGGATATGTTAGATACCGGTGAATGACCGTATATCTATTTCATCTCTAATAAGTACCATCAACTCACGACAACTGCATGTTGTTAAGCTGACAAAGCACCAGCGCCCAAGCGAGTTGAGGCGAGCACATGTGTTCGTTTCAATAGACAACTCCCGCATTAGAACTAAATCCTGTGTCGCAGGGGACTTTACAAACATACAACTAACGAGGACAGTGAACCATAGAGATATTAAGAATAGAGTGGCAGAGTGGGGCCTATTCGTGTCCGCCGGTGGGAGAGAGAACGCAACATTAAAGGCCCCTGCATCTCTCTCTAACAATACATGCACAACATCAACATTACGCAGTAGCGTGCTACCTGTAACTATTATTTAAATCAGTTTATAAGTAATCAATTATTGATACACGGAGATAGTTTGAAGTGACAAAAAAGTTTATATATTTTTAAACTATTGATTACTGATAAACTGATATAAATAATAGTTACAGGTAGCACGCCATTGCGCAATGTTGATGTTGTGCATGTACTGTTAGAGAGAGATGCAGGGGGCCTTTAATGTTGCGTTCTCTCTCGCACCGACGGACACGACACAGTTTTGAGTTAGGTACTATTCTGCCACTCTATCCTTTATATCTATATGCAGTGAACACCCAGACTCGAAACAACAATTTATGAACCACACAAAGTGTTGTCATTGTACATTTGTCATTTTTAATTCAGAAATAGGAGTACCCTGAAGGCGGCTCCATTGACGCAGTATTCGTACTTATAATCGTAATAACAGAGTTCTTAATTTAAGGGTTTCTGGTATAGCTTGTGGAGTAAAGTATTAACCGTGTACAAGAATTACATGTAGATGGCGCCGCCCTCTGTGGATGCTCTTAATTCTGTTTGTCTACACTCGTGTACAATAAATTCATGTCCCTCTTTTTATTGTAATCGTAGTAACTTAATAACAAGGTAAAGGTCACCTACGTAAAATAAAAGCAATTTTTCGTCATTTAAGTTTTATTGATTTTTATATTATTGGTTTTTAAAATGGATAAGTTTGGTATAAATTTGTCTTACAGAATTTTTTGGATCTGTGTGCCGAGATAAGTAAAGTACTCTTATGTCTATATATTTTTCGATGACGCTTTTAGCTAAATAAATAACATGATTGCAACACTCGTGATCAAATTGGTGATTTTTTATTTGAGGAAAAATATCTTCATTGACAAAACTGCTTAATGTCTGTGTTACAAAACGGAATTTGTCTTTGTAATGTAACCTTGAGCCTTGATTCGAATTAATTGAGCTTCGGATCACTTGTTCAGATCGTCTACAAATTTTTGTGACCATAATGGACGGGTAGAGCAGTCCACCTGCATCTCGTGCGTATATTAAGCTGTCCTTTTTCTCGTTTAGGGATACCAAAGCCTTTACGCACGTATTGCACTTAATTTTCTTTATCAGATAATGTACCACAGCACCAGCGATATATTCTATGATACTCTCCGAGAACTGAGACAACGGGATATGCCGTAAAGAATCGGAAATAGACTCATTATCGAGTTCCTCGGTCTCGCAAATTTCGCCCCTTTCTGTCGTCATATTTATACGCTTAATGGCTGAAGAACAGTTCAGAATGGCGATGTGCTCTAATGCTACACAATTACCTGAATTTAGATCTTGCAGTTCCATGTGTACGAGCATTTTTCTGTAAATGCCATAGAACTGCTTTGGCGTTGGGTTATTATTGGCCCCACCGTGAGACCTCATATTACAGAAAAATAATTCAATGTGATCCTGGCTTATGCGGTGAAAGGATATATAAGGACAACACTGTTTCCCGATCAAATCCTTATATAAAAATTTTACACTTTCGATGCACACGCAAAGTCCTAAAAATCCAGTAAATCTTGGCGTATCCATAAGTCGCATCTGCTTGTTTTTAAAATATGTGGTTAAATTCATCAGCATGCTTTTAGATATTTCGAGTTTTTTCATAATTACTGAGGCGTTTTCCGCGTTTAAAGCCCTTTTTAAGCCGTATCCGTGCACTTTAGAATCTAATATATCAAATAAGTCGTTTAAAACTATCAGCATATTAGCTGTGCCGTCTATTTCTTCAAACTTAGATAATTTTAAAGTGTCTTTACAAAATTGAAGAGCTATGGACACACTTCTGCTAAACAATTGGGTCGCAAGTTTTACTTTCATTATATTTTTTTTAAAACACAAGTGTCCAGATCGGAGTTTGTTAGCAGCGTGGAACTTTTCATCTTCTTGTAACTGATGTAACATTTCAATATGGCTCCATTTTATAGTATTGCCTTCAGCATCCTTTAAGTCTCGGTAGTGTTCAAAGCTGTTTCTGACTAATTTTATCATGTGAGCAGGATCTAAGAATATAGCAATTTCATTATTTTGCACTTTAAAAACAGTTTTTAAATTGTCAGGGTTTAAATCGCAGCCGAGTTTCTTGACCATTGCTATGTTAGCTGGACAGCCATCAAATGTCACAGCTTTTACCACCAATCCAGCTTCAAAACATAATTCAATAGCTTGAATAAGCAAAAATTTTTTTTGTTCGGCTGTAATTTTGTTTATAAAAAAATACCCTATAGGCACTTTCCATTTCCCATGCAATGGAACAACTAGAAAAACTAGCGCATCGGTACACTCCTCTTTACAGTCTGAATCCACACTCCCACCAAAATCTACGTAACCGTAATTCTTTTCTACTTTTCTCTTAATCTTCATTTCGTCAAAGATTATGGTGCAATAAATAGGCAGATTTGACTGTGTTGCCTTGAATTTTAGAGCATCAAAGGCTTCCGTGGTAAAGCCTGGTTGACCATTAACAGATTTATACCACTTTCCCAGTGTTTTTACGGAGGGCAAACAAGTGTTGAACGTTTTGCGTACATAGTTATACGCCTTGGTTGAATAAAAATTTAAGGTTAGTGCAAACGCTCTCAACTGTGGCGAATATTTTGTTCTAACCGTTTTTCCTGACTTTACTTTTAATAGTTGGCGGCGAATAATTTCACTACATTTAACCCCTAAGGAACTTAATGCTTCGTTGTTTTCAGCTGTTAGTAAATTTTTCTTTTCTAATTCTGCCAATAATGATTTTAAGGAAACTATTTGTCTTTTAAGTCTTCTGTTGCAATCATTTAATTTTTTAATTTTTTTTTCTTTTGTTTTAACTACATTGGTTAGTTCGATGATTCTTCTACAAAGGCGTTTTTTCACAGGTGTATCATATGCAGATGGCGAACCAGGTATAGGAGAAATTCTTCTTTTTGGTGGTGTTGGTGTGTTTAATAAATTGTCTTGACTATTTGATCTTGGTGGTCTTATTGTATCGTTCAGCGAAGAATAACAATCAATCTGAAATGCATATTCATTAAAATATCTATCAAGTACCTACACATGTAATTGTTTTGATACCAATAATAATCTTTTTATTTATTTGTATATTTATTATGTTTAATTCATACCAACCCCTTGTTTAGATGAAGAGCCAGCTACAGGCGTTTCCGTATTGTTAGCTGCAGTATTAACTCTAGCACGTTGACCCATGGTAAACGGAGCCGATGCCTAAAAGTAGTATTTATAATGAGTATATTCTACGCGACGATCTAAGGGAGGACTGGCAATTATATGCATAATCTGGTTCTGGAACACAAGACGACGGCACATACGTCACTAAACACGGTATTTGAGATTATTTAATGGTTACTAGGGACGCTTAAATAAGAAAACAGCGTGAAGAAATTTATGGCGAACTCACATAGCTTTTGAGTCTTAAGTATTCCGGCATTCAGGTACCTTCTCGAATGCCGGAATACTCGACACAATAAAAAATCCGTGCTCCGGCGGTTGACGGGAAAATATTTAAGAAATAATCTGAAAGTTACTTATTATGTCAGTGTTGTTGTAGGCCTTACTGCGTGACACAGGCTTTCCTAAAAGACCGGCAAAACCAAGAAACGTATGGAGACTGTGACGATATCACCGCTTGCATGGTTGACTACTTGTTATGGCATTTATAGTAGAGCTTTACCGTGTTTCGCATGGCACGCAAAGTCAGTTACATGTCACCAAGTGGCCATCCATCTAAATGATGACCTCTGTAAACATATCAAGACTTTGCTGGTCTATTACCAACGCCAAATCACGAAGTAAGCCACCATTATAACTTTTGAATTATATGAAAATAGCTTGGCTCCAGAACTGTTTTGTTCAACCTCCTTTAGATTTGAAATCAGGTTATATAAATACTAAAATAGCAAATAGTCATCATCAACCTAGCATTTTCTAGAGTGCATTTCAAGCTTGCGCTTAAAAGCCGAGGGTCTACTATTACTGGTCTACCGAGATATGGCTGAATATCAGTTGTTACATAGAGCGATTGCCATCTGACTTCCAATAAATTCCAAACTTCGGGCTCATTATTACAATTTTCTTAACAGAACTTCCTAGAAAATTCTTGACAGAAAACCTTTGACAGAAAAAAATTGCTGAGCTCGAGGTACTAGAATAGCAAATCAAAATAATAAAAGAGCTTTCGAATTCAGTTGGTGCCAGACAGCATTCTGCCGCATGATAGCCGACCCGGTATAGAACTGCACCATGGTCCTTTCGTTTGCCATACCAAAGTACTCGACCCAAGGTACTCCGTAAGTACTACTAAGACGTGTAGCACAGTTCGATACCCAACCTGCTATTTAGGGGTGCGGAAGAAGACTAAAACGAAACATCTAATTTAAAAGCGCATTTGTCATACTTCACTCTACTGTGGTTCTAGAACTGCCTACAGCTAATACATATTGTGTCATCTACAATGCTACAAATAAAATGTAGTGTAGGTAAAGTCCCATACCAAAATTGGCAAATATAAAGTTGGTATAGCTGAATCCATCAGTCTTCGGCGATTTTTCATAGCATGAAAATTATCATCAGTAAAGTGCCTCGAGCATACGACGCTATATTTGGTGGGAAACCATTCCTCCCCCCGACTAGTTGCATCTATCCACTTCTTTTTCCTTTCGGGGCAACTAGGAAACCTTTAACATAATAAACCATCATGATAAATCACTATTTTTGTCACTTAACACTATCGCGTGTCATCTTACACGACTTTCAGGTGTCACACTTAATAACATCATGTATGACACACACCCCGAATACAGTCGGGTGTCACCCCAATAGCGTCGGGTGTCCCCCCTTACCATCGGGTAACATTCAACACGGTCGAATGCCACCTCAACACTCAGTTTAAAATTCCGCATGTCTACCTATAGCATTTATTTATGAATAAGAATCTAAACTGAAAGATCTCAAATTACATAATTCCACTATTCCGAAATATCTCTAATTCTTTGTTTTTTTAAGACGTGGACATACCCACAACCATCCTGACTAGGTTTTGGTTAAAAACATTTACGTCAAAAAGTGAAAAGATCTACTTAATATCCCTTATTTCTAAACCAGCAGTACGCGCAGTTTGCGTGTACTGCAGTTTGGTTTACTTGCCCCGCCCCACTCTCCTCGCTTCCTGCCACAAAACTGACCCTGTTTGGCCGCCGAGTCAAGCCACATACTCCATAGAGGTAACATACCAACTCACACTGTGTTATGATCTTCGTAACATTACCACGAAAACTATCGACAAAAATATTGACTTCGGAATCACAACACTATCGATACACGTGCCAATGTTAGACAAGGACGACAATTGCAATAAGTAATGAGTGTGAAAAGGACTTTTTGAAAAGACGTCATCGAACGCATTATTACTATTATTGCGCACGATTGGGTAACCAGTATAAACTGAGCTCCGATGCACTGGTTGTGGGTTTTATTTATGAATAAAAACTTACTTACCGATGAAATGTTAAACCATCTTTCTGATAATTTGACGTCTTGGATGTCTTGCCACACCATTTTACCGAACAGGTAGCCATTTTTACGTGTTTTGGGCACTAAATAATTTTCAAATATAAACACAATGTGTACACGAATAAGGGTCACAAACTTGGTCGACACTGATGTTTTGATTCGTGCCGTTGCTTCATATACTTCCGAAACCACTAAAGTCTCGCGCGCGTTAGTTGCCTGCTATTAGGTGTCTAGTGGGGGTGGTCTGTGGGTAGCTCATATCTCTTGCCGCAATAACATGACTGTAGTACCTATTACACATAAATCATCTTTCAAAAGTAATTTGTTAAGTAATTTTGTCGTTTTATTTGTTTATAGCTACAATGACATCTCGAAGAGCATGAAGCAGGAGGGTGCGGAGGCGGACACGGTGAGCGAGGCTGAAGTGAACAGGGGAGTGCTGAAGGAGGCTCCATCTGATGACGCCATGGTGTCTCTCTCTCCCTCCTATTTGTCGGAGGCCAGCGACGCCTTCGGAAACTCGTACCAAGCGCTGTCGCAAGTCAGTGACCAGGTATGCTTATGTTTTTAACCAGGCGATATGTTTTCCAAGGTCAATCTGTTGGCGCTGATATTGCTCCTTACAATATCAATCCAGCGCTTCTTGGGGGCCTCAACCTCGACTATAGTGGAAAGACCCCGGGGTGTTTCCACTACAGGCATCTTCGAGCTATGTACCCATTTGCGCATTAGACGGCCATGCTCTCCTGGAGTTTATCCGCCGCGTCACGGACGCCGATACAACCACGAAAGTCTTGTTGTAAGCTGTCACTGACAGCTTATAACAAGAAACTTCACTGACAGCCTGTCAGTGAAGCCTCATAGGGATGACCAATGCTGCTATTGTTCATGTGAAGATATATAGGGCATAATAATATGATACTCATTAGCCTCTTGAGTGTGTTTGAACACACGAGTACGTATTTCGCGAACCGGCCTAAACACTTTACGAACACCCGTAGGTGCAAACTAACTTTGTCTCAATAACTTATTTTCTAAGGCCGGTCGCCTGCCGGGTTAGCGGGTAAGTAAAGTGTAACTATTGAATGCCTTTTTCGTTCTGTCTCCAGCCCGCATCAGTGAAGTCAGCGTCAGCGGGCAGCACTACGGGCACGGTCGCGACGGCGGGCGCGTCATGGCGCACCTCCCACGTGCGCTACACCGGATCCGACACCGCCTCGCTCTCCGGAGACTCGCGGTCCTCGCAGAGGAACACTATGCGCGAGGTCAGTACCACCTATATTAGACTGTGTCAAATCACCCATCACCAAGCCGAAGAGCGCTTGTACACGCCAAGAAAAGTCCCCGGTCCACCACCCGACCCGTGTACACTACATCGGTCTGCTGCTGAATCCTACTAATCCTATCCTATCCTACTAATATTATAAATGCGAAAGTTTGTGAAGATGTATATGGATGTTTGTTACTCTTTCACGCAAAAACTACTGAACGGATTTGGATGAAACTTTACAGTATTATAGTTTATACATCAGAATAACACATAAGCTACAATTTATTAAGATTTTGTGTAATTTGGACAAAATATAACGTATCAACTAAGTTGGCAAAAATCCAGAGCTCTGGGAGCTATATTCGCGTGCGCTGCCTAAACCATTGAAGTTCCATTAAGATAATGTACGGTGATATTGTTTATCTTAAATCTTCTAAATAAAAGTCCGCGACAGCATAATATAATCTGCCTTTTATGTGGAAGCCAATATATACTAAAAAGTGATCCGTAAAATAATTAAATTTAATACTTTTTTACAATGCTTATTCTAGAGTACTCATCAAATTGGTTTCAAAATTTATAGATTTGTTGCTTTTACAGAAAGTAGTTTGGACGAAAAGTTTAAAAATTATCACGATATAATTGACTAGGGCATGGATCCCGGAATGCCGATATTTCGTAATTCCGGAATTTCGGACGTTTTTTTCCGATATTATAATACCGGAATTGAGGGCCCAAATATCGTAATGCCGATATTCATAGATAATACAAAGTGACTTTCTAGATAACATATTTTTGTGAACGTGGACAATAATACACAGTGTTAGGTCACCATTCCTTCCTCTTCTAGCGACTCCGCGCTCCCCCTTGTTTCCCATGTCCCCGACATTTTGCTAATTCCGTGAACGATCCGTGATCATAGTTGAAAATGAAGAATTAAATGTAATCATGGAAGCATATCTAATACAAACTACATCAGCGTTAGCTTCGGTGTTAGTAACAATTTATAAAACAATTCTAAATCCCTTAAAATAAATTAGAAAGGAAACAATTGCAGAAATAACAAACACCCATTGAGTGCTATGTGAGTTTACTCAACCGTCACGATATAGAGGGAATATTGAAACCTATCGTTTCTTGTGATGAAAAAATGGATCCGGTCCGACATTTAGGAATCACTCATCAAAGCGCTTGAGCCAAGGAAAACGGGCCAACTCCTGCACAAGAGAAAGTTCATTCGGCAAAAGTACTGGTTGTTGTCTGGGGCCCGGTGCTGATATCATGCATTTCAGCTTCCCAAGATCTGGACAGCATATTACAGTAAGCAAATTTTACTGTCAACAATTGCAAACAATGATGGAAAGGTGTCTGTTAAACAACCGACACCGGTCTCAATCGTTATAATCATAATTATATCTTTTTTCGTTAGAGCTTACAGCTGCTTGAGGACAACGGACATTTAGATCACATCTTAGGTACTTCGCGAAAGACGGTTGCTAAATTAGAGGGAGCTGAGGTTAAAAAGTCTAGTTCTTAAAATTATATGGTACCACAGTAAAAGTATATATTTTGTTTCCTGGATTCTTTATTTTATCTCACACAATATAACATCTGCTCATACCCCTACACCCCCTAGAGCCTGTAACTTGCTCCAATAGATCATAACTTTTTTGGAAATTGAACAATTTCATAAAAGAAAAAATCGATTTCAAAGATTTTATTGATTCTAGCCCCCACGATTTTTTCAACAATTGAATCAATCAACTACCCATAAAATGAGGAGAGTGCATAAACTCTCACTTTATTCCCAAATTTAACTTTAAAGTTTAGTCATATTTGTTTCCATTTTAACCGTTACTGTTCCACTGCTGGGTTATGGTTTCCTCCACACTCTTCCATAAATCTTTGACTTTATCTTGCTAGTCTGCTAGAACAGTATCAAGCCATGCAGCTATCATTTTTTCGGCCTGCCCCTGTGTCGCCTTCAGGGTACCATTGTGATGTATGTCCACTTTTCGAGATGTATCCTACAGACATATCCCACCCAATCCTATTTTAACTTCGCTGCTTTGACGCGCACCTTGATTATGCCGAATTTTTTCGTGTAACGGTGTTTTGAATGTAATCATATCATATCGGTCAGTCTTACACGGTTCACCCAACACGCTACTTTACATGACACGTTGGCAAAACATGGGCTAGGAATTTTGAGAATCGGTCTGGTTATTAATATAAATTTTAGATTGATTATATTTTTCTTCTAACTTTTTGCTACTTGAATGTTTATGGCATGTTAATTAATAAAATCTCTGCAAAATTGTAAAATCTTGATCTATCCATATATATAGATAACGAATTATAGACTGATGAAAAGTATATAACTTGTTTAATTTTGGCATTATATACGTTAATTTTATATTAGAAATTTAAATCTTTCAAGAGCATACCGATTCCGGAACCAGTACCGGAATTCCGGAATTGACACTCCAATCTCGTAACTCAGTTCCGGAATTCAATACTCTCCGATATTACAAGCCCTATAATTGACCTTAGCGGAGCGTTAAGCGCTTACTATGAGTTAGCGTAGCGCGCTTAAGCCCAGCGGTGCGGAGGGGCGCGGGCGGTCTGATCTGTACTTTGTTTTAAACCTTTCAGTTTTTATTATTGCTGCTGCTCTTATATTCAGTACGTATATTTAAAACATAAGCTTTTCAATAATTTTAATAATATATGTACCTACATACTAATATTTACCTGAAGTTTGACGATCATGAAAACAAAAGTTATATTAAGTAGGTATTTTTATCTGTTTATAGATATGTATGTAAGGGTGCATAGGGTTCCCACCAAGAACTTAGGGTCCCAAGCCAACCTCACCTGCAAGTGGCGCACCTGCCGATCAACGGACGAGGCTCTGGCAAACAAAATATCCCGATAAGCGGCAATAGGCTCCGCACCTATTACGTGGGATCAAAACACTGGCGAAAAGTGGGCGTTTAATATGCCTCTGCCTACCCCTTCGGGGAAACAGGCGTGAGTCTATGTATGTATGTATGTTATATGTATGCTTCACGGGTAATCTGCTCCGTTTGTGATGAAATTTGATATGGATAGTCTGCAACGTGGGCAAGTACATATTACTTAGTATAGCTTACTCTTTATTAAAATATCAGACGGCTGAAGCCGCGGGCGAAAGCTAGTAAGAAATATATCTTGTTTGAGCTAAAATTGCTCGTGCTCCGAAATAATTTGTGTCGTTATCTATCATGATTCGGTATTATCTGAAGCAGAGACAGTGGATTTTCTTAGCTTGTACAAGCGCCAGAAGTCTTACTTGTTTTGCATATCATGCCAAATCATACTAAGCAATAATAATACCGGGGAAACGAAACAATTTTTTAGGCTAAAGATAGTGGAGGCTAGGTGGAGTAACAATATACTCAAAATGGCTGGCAGCGGCTGGACACGAAAAGCTGAAAATCGGGCTCAGCGTTCCATTCGAGAGCCCTATATCCAGCAGTGGACTATGGCAGACTGATGATATAAAATTATTTTGTTACTGACTGACAAGCAACGCACAGCCAAAACTATTAGTGTCTAAGCACACTATGCCGAACTTACGCGACCGAAGTTCGGCGTGTCCCGGCGAAGTCCCGTCATTATTTTTATAACAGCAATAACCTGCAACACTGCAACTGTCAATTTACTGCATTAAATTAGTAGCCATAGTAGGTTCCAAGAAAGGTGTACTAAGAAAAGATTTTCACACAGGTTTTGATGGACATTCAGACCGGTTAAATAAAAAATTGTGCGGGCTGCGGGCATCCTCTAGTTATATTCATAATTATATTGCTTAGCTATACAAGGGGAGTGCTGCGCTCATAGTGTGCCTTGACTTGCTCTTCGTAATAGATGTGCCATGTGTGTGTGATAATAGTGGAGCAGCGTTTGCACAGGTTTTTTTTCGGAGTTTAATAAACAACATTTTACTTATATAATACACACATCAACAAAGTCTAGGGATATCTTAATCCTAAATTATTTACGAGTTTATAGTTTAGAACCTTGTTAGTTTCCACAAAAAGTTTATATACAGATTAAAACCTCTTTTATTCTATTTTCAAAATTTGAACATGGAAAGAAAAAAAACAAAATAATAAACAAAATATGGCGGCAAATTTGCTGGTAATTCGTTACATTAAAGAAAGTTAAAACTGTTTTATTATAATTATTAATGAAAAGGGTTTTTAATTGTTTTTCTTTTTTAATTTAACGTGACGTACGAACTTTAAAAGTCATGTCACGTCGTCATTTGAGTCGAGATGAAATGTTACGAGCCGTGGGCATGTTAGAAAATGGTGCAATTCAACGCGTCGTTGCTGAGGCCCTACATACCAGTCAAAATGTGATATCAAGGTTGTGGTCACGTTATCGCAGTACTGGAGATGTGGCCGAACAGCACACAGGTAGATATCGTGTTACTACGCAGAGACAGGATCGATTTCTCCAAATGACCGCCAGAAGACAACCCAATATCACAGCGCTGCAACTAGTGCAAAGGCTCCAGGAGGACCACCAGCTGCTGGTAAGCGACCAAACCGTGCGAAGAAGGTTACATGAAGTTGATCTTCATGCTCGAAGACCATTGCGTGTTCCAGCATTGCGACGTGGCAATCGCGGTCGGCGGCTTTCGTGGGCTCGGGAGCATTTACCATGGAGTGACGAACAATGGTCTTTGGTGCTGTTCACCGATGAGTCCCGGTTTGGGTTTCACCCGGATTCACGAAGAACACGCGTTTGGAGAGCTCCAGGGAGAGTTAGCCGTCTACGGCACCCTCAGGAGGTCCACCCATACCAAGGCGGGACAATCATGGTGTGGGCAGGAATTCGTCTTGGCGGACGAACCCAACTCGTTTGGATCCAAGGCAGCATGACTGCACAAAAATACCACGAGGAGGTAGTAGAGCCCGTTATTGTCCCACACAGAACTCAAATAGGCCATGAATTTCTACTCATGCACGATAATGCTCCTTGCCATACGGCGCGGCTGGTATCGACCGCTCTCCGAGAGCACGATATTCAAGTTTTGGATTGGCCTGCACAGTCGCCCGACTTAAATCCTATCGAGCATGCCTGGGACATGTTACAACGAAAAGCTTTGAGAGATTTTCCACCAAATTTGACGACTGAACAACAACTTTACGAACACTTGCAAAGGACATGGGACCTCATACCGCAGCAAGACATTGACAATTTAATTTTAAGTATTAACAATCGATGTCGATGTGTAATCAATGTAAGAGGTGGCAACACTGATTATTAATGATTAGATTTTACAAGATTTTTTCCATTTTTATTAAAATTAATAGTTTTTTAAGAAGAAATGTTTGTTGTTATCATACTAATTTTCCATGATGATTAAAAAAATTTTTTTTTTTATTTAAAACAAAAAAAAACACGAAATGTTTTTTATTTTTATTAAAGACCTTAAAATAATCTATGATTCTTCTATTTACTGTATCAGAAAATTCTTCATAGATTTTTAGATATTTGATGAAATATAAAATATCCCTAGACTATGTTGATGTGTGTATTTTCTTGGGTTTACGCGAATGTTACACATTGAAATTAAACTACAGTTTACGGATTTTATCGCGTTATACTGTTTTCACTGGTGATTAGTTATTATATTACATTTAAACCGAATGATCTAAAAACTACATTTTTATAACTAGTCGACGTTTCGAATTCTTTACAGGATTCATGTTCACGGCAGACTGAGGTGATATTTGTCTTTGTCTTGAATTTAAAAGTTATCTCGAAGTACCCGAACATTTTTCAACTATTGGTGTTACTATCTACGCAGAATGTGCTCACTGTGTCTTGATGTCTTCTGGTGACTTTCTCCTTGGGTTTCATTAGCCTGATAATAGGGTCCCAAGCTGGAGGAACATTCCAACCATCTTCCCTATTGAAATTAGGATGTTTTTTAATTTCAATAGCTTCACGTATCATTCTTGGAATAAACTAGTTTTCTTTTGCGAGTATCTGTGGTTTATCAAATCGCTGGTAATGGTTGGTTCCTCGTTCTACATGTTCACACACAGCAGACTTCGTCGAGCGTTTGTGTTTAATGTCAGCTATTTGTTCCTTTAGTCGAATGCCTATGCTTCTCTTGGTTTGTCCAATGTATGAGAGCCCACACTCACAGTCTATCTTGTAAACCCCGGCCTCATGTAAGGGTAACTGACTCTTGACAGATGGTAATAATTGGCTTATCTTCGTTGGCGGCTTGTAGAATGTTTTGATTGAAGCTCGCTTCAATATGTAGCCAATCTTGTCGGTCACGCCCTTGATGTATGGGAGGACAGCAGGTTGTCTTTCTACTGTGGCTGGCTTGTTCTTCGGGGATCTGTGACGTTGGCGCGGCGGTCGGAGCTTGTTGTCTTGCAGAACTTGCTTGACATGTTGAAGCTCGGCGTCCAGGTGTTTCTTGTCACAGATCCCCCGGGCTCTCTGAAACAAAGACATTCCCACGGTAGCTAACTGTTTAGGATGGTGGTGAGATTCACCGTTTAAGTACCTATTTGTATGTGTCTTTTTCCTATACACGGTGTGGCTCAAAGAGTTGTTTTTGTTCCTGATAACAAGTACATCTAAGAAAGCTAAAGAATTGTTTACCTCTAATTCCATTGTAAATTTGATGTGGTGATGAATATAATTAAGATGGTCTAGGAATACATTAACACTATCTGTTGGTAAAATTGTAAAAGTGTCATCTACATACCGCTTGTAGAACCTCGGTGTGATGGTGGCAGTCTGCAGGGCTCGCGCCTTGAAGTCCTCCATGAAGATGGCAGCAACAACAGGCGATACTGGAGAGCCCGTTGCTACACCGTCTACTTGTATGTAGTATTTCTCATCCCATAACAGATAGCCAGTTGTTAAGCAGTTTTTCAATATTTCTGCATATTCCTCAGGCATGTTGTTCTCTATTAGCTTCCTTCTAGTTATTTCAATACAGTCATGTATTGTAAGCATGTGAATAATGACTGTACATCAAAACTAACCATAGTTTCCTTGTCAGAGAGATGTAGGTGTTTTATTTCACTGACAAAATGGTAGGAATCCTTTACATGCGCTCTCGTCTTGCCTCTGAGTGGCGTGAGAATCTTTGCAATGTGTTGAGCCAATCTGTAGGTTGGTGCCCCTATTTGACTGACTATAGGGCGCAGTGGAGAATTTTCTTTGTGTATTTTCGGTAGACCAATTGAGGAGGTTTTGCACACGATGGTATTAAGTATTTCACGTCCAGATTCAGCTGTTCGGAGTATTTTACTTATAGTTCCAAACAGAAACATAACGTACAAAAGAAACTTACATTAAATCCTGCCATAAAATAAATCAATTGTGGTGCGGAAAATAAGAGATGACCATGCTTCAGATCAAATCGATTGCAAGTTGCATTTAACAGAATCAACCACCAAAGAAAAGCATTTACAGTAATTTTGTTCGATTTGCAATTAATGTAGGAGAGATTCTTTATATTTCAACTGTATGGTTGGCCTAGTGGCTTAAGCGACCGCCTGACGTTGCGCCGAGTATTATGGATTCGATCCCCACACGAAACAGAAATTGGTGTGAATTTTGTGTCTGTTGTTAATTGTATGTTTGTATAGTTCTTTGTATGTTTCTTTGTTCTTCTTCTTTTAATTTTTTTACATATTACAATGAAAGCTATGGCAATGCTGACAACTTCGTTATTCATCGTAATCGATAACCAATCTAACGGTATAATCGGCGGACCGCCAACGCCGCCGCCTCTTCCTACGCCACTGCGCCTGTGTGCGAGATCTGTGAAGCGCCTTTTTGGCATCCTTTTTCGAAAAATAACTGTTATAATTAACGCATATCTCGGCGCGCAGGGCTATCACCCTGGCGCCTGTGTGCGCCGCGCACATTGCACATAGGGACGGTTCGGCCCTGTAACCAATCACAAAGTGTCACCTCACGAGCGTTCTACACAACTGTCACAACTGGAATGATGCGTGGCTTTCTTCGATGGCGGCGGCACGGACGCCCGCCAAAAGCCGGCGGCACGAGCCGAAGCCGGCGGCATGCCGCCGGCACTGTGTAGCAGCGTTGAGAGGCATCTAAGGCAATTACATAAAACCAAGCAACACAAACCAAAAGCACCTTTGGTAAAAGACAGCAAACTTGACGTCAAACCTACAAGGCCTAAAGTCCAATAGCGGACTGCGAAAGACTGTGTGATGATGACCAATAATAAACAACTCTGCAGTTTTGATATATATATGGTTCGGGCCGGACAATGGATGGAGTTAAGTGTATGTAAGTTAGGATAGTATACATCAATCACTCTTATCAATTTCGAAGAAAAACCGAGACAAGAAAGCTATGATTTAGAATTTTGTTATAGATCTAGGTTTATTTAAATTCTTCTCAATCTGCAGATACCGCATTCATACGGTGGTATTGTAGTACTAACTACCGTCTCGTGTGGTTCCGTGTTCTGGCATACAAACAGTGAATACTTTTACAAATTACAGAGTAATTACTCGGATCAGTCGCATAAGAACACGGAGGCGGCACCCGCGCCTCTACACGGCATGGGTGCACAGTACCTGGACCCCGCCCCATACGTGAACGCCGTCAGCGTGCCCGGGGTACTGCCGCTCTCCATACCACCCCTACCCATCGTCGTCTCGTCCGACCAAGCTCAGATACAGGTATGACTCGCCAAAATCGACAACGCATATCCAAATATTATTCAATAATACTCTACGTAGATATAGTCCTAATTTTGCGATTAAGTAAAGCATGATCCTTTCAACATGTGTGCATCTACTTTAAGTTTTCCAAGTAGACGATTCCCCCGAGCGTTGCCTTTAAGTGCACCGTATTGCATGATACAAGTTAGTGGCTGTGGCAGGAGCAGTTGCAACGCAAACACGAGGAGTTGCAGCAAATGATTGTCAGGCAGCAAGAAGAACTGCGGCAGGTAAAGGAACAATTGCTGTTAGCCCGGCTTGGCATCCTGCAACCGTTGATCAACGTGAGTATTATATTATCTGTGTGTTGTCACCATAATTATTTTCGATGGACGTTCGCTTTTATCATATTTGCCTCTATGCGATGACTTTACTATGTGCTATTTATTTTTTTATTGTGAGCGTATTCGCTTTGCTTGATAGTACACCGGTCACATTAATTCTAAGAATTTATACCTATGTAAATTTGATATATGAATTTGCTGTCATTGTCTGACAAAAATTAAGTTATTTTAGCAAATAAAAGCAATACAAATTATTAAAATTTATAAAAAAGCAGTAAGTTTTGGTTTTTTCATCTACAATAGACATAAACGATTGTTTTTTTAAAGATTTAAATACTGGTGTCATGTCATATCGTAAAATTCAATATTTTATTAGTGTAGTTTTTAAGCTGAACATAGTAAAGTCATCAGTAAGACGGCCATCAGTATTTAGCGATCTCATTCTATTGTTGTTGTGATTTTCATATATGTACATAATTATTGTTATTGTACCATCATCATACTACCTAGCAATCAAATATCTAATATATCACCAAGTCTAATATCACCAAGTCAAATTCACCAAAATAAACTGCTTTTTATTGCCAAATTTAATAGAGTAGCAAATAATTCTACAGGTATTAGGAACGTTCACATAGGTTATAAGTTATAACATTATATTCCATCTAAATCATATTACTAGATACTATTTGGACGGCGAATGTTTGTGAAATAGGATGGATGAATTTTTGTTACTCTTTCGCGCAAAAATACTGGGCGAATTTTGATGCATTTTTTGTCTTGATAAGCGATATCCACGCGAAAAGCATTCGACATTGAATACTCGTTTGCAAATTGTAAGTTAATACACTGAGATTGGTCTAAACTATGGAATATCGCAATCACTCTGGATTGGTCAACCAGTCCTTAGAAACTCTATAATTTTGTCAAATATGGCTAAATTAAAAAGCGTGGCGAATCTGTTAATTTCAAGATGACCATAGTGGTGATGATTAGACCCAATCTTCATCGTGTATGTGTCATAATTGCCATACAAGCAGTCACCGTTGCCTTTATTGTTTAGTGCTCACTGATATTGCAAACACAATGTCACTTAATACTTACGTTTTGCTGTTAATGAGCCTGCGAAACCATAAGTCTGTTCTGAGCGTAGGCACCGTGTGAGGTTGGTAATATAATTCTCAATCTATGATTGATTTGGCAATAAAAATCAATAGCTATATATACGTCACAAATTATAATGCATTTATCAATAAATTTAAAGGTCCAAGGGCCGTATGTGAATCCCGAGGAGATACAACAGAACCAGCGTTTACCGGCACAAATAGTTTATGAGGGGGGCTCTACGAGAGCCATCACTGGCTACCCGCCGCAACACCCTCCGCACTCGAACAACCACCACCAACACATGCCGCAGTAAACCACGCGGTACCTGACACACCGTGCCGTGCCCCTGTGGCCGGCCAACCCCTCCACCCCTCACGATATTTATAATTTGTTATTTTTAATCTAGTTCGAACACGTACGTATACATTACACTTGCCAATTTGTATTGTATTATAAATAAGTTCGTTGCAGCTGATTATGACACATTGAACATCATCATCGATGTGTACACTATAATACCTCGGGTATCGGACGCTGGTAGTAAATTGACACCCGCGTATGTCCATGTATACAGCATTCAATTGGTAATTTATATTATATTAAGTACGTCACTATTCGTACTAATATATATTTACCCTAACGAACTATACAGTTCTGTGAAACAACTGTTATACGAGCTATAGATTTGATTATTATTTATAGATATTTTATTCACACACTGTTTCTTATTTACTATTTTTTTGTGAAAATGGCTGTGCATCTAACAAAATATTTAAGTTAATATAAATATAAAATATACACGTTTGTTTGAAGTGGTGGTGATGTTATTATTATGTAACTGTTTTTATATTCACGGCCTGTCACTATGTATCGTTCGAACTCATAAATTTAGTTTGTTATCTGAATCAAGAAGCCAAAGTGTCGTTGTGTTGCGTTCTCCACGTCTACATGTTTGATTCGGAATTAACGTGCCATTGTAGCGCTCCAGGCGTTTCACAGGAACTTCATATATTGTAAATTAATAGTTTTACTATTTTTGATCTCGTTACTTAGCGACTAGGTAACTAATATCGTGTTTATTTTTTGTGGACAGTGCATCGTCACCTGTGAAATGTCTGTCGTTGGTCTGTTTTCTTTTATTTACAAATCAAAGTTTACGTCAAAATAAAAATAGTGTAAATATTATTTGACTTGTTTTAGATAAATTATATAAATTGGGTTTTTACACTATACTTATACATAATATAATTTTGTTACATGTTTCATTTTTATAGTGAATGATTTTGTTCTATGCAATCGCGTTATTATATTTATTACGTTGTTATTATTTTGGTTCAGTTGGTTCATTCATATTTTATTTGAGAGTATAAAATTTATGTTGTAATTGATTTTAGTGAACATTAAAAATTAATTTGGTAATCGGGCCTTGTTACATAATATTCGGTCGTTAATCTAATGTTGAGTACTGTATAGTCATTCTTTGGACTCAAAATTGTAATGACCGTCTAAAATTTAATTTAAAATGAATAAAGCGAGTGGCCAGTATGTTGGTAGTTTGTATAAATTGTTGGAAACAGAGATCCCCACGCCGAATGAATAAAAGCAGCGCATAAAGAAAACTTTAAAATTATAGCGTCGTTTGACTCGTCGAAAAGTTTCTAACTACAATCGAGGCGTAGAATTCGCAGTTCATACGCGCAGGGCCGAAAGTTGTAAGGTACAGCAGACTTTACTTTGATGATCGAATCAGGTCTAGAATGAGTTTATTATACAATCAATCATCGTCACATCAAAGCTGTTATGTTATACACGCTCCAAAATCATCAGCGCGTCAAAAGAGGCGATTCATGTCATCGTAAAATCAACTCATACTAGGCCCTCCAAATACAACGAGCCGCATTGAATTCATGTGAATGTAAACTATTCGAATGCGCAAGTATATTTTCGTTGATGTAATGTTTGATGTTATTTGTTTTTGGAATTTATACACGCTGTGTAAACTGACGGCTGATAAGAATTCGGCATGTGGTTCTCTTTATTCTGTGACATTGCATTACATATTAGGGCTCGATTCCACTAGCACCTCTCGGTTTCACTATCGTCGAGGCCACCATCCACCGTACGGCGTGAACATCGTCAAAAAACGAGCGCTGTGTTCGGCATTTGAACCGAGCATCGCGTCCACGCAGTGTCGAACCTCTACGCTGTAACAGGAGTGGGATTGAAACCTTAATGTCAGTTTTGGATATAGTTTTAGATAATTTTATTAATTATAAATGTCTGTAGAGCTAATGGGTAAGTTGCAGTATATTCAACTATGTATGCGAGTATAAGGGTGAGTCAGCCATATTATATTTATCACAATACATTTTCTAATGGCCAAAACTAATAATTAATCTATATTATTGACATAAAATTATCTCACTAAATCCGGAGTAGATTTTTGACGGTACTAATGCAAGGGAATAAAGTGCTGAATCGCCTATAATATATAAAATAGTGCTCACTAATAGTGCTGGTTAGCGCAAATGGTAGTTAGTTCAGTGCGAGTCTTTCGGGTTTATGGGAATATTTACGAAAAATAATCTTTGAAATTTGGAAACGTTATGGGATAAGTTATTGCTTTATGTGAATTGAATTTTCTGAAATTAATGTATGATCGTCTACTACTGATGTTTCTTATTCGGATGTAAAGTTTATTAAAATCAAAGAAAATCAAGGTTTATTCTAAATTAACTAAAATCAAATATTGAACCGAATAAGGAATAAATATTTTTGGGCTAAAATGAAAAACAATATACGAAGTAGGACATACCTACATACATTTTTGATATGAAAGAAAAAAGAAATGATTTTATATTGATGTTATAAAACTTCAGGTTGTATGAGTTGTTGTTACATGTCATTGAATGTGGGTTTTGCATTAATTATTATTTTTCGGCGTCTGGATGCACTTATTCTGTGTTGAAGAATGACTCTAAAGTTGTATAGCTGACTGTACTTTTAAATTGATATACGGATGTTTATTTTCCATTTTGCCTTTTTTGACGTGAAATAATAAGCTACAAGCATGTGTGAATACATCGGAATATAAAATAATACACCTTTAGATATGTGCGTGTAGAGTTTTGAGATGACTGTTTTGTTGTACTCCCGTTTTCTGTAGCTGTTTATTTCATGTTCGCGGTATGTGTATATTTGAATTATTTGTGAGTACTGACAATCGGTTTTCTGACGAAGTTCCATACAATATTTTATATATTTTTATTAGTAAATGTTTATTTAATGTAAGAGTTCGGTTAGCTATTATTTAAGTGACGGCGGCTGTCAGTTGCCAATGCCTCTGTACAATATAATTAGTTACATAACTAACTTTATGTTTAGTATCATTCATTTACTTGGGTTATCCGTAATATTTATATAGTTTAAAGATATAAGATTAATTATCAGTACCGTCTTATTACCAAAAAAGCAATGATTTTTTTAATAATCATTTTTGACATAATTACTAAAATTGTGGCCAATAAATGTACTAATGAAATTTTAATCTTGTATTTTAATTAAATGAACTAATTTTATTTCTATCTGTTATATGTTTGTTGATAAATCTAATTAAATGAATCACTGCAACAAATAGGATTTAGGATAAGCTGCATAATCATTGTTCGTATTTGTAATTCTAGATAGGACTTAGAGTGCGGCCAGATACTTGGTGCATCGGCGACCGGTAGGTTCATTACATCTATCGGTTTACTAAAATTAGACATTATTCGGTCAAAAACCAAGTTTATTCTGATGGCTACCGTGTTTGTGTTACACGCGCGCAAACATCCAGTCGTGACGCAAAGTTCTGAGGCTGCATTAATTTGTATCTTCACCTCGGTCTCGCTCCCGCCCTGCTCACCTCTGTGGCCAAGGCAGTCTTATAGGCCTCAGAAGTGTTACCGTGGACATCGCCGTTGCGTTCTTATTGATATATCTTATCCTTTGCCTTCACCAACTAGATGCGTGTTTGCACAAGAGAAGACATCGCATTGTAGCATTGTAGTGCGGTGCACCACAATGTCCTAATTATTTTTGACACTTGCTGTGACCGGATGGCAACTTTTTTGTAAGAACTCGGTAGAATTTCTCGGTTTTCTCAAGTATAACTTAACCTTGTTGTCCTTTACTGATGTTTTCTTATACGGGGAAATGAAATGGCCGCGTTCTAAGCACAGGCATACATGAACATTTTAGTTCAGTGTTTCCCAAAAAAAGTATTGTTGAGTGTCACTTCCAGCTAAGCATCGACCCCCTATCTCCCATGTAGTTGTATTACGTACTGTAAAATGTCTCTGTTCTAGTTTTACGCGCGTTGCTATTCGACAAACGCATCATAATCTAGCACATAATCTGATACAGGGATTTTATAGAAATGCAAGTTTAAAACACTTTTCGCAGGTAATTCGTGACATCACAGAGGAAAGGACTCTGCTTTTCGTCTGTGATGAAAGCATCGGTTACGTTATCAACAAGGCTGTATTAGTCATGTGATTTTGACTAGTATAGTAACTAATTGGGAAACATTGCTTTGGCAAACACATTGTTCCTCAACCTTTTTTATCCGCACGATTGTTCCAGCTCTTATCTTAATTACCGCCTTATTGCTTAAGGTGTGAAATGACGAGCTGACGCGGCCACTTGAAACCGCGCGAGCTCAATAAATTAGTTTTGTGCATTCTTTGCTTACCTCTGTGAACACAAGTTATGTTTTATTTCAAGGTAATGAATGGCTCTTTCTTCTTATCGTACCGCATACGCTATGTTTGAATAGAGTGTTTATATTATGCGAGCGGCCGAACCGGATTCTATTGTAAACAATGACGCCTTTTAAGTCACAAGTCAGAACCCTGTAAGTTCAATATAAGATTTTAAACAAGTAACACCTCTCCTTTGCAAATATAGAAATATTAAATTGGTTGGTATCTATTCAAAGGTTTCGTTTCATGGTAGCCAGTACATTTAATGTCTTTTATTTGGCTATGGACCTTTGGGTGTGTGAAGTAGTTCCACCAGTTCACAGCACTTGTCTCAAGCGCACATTGAACATCGACCCAGCTATTATGATTACGCGGACACCATGAATCACAAGTTGAATTATCCTAATTAACATGCAATATCTTAAACAATCTCTCGGTCCTTCTCCTATTTTTAGTTGTCAGTCCATCTGTCGGACTCAGGGTTGAGGGATGATGATTCAGATTAGATTTTCTTACGTATGTATGGCCGGTAATAAATACCAAATACAATTCTAGTAGTTTGAACTAAGTAATGTTATATATATATGTTATGTATAGTCTTATTGTACGGTATGTTGCGTATGTTGTGTGACGACTGGCAGGGCAATATAATATTGATTGTTTTATCTCCCTTTGCGATTGTAACAACATTTTCGTTTTGGAAACTGGTTAAATTGCATTTAGATGTCTCAAGTTAAATATTAGTAATGGTCGGTAATGTTATACCGTGCCTGTCACACGAAAGCCTAATGTTCAAATGGGTTGAGGGACACGTAAAAATAAGCAGTGAAGAACGCTCTAGTATGTCACATGTATCTAAATAGTTACCTCTTTGAACTATGTGACCTTGTATTTTGCGTTTTCCTGAACTTGTGTACCTACATTTGCCGTTTAGTTTTGATATTGTTAGTTTTATTTAGCGTGCTTAATATTTAAGTGTATATATATTTGAACGGGTAACGTGTAAATAGCTGCCGCTCACGTAAGCCTACGAAGCGTGGTGTTGTTTTGTGCGTATTGTCGTGAATTGTTGTGCGTTGTTACCTGATCTTGCTGCTAATATCATTGTAACGAATTATCTAGCTAAATATACTATTGTTAGCCGCTATCCGACGATACGCTGAAATGATACCACTCTAAAACTATTCAATTGTGTCAATTTTTTCTTTTCAAATGTTGCCTATAATTAATAATTAAATGGTTGAACGCGGTCATTAGATAATTAATCGAACCTCATCGGTACTAAAGACATATAAAAAATTGGACTGTCAGTACTAAAGTCGTAAATTGGTAATTATTTCATATTCGACAAATTTTAAACTACAAGCAAGAAAATGTATAATGACAATGCATAGCTAGGCCGCGTTCAACCTACAATGTCAGGTATTTAATAATTGATGACTGTTTGTAGGTAGTGATCACAAGTTACATCTGATGAGTTCGGAGCTTAAGTGCAGCTAATTGCGGTGTTGTGGTATTTTACATGATAAAATTGTGTAAAACTATAATAATTGTAGTACTTCTACTGCGTAGTTGTTACGCAGACGGCAAAATTTAAGAAATTACGAATTTTATTATCTAATTAATCTTCTATGATCTGATGTATACACCGATATTTATAAATATTTTTCTACGTGTGTAGTTTGGTATAAAATTTACACAAATTTTGATGATAGTATAAATTTTGGAATCAATAAAATTCTTACTGTATTTTTTTTATGTCTACTATCCATATAGACTTGTAAGACTTTGTAAAGTGACGAGTCCACGACACCGCTTGCTATTCATAACTTTGTTGCCTATTTTGTAATTTAAATGTAAAATGTAAAACAACAGGTAAAGAACGTACAGGGTATTGCCAAATGGAAACGTTCGTCGAGAAAGTGATATTGTGAGTTAGATTAGTTCAGTGCAGAGACACTTTGGAAAGATTCAAAATAAATCAAAGATATGTACTACAGAACAACTCTTTTATTTATTCCTCAATTATTATAGAACAAACAAACTCCTAGATGTAACAATAAATACATATAGTAACACTTATAGCCTACGTAGCTTACATTAGGTACAAATGCTTATTTACAGATACCTACTTCATAAGGTCGGACCATCTATTCAGCTAGACTAGGACATGTTCCTTAGGAACTATTCTTCACTATATTACTCTTTTTTATTCATATTATATTATCTTATCGCCTAGTTTGTAGTAACATATAATTTAACAGTTTCATCATATGAACTGTTGGGAGAAGCTCATATAGGTTGATATTAAAATATTTGTGGTCAGATAATACCTTATGTAATGTGACACCCGGACGCAAAATGTCTTCTTGTGTTTGGTTTTTTTTTTGGCCTGGCTATTTTGGCCTGGTTAACTTTTCATAATGACAACTTTGTAAAATCAGTATTTTACTTTTAATTTACTAATCAATATAAAGGTGCAAGTCCGAGATGGGCTGCTGACTGCAACCGCAGGCGACATTGCGGCTAGCGGCTGTTCACTGTAGTATTGCCTGCGGTCGTGGTTGCTTCTATTCCCTAGATTAGTGGCGTCGCTTGCCGTCTGCGGTTGCAGTTTGCGGTCTGCACCCCATCTCGGACTTGCACCTTTAAACTGAGTAGACGGACCTCTGCTTCACAGTGCTCCTATTTTTTGGTACTGGGTCACAAGAAAACTTAACATAAACTATTGAGCTAGCAACGAAATAAATGAATCTTGTAACGTATTTACAATGTTGTCATTATTAGAAGTTGACTTTATGCGAATTTGTCGATTTAAAAAGTGGACCAGCTACCATGTTTTCTCCCACCAACCCACAATGGGTTCGGTTCACATTTTACGAAGTTAACATTATGAGCATAAACTGATATAACTCGAATGGGATTGGTTTGCCGCAACCAATGGGTATAATATATATATATAAAATGTAAACTCATTTTAATATATTCCAAATACCAAAACAAATCGATTCTAGAATAAATGCTTAAAATTACCTACCTAATTTATTTATATTATTCGAAATCCCATTCATATTTTAATCATTACAATCAGGTAAAATAAAATAAAGTAAAACCACAACAAAATCACTATCATTGGGACAGCCTTGCGGCCCTAATTACGCTTTAGTTCAACAGTAGAAGGTCTTCGCAGAAATCGCCCTTAATATCTGCTTAAATACAGAATAATTTTCCCAGAACATCACAAAATGTTATTTCGATAGTATTGAGCAAATTGAAGCCCCATTTTCAAGTAAAAGCGTCTTATTCCTCGTCAATGTAGACATCTTTCAAACCATATTCTGTCCTTTGCACATCCTATAGTAATATCCTCGCATGGATATCAGTTCCTGGTGGTTTCCACGCTCCACAATTCTTCCTGCAAACAAAAGGGAGAGAGCTGTTATTGGCCATGCTGTAGAAGGTAATCACAAGTGACATCGGTTTTGGTTGGTAGGTATTATAATGTCCTGTCGAGTGAGTGGCATGAGATGATACCTACGTGATATTCTTGGCATTGGCGTATTACATAGTTTTCAAAAAGCATAATAAAATTATTGACCTAGCGTTGAATTTAATACTTTCGCCTTACAGCCCGGCGTTTGCTTTCTGGTCTGATCAGATTTGAGAGAATATTAGCTTTTCCACAGAGCGACTGACATGTGACCTCCGCAACCCAAAGTGGTAGCGATATTACATTGGTTAGACCAGTGTCAGTTTAGGCGAGGGTGATAGCGGGTACGCGATTACTAATAATTTAATAGGCACGCACATAAGTTCGAAAAGTCAGTGGTGCGCGGATTTAAATCTGATACAGTCTGTTGATATCTCGACACGTACTAAGCATAACTCGTTAAATGGCACTTAAAGAGTAATAGGTACCTACTATTGTTGCATTTTAGTGATCTATGACCTCGATTCTATAGAACAGACCCAAAAAAAAGCAATTATATTATTTCTGATAACAAAAGGATATACCTACAGGTAGGTAGATATACCTACACCTACGCGTGAGGCTAAAAATGTTAGAAGAAGTATGATTGATTTTGTAATTGTAGATGAACGTATGAGAAAGAATGTGTTAGATACAAGGGTGTATCGACGGATCGATATCCACACAGACCACTTCTTGGTGATGAGCCGGATAAGTGGGTTCTTTAAAGGATGGCGACACCGAGAAAATAATGAAAATAGGGTCTTGGAAAGAATAAAAGTAGAAAATCTGCCAGAGAAAGAAGTGAAAGATGAGTATAAGCGAAGATTGATAGCAAGATTTGAGAGGTTCGATGGCATAAATGATATGGGAAGATTAATGGCAATCTTTAAAAGAAGAGATAGTATGTGTAGCGTCTGATGTATGTGGTGTGATCAAGAGAAGGAAAATACGAAAGGTAAAGAATACACGGTGGGACAAGGATGTACAATCACCAGTGTCAGACATGATGAAAGCTTGGTTAGATTGGTTGGCGGCCAGAGCAAATGAAAGAGTGGGAAAGGCAACGAGTGATGACATAAATGAAGCAAGAAAGGAGTTTGTTAGGTCAAAAAAAAAATTGTGAAAGAAATTGTTAAAAGGAAAAGAAAGATGAGTTTGATAGCAGACTATCTGAAGGTTTCCGGAGAAACATAAAGTTTTACTGGAAATCCGTTCGTGCAGTTCGAGGAAGAACTCAATCCTCAGAATACACGTCAATCAGAGATACAAAGGTACTCTGTAACTCTGTGATATAGCTATCCCTTAGGGTTGCGGAGGCAGGCCATCTCTCTGTAGAAAAGCTTAAATTCAGTCAAATCCGGTTAGACTAGAAAGCGGACCCTGGGTTCTAATTGGGCTAACCCTAGAAGGATGATAATAGCATCGAAACGGTCTAAAATTGGGGACCCAAGGAGGAGAAGAGAACTTTTTTCAACGTGAGTAATAGGTATTTAAAGCCAGAATTGAAATTTGAAAGTAATTCGATTTTTTGAAGTAATAGTGAATAAAAATTTCGCACCTACTGGGATTAAGTTCTAAGCCAGTGGTTAATTGGGTGAATGGCTAATATACTTATGATTAAACAACGAAATATGGTGTTTTCTTTACTTAATTAGTTTAGCACATACGCTATTACAGAGGCAAACATTATATTTCTTTGATTTCTTACCACGCATTACTCTTGATGTGTCTCTTATTCTAAATGTTTAGCGTAAAAGCTCCATTGCATATCGTTTTAAGAGGCAGTTAAGCTTTGAATTTCCTTTTTTGTTCCCATGTAAAACTACGTATTTAGCAAATATACATAAAAGTTGAGCGTTGATTCCAATTAAAACGCCTTAAGTGCTATTTAAAGAAGAAGTCTATGTGCCAATTTTTGTATTGATAGCTGCCGTATTGGAGGAGTTATTGTCGTTTAAACTTTCAATTCGCTCTCCTGTAAAATTTGCTATTTTCAGTTAGTAAGTTATGCTTAGGAGGTGTCGATCTCTACTATATAGGCCATCGCTGATTTAATGTACCTATTCAAAGTAATTACGTCCTAACTACGGGGTAACATGTGAAAGTAATGAGGGTGAAGGAGCTAAACGAACAAGATCTCTTGTCTCGTTGGAGTAAAGCAAAAGTGGGGTCACCGAATGACACGTGGCTGAGTGATAGGTTGATTTTTGTAGGGTAGCAAACAGGTGACAAATTCATCGAATCAAGGGTTTGCCCGATTTGAAGTTGTCGAGCAAAGCATCTGTAGAGTGGTGGATGGGTATTTTTTCTGGGCTGTGAAGCTGGTAAATTCTCAAGACAAATCAGATCTCTCCGGTCATGATCATGGCTATCTATGCTTCTTGACACCACGTGTTTATGCTACTGGAGGTCAGCCATTAGATCCTTGGTCTGAGAACTGTCTTATTAACAATTGCTCTAGATACAGGGTAAATAAAAATCCGAGCAATAATAGAAATCGGATCTGAGTAAACACGGATGTGGTTGTCACGAATATTAGTTTAACTGGTCGATGCCATTCAATGTATATTTAACTCTATTTTGAATAATTTCTTACCTTTGTCTAAAACACAGATTAGATCAGCATTCTTGATTGTAGTAAGGCGATGTGCAATTGTAATGCAAGTGCGTCCCTCAGCTGCTTTGTCCAGCGCTTCTGACACGGCCTGTGAACACAGAATGCTTATGTTGGTAGTAATGGACTTTGGTCGTGGCTCCACCTGTGTGGATGTCTGTTGTCGCGTTAAACGTATTGTTACGAGCTGGGGTTCGACGATAAATTAAAAATCACTATGCCACTAAACTGTACTTTATTTACTAACACAAACACTATACACACTTATTTACACTACTAGTAAAAACACACTTATTTCACACTTAATTCTCAACACTAATAAAACTCCACTAAACACTTCCGAATTTTTTCCCTTCGCTTCTTGTTTATCGCTTCGATATTCAATTGTAACTGTCCGGTCCGTTCGCTTTCGCTCTATTTATACTGGCCGGATAACATCACTAGAGCATTCTAGATGCTTCTACAAAACTGTCGAAATAATCGCGAACAGTCGATACTCGATACAGCAACGCCATCTAGTACAGAGTAGCTGAATTACCTTTAAACCACCGATACGTTCAATCTCTTCTAGTACCCCCATTCACCGATAGATGGCGTAACACTGCCCCCCTCTTAAACGTGTTCGTCTCGAGCATCGTTGGACCCATGGTAACGAGCCAACCGGTCCACATGAACTATCTTCGGTGCACCTCGCGACCCCTTCTGGATTCGATAGGTAACGTCGTTCATCCTGGTAATTATGCGATATGGCCCGTCCCATCTGGCTTGTAACTTAGGCGATTTGCCTTTGCTTCGTACTGGGTTATGAAGCCACACGCCTTTGTTGTTTGCCTTCCGGTCGTAGCGAGTCTTCATCTTCTCAGACATCTGTTGTCCAGATTCCCTAATGTGCTCGTATACGTCGTTCATCCTGTTGCGTAGCTCGGTCGCGTAATCCGTTACATTGCGTGGAGATTCTGGTGGAATACCGGTGATTAAGTCAGCTGGTAAACGTAGTTCTCTACCGAAATTGGCAAAAGCTGGTGTTACTCCTGTAGTTTCGTGGACCGCACTACGATATGACAGAAGAAATGGTTGGATGTGCTTGTCCCAATCTCTTTGTTTGCTCTCCACGACCTTCGCCAGGTACCTTTCCAGTGATTGGTTAAATCGTTCAACCATGCCATTTGATTGCGGGTGATAAGCCATGGTCCTGGTTTTATGTGCACCCATCACGCGACAAGTCTCCTTGAACACCTCAGATTCGAAGTTTCGGCCTTGATCGTTTTGGATTTCCAAGGGCACCCCGAACCGACAGAAGACTTCATGCACCAGCTTATCGGCCACTGTGGTAGCTTCTTGATTTGGGATTGCAAACACTTCAGGCCACTTCGTGAAGTAATCCATCACAACCAGGAAGTATTTGTTTCCGTCCTGGCTCTCAGGATACGGCCCAGCGACATCCAACGCTATACGCTCCCATGGGGCTCCCACATTGTACACCTTTAATGCACCTCTGCTACGGGTATGTGGCCCCTTCACAGCCGCACAACTTGTGCATTTGCGGCACCAATCCTCGACGTCATCCCGACAATGGAGCCAATAAAACCGCTCCCGGATATAAGTAAGCGTCTTCTTAACTCCCATGTGACCTGCTGAAGCACCATTGTGATAGAGCTGCATGACTTCCGGCACCTTAGTTTTGGGCACTACGATTTGCAAATGGCACTGGTTACCGCGAGCGTTTTCCCATTTGCGGCACAGAACTCCATCCTGGACAACCAAGCTTTCCCACTGTGCCCAATAACTTTTGGTGATAGGGCTCATTGCTGCGATATCACTCCATTTGGGCCTAGGAGCGTCTGATTTCTTCCATTCGAGAATCGGCTGTATATCCTTGTCGTCTTGCTGAGCACTCTGCAAAGCTTCTTTCCATTCGTCGCTCAGATCTGTCTTCAACATCCTCACTAGTGCTGCCTACTTTGCTTCCTGTCGGCTACAGTGCTTGCACTGGTCGGGACACGGCCTACGCGATCTGCGTTACCATGAGACTTGCCGCTGCGATGTTGTATTACAAAATCAAACTCTTGCAGTAGTTCAATCCATCTAGCTACTTGTCCTTCTGGGTCCTTAAATTGAAGTAGCCATTTCAGCGCTGCATGGTCGGTTCGCAGGTGGAATTTACGGCCCAACAAGTATTTGTTGAAATGCTGCAATGTCTTTACTACAGCCGAATTCCCGCCTGGTAACGCAGTAGTTTCTTTCGGGTTTGGATAAGGCCTTGCTGAAGTATGCTATAACAACTTCTTGATCACCCTTCTTCTGTGACAGCACGCCGCCAATTCCGGTGTTACTGGCATCTGTGTCAACTATGAATTCGTGCTCATTGTCAGAGTAGCCTAGAATAGGTGCAGTACACAGATGTTCCTTGAGCTTCTGGAATGCAACGTCACAGCTCTCATTCCAACAGAACTGTACTCTGTCTCGGTGAGCTTATGAAGAGGTCGAGCAATGTCAGCAAAGTTCTTCACAAACCGTCGTGCGTTTTGTTCTCTGGAACTGGCCATTCCTTCACGGCAATGATCTTTTCCGGGTCAATTTGAATACCGTTCTCCGAGACCACATGTCCTAGAAAGTTCACTTGCCGTCTGAATAACGCGCATTTCTTCGGACTCAGCTTCAAATTAGCTCCTCGTATCTTTGACAGCACTTGTTCCAAGTTTCGAAGGTGATCCTGGAAGGTGCGCCCCACGATGATGATGTCATCCAAGTAGACCAGGCAGGCGTCTCCAATCAGTCCCATAAGCACTCGCTCCATCAGTCTCTCAAAAGTAGCCGGAGCGTTGCACAATCCAAAGGGCATGTAGTTAAATTGCCATAATCCTTTCCCTGTGGAGAATGCCGTCGTCTCCTTGTCTCGAGGATCTATTTCCACCTGCCAGTAGCCACTTTTTAGGTCTAAGGTAGAAAACCACTTCATCCCCGTCAGCGTATCCAGTGTGTCATCGATCCTTGGCAGTGGGTAGCTGTCCTTCTTCGTGATGTCATTTAATCGGCGGTAGTCTACACAGAAGCGCATGCTGCCATCCTTCTTCTTAACTAACACCACCGGAGAGCACCACGGGCTGGACGAAGGCTCGATTACGCCTTCTTTCACTATACCGTCGATCATAGCTTCCACTTCACGTTCCCGTGCCACTGGCACACGTCTTGGTCGCTGGCGAATCGGTGCTTCACTTCCCGTGTTTATTTTGTGCTGGACTAGTGCTGTCTTCCCTATGTCGGCATCACTGGTCGAGAAAATATCGGCGAACCGGTTTAACATCTTCTTAGCCTTGGTCTTCTCTTCTTCTGACTGCCAAAGTACGAAGGTACTTTGGCAGTGCTCCAAAAGTGAAGTCACGTCGAATCGTGCACCCTGAACCTTGTCGCTGGTAGGTTGCTCTTGACATCTACGCATCCAAGCCGCTCCTTCATAGGTGCCCAATTCCGTCTCTTTTTTGAGCAACACTTCCTTGTCACTTGCATTTAGTGCGGGTACTGATGAAACTTTGGTACCCCTTACCAAGGTTCGTGCAATCTTCCATGAGGCATCTTCCTCTAGGCCTTCGATAAGTACGCAGCGGTTCCCTCGACCAGAACTCCCGGGTAAAAAAACCGGTACAACCGTTTCCGACCGCGGTTGAAGCGTGACGTTCTTCAGGCAGTACACTTTTCCTGAAGTTGCGCCTTCCATGAAGACTTCTTCCGAGCCACATTTCAACACTCCTTGGTTAACATCGATCTCGCAGCGATACTTCCGCATGTAGTCTAGGCCCAAGATGCAGTCGTCCACTATATCGGCCACGATGACTTTGTGACGGTAAACTTTGTTGCCTAGCTTCAGATCCACCTCCATTTCACCTCGGACGGTTATGTGCTGACCGGTAGCTGTTCTCAGATTCACACATTCATTGTTCCTGAAGCAGCCCCGAAGAACCCGTCTTGCCAGATGGGAACCGACGACTGTCCGAGAAGCACCCGTGTCCAATGTCAGCTTGCATGGTGTTCTGTTAATTTCGCCTTCGATGATCAGGCTGTTCCCGTCGCATGATTGCGAGATCGAGATACTTGGGGCTCTTCCATTACCAGCCAGCACCCGCCCCGCAGTCCTGGCTTCTACTCGTTTCCCTGCTCTCGCTGCCTGGCAGGCACATCAGGCGACCCCTTTGGTGGAGACAGGGTGTCACCAGGCTGCCTACGCTTTGGGCAGCTCAAGCGGATATGGCCTCTTTCTCCGTAGTTGTAGCACCGAGGTGACGACACAACTTCCCTGATGCGGTGACCTCGGTCGTCGCGTCGCACTGCTTCCACCTCCAGAGCGTGGGCTAAGGCGTCCTTGAGGTCCTTGAAGTGCCTAAGCCTCACTGCTGCTCTTACCTCCAGGTCCCGGATCCCATCCGTAAACGCTTGTACGAGGTTCCCATCAATAAGCGCAGGAGACGACTGGTATGCCTTCCTGACCAGCTTTTCCACCTCTAGAGCCCACTGCTGCAGAGTTTCTCCGGTGCGTTGCGTCCTGTCCTTCAGCTGAGCACGATACACATGTTCGAGGTGCGCGTCTCCGTACCTCGCCTCCAGCGCCTCAAGAAGCTTCTCGTAGGTGACGTCTTGTCCGAGTGCCTCCAACACTGTCAAGGCCCGATCGCGAAGGCCCAAGGTTAGGGCGGTTAAGGCCTGTTCTTTGGTCCACCCATTCGATCGCATCACAGCCTCAAACTGGATCTTGTATGCAGACCATGATGACGAGCCATCAAATGGTGGAACCTTAAACCCACGAGGTGAGGGCACTACAGTCGCAGATGTCACTGCGTTGGATCCGAGCCCACGCAATCTCCTCTCCACTTCAGCGACACAGGTCTCGTGATGGTCGTGTACAAGCTTCTCTATAGAGGCGACGCGAGTCTCAAGCTGGTCGTGTACGAGCTTCTCCACGTCGCTGATACGAGCCCCGTGCTGCTGGAGCTCCTCCTTTACCACCTTCAGGTCCTTCCCTACAGCGGCGCTGAGGTCTTTCATCACCACCAGCTGTTCCTCCAAACGGCGGGCCTGCTCCTCCTTGTCGCGCTGTAGTTGTTCCTCCAGGCGGCGCGTGTGCTCCTCTTGACGGCGAGCCTGCTCCTCCTTGTCGCGCTGTAGCTGTTCCTCCAGGCGGCGCGCATGCTCCTGCATGAACGTCATCAGAGGCGCGATGTCGGGCACCGCCACGGAGTGTGCGCTTGTAGGCTCCACTGCATCCGCGGAGTCGCCTGGTCCACCAGACGATGGAGAAGGAACGTCTCCGAAGCGTCTCTGGTCCAGGTCTTGCTGGCGCTGGTTCCTGGTACGCACACCTTCAGTTTCTTCCTTCGGCATAACCGGCATAATTTATCCCTTTCTTCTGACACCAATTTGTTACGAGCTGGGGTTCGACAATAAATTAAAAATCACTATGCCACTAAACTGTATTTTATTTACTAACACAAACACTATACACACTTATTTACACTACTAGTAAAAACACACTTATTTCACACTTAATTCTCAACACTAATAAAAACTCCACTAAACACTTCCGAATTTTTTCCCTTCGCTTCTTGTTTATCGCTTCGATATTCAATTGTAACTGTCCGGTCCGTTCGCTTGCGCTCTATTTATACTGGCCGGATAACATCACTAGAGCATTCTAGATGCTTCTAAATCGCGAACAGTCGATACTCGATACAGCAACGCCATCTAGTACAGAGTAGCTGAATTACCTTTAAACCACCGATACGTTCAATCTCTTCTAGTACCCTCATTCACCGATAGATGGCGTAACAGTATGCTATGTCACTCTCCAACCAATCAACCAAAAATCATACCATAACAATGACGCGAACTAGTGGCGACAGGGAAGACGGACAAAGAGACAAACACTTTCGCATTTATATTCAAAGAGTCTATCAATTTAATTAGGAGAACAATGAAAGTATCTGAAAACCAAGTAAGGATGGCCTTAGTTACTCGAGACTAAAGTTCAAAGCTTATTAGAGCAACCTTCAATTCTGCGTTCACTCTTTGACTGATGGTCGACGGTCGACGCAAGACCGTGTGCTATGTTCTCCATTGTCGTATACCTACCAGTGTTGTGGAACTTACCCGTTCGCTGTTGGCGTCGAGCGCAGAGGTGGCCTCGTCGAGCAGCAGCAGGCGCGGCGAGCGGATGAGCGCGCGCGCGATGCACACGCGCTGCTTCTGTCCGCCCGACAGGCGACAAGTGCGCGCCGCTCGCGCCCAGGTTCGTGTCGTAATGTTGTGGAACTTACCCGTTCGCTGTTGGCGTCGAGCGCAGAGGTGGCCTCGTCGAGCAGCAGCAGGCGCGGCGAGCGGATGAGCGCGCGCGCGATGCACACGCGCTGCTTCTGTCCGCCCGACAGGCGACAAGTGCGCGCCGCTCGCGCCCAGGTTCGTGTCGTAATGTTGTGGAACTTACCCGTTCGCTGTTGGCGTCGAGCGCAGAGGTGGCCTCGTCGAGCAGCAGCAGGCGCGGCGAGCGGATAAGCGCGCGCGCGATGCACACGCGCTGCTTCTGTCCGCCCGACAGGCGACAAGTGCGCGCCGCTCGCGCCCAGGTTCGTGTCGTAATGTTGTGGAACTTACCCGTTCGCTGTTGGCGTCGAGCGCAGAGGTGGCCTCGTCGAGCAGCAGCAGGCGCGGCGAGCGGATGAGCGCGCGCGCGATGCACACGCGCTGCTTCTGTCCGCCCGACAGGCGACAAGTGCGCGCCGCTCGCGCCCAGGTTCGTGTCGTAATGTTGTGGAACTTACCCGTTCGCTGTTGGCGTCGAGCGCAGAGGTGGCCTCGTCGAGCAGCAGCAGGCGCGGCGAGCGGATGAGCGCGCGCGCGATGCACACGCGCTGCTTCTGTCCGCCCGACAGGCGACAAGTGCGCGCCGCTCGCGCCCAGGTTCGTGTCGTAATGTTGTGGAACTTACCCGTTCGCTGTTGGCGTCGAGCGCAGAGGTGGCCTCGTCGAGCAGCAGCAGGCGCGGCGAGCGGATGAGCGCGCGCGCGATGCACACGCGCTGCTTCTGTCCGCCCGACAGGCGACAAGTGCGCGCCGCTCGCGCCCAGGTTCGTGTCGTAATGTTGTGGAACTTACCCGTTCGCTGTTGGCGTCGAGCGCAGAGGTGGCCTCGTCGAGCAGCAGCAGGCGCGGCGAGCGGATGAGCGCGCGCGCGATGCACACGCGCTGCTTCTGTCCGCCCGACAACTGCGCGCCGCTCGCGCCTAGGTTCGTGTCATAGCCCTAACGAAATATTACGCTTATAAATAAGCAAATAATTATGGTATTCAGGCTATAGGGCGTGGTAGTATCTGAGATCACGCCTGTTCACCAGCGGCCGTCGGGTGTGCCCAAAGTTGAATTTGTTGTTTTTACTGACTTTTTTTGTGGCAAGACCTCTACGACAGGATGCCTCATTTTGTGACGGTTTTACGGGTCCATAACATCGAACACAAAAAAGGCATAATGGTGCGTGCTTTTCTCTAAGGCATCGTTTTGATATACATGTAGGAGTAAAGATGTGAATGTTATGATGGATTTCTGGAATGACGAGAATGGTCAGAATCAGAAATGAATCGGTTAGGCAAAGACTGAAATGCGTCTATAGAAGAAAAGGTAAAAGGATATCGTTTGGCTTGGTATGGACATTAAATGCAAAGATAAGATATGTATGTGAGTAAACAAGTGGCGAATATGAGGGTAGAAGAAAGAAAAGGGAGAGGATGCAAAGAAAAAGATGGATAGACAGTGTGCGGATAAATATGAAACAGAACGTATTCGGATGAAGGGCGTCAAATAAGTATGGGAGCGAAGGACATATTGCGCCGACGTCAAATAAATTGGGACCTTAACAAGATGATGCTAAGCTCTAATGTATAAGCCTTACCTTTGGCAGTGAAGTAATAAACGTGTGGATATTAGCAGCTTTAGCAGCGGCAAAGATTTCATGCATGTCCACTGTTCTGGTGTTGTCACCATAAGCTATATTCTCAGCGAGTGTGCGGTCGAACAGTATTGGCTCCTGTTGTACGACGCCAAGTTGCTGACGTAGTCGCGGGAGCGTCAACCCAGTCCTGCTGTTTACGCCATCCAGTTCCTGTAGTAATGTTTACGTTAGTTTGTGTTGAGGCCTCAAGGAGTCAGGCTTGGGCAGAGACCTTCACAAATTCTGATACCTTTACGCCTATGATGGCCAGGGTAAGCGCGGGATATAAAACAATTTTCACTTTTATATCCTGGGCTTACTAATTATGTGCTCAGGCTACATTATTATTAATTTAAGTAAAATATAGTTTTAGTAGTCAGTAGGTACTTGTGTATAATGTCGAATAACCCGTTATTAAGGCAGTGATAGCATGTAAATATGTCGGGCCCGGTTCTTGCCTCAGAACAAGAATCGTTAGGCCCTTTCAGAGGCCTCCAAGCGGTCTGAAAACTCGGTCACAAGTGTTGGCCATTGGCCACACACGAAAAATAAAGAAGACCAATGACTTTTAGATTTTTTGGGCGTAGGTATGCTGAAAGGTGAAAGTAAACGTCACGTCGGTCGGGGGTAAACCTGCATGTCTAAGTATTCTTTATGTTTTCGAAAGACTTGTGACTTTGTGAAGTCTGCCTACCCACATTTGGCAGGGTGGTGGACTATAATTAGGTATAGCCTTCCTTGCCCTTCTCAGAGTGAGAAGATGCCCGAGTGGGACAGCTTATAACAGGGCTGATGACGCGGAACCCATTATAAACTGGAAAGAGCAGCAAATTATTATTATTTGGATCCGGATGTTGTTTTTAGACAAACGTTTTAAAGAGTGCCAAAGGTTTAGTAGGCATTGAAATAAACACCTACAGAAGCCTACGTTCATTTAGTACCTACTTAGACATTGCAGTTTATGTGTGTATAGATAGATTGATAAACACTTTATTGTACACCAGTAAATAAACAATATTACTAGTAACAATACCCATTTGGAATTTACTGTATAAATACAACAAATATAGGAAAGAAACATTGTATTTCCGTGTTAAATAATTTGATTTTACAATAGTTATATAAAATTATTATGTAGGTACTACTTTTTCATTTTCTATTCTTTCTATTATTTTGCTGCCTTTTCTTTTCCATCCTTTATCCTCAGCTCCCGCAATCTTAAACGCTTTTCTCTCTCAAATTCCTTCATTCTAATGATATAGTCTTTCTGTTCACAGGTGAGATAAGCATGTTTCTGATGGCCGCAGCGGTAAAGTAAAGGCATATTTTTATAGCGACAAACTTGATAGTCTAACAATAAATGTGCACAGTAGTCTCTAAACTGTAATGGTATTCTGGCAGATTTAAGGTCATCTTCGTTGGCAATCATTTCACGAACACCTCGCTTGAATGAGAATCCTACGTCCGCAGGAAATGTCGGTTTATCGTTCATCTTTAGATTAATGTTTGTAGTTAGAGCTGTTCCCAATATCTGACCCATTTTTGCGTATTAATTTACAGATTTTCTAATATCAAGGAACACACCACTGCCGCTTTAGTGGACTTTTAGGATTATTTGTAGAATTACGAAATATAATTGATAACATTCATTGAATTCCAAACCACGCAAAAGAACACCAAAACTTCATACAGTGATTAATGACAATTTGTCAATACATTTTTTAATTTACAGACATTTGACAGTAAACAGTTTTGTTAATGAGTATTTGCTTAGTTTGTGACTAGATGGTTTTGAGTGCATGAGGTAGAATATTATATTTTATTTTTGTTCTGAAAAGTTCTTTAAAAATACTAGTAAATATTAAAGATATAAAGCATTCTGAGTACTTACAATGCTGCCAGTGTCTGGATCATAGAATCTCTGCATAAGTTGTAACACGGTTGACTTGCCGCATCCTGAGGAGCCTACTAAAGCCACCGTCTTTCCAGCTTCCATTGTCAAATCTATTCCCTTGAGAATTTTCTGCTTCTTTCTTGTTGGATAGCTGAACTCTAGTTCCTTTATACTAAAATTGCCTGTTGCCGTCTGTAAATGAAAACGTTATTGTTGTCATATTCAGGTATGGTTTAGGTTTTTAATTAAGCTCGAAATTGTGATGTCATAGTAGTTGCCACAAGTTTTGGTAATAGGTACAATAGGTATATTGATGTCAACGTGTAGATATAAACATTATTTATTTTAATACTACTTACCCAGTCTTTCTTATCTTTCACCCCATCTTCTGTCCTCACTTCTGGCTGTCTACTAATCAGTGATAGTATTCTGCTTGCGCAATCCTTTGCCGTGTTGAAGCTTGGCGCGTATACGAACGTCTGACCCAACATATAAGCGCCAAACATTACAGCTTCGGTCACCCTGCACACAAATATGATGACCCATAGTTACCATCAGCACTTGGTGAGGTGAAGACAGCAAAAATAATTGTACGAATATTTTTGTTTAGCTGACAGTACGAATAGAGGCAGCGAAAACCTACGATGATGACGATAGTTTTTTAGGAGATAGTCTGGCAGACAATTGACTTAAAGTATAGTTTATGATCGTGTCTGTCACCAACATTTTTAGCAGTTTAAGTTACTTAAATTATATCAATACCGATAAATATAACAAGGCGATTTATAGGAAACGTTTTATAAAATGTACTGTATGTATACTCACAATAATACAACTTTGTACTCCATGGTTCCTTTAGCTACCAGCGTGGTGCCGTATACGGTGGCACTGGAGAATGATATGAACGGCACGTAAATACCCATGCCTAGCACAAGTCCTCGCCAGCGCGCCTTACTTGCTATTGCAGCGCATCCAACCCTTAACGCATCTTCGAATTTGTCTAGGAACACTGATTCCACGCCTGAAGTAGTAAAAAGTAGGTTACAGAGGATATAAATAACGAACATTGTAGGACCTACAATCTAGGTATATGCTGATGCTTCTACCTTTACTACACGCGCCTAATAAATAGGTTACTATGCCTATTTAATAATTATTTTTAATGGAATTTGATTAGGATGGAATTTCTCCCAAATCAGCATTACTTTGCGATAAATCGTTAATTGAAACAAATTCGACCATTCTGCTTTTTAAAAAACACAAGCTTATCGAAATGCTTAGGAAAGGTTCGTTTACCTAAACTCTGCACAGTTTTGATGCTGACAACGGCCTCGGTAGCTGTACTGGTCGCGGACTCCATGGCTTCTCGTTCGTATATTTCTGACTGCCGTGATATTTTGCCCTCGAACCATATGCTGCCCACCATCTGTTTGAAATAACAATGATTCAAGTTGTAATATAACATCGATAAAATGGCAAATTGTAAGAAAAGTTGCACATGCAGTGAGTAATTTACGGAAATCGTAGGAGCGTAAGGTGTCTTTGCCGTCTTTGTGCTGAGTGGTGTGCAGTCTAAGTAGTATTATATTCTATTCATTTCATCTATGTGTACTTGTAAACACCTTGCGACACAAGATTTAGGTAGGTATGCCTATTTGCTTAGTGATAAAAGACACAATACAAATACTTACAATAGGTAAGAAAGCAGTAGACACCAAAGTTAATCTCCATTCGTAAGCAAATCCCATGACTATGCCGATGACCACGGAGCTGACGCCCTGCAAAATGATGCCAATTCTCAAACCAGTAGCTCCTTGCACCTCTGCCGTGTCACCGCTCAGACGAGAGCAAATGGCGCCCACCGTGTTACTTTGCTTGTCGTAGAAGCCAATTTCCTTAAAACGTAAAAAGTTGATTATATTTATTTATTTATCTATTAAAAAGGCATGTCAGCAGTATGACAAAACAATTACAAAGAATCACAAATTAGACAAAGATATATGCTTCGAAGGCTTATACAAATTATAGACATGCACAACATTCATAGAATTTGGACATACGAGTAGATATCTATCTATACATTATATGTATTTATTAGTAAGCAATATAAATATAAAAGTAGGCACGTTAGCTATACCTATACTTAAAATCTAATAGGAACTGTTGATACATATTCAATTGCAATATAATAAGTATAATAACGCCAGATTAACTAAGAGTATTTTAATTGAAAGATGATATGGAAATGGAAAAGGCTGTTGCTTTATTACCTGTCTCAATAAAGACGTGAAATATTGTATACGCAATCTCGTAGTCATTTTCAGACCAGCTGCGGTGAACGTAGCACTTTGTAGGCACATACATACGCCGGCTACGGCCGCCACTACTAGGAAAAGACCAGCATACATGTCAGCCAGTTGTAAGAGACGATCGTGATCGGTCAGGACAAATATCTGGAAAACAGAGAAAATAAATAAAAACATGTACATAAAAACAAGCTAAATATGAAACAGAATGTAGAATAATTATTAAAGCTTTCTTACCGCACTAGTATAACCAAACAGTAGAGCAAACACTGGGAAGCAGGCGCCCTGAGTGAAAGCTGCAATGGATCCTATAGTGATGTAAACCCATTCCGGTGAGTTCAACTTTAATATCTGCCATCCAGTCACTGGTTCTGTTTCCTTTTAAAATAAATTGCACTCGTTACTATAACTAGTCCTTATTCTGATTTGCTTATGCGATAGATTGTTGTAGTGGCATGAAATTATCTAAATAATGACCAACGTCAAAGAAACCGCGCTTGGTCAGCGTGGTAGACTACAGCTAAACCTTTCACATAGTGAATAACGCCACAGAGCACAAATTAAAAAGCCTACTGATATTAAGCAGAAGGTGTGGGTACCAGCCATAGAGATATTAAGAATAGAGTGGCAGAGTGGGGCCTATTCGTGTCCGCCGGTGGGAGAGAGAACGCAATATTAGAGGCCCCCTGCATCTCTCTCTAACAATAGATGCACAACATCATATCAATATAAATAATAGTTACAGGTAGCACGCCACTGCGTAATGTTGATGTTGTGCATGCATTGTTAGAGAGAGATGCAGGGGGCCTTTAATGTTGTGTTCTCTCTCGCACCGACGGACACGACACAATATTGAGTTAGGTACTGTTCTGCCACTCTATTCTAATATCTCTATGGTACCAGCCGTGGACACGGGATTAACGATGTCATGTGCAATCCCTTTTTTTAATTTTGAAAACCCTTTAATTATTTGCCAAAAGCAACCATTAATAAATGAAAACTTACTTCGTCATCTTCATTGTTGCCGCTGCCTGCATTTGACATAAAGCTTGAATAGCCCACTGACATGGCCGATGTTATTGACGCCCGGGGTGTCATCCAGTCTTGATTTTCTGTAATGACGTCATCATTTATAGGTGAATGAGTAATGAATTGTTACGGCTATTAATAGCTTAACCTGAACTTAAATATGGGTGCTCATTGAGCCACGCATGTAGGCTATAATTCATCCCAGATATATATGTACTTAGAGATCTAGCGCAAAAACTAAAATGCCCCTAAAACTTAGGTACGCTGGCCTAGTTGCAATGACTCGCGCTTGCGCATGCTATTTATTTTGTTGTAAAATGTAGAAAACGACACGGGCGTAACCGTGGGGAACACCTAGTAGTACAAATTAATGTAACGATACATCATTTAAAAATAAGATTAAGATTTTTATGTGTACCTATGAGTGAGCTTTGTTTTTGGATTCTTCGTCGTTCCATTTTTCTTATGTCATTCTTAATTTCACTTAATATCTCCTCAGTGCGTGGTTTACTACTAGTCGTATCTGTGTCGGTAACATCATGCTCCTCTTCGATCTTCTCCGGCAACGCTGGGATATTCTCAATAGACATTTCCTTTTCTTTACCCTGGCTGTCAGTCCTCACAAGCTTATAGTAGAAACCTAAAATAATATATCCATAGGGTCGTTAGATGCTCTGGGTATCCATAACTTAAGATGTTTTATTCTAATAAAACCTATAATTTTACCTTTATTTTTCATAAGTTCTTCATGTGTGCCTTGCTCAACGATTGCACCTTTATCCATGCAAATAATACGCCCTGCGTTAACGATAGTTGACAACCTGAAATTTAACCAAATTATAGTCTGTTTTCAGCATATTTTAGTATAGGACGGTATTTAAGAATGTTATTCACTGACCTGTGTGAAACCATGATAGTGGTTCGACCAACGCTGGCACGGTCAAGTGCGGCTTGTACTTGTCGCTCGGAGTGCGGGTCAAGTGCTGACGTGGCCTCGTCCAGAAGCAATACAGCAGGCTCTAGAAGCAACGAGCGAGCGATCGCGATGCGCTGCTTCTGACCACCAGACAACGAAGCACCACGCTCGCCTATGAATGTGTCGTACCCCTGAAAGAAAATTACATATTTTCAATATACATTTTAGCAAATTTTTTGTAATGTTAATTATAGCTATGCATTTGTTATCTGTCAGATACTCATTTGTGATTTTAGTTTTGTAAGTTCAAATATTCGGAATGTTAAAGAAAGTACTTAATTTTAGGAAACTATTGTTTATTGTTCAAGTTTACCTTGGGCAAATTTGTAATGAACTCATGAGCGTACGCCATAGCTGCTACTCTCTGGACTTCTTCTAGGGTTGCTTCCGGACAACCGATTGCAATATTTTCAAAGATTGTACCCTGGAACAGTACAGGCTCTTGGCCTACCACACCTGGAAATAAAATATTACCTTACAATGAATGCCGTCCAAAATTTTCAGAATAGTACCTAACCTATTTTGTATTTTAAAATGATTTCGAACCTAAAGATGACCGGAGCCAACGTAGGTTAAGATTTCTCAAATCCTTTCCATCTAGCTTCACAGATCCATGCTGAGGATCATAGAGTCGTTGCAACAGTTGTAGGATAGTAGACTTTCCACATCCAGACGAGCCTACAAGAGCAACACATTCTCCTGTTTTGATGTGGATGGAAAAGTCGTCAAGTACCTGTGGGCAAGATATAGTATCAATCAGTTATTTGTTCACTGTTAATTTATTATCAAAACATGGTCTCCCAAACTCTATCGTACCTTAACGTCTGGCCGTGAAGGATAGCTGAAGTGCACATTGTCCAAGGAAATGTTCCCAACAACTCTGCGTGGAGATACGCCTTTCGTATCCAAGCTATCTATTGATGGTTTTCTTTCGATCATGGAGAATATACTGGCGGCGGCACCTCGCGCTGACGCGAAAACTTCCATATGCGGTACGCACATCGTTACTGACTGTGTTGCCATATATACAGAAAATAGTACCTGGAAAATTTAAACATTGACTTATATTTAAAAGTCCAGCACAGAATACATTGTATCAGTTTTGATCAAGATTTGTAGGAATAAGAAGACTTAGAGTAGGATAGTAGTTGTTTTTTTAAGCGAAAATCAGAGAACCCACCCTGTTCAAATCTTACAGATTTATATGTAACAGTATTGTAGAGACCGTTATTAGAGTTTCCATAGGTATTAGATGCCATATCGGGCTATGTTAGTTAACTAGTCGGCTTCTTGCAGAGCTTTGAGCCATCGCAAATATACAATACTATATTATATATTGTTAGTTCAATACTTACACTGAAAACAATGCCAACAACATAGGTCCGTTCATCGTCAGGCTTGTACATATCCCGGATGACAAGTCGGGCGCCGTACGCCAGGCCGATAGCATTGAGGCAGTATGTAAGTATCCAGTTGAAGCCGTTGCCAAGACCATTGTATAAGCCTCGCCGCCGACCGTATCTCTCCGCAGGTTGTAACAAGTCACTGTACCTGTAATTATATTTTTTAGAGTTTCTCTTCTTAACTTAGGGGTATGGGCACATTTCAATCAGAACCCTAACGAGCGGTTTTGTTAGGGTCTATTTATGTCTTTGTTTTGTGTTTGAGTTATCCCCGGCGAAATCATTATTATCATCCAAGCGTTAACCCAGTTAGTCTAAGATTCGTAGAAGAGCGACCTTCACCGATCTGTTTATTGGGTGAAAAGTATTTTATACCAAATTTTGCAAGTTAAAAATATATTGCGAATGGGTTGGTAAAAAAGATCCAGTCCAGGCTAAAAAAAATTCCAACCAATATCATCGTCTTCGTAGTAAAGTAGCGGTCATTTTAATATAAGATTTGTGTATTAAAATTTGATAAAGTATTAAGTAGTAATATTTTGTTACATCATATAATACACCTACGTACTTCTTATCTCTCTGCACCACTCTAAGGTAGACTGGTATAGATAATGCCCATAGCATTAAGTCCGCCTATATACACTGTGTATATGAAGAAATAAATAAATATAACTAGTATCAACTTAACATTCGAAGTGTTTATACCTGGCACCCCTACTAAATACGCCAGGAAAAATGTACCTATGTATCCTTTACGGTTCATACATTCGGTTAGTTCTAAATTTGTTCATTAAACGCGCATATGCAATGTAAAATGAAAAGCCAAATACATTTTTTTTTCTACTTTTCCTAGTCTGGACCGGTTTATTTTGCTAACCCATTTGCGATATATATTTTGTCATGCAAAATTTGATATAAAATACTTTTCATCCAATAACAATAACTTAAGTTTTTTTTTTACTACAGTGCAAACTCTCCTTATGAGCCATCTCAACTCGACGTCAACCCGGCCGTGAGTGTGATCGACCGGGCTTGGGACTGGCGGAGGAGGTGTGTGGAGGCTCTCGCCTATAACGGGGCATACCCACTAAACCACCGCGGTGTCCCGTGTCCCTACGTACCCGGGTGCCTTGTAGTGGCGGGGTCACGCGATTCGCGGATAGCATACTTTTCCGTGACCTCGCCCGGGATTGGCTCACCGTTGGTGTTGGCGGGCCCTGTCTCGTTATGACTTGGGAGGCGGCGCATACACTACGCCGCCTTCTTGCGTTTTGGCGGACGGGGAGCAGCCCCAGCGCTCGCCGTCCGCAGGCACTAAAACGGCCGCAGAGGATAGGGAGGACGACAACCTGTCAACACCGCATCTCCTCTTCCTCTGCGGCCCCACGGCAACGCATCAAATGGTGCGCCCCATTTGATGCGTTGCGGCCCCGAACACTACACGCCTCTCCCCCCGCGACTGCGCCCGACTACGAGGGCCAGGCAGAACTGTCCCCTGCAACCCGCATCCTTGGATGCATCCTACGCAGGCCTCACCCAAGCCCACGTAGAGCGTCCACTCCCGGTATCCCGCTTAGCTTCACCGCGGGTGTCCAAGCCACGGTTACTGAGCCACCCCACCACGACAAGGTGGAGATCCCACGGAGGGGGAACGGTGGCTGTACGTTGGATGAAAGATTGCCGCCCTCCCTGTGTGCTGTATAGCATGAAAAATAAATAAACTATAAAAATATGCATGTACTTTTTTTACGTGATGCTATTTGGACACTTTTGTTTTTTGTTAGTTCAAAATAAATTTCGAAGGGTCTAGCCCTTCGAAATTTATTTTAAACTAAACCCTTCAAAATTCATTTTCAATTAAACAAAAACACTAAATTAAAAAGTGATTGTTTTTTAGGCAACTGCACGTGTACTACTGCATACTATTTTAACACAGCCTATCTCTACGTATATTGTATACCTACTAACTTATCGGCTATTTATCGGCTATTATGTTTGCATAAGTAGTATAATGACATTTTGTTTTAACGAGCCATGTACCGTACGACTAGTAACAATAATCATCGTGCTTAGAATATCCCTACTCTGAATTAACAAAATAAGATAAATGCGATTGAAGCCACATATGACATAATGTCATGTAATCTTGGATAGTAAAGTTTAACAACAGACTGTTTATTGTCGTTAGATCTAATACAACGTAGTAAATACCCGTTTAATGATCTGTTGTTTTTGCCTGTTTAATCACACACATCTGATTACATAGTACGTATCATAATAGGTATACGCACACTTCCTTTTGTAATAGAGAAGAGTGACGCTTAATTTAATTTATCTTTATATGGAGATTGGTGCCGCCAATAACAGAACTACATTTTTGTTTGGGGGAGGGGTCAGTTGAAAGAGGCTTAGTGAATCTATACTCAAGTAGGTTCGTTTGAAAATAAAAAGTTACAGACCTTACAACTTCTTTGTTCTCTCCTCCAAAAGCCACAACAGTTCTTACAGATTTCATTATCTCTTCTGCATGCTTGCCTGCCTGGCTGTACGAATCCATTTCTCGTGCCGATGACTTCATTTGATACTAAAACGTTAAACAATATGAATTAATGCATGTATATTGGACAGTCATATCTTGCTCACTGCGTCGTGTGATGTGAATTCGGTTTCCAAGTAGGACAAGGTGTTTTTTCTGAAATGTTAATTCGAGTTTAGGTATTCTGCAGTTAATTGAAAAGAAATGAAGAATGCGCATTGTTCACGTAAAACATGATTCTTAAACTGTCAAAGCCAACTATTTGCATAGATCACAGTCATCTAAACTGCACCACCGTTTTTTTTTTGTGTGTGGTTAACTATTTGTTGACTATGGGTGAGTGCAGAAGGCTCTTCCGACATGACAGCATAAACTAAAAGGGCGCCTCTTTACATGGTAAAAATTCTTACTTTTACAAAAATCGCTTTACAGGCACTTAAAACGAGCACTTAGACATAAACCCACATTCACGTTTTCTAGTGATTGTACTTGAAATATTAGATATGTCGTTCGTTATATATGTATCTACAATAATTATCCACTTAAAAAAATTGCCTTACAACTACCCGATACCAAAATTTTCACAGTAATAACAAAAACGACGACGGAAAATGTTGGGGTCGGGTAGTATCAAGAGGTCAAGAAAGGGCAGGCAACCGAGAGCGATGGGAACTGCTCTGCTTACAAGAGCTAGACTCTTAATGGAAAGAAAGAAGAGATAAACAGAGAATAATAAATCCTGTAACAAATGGTGATACCCTGTTTTATCACCTTAGAAATGAAAAACAATTCTTCCTACGTCAACAAAGGGTCACCTACTGTCCAAATTTCATGTTTCGAGCCCTAGTAATCAAGGCTCTATGTACTATGATATTTCAGTCAAGACAACTGATTTTTAATTATGTATGATAAATAACTCCACATGTTTCCGTTATACATTGTCTGTAATATAAATGCTTGATGTGCTAATCCATTGAAGTGCTATTATCACGTGTATCCTTAAAGCTGATATAATTACCGTCACGTTTCATTATACCATTTTGACAGATAAGATAACGCATAAAACAGGAAATCAAACCTTCGTGAAATCTCTCAAATCTCTTGAATAGAACATCTAAGTGTGTATTAATAAAATGGCTTACATGGCGCCGTCGCTTGTATGTTTTTAATCATCCCTTGAAACTGTTTGGTATCGTATCGCAAATATAATAGGCGGCGCACTTGACGAAGCGTAGTAGATACTATTCGACTAAGGGCAATAGACCAAAGTCAGCTTGTAATATAAGGTATTACACAAAGTGAAAAAAACAAACAGTTACAATTTTCTAACAAACATGTTTAAAGTTTTAACAAAACAAGTACCAATAGTAACATTTTAGGCACTCATTGCTTGGGTACCGACATTTTTTTAGATTGTATCCAAAACTAATAACATCATGAATGACAGTAGTTTGGTTAGGTAGGTCTAATATACTCACCTACTAACTTACATATCACAGAAAATACTATAACTAAATGTAAGTTAAGTAAGATAGGTATAGTATTTTCTGTTAACTTATAATATCGTTCAAAATTTTAGATCGCCGCACACGTGTCTAGGTGGTACTACTCACATTGGACAGTGCAACAGATGCGGCTATAGAGAACGGCATGACAGCAGCACACGCGAGAGCCAGTTCCCAACCCAACGGAATTGCAATACAAATGCAAATTACAGCCGTCCCCAGCAAATTGGCAACCACAGCCAATTTTTCACCCATTCCATCTTTTAACTTAACTAAGTTCCTGTGGAATAAACATCACAAACAATTCATTTAATCCTGCAATTTTTATAACCATGTCCAGGACTATGAAAATTAATATTAAGTATAATAAAATAATATTAATCAGCTTTTGGGCCTCGTGAAAGATTTGTATACTCACTCTGACATTTTTGATGCTAAATTGAATTCGTTGTCTGTGTCGAACCAGGCCATGTCTTGGCTTAGTACCGCTCTCAGAAACTTCATTCGTATAGTAGTGATCTACAAAATAATAATGAAAGGTTATTGTTCACATTGACTCTTGAAAGAAATGGAGCAAATATATATTAAAAAACAAGTTTCATTAATCGTAGAGATGTTTAGTCTGCTGAGCCCACAATTAGTCTTTTGGCTTACGGATACAGTTTTTCTTAGGCAATTTCTCCACCCATCACATGTACCATGATACCTTTGTGTTTCCTTTGTAACTAGTATCAACAACAGAAACAATTTTGAATTTATTGAGTTTGATGTTTAGTCTGCTGAGCCCACAATTAGTCTTTTGGCTTACGGATACAGTTTTTCTTAGGCAATTTCTCCACCCATCACATGTACCATGATACCTTTGTGTTTCCTTTGTAACTAGTATCAACAACAGAAACAATTTTGAATTTATTGAGTTATTATACTCTTGAAATTTTAACCTATTTTCTCAAAAAAATAATTATAACAGACTGATAATAATTGGTGAACAACTTATATAGTTACTAGAGGATGCTAGCAGCTACGCCTGCATATTTTTTTAATTTACCCATTATGGCCGATCCCGTGGGAATTTCGGGAAATCCCTTCTTAGTGCACCCCTACTGTCCCCAAGGAACATACATGCCAAATTTCAACTGCCTGCGCCCAATAGTTTCGGCTGTAGCGTGTCTGTCAGTCAGTCAGTAACGCAAGGATTTTATATATTAAGATAATAAATGTTTTCTAATGTACGCAACTAGTTTTTTCAACAAGCATGCCTTAAATATTTTTTGAATCCTAACATTCAGTTGGCAAATAGCAAACGTGACCATTACCTGTCGTAAGGCGCTCCAGCTGATGAGTGCGACACCTAGCGTGGTGAACAGCATGGATATGCCGACACTGACGAAGGTGCCAATAGCCATAGCAGTAGCGTCTTCTATTAAAGCTGCCATATTCTCTTCGTATGACGCATTGAATCTGTAGAAAATATTATTATTGTAAGCTTTTTCACAGTTGCAAGAGGCTATAGTTTTCTGACCAGTATAATATTGTATTCGCTCTGTGGACTGTGAGTCCAGTAATAAGGAAAGCTTCTAGTGGTACCTAATTCCTATGCTATTTATTTTCATTCAAGATTTATTCATGGGATGAAATAGGGTGGTTTAATAATATTATCATCATCACCATCATTCTAGCCTAATCCCGTTCGCATACATACTAGACCTTTAGTCATATGATAGGAACAAGTAGTTTACCAGTCCATTTGAATAATACGTTACTTATACGTACGAATAATACTTATAATTATGTCTTATAAGCTTTTATATTTAGTAGTCGTCATTAAGTTCAAATGTTAATAAATATCGCTTGCTAATACGGTGAAGAATACCATCGCGAGGAAATGAGCTTGTTTGAGTACTTCATAGTATTCTCAAAGGACATGAAGTGTGCTAACCGTCACATGGTCACTTTATTATAAAGAGGCTTGGACCCAACAGTTTATGAAAAATTGCTAAGATTATAATACAAATATTTACTTACAGTCTTCTGCCACCTCCAAATATAGATAATACAGGCATAGGAGTACTATATCGGTCGGTAGGAGCATGGGTCCGTTCCACAAACGCTGTGCTTAGTTCTCCAAGCTGTACCAAGTTGTATGTGACGCCACCTCCACTGAGGAAGCCCAGAATTGCCCCAAGAAATGTTGCTGTGATTTCAAGACCACTGCCATAGCAGAACTGCAATATAAAATAATATGTTTAGAGTTAGGTATCCGCAACAATCCCACATCTAGTCTTTTTTAACGCCGAAGAGGGGTCTTATGGTGGCCGTGGCTGTTGTGTTTGTGGCAGGGTAACTCCTAAATTAATAAACCGAGTATGATGCAGTTCTATGATGTTTCAATATTGACGTGAACAAGATGAAGGATAGGTCTAGTTGTCTCGATGGAAAAGAGCCGGGTATTATTAATATTATAATTTTCATGGACTGGGGCTAGCTAAGTATAAAAAGCAAGATTTGTAAGTCTAGCTCTTATTAACGATAAAAGTAGTTGAAGTTTAAATGCATTGCTTCTATATCATGAACATTTAAGCAGTGATAGATTAACTTAGAGCAAACTAGGCACTAGGCTTTTACGAATCGGCGCAAACGTGGATCGAAAAATGATTGACCATGGACTTGGAGGGCACTAATCATTTTTACCTAGGACGCCGTTGACTTATCCGTCACTGCCTTTATTAAATTTGTTTTCCAGATAAAGTAAAAGGGCATTATTTTGGATGTCATATAAAGCAACTTAAAATCATACTTACTATCTTAAAATATGATACACTCAGCTCATTTTCATGTGACTCGCTGTAAAAAATATAATAGGTATTATGTTAAAATCTGTGGGTAAAATGTATAAAATACTAAAGCCCGCGCGACGAAGCATGGTTGTTAGAAGCACGTCTATCTCTTGTGATATTATAATATATTATTATTTTGATAATAAGTATACTGTACTTTAGCGATCTAGGTTTCCATCCCGGGACAGAGATGGTGTTAGCGGATTATAATTTATACACACAACTCAAACTTATGTCAAAGGACAACAAACATTTAGGTGTAGGTACCTAGGTGTTTTAAATTCAGCGGTTCTCAATACCAGAGCAATCTCTTGCCTTTTACCGACCATGAGTAATAATGAGGAGGAAAAGGTAAGACACGAGTATATAGAACAAAGAAACGGTAGAAAAAGTTAGCTAATTTGTAATGTTTATGGCCTAGTATTTTTAAATTGCCATGCTCGAACTAGTTATAATCAGCGGAGGTGTATATAAACTTACAACTAATGTATAATAAGAACTAAGAGACATGAAATGATGATTATAGTCGATCATACAAAGTGACGCCTATGTAGAGATCACACTCACGATCAAGCGCCCGCTTTCTCTTAAATGCATCTGAGTCCCCCCATAACTAATCATGTACCTACTTTTAGTATTAATTGTCTTTATGAATTATGCACTCACTAGAGTCTAGCCACTCCCAAACCAAAGCCCCTGCCATCGTAAACCGCTAATTCCTTCTTCAGTCCTAGGACAATACATGCATTTCTTATTATGATTAATGACTTGCCGAAGGTCTTGGAGACGGCAAGGTGCCTTATGTTTGCTGACGATTTGAAGCTGTTTCTGGGGGTTAAGAGCGTAGAGGACTGTGATGCGCTCCAGCGTGATATCGATAATGTCGTAGCTTGGAGTGAGCATAACCTGCTTGAGTTTAATATTTCTAAGTGCAAAGTTATCACTCTTACACGGTCACACGCACCCCTCACTTATGCGTATAAATTATCCGGTGTCCCGCTGGAGCGCGTAACGGAAATCCGCGATCTTGGTTTGTATATAGACGCTAGGTTAACATTTAATACCCATATAACAACGATATGTAATCAAGCCTATAAGTCGCTAGGCTTTGTTATGAGACAGGCTGCTCGATTTAGTGACAGAGATGTAATCATGGCGTTGTATTTTGCATTCGTACGTTCCAAGCTAGAGTACAACTCCATTATTTGGGACCCACACGAGGCAAAGTATAAAATGTTAGTGGAACGAGTGCAGCGTAAATTCGCGCGGTTTCTTTATAAAAAAATGTACGGGTATTATCCGTATTTATATCCGTCTCTGTTCGTGTCAGGTATGGTAGGTATTAATACTCTGGAATTTAGGCGCAAATGGGCGCTTCTGGCTCATTATTTTTTAGTGCTTAATGGCAAAATAGACAACTCAGAAGCGTTGTCACGTTGTGGATTATCCGCACCAAATCAGTACGTGCGGCTGCGCTCGCGCCGCCTGCTTGCGGCACCGCAGGTTCGCACATGCGCGGCACAATTTGCCCCTACTTGTCGTGCCATTTCTGCACTTAATGCTCTGATTGCTCACCAGTTTGATGTAGACATATTTTTCAATCCAATAGGAGACTTCCAAAAACACTGCTACGATTTTTTTATGTCGATCTAGTCATATTTATTTTGATAATTTATAGGTATGTATTTTTATTATTATGAAATTATTGTGAAATTATATTTAATGAAAACATATTATAAATTTTTAAGTGAAATTCGAATAGCATTGGTAGTAATTTATTGATACTTTTTAATTTATAATTAATTATTTACTAATTTAATTTTAATGTAATGTAGTTAGCGGTATAGCTTTAAGCAACCATATAATAATCTTATTAATTGTTATTCCTGACTCTCTCTACGTGTTGGGAAACTGTAAGTGGAGAGAGTAATTGATTTTGAAATAAATAAATAAATTTGCATGCCACCCATAGTTATTTGACAATAATATTAACGTTGTTTCTTCGAAGTTTCAATTTACATAACTGTAGTTATAGTAAATATAGTTTTTTAAACATTACGCTATAAGTTCTATAGTCTATAGTGTACTGTTGGTAAACCTTAAACAGGGGTGTCTAATGACAACGTAATGGGAATGCTGACGAATCGATCCATGAATATTCTATGCTACAAGGAAGTGAAGTTGTATGATACAAGGTTTATGTTTCAAAATCTTTGACTATGGTATCTCTTGGATACATTTGACTAATTACTTTAATGAGCTACATGATCGTATATATCGTCATCTCAGCCAAAAGATGTCCACTGGTAAAAATAGGCCTGCCCCAAGTTTTACAAACAGACGGCTTTTTACATGTAGAAAGTAATAAAGAAAGAAATAAAGTTTATTGTTGCAGTTTTGTATTGCATTTTAATTACGGTACTTAGTATATGATTCTTTGCGAGTTTGTCTTACGGAGCACAAGGACTATGTACCTAGTTCTTCTCCTGTTTAGACTGTGCCCTTTTATTTTGCAGAAGTCTTGAAAAGTAATCAACTAGACCAAAATAAGTATTCGCGTGTAGAAAGTGGAAGGTTACGAGTTAGTAGTACTCGTAGTACAACATTGATTTCCAAAGATAGATCGACGGAACTGTTGTAAATGTAGAAATTCGGCACTTCTCATAAAATTATTCTATATTCTATCTATCTATCTTAGTAGATACTGAGAGAAACACAAAAAAATCAGTGAGTAATATTCATGGTAGAAAACGCTTGAATCTCGTAGAGACTTGTGATTTAATACGTACGTACTTATGAACCAGCTTTTAAATAATTTACAGACAGCTTTCAGTTCGAAAGTACTTATAGTTCAATGTTGCTCCCAATGTAACCGTAAAACAGAAATTTTCTGCTTTCCTGTAAGTAGCTTTTGTCGTTTTGCAAAATACATAGTGATCAGATATGGTGACGAGGCTTCAAACTATAAACACCAACTTTAAAAAAAATACTTAAAAAAAAAAATATATATATACAGAGTGTCACAAGACCCATCACCAAGCCGAAGTCTACTCGTAGTGGACATCATGCCAAGTCATTCTAACCAAAAATAATACCTGGGAAACAATTTTTTTTTAAGTTTTCACATTTTTAAACCGCAGTTAAAAGCGCGCGTGTGCAATGTTCGAAATACCTTCTTATTAAAATACAGATATAGTGTGAGTGTAAGTAACATCATAGTCCAGTCAAAATAGACAAAAATACTTAAGTTGTAATCTAGACATAATTCGCATAGAGCTGATATCAGGAGGGCCGGCTGCCAGTGCTCTGCGTGTAGGTTGTTAAAGCTCTGCCGGGTTGGTCGTTAGCTTACAATTATTCAATATTATACTATGTTTGTTTTGTTTTTCGTGTGAGTGTGTGGCCAACTCTGGTATCGAAGATTTCAGACCGCCCTAATAATATTATACTATTATAGTATAATATTGAATTATTGTAAGAATAAGAATGAACAAAAATTTCGCATAAGATGTGTGTCTATATTGATAGGTAAATGTTTAAGCTTTTAAATCTTACTATATTAAATGAGTGTAAGGCTTCTTTAAAATAATGTATTTTGTGTATGAGAGACCGTGAAATGGTAGTAAACAGAGGAAAATTATTGTGTAATCCCAAATTTTCTGTCGATGCCTATTCCGGAATGGTAATTTGTACAGAAAATATCTAGTACATAGGTAAATGCTAACGGACAACTTTAATTTGACACCATTAACTATGTTTCGGGCATTATCTTGCATAGTTTAACGCAGCTAGGACAATTAGAAATAAACTAGACAAGTAGGTACTTCTTTGCCTATGAGTTTAATTAACGGCCCAAGCTATACTACGATCTTAATCTGTGTTTATGACAATGATCCATTAACACTAATCAAGCATAGGTCTTTCTTATAATAGACATAGTTTTATGTATTCAGCCAGGCGCCAGCTTATAGTTAACAATATTTTTAGGTTATTTTGATCATAGATGATTTGGTATTAAGCTTAAGAATATCGTCAACTATTATTATAAAATAATGGACATATTAATCCTACATTTTCCTGGAGGCTTAAAATCTAAATATTAGTACATCATACAAGTAGGAAGTAATTTTCTTATACTTTAAAGACATAGAAAGTCTTATAGCTGTTTTAATACGCTCAGCCAATGGGTAAAATTTATATTAATTAAAAAATAACAATAAAACTCACTCGGATTTCTTTTCTTTGGAGTCCGACGCGGTCATGTTGGTATTGTAATCCTCACTTTTGTTTATGTGTAAATAGTATCTTAGCGTACATGTATATTCCTTGTCAAGAGCCCCCACTGACTGCGGCAGAATAGCTTCCGCGCCTCTATATATGTATCACGTTATAATCCTTGCCTTATCTCTCTCTATTACAGTTATACTACCTTTGTGTATGAACTGTTATTACAATTAACACATAGGAAACTTCACATTGAAATTAACTTGTAAAATTATTATGAAGAAAATTTAGAAAATGGTATAATTCAGTCGACAACTTGAAATAAAATCTATGTTACCTCGCGTATTTCATGGAACAGTGGACCAGCTTTCTTTCTAATTAATTTTAGTAAGTGTAACATAAAATAACTTACTGATATGCGAAAAAATTGGAGAACAACTTTCGTCGGCAAGACAATTTCCGTTTTTGGAAAGCTCTTGTGCTTCAGTAACATTTATAGTGTCGTCTAGTTCTGTACAAGCATCCTATGTCAACGTTAACGTTAAGTTTATTTTCACAGAAGTAATAAGGGTTATTGTTATAATGTGTGTGTAAGTGTTAGAAAGAAATAATCAAACCACCAGAAAATATATAAATATACAACAATAGCATGTAAGTTTCTAGTTATTGTGCAATATGACGGCCGGTTGGCGCAGCGGGAGTGTAAGCGACTGCTACGCCGAAGGTCGCGGGTTCGATTCCCGCTCAAGTCAAACATTTGTGTGCATGAAAATGGATGTTTGTCTAGGTCTGGGTGTATCTATGTATAATATGTATGTATTTACAAAAAAAGTATATATGTATGTTTATCCATTATCTAGTACCCACAGTACAAGCTCTGCTTAGTTTGGGACTAGATGGTGTTGTGTGAATGTGGTAGAATATTATAATATGATGTGCCATTGAAGCTGCGTAAAATTTTGCATCTTTTATGTAGGCATGTCTTATGCAGGCTGATAGCTAGGTATCCTAGGTATCCTAATTCCATCAGCTTTTTTTGGCAACAAATTAAAACCTATAGCCTTAAAAAACTTGTCCACCGGCATCTAATTGCATGACATGAAACGCAATAATTAGGAATTGATTCTACTTGTGGAACAAAAAATGATCTTCTATTAATTTTATGTTGTTGTATGAAAACCTTCGAAATACCATCAGAAATATGGTCACGAACCTAGCAGTGTTGGTACTAGGAAGTGATTTTATAAAGTGTAATGGCTATTGTATGTATACAATTCTGTGAATATAGCTCCATCGCGAAGTGTTTCATAATAATTTTATAAATTAGATTATTTTTGTTATTATTTTAGTCATAGAACTAGGTTTTGGTTCGAAGTTGTAGAGTTGTCAGGCTTCGCTGAATCCATGATATTAATGAGAATTGCATTGAATTTTACTCATAGAAGCTTTGTTTAGTAGATAGATATTTACAAACAGTTTAGAAGTCGGTAATCTGTATCGGTCCCAGGCAAGTAGGTACTTCACCTTACAGGCATATTAATTGGCAAAACCTTATACCGTTCTAGTACTACCCTATAATTTATATCAATTAAGATTCCGTTTAGTTCTTCGTTAACTACTTAACAATTTCTCATTTATTTTAGTAGGAAAGAACCTTTGTTATAACGTCCTACCACGAGGCTTAGAGCTAAAACTAGTTCCGTCGTTCGAAAAATTAAAAAAAGTATAACTGACTTACTGGCTGGTTGTCAGACGAACCCATCAACTCACAACCCAAAATGCTGAGTCTTGAAACCTGTTATTTTTTCACATGTGCTTTATTCCAACACACACACGGACACGAAGATTTTTAAAATTACCTACTCTTCCCGGTGATGTACTTTCAAAACTTGTATAAACTAAGGACTTTTGAAGCAGACAATCCTTCGCTATAAGCTACTGTTATATACATTAACGATATGCTGAACTTAACGAAAATCTGCTATATCACATAAACTAGCTGACCCGGCGAACCAGTGTTGTAAAAGAACTGAGTCTTTATAGTCCTAATATTGAGACTGGAACCCTTTTTTGAAGACTCAAGTCAAAAAGAATAAGTAAAAGCTGAAGCCTCTCTTTTTAGCCTTTTTAAAATAGACTCCAGTCTTGCCAAAGCGAATCAAGACTTAGTCCTTTGAATAAAAACTTAGCTGTCCTAAAAAGAACTAGCAACTTGAGTCCTTTTAAAAAAGGGCTCAGTCTTACATACATACTACGAAAAATGATAGCACACACACCCGAGAAAAAAAATACAAAAAAGAACATTCAGACGATTTGAGAATATCCTCATTTTTTTTAAGTCGGTTAATAACGTGACGATAATTTACATGTTTTTTAGCCAAATTTATTGTTTATTCGAACTTAATAAGTGATTACTATGACTGCAACTACTACTTAAACAATTCAAATACTTCATAATATGCGAGTCTTTTTGATTGGGCTGTAGTCCTGCTGTATAATTCACGACTCCTAAAACTTAAAAGAACTTAAAGGACTCAAAGAGCTCAAAGGACTGAAAAAAAAGAAAGGTCTTAAAATAAATCTAACGACTCAAGAAATTTTAGGACTGAAAGAACTGAAATGATTCAAAAGAACTCAAGACTCAGGACTCAGAAGACTAATTAGTCGTGAGTTCTGCAAAAAGAACTCATAGCCGCAAAATGAGGACTAAAAGACTCAGTTCTTTTACAACACTACGGCGATCTTTTTACCGCTATATATGTATTAGGTATACATATAAACCTTCCTCTTGAATCGTTCTATCTATTAAAAAAACCGCATTAAAATCCGTAGCGTATTTTTAAAGATTTAAGCATACATGTCGACAGACAGACAGAAGGCAGATTTTGTTTTATACTATGTAGAGAAGTTGCATCTATGTTCTATCATTCTTGACATGAGCTTCAGCAGTAACGACCTTAATTTCATATTGTGCAATAAAAAATATAGAATTAAATGAAGGAAAGAAAAAAATGTAAGTAAATGTATGTACAAGACAGTTTTAAATTTCGAGCATATTGCACAATATCTACACATACGTTGTGAGGTAAATGCGAATATTACACAACGTTATTCAGTCGAATGTTTGGCGCGGTCGTATACAGACGCGTGCACACGACGTAGCCGGCAGCTGGTATCAGTTGGGCTTTTTAAATGTCTTAAAGAACATAATTCAATCTATTCATGGACAGTTGTTTGACCGATCTGAAAGGGTCTGAATGAGGATTAAGAATGGGTGAATCTGTGTTTAAGACCCTTGCTATATGCTTGCTATATGCTGCCGATCAGTTCTTTTTGCGTCGTCAGTGTCTGATTTACAGCATATGGTCACCGTAATGAATGAGGCGTATAAGAAGAAGGCCATGAAAGTGAATGCAAGCAAGACTAAGGTCGTAGTTATAGAGAGGGAAGACAGTATAACTGAATGTAACATAATGATAGGAGATGAAAAAGTGGAGCAAGTGAATGAGTTTGTGTATTTAGGCTCCTTGTTTACGAGAGACGGAAAATGTGAAAGAGATGTTGAAAGGAGAGTAAAAGCAGGAAATAGTGTGAATGGCGCCTTATGGTCCATCATCAGTAGCGAAATTATCCCAAGTAAGGCTAGCCTTGCTGTACTGCAGGGAGTTTTGGCGCCAACACTGATGTATGGTAGCGAATCATGAGTATGGCAGAAGAAGCATGAAAGTAGAATCAATGCTGTGGAGATGAGGAGGAGCTTTAAGGAGTATGTGCGGAGTAAGTATGATAGATAAAGTGCATAACAGTGTGATACGGGAAAAGTGTGGTCTAAGGGAAGACGTAGTGACAAAGATTGAAAAAGGAATGTTGCGTTGCTTTGGACATTTGGAACGGATGGATGAAAGAAGAAGTACGAAAGCAGTGTATCGTGCGGGAATGAATGGAAATGTCGGTAGGGGACGCCCTAGGCAGACGTACGCCGACCAAATAGGTGACGTACTAAGAAGAGCCAAATTAAAAGTACCCATAACCGACGTGCATGCATGATGAGGTTAATCAATGTCGAGGAAGCGAAAGAGGTATGTTTGAACCGAAGCATGTGGCGTTCCATTGTCTCTGCCTATCCATATATTTTTATCATATATTTTCAATTAGTGTATGATTTTCAGTTATTAAATGACTACGAGTGTAAGAATTTTAATTAGAATATAGTAATGTTTGTCGTTTTTAAATATACAAGTTCTGTGTTTCTGTGTGTCTAGGCTAGTTAATATAGGTATTTAAGGGTGTTAAATATTTACTTTATTTTATTTTACATTTAAGCAAAACTAACAGCTAGAAAATCAATTTATATAAAAATATAAAATTAAGACCAATTAAAAGTTTAGTTTATTAATTTAAGTTTTTTATGAAATACGATTTTGCAATACGGGAGGATTTGTGTTCGAAATGTCGAGTTCCGGGGATTTGCGCATTTCGTTCAAAATTTTGTTTACAGGCAGAGCCACGTCTTTTAATATGGATATTCGTCTCGTAGATACAATGATGCTAAAAAATCAATAAAGTTGGCGTGGTTAAAGTCAATAAAATCGAATCGACAATTTTATTGACTTTGATTTTAGTTATCGCACTAGAGGGCTCTTAAATCAAATTACGTCTTAAAATTGGGCTTATTGTTAAGACTTTTATATAAAAGCTGTAGATCTATATCTGTGAAAAGCTCTCATTTTTACAAATTCTGTTCGGTTTTTCAAACACATTTCATCCATTTGTAAGCACATTAGCGTTTAACCCCTTTGAGCCAAGGAAAATGGCACAATACAATAGTTCTCAATATTTTTTCCTTTTAGATCATTAGATAAATGCTCCTGCTAAAAATTTCGGCTACATTAACAATTATAGAACTATGTGTATAGATTGGTCAGCCATGTAGAACTAATTAAATCAAGAGCGAGTCGGACTCACCCATGAAGGGCATTCCGTAGCAGCTGTATCCACTAAACATACCTAGGTATTATCTTCACCTAACCATATACCTCTATCACTTTTTCGCCAACAGAATTAACTTTGTTTTCCATAGTGTTTGTATAAACGACAAAGTTGTATTTGCAGCTCTTCAAAAACTGCTGACTTCATTGATGATATACTTGCAAAACTTGTATAAACTAAGGACTTTTGAAGCAGACAATCCTTCGCTATAAGCTACTGTTATATAAATTAACGATATGCTGAACTTAACGAAAATCTGCTATATCACATAAACTAGCTGACCCGGCGAACCAGTGTTGTAAAAGAACTGAGTCTTTATAGTCCTAATATTGAGACTGGAACCTTTTTTCGAAGACTCAAGTCAAAAAGAATAAGTAAAAGCTGAAGCCTCTCTTTTTAGTCTTCTTAAAATAGACTCCAGTCTTGCCAAAGAGAATCAAGACTAAGTCCTTTGAATAAAAACTTAGATTTCCTAAAAAGAACTAGCAACTTGAGTCCTTTTAAAAAAGGGCTCAGTCTAGTCAGTATGTATGTAACATACTACGAAAAATGATAGCACACACACCCGAGAAAAAGATACAAAAAAGAACATTCAGACGATTTGAGAATATCCTCATTTTTTTGAAGTTGGTTAATAACGTGACGATAATTTACATGTTTTTTAGCCATACTTATTGTTTATTCGAACTTAATAAGTGATTACTATGACTGCAATCCTCTACTTAAACAATTCAAATACTTCATAATATGCGAGTCTTTTTGATTGGGCTGTAGTCCTGCTGTATAATTCACGACTCCTAAAACTTAAAAGAACTTAAAGGACTCAAAGAGCTCAAAGGACTGAAAAAAAAGAAAGGACTTAAAATAAATCTAACGACTCAAGAAATTTTAGGACTGAAAGAACTGAAATGATTCACAAGAACTCAAGACCCAGGACTCAGAAGACTAATTAGTCGTGAGTTCTGCACAAAGAACTCATAGCCGCAAAATGAGGACTAAAAGACTCAGATCTTTTACAACACTACGGCGATCTTTTTACCGCCATATATGTATTAGGTATACATATAAACCTTCCTCTTGAATCGTTCTATCTATTAAAAAAACCGCATTAAAATCCGTAGCGTATTTTTAAAGATTTAAGCATACATGTCGACAGACAGACAGAAGGCAGATTTTATTTTATACTATGTAGAGAAGTTGCATCTATGTTCTATCATTCTTGACATGGACATGAGCTTCAGCAGTAACGACCTTAATTTCATATTGTGCAATAAGAAATATAGAATGAAATGAATGAAAGAAAAAATGTAAATGTATACAAAACAGTTTTAAATTACGAGCATATTGCATTGTGCAATATGCTCGTAATTTAAAACTGTTCTACATATACGTTGTGACGTAAATGCGAATATTACACAACGTTATTCAGTCGAATGTTTGGCGCGGTCGTATACAGACGCGTGCACACGACGTAGCCGGCAGCTGGTATCAGTTGGGCTTTTTAAATGTCAAAAACATAATTATGTTGCATAGCAACATAAAATCTTTGATGAAGAAAACACTACACACTTCGCGTGGCAACGTCGTCGCAGTTTAGAGTAACATAAGTCTTGAATTCCTAACAATATTTTCAATTAGTGTATGATTTTCAGTTATTAAATGACTACGAGTGTAAGAATTTTAATTAGAATATAGTAATGTTTGTCGTTTTTAAATATACAAGTTCTGTGTTTCTGTGTGTCTAGGCTAGTTAATATAGGTACTTATTTAATATTTAATTTATTTTATTTTACATTTAAGGAAAAGTTACAGCTAGAATAGAAAATGAAGGCCAATTAAAAGTTTAGTTTAGTAATTTTAGTTTTTTATGAAATACGATTTTGCAAAACGGCAAGAATTTGTGTTCGAAATGTCGAGTTCCGGGGATTTGCGCATTTCGTTCAAAATTTTGTTTACAGGCAGAGCCACGTCTTTTAATATGGATATTCGTCTCGTAGATACAATGATGCTAAAAAATCAATAAAGTTGGCGTGGTTAAAGTCAACAAAATCGAATCGATAATTGACTTTGATTTTAGTTATCGCACTAGAGGGCTCTTTTAAATCAAATTACGTCTTCAAATTGGGCTTATTGTTAAGATTTTTTATATAAAGGCTCTCATTTTTACGAATTCTGTTCGGTTTTCCAAACACATTTCATCCATTTGTAAGTACATTGTCATTGAAATTAAACTACAGTTTACGGATTTTATCGCGATGTATTGGTTTCACTAAGTTATTACATTTGAAACTAATGATCTAGAAACTATATTTTTAATTTATTACTAGCCGACGTTTCGAATTCTTTACAGAATTCATGTTCACGGCAGACTGGAACATTCCAACCATCTTCCCTATTGAAATTAGGGTGGTTTTTAATTTCAATAGCCTCTCGTATCATCCTTGGAAGAAAACGGTGTTCTTTTGCGAGTATCTGTGGTTCATCAAATCGCAGGTAGTGGTTGGGTCCTTGTTCCACATGTTCACACACAGCAGACTTTGTTGAGCGTGTATGTTTTATGTCAGCTATATGTTCTTTGAGTGGAATGCCTATGCTTCTCTTGGTTTGTCCAATGTATGAGAGCCCACATTCATAGTCAATTTTGTAGACACCGGCCTCTTGCTAGGGTAACTGACACTTGACAGATGGTAATAATTCACTGATCTTCGTTGGCGGCTTGTAGTAAGTTTTGATAGAAGCTCGCTTCCAGATGTAGCCAATTTTGTCGGTCACGCCCTTGATGTATGGGAGGACAGCAGGTTGTCTTTCTACTGTGGCTGGTTTTTCTTTCTTCTGGGATCTGTGACAGTGGCGCGGCGGTCGGAGCTTGTTGTCTTGCAGAACTTGCCTGACATGTTGAAGCTCAGCGTCCAGGTGTTTCTTGTCACAGATTCCGCGGGCTCTCTGAAACAGAGACATTCCTACAGTAGCTAACTGTTTAGGATGGTGGTGAGATTCACCGTTTAGGTACCTATTTGTATGGGTCTTTTTCCTATACACAGTATGGCTTAAGGAGTTGTTTTTATTCCTGATGACAAGTACATCTAAGAAAGCTAAAGAATTGTTTGCCTCTAATTCCATTGTGAATTGTATTTGGTTATTAATAGAATTAAGATGGCTTAGGAAAGCATTAACACTATCTGTTGGTAAAATTGTGAAAGTGTCATCTACATACCGCTTGTAGAACCTCGGTGTGATGGTGGCAGTCTGCAGGGCTCGCGCCTCGAAGTCCTCCATGAAGATGTCAGCGACAACAGGCGATACTGGAGAGCCCATTGCTACACCGTCTACTTGTATGTAGTATCTCTCTGGGCTCTCCAGTATCGCCTGTTGTCGCTGACATCTTTTTATTATTGTCAAAAGCCCTTGTAGATAAATAATCAAAGGCGCTATCGTTGTCATGGTCTTTTAAGTATAGTCGTGATCAACCAATGATAATGTCAAGGAGGTTATAGAGAAACGACCTTGAGTTAAGTTAGTACTGCTCTGTTCCAGTGACGTGCGAGGAATCTTAATTTAGCAATTGATAACGTGTTTACTGTCTCTAACGCAAAACATAGGGTTTTAAGCCACTTGTAGTAGGTAGTTTGAGGGATTGAGAATAGGTACATAATATCACTATCCCATTAAATTCCGTTGGTTATCAAACACTGCAGCCATCCGTCTGGGTAGCGTGGTACAGAGGGCAAATGCTGCTAAGGCAAAGAGGCTTAAGTCCAGCAGTGTACTGTGAAAACCTGTGGGGTATACCCCTTTTGGACACAAATTACAGTCACCCATAGCTGATTATCCAGAAACGTAGTCACAATGGTGCTAGCAAAGGTCCTCGTAATGAACTTCTGGTAGTCAATGCAATCTTATTAACAGCAATCTCCAGATATCCTTATTTCAATCTGGAACTGCAACTAAAGATACAAGGCAGGCCTATTTACATACTAGACGGTTCAATCTAGGTGGGTGATGGTTATCTTAAAAAAAGGCCTATGATTGTGTTATGCTGATGTACAAGCTACATTGCCGTAGAATTTAACAAAGTCAGTTAAGTAGTTTTAGCGTGAAATATTCTTATAAACTTTTGCGTGTTTCGCAGCAGAGAAGCAGTAGAATAGGCATGCAAATCTTTAGAATAAAATAATTTAATATGATAATGTTGTGAAATTCTTAATATATACCTACTATCTCAATTGGCTTTAGTCACCTGTTTATCATTAGTACCATAAACATAATAATTTCAAAACCGAATCACAACTTCCTTATACATTTTCCATAACACTATAAAAACGTATATTTACTATCATAGTAAAACATAAAAACCGGCCAAGTGCGTGTCGGGCCACGCGCAATGTAGGGTTCCGTAGTTGCCCATAATGGCCATTATTGATAATAACTTCTGTTTCACATGGGACTTTAAGATTAAGCCAGCGCTCCCAATGTAAACTCACAGTAATAGGTATTTATAAGTTAACCGACGATTACTCGTAAACTAGTGATGTACCTACTTACTTAGCCGTGATAGTTTTCCTTTTAAATTCGTTATATGTACTACATTTGTGATTTTTTTCACCTCTTCCAAATTAATAGTTTAGCCGGCAGAGGGGGGGGGACACACTTGAGTCTAACATTTTTTTCACTTCAAAGCTTGATATTTGACAAACCAATCACTTGATCGAAAAATGATTTGAGCAAACTAATAATATTTTTTTTAAAACCTATCCAATGATACCCCACACGATGGGGTACTTAACCAAAAAAAAATTCAATCCCACTATATATGTAGGGGAGATACCCTTAAAAAAAATATTTTCCTAAATTTTATTCTTTAGTTGTTGCAATATCGTATGTCTATATTCATGTCAAATATCAGCTTTCTAGCACCAGGTGTCTTTGAGCTAGGCTGCGGACGGACAGACGGACGGACATGACGAAACTATAAGGGTTCCTTGTGGACTACGGAACCCTAAAAAATAGGCAGTCAGTCGGAAAATCTAGGGAAGGTAACTTGTTATTTATTAATAATCCGATTTATATAAAACAAAATATTTGAGTCATTCACCAGTATCGTGTCAGACTATTGTTGATTGATAAGATAAAGACAATTTGTTGTGACTGATTTACATACATCACACGCTTTGCGATCTCATCAATTGATAAAAACTTATTATAACTAATCAAAGTGTTAGTAACTACCCATAAATAAAGTTAATCCAATGTTTTCAGAAATAAATAATTATTATCAATGCGTATCTATTTATCTAGTGTAGAACAAAAACTCTGACCGCGTTTGTCTGTATTTATGCCTTATGTCTTAAAACCCGCAACGGATTTTGATGTAAGTTTCATCATTAGTTAGAGAATTTCTCAATAAAGGTCTGCACGTATAAGCTAACTTTATGTAAGTAGACACAACACAGTTATGCCAAATTCAAGAAATAAAATTTACCAGAGTAGATACTGTAGTTCTTTTAAAATCCTAAAGAAACCCACTTGATAGCTAATCTCTGTTTTACTAGTGACTTGGTTCCATTAACAACGCGAAGAAAGGAAGTGAGAAGTGTGTAGAAAATTTGTATTTGTAAAACAATATGTTTTACAAATACAAATTTTCTTTTCGTCGTGTTGTGTCAAAGTACACAAAATGAACGTACCGCAGTCCCTTGATTTCTTCTCCAAAATTTGATCGATTTAACAAATATTTTAATTAGAGAGAGATTAGAGAGACTAAAGAAAAGCTTTGGACGTGTTCCCGTGTTATTATTTTTCATATTAACCTAGTCAAATTTGATTTATGGATTTTTGAACACAGCGAACAATTTGAGCAACTTTTAAGGTTTATCATTTTCTAGGGAGAAACTGTGGACTACGCATGTATAAAAAATGGCCCTTGTGTTTCCGCATAAATTCATTCATTAATGTTTATTAAAAAAACTAAAAAGCCTTCTCCAAAAGGAAACTAACATACCTAATTATCTTTTGCCTTAGCTACATCATTACAAAGAATTGTTTAGATTTAGAAGCTGTCAAAAGTATAGATGCCAATAAATAAAGGACGGGAGTCGCCTGGTCTATAATGCAGTTACGCTCTCCCCTTCTTCGTCTTCCACTGAAGACGCGGTGAAAACTCTTTGCAAACTGTCTCGACCCCGCCATTCACCCGTAGGTAAGCAGTGTGATCCACCGAGTTGGTACTGGTCGAGAAAGTATGTCCACCGGGGTATCCTCAACGTTCCGTGTAGGATGTCGGAGTCACGCTAAGCATGGTTAGCTTAGCATACTTTACCGCGTTCCCACGTGGGCTTCATCCTGCCGTTTCTAGCAGTCCCCGTTATGATTTGCAAGCATACGTTTATTATCGATTACATCACACGAGCATTCGTATATTTTCCAAAATGCTAATTTGGGAGGCGCAAGCTTTCCTGTGCTAATTTTGCTCCAAACATTAGGTATGTATAAAGAAAGTCTTTTAGTAAAGCACTACTAATGTTTCCCTTCTTCTTCCTAATTATTCCTGTGTGAAGCCAAACATATAATATGTAGTGTAGGAAAGTAAAATTATGCAATGATCTCGTTACTTTTTATTCTTTATTACTCTATCCAAATATTGATTGCCATCTTATAACATGAAGTACTAAGTATCCAACAAAAAAGAAAATCTTATCTACATCAATCGGAGATGACTACACACGTAAATTTTTAATCAGGAAATATTTCTTTCTGAACATATTCCGTCATAGTTGTCTGTGATTGTAAAACACTAAGCTTTTGACGACCAAACTTTATACTCTGTCAACTAAGACGTGAATTACCGAGTTATTATCAAACAACATTACACTGCACAATGTTTTTATAATCCAATATAGTGCAAATATTGTTATCGTTAGAAAATCTGTCTTTGTTGAAGTCTTTACAATACGTCAGGATTGTTATGTGACGTAACAACGGCGAATACATAAAAATGTCTATAGTGAATATAATGATAAAAAAAGCCATTGTGCGGGGTCTACACCGAAAGGCTGGGCTGTCGTTGACACCGAACGATCAGTTTTGGATCGGCGATCCTGCGACCCGCAATCCAGGATCACGTAGCGTGGATCGTGGATCGTGTTACACCGATCCAGTTTTGAAAACAAGCAATCCTAAAAATACGCTCTAAGCGATAGCCTAAGGCGAACCCACAGTCCAACTCTTGCACGATATGGAGTCACATGCACAGCGGCGGCGTCGAAGCAGCAGTTGCCGTTGCAGCTGTAACTTTAATATTGCTTAAATATTTGCGCACAGAAACAAAAATGACCGTTGTGGGTGAGAAAAATCGCTTGTAATACGGGGCTCGGCTTCGACGGCTTCATACAGAGTTAATTGGCAATGAAGTTTTTCTTTAGGTCTTCTATTAGTTTGTTAGATAGACCAAAATAAAGTACATTTCTAAAGTAACTTAAATCTACAATTTATTTACAGGGTGTCGCAAGACCCTTCACCAAGCCGAAGTCTACTCGATGTGGACATCATGCCAAGTCATACTAAGCAAAAATAATACCTGAGAAACGACTTTTTTTAAAAGCGCGCGCATGCAATGCTCGATATACCTACTTATCGATGAGGTTATAGAGCATCTAAAAACATAATTATTGGCGGGGTAAAAGCATCGATTTTGTACCTCATTAGAAAAATTCCATACTAACTTTGAGCCTCAATATCTCCTGAACCAGTAATTTCCCAGGTATGGTGCCGCAGTAAAAAATGTTGGTAGAGATTGGTACAACATGGGATTTCAGTTTTCGTTAAGGGTCTTTTTACACCCTGTATGTACAATCGGCGGCCTTGTCGCCAAGGGCGATTTCTTCCAGTTAACCTTAGGATGGACAGGAATGTTGTTAGATGTTTGTGGTGTGATGGTGTAACTATGTAACTGAATCAATAACTAAATATTTCAATAACATACTTAAAATACACATATACAATTATTAATCTTACATACATTATACATAAATATATATGTACCAGTATACATAATGGTTAGTCCTACTTAAAGACAGTACAAATAAACACATACGTTATGCACATACAATAAATATCAATATAGCTACTAAATAATATCCATTTCGCGACAAATCTGACGCCAAACATCGTCTCCTACATCTCTATGTATAATTATCATGCTTTGGGTCCCATAAACATTTGAATTCCGTATATAGCGATATCAGACGGTGACTTTGCGAGATGACGATGGTGTGGTGGAGCGCGCGATTCATAAGCTGGGTCCACACCGCACGATCCATCGCGCTCCGACCGCGCGCGGCAGAAGCGCGATCCAAATGTGCAGGTGGTGTGGATGTACCACGCGCGATCCATGCGCACGTATTGGAGCGCGCGCTCCCTGGTGCGCCCGATCCGTACGTTGTCATGCATGTGCATGGCGCGCGCGGTGTGGACGGTTGTGTTTGGTTCGCGTTCCACGAAAACATAGAAATCTTGCAAAATCGCCATCTGATATCGATATTAAGGAATTTACATGCACCCAATTTAAATTATACCAATATGTAAGATTATGCTTTAATATATCCTTGGCATCAGTCATAATAATATTATGCTTGACATCAGATTTCTCAAGAATTGGAAAACAAACCAATTGATGACCTGAGGGAAAAAATAAAAAATCGTGTGACTCCATATCGTGCAAGAGTTAGACTGTCGGATCACCTTGGATCGCTTGGAGCGTATATTTAGAATCGCTAGTTTCATAAACTGGATCGATCTAACGCGATCCACGATCCACGCTCCGTGATCCTCATTATCTGGTATTCCATCCAACATGTGATGAAAGAAAAACAAAGTATTGCGCAATGAAACTAAAATATATCTAATTATTAAATGCTAAGTAATTGGTAAGTAGGAATACTTACAAAGAAATATAAATACTAAAACTTAAAAATCAAAAATTATATTTTCAAAAGAAATGTGGAATACTGTGTCCCATACAGTCAGTATATCAATACTATTCAGTATTGGTTTAAAGTTAAGTAAGCGTTTATTAATACATTTCGGATGTAAATAATTTGTTACAACAATAATAAATAGTAGTTATAAAATTTCAATAGTATCGCAAAAAGAAGGTGTTTTAAATGCGTGCGTAATTGTTATCAGTCACTATGCTGGGACCAACGCCGCGCGCAAACGCAGTCTGACTCTAACGCGTACCTAACCGTGAGTCACCGCGACGCGTGTCGCGACTGTGAAAACCCCGAAACGTAACTCGTGCGATGAGCGTGGTAGTATACCTAGGTGATGTATGGTTACATACTTATGCATGGTAGTCGCTATTTCTTTGTTGCAAAGCGTGTAGTCGTGGTACATGGCACTGCCATTACCTATATGTTTTTTGGCGCAAAGAAATACGTTATGCTGTAAGTTGTTAAGCTACAAATACCAAAATCATAGCTAATTTACTGTTTATACAATCGTTATAGGTCAGATTATATCCAAAATAATATCAGCCCAGTTTATAAACTATGGCGGCCGGTTGGCCCCGCGGGAGTGTAAGCGACTGCTACGCCGAAGGTCGCGGGTTCGATTCTCGCTCAAGTCAAACATTTGTGTGCATGAACATGGATGTTTATCTTGGTCTGGGTGTTTCTATGTATAATATGTATGTATTTATAAGAAAAAAAGTATATATGTATGTTTATCCATTATCTAGTACCCATAGTACAAGCTCTGCTTAGTTTGGGACTAGATGGTGTTGTGTGAATGTAGTGGTATATTATTATTATTATTATAAACTGACCCTTTTCCATGTGAAAGGAGTTAGGTTAAGTTGTTGTTAAGTGCGGATTGTCTCACTTCGCATATATGAGATTTCAATCTTGCAGCCTTATTATCTACATTTTCAATCACATCTTTTACTACAGGTTCCCGGTATTTCGGTACCTATACCGGAAACCGGAAACCTTCTGAAATGCGGAAATCTAAAATAATATCAATATTAAGCAATAAATTAAACAACGTAACTATTCTTTTATTGTATCAAATTAATCAAATTGGTCAGTTTTATAGAGTTTAAATTTTATACAGATGATATCTTATTTCACATACAACACTTGTATCAACTTATTATTGATAAAATTAATTAAGAATCTTGTGCCCGTGATTAGTAATGTAAATTATTTTCTAGACTCCCAAATTCGGCGACATGCTGCGCCTAAGTAACGACAACACACAGGTGCAACATGAATCAGGATCTGGGTACCTACATGATCAGAAGCCCTAGTTTGCACAAAATAGAGTACACTGACATGCGGGTCATTACTGACATTTATTCATGATGCTTATAAAAGTTATAGTGTATGTATAGTGTAGTGTATATAATGTACGGTAATTTTATTCCTTCATTACTTATACTTTATTTGATTTTCCCTGAATATAAGCAAGGTTTTATTTTGTCTTAATATTTCTTTATCATCGTAAATTCTCAGCACACGCCACATATGATACATACAGTGATAAAGATGTTTAAATTGCCTAGACACGAATGTGAGTATTTTTACAAATAATTACCAATAGCACACCATAAAAGTAGATAAGCTAAGAAATGTGAAGATCGGCATGATCGACTATCATGATAAATTGAATAAATGATATAATGTAATATGTTTATTACGTCGACTAGAGGATACACGCGGCTGCGCCCGCACATTTTTTTCAATTTGCCCGTTTACCCAATCCTGTGGGAATTTCGGGCAATCCCTTCCTATGCACCCCTACGGTCCCCAAAGAACACACATGCCAAATTTCAGCTTCTTGCGCCCAACAGTTTAGTCTGTAGTTTGTATGTCAGTCAGTCAGTAACGCTAGGATTTTATATATACAGATAAGGTATATTGACAAAATGCATTAATGTTATAGGTACAGCTCTTCTTAAGATGTATCATGAACATCGAATGAAGTAGTCAAAGCCTGACCGGACTGATTATTGAAAACCATTTAACATATTCATAGTGTAATGATTTTGAATTTATTTATAATTAATTAATGATTAAAATTTGATTTAGTTGTGATTTTGACTAGATAATTAAACGGATGTAGTTATTTAATAAATAAATTTTATATGTTTAGGTTGAAAATGTTCTGTTATTAAATTATACTTATTTTTGAAATAATTTATAATGTATAATTACAATTTAGCAGTTTGATATATTATTCAGACTGACATTTTAAAAGTCAACTAACGGATAATTATTTGAGTCGCATTTCCGGCAAAAAGTATCATGGCTGACGTTGACTTGAAAAATGGCATTCTGGTGCCGGTGCGTGAGCTAGCAGCGAGAGTATTATTTAGAACATTGTGGTGTTACAACTAGTAGAAAAAGTTATAAGAGTTAAGGAACAATAAATGTATTGCTGAATCTACCCACTGGAGTACTTTATTTCTTCACATCTCAGAAGTGGGATTCGAACTTGGAAATAAGATTAAAAGTTATTAAGTAAACCCAAACTCACTCAAGCAAAGTTTTCACTCGCACTACCGATATGTACGGCGAGGTTTGGTACTCAATCGGCAGCTATCATATACTAATATTATAAATTTGAAAGTGTGTATGTATGTATGTATGTATGTATGTTCCGTTTTCACGCTAAAACGGCTGAACCAATTTTGTTGATATTTAATATAGAGATATATTGGACCATGGAGACGGACATAGGCTACCATAAGTTGCAAAAATTAAACTGGGAGGGATTGTAGGGAGGGTAGAAGTTTGTACGGCACAAATTTACCTCTTGGAAGTAAGAACGCATGCGCTAATAATTGAGTGTTGCGCATGTGCTAACATATCTGTCAGTACTGTCACGTCATACATAATGTCATATTGTGCACGTTGAAAAACCAGCCAGTTACATTCAGTACAGCCAAAGAGGTTTGATTACTAATAATACATTCGAAATAATAAAATACTTTTGCCCCGACCTATTACATAAAACTGTTCGCATATATAAACTAATAATTATATAATAAGCTTAAACGGCTGAAACGATTGTCCCTACTAATATTAAAAATGCGAAAATGTTTATAGAGATATATTGTGATGTTATATTATGTACCTTTCAGTAGATAATGGTAGATAATGTCATGGATACTGACCGACTTACTTTGTACCCCATAGAGTTCTGAAGTCTTTAGAATAATCAGGAGTGTCTTCACACATCTTGAGACTGAAAGTAGATTTGTGTTACCCCGAATTTAACGCGCGCGAAGCGGCGGGCAAAAGCTAGTCATATATAATCAGTTCTTTTGCTGTGTAATAAACGTTTTTCTTTAATTATTTTCTTTCTTTTCAATAAAATTGACCCTAAACATTTGATAGTAGGCAGTAAGTATTATAGAAGTAGTATATAGACCTTCGTACATCGTGCATATATATATAGTGCGACACTAGTTCCATAAAACGTTCACAGATGGCATTAAATTTAGTTACCCAAAAAAGAGGTCGACATATATCTCTATTTCATATATACTCAAAGTACTCTGTGAGCTAGTGTATGTTGTGTTATAAGGAGAGGTAATGTGTACCTCGTGTTACTAAGGAAGGTTATGTGTGACTCACACTACTAGGAGAGGTTATGTGTACCTCGCACTATTGGAGGGGTTATGTGTGCCTCGTGCTATTGGAGAGGTTATGTGTGCCTCGTGCTATTGGAGAGGTTATGTGTGCCTCGTACTATTGGAGAGGTTATGTGTACCTCGTGCAATTGGAGAGGTTATGTGTGCCTCGTGCTATTAGAGGGGTTATGTATGCCTCGTGTTATTTAGGTTATGTATGCCTCTTAGCATTAAGAGAGGTTGTGTTTGTCTCATGCTTTTATTAATAGAGGAATAGGTGCGCCTTCTGCTTTTTAGGAGAGATTGAGTATGTGTCGTAGCGAACAGAGTATATTCGAATAAGATACTGAACTACACGTCTACTGAAACGATTATGTTCATATGTCAACGATATTTAGACTACTATAACCTAATGATGACTTTTACAAATTTACACCAAAGCATGATAATATCGACTCAGACCTAATGATTTTTTTTATTTTTATTTTGGAGGCCATGCATTCAGACGACGCGATAACGCCCGATGGTGAACCTCCCTGTCGTATGGACGACACTAGGAAGAAGAAGCGGATCTCTTCAAGAACAGAATCAGAGGTTGGACGTAGCAAGAAACGGTCAAGGAAACGTAAGCGCTCGTCTAGTTCATCATCTTCGAGCAGTACCAGTACAATATCCATGCAGTCGAAAACAAGAGCACGGTGTATGGACAAGGAACTACGTAAGGAGCATGTCAACTGGCCGGCTAAGGAGGTACTGGAACTATTTAATTCTTTTAAGGAACATAAAACCAAGGGACATTATCTTAATAGCAATCATTTCAATAATGTCATACCGGAATTCGACCCGACAAGTAAATCCCAAAGTATCGATAGTTGGATTAGGAAAGTTAACGAATGTGCCCTCATTTACGAATGGGACGAGAAGCAGACTATTCACTTTGCGTTACAAAAACTTTCCGGTTTAGCAAAAAAATGGTTCGAATCTCTTCCTAGCGTTATATTTGACTGGCCAGATTGGCAAACAAAATTAAGGAAAGCATTCCCAAATGAACAAAATTATGGCCGGCTTCTTGAGGAAATGTTGGCACGCACTACACGAGGTAATGAAAATTTACGCGAATATTTTTATGATAAATTAACATTAGTAAATAGGTGTGAAATAAAAGGTAAAAAGGCCGTAGATTGTATAATTCATGGATTACTTGATAAGTCTGTTAGGAATAGTGCTCAGGCATTAACTTGTAAGGAACCTGAAGACTTGTTGATTTTTCTTAATTCTCAACGTCCTTATGTAGACAGTCAGGTACACATAAACCGAAGGCGTAATGACTATCTGGCGACTGCTAGGCCGGTTAACGTTGCATCATCTTCGATTGATAACTCTATTATTTGTTTTAATTGTCGTTCAAAGGGGCATCCATATTTTAAATGTCCCAAACCACTCGTGAAGTGCTCAAGATGTCATAGAGTAGGCCACAACAATGACAACTGTAAGCTTGACCCCCTAGAATTGCGTTCTAACAGCAAACAGACTGAGAATCAAACTAAGACTACGTTGACTATTTCGACATTCAGTAATAGTAGCGATAAATTCTATAAAAATGTTATAGTGGACAATTCTAACTTAATTGCTTTTATTGATTTTGGCAGTGAGTGCAGCTTAATGCGCGAATCAGATGCTCGAGCTCTAAATTTAACTAAAACTTTCACAGAGTTACCAGTCATTAACGGTTTCGGCAATGCCAAGGTTTTGCCGAACTATAAAAGTACCATTAATCTGAAGTTGGATGAAATCGAGGCTGTTATAGAGGTCCTTGTGGTAAACGATGAATTCATGCCAACAGCTCTATTGCTAGGTCAAAACGTTACTGAACTTCCGCATGTATCCGTTTTTAAGAATCACGGTCAATTACTGTTTTATCAAAGCCCTAATATTAGTAATAAAGACGATATTGCGAGGTGTTTAAAATTGAGTGTTATAGATGATACGGCAATTTCATCGTCTGAGTTGGTCCGTGTTAGTACCTCTGATCCTAACTATTCCGGAGATGTGTATATTAGGGGTTATTGTAATAGTGAACCTAGAAAAGAATACTATCTGCATCAAGGTGCGTATAAGGTAACTAATGGGAAAGCTTATTGCATATTACTAATTTGTCAAACCGGGTTTTGACTAATCCGAATAAATGCCTCATAGCTAGAGCCATGCCTTTTATTGAGAGTAAAGTTAAATATACCTATAGATTGACTAAAGATACTTCGGAATTGCAACCTCTATTGATATCTGATATTAAAGTTGGAGCTGAGGTAGAGAAAGAAACCCTCCTCAGACTTCATAGGCTCTTGCTTAGTTACCGTGATTGCTTTGCATTTAATTTAGGTGAAATTGGCTGTATTAATACCGCGGAAATGAAAATAGATTTATTAGATGACAAACCAGTTATTTATCGACCGTATAGGCTATCGTTTACAGAAAGAGATCAAGTTAGAGAAATTGTCAATGATTTGTTACAAAACGACATAATACAAGAATCAAATTCTAGCTATGCAAGCCCCATTTTATTGGTTAAAAAGAAAACAGGAGAGCAACGTCTCTGCGTTGACTATAGGGCTCTAAACAATAAGACTAGGAAAGATTGTTTCCCTTTACCGATCATAGATGATCAATTAACAAACCTGAGTGGTAATAAGTTCTTCACTTCCGTAGACTTGGCTTCTGGGTACTACCAGGTACCCATGGCGATAGAGAGCCGTCCATTAACAGCTTTTGTAACGCCCGATGGGCATTATGAGTTTAAACGGATGCCCTTTGGACTCGCTAACGCTCCAGCTGTGTTCCAAAAGTTTATGAACACAATGTTGGGTTCCAAATTATATGAGTCAGCTTTGGTTTACTTAGATGACATTCTTTTGCCATCAGTTACCCTAGAGGAAGGCTTTGAGCGACTCGAAGATATTTTAAAGTTGTTACGGGAAAATAATCTCACTCTTAAGCTCTCGAAATGTCGTTTTTTCGATAAAACCCTCGACTACTTAGGGTATGAAATATCTGCCGATGGCATACGCCCTAATAAAAATAAGATTTTGGCTGTACAGGAATTTCCAGTTTCAACTTTCCAGAGGAATTTCACAGAACGTGCATGAGATACGTCAATTTTTGGGTTTAGCCGGGTATTTTAGAAAATTTATTAAAAACTTTGGGGAAATCGCTAGACCTTTAACTAATTTATTGAAAAAGGGCAACTCTTACAAATGGACAAGTGACGAATCTAATGCATTTTCTGTATTGAAAGAAAAGCTAATCGATCGACCAATAATAGCATTGTACAATCCCAAGTTAGAGACAGAGTTGCATACAGACGCTAGCTCTTTGGGTGTGGGTGGTATATTAATGCAATGGCAATCAGGCCCCAGAGTCCTTAAGCCGGTGGCATATTTTAGCAGACAAACTACACCTGAAGAGCGTCATTTACACTCTTATGAACTAGAGACATTGGCGATCGTCTGCTCGTTAAAGAAATTTAGAGTCTATTTGTTAGGACTAAATTTTAAAATTGTAACTGATTGTAACGCCCTTCGGACTACATTAACTAAACGCGATTTAATACCAAGAATAGCTCGGTGGTGGCTTTTGATAAGCGAATTTACTTTTAACATAGAATATCGGCCGGGAGCTCGTATGGCTCATGTGGACGCTTTCGTAGTCGTAACTCAAAATTACAACCCGAAATTATAGATGAATCCAGCGTTACAGTGTATAATATTGAAACGGACAATTGGTTATTAAGTTTACAATTAACCGATCCGGATATTTCTCGCATCCATAAAATTCTGATTCCTGAAACTGATGAAGAAGCCAAAGACATTAGGAAAAGCTATGTAGTCAAAAACAATAGAGTGTACAGGAAAGTTGGTGATAAACTGTGTTTAGTGGTCCCTCGCGGCGCTCGTTGGCAAATATGCAGGTCTTATCATGACGACGCTGGACACCTAGGTATTGCCAAAACTACTGAAAAGATTCAGTCAATGTTCTGGTTCCCTAAATTACGTAGATTTGTAAAGAAGTATGTTAGATCTTGCATCCAATGTGCCTATAACAAAGATTGTACCTCGCAACAAAAACAAGGTCAATTATATCCCATAGATAAAATAAGTATTCCTTTTCATACGATTCATATAGACCATTTGGGTCCGTTTGTTAAAAGTAAATACGGCAATGTCTACATTCTAACCATAGTCGATGGGTTTACTAAATATCTGTTTGTTAGGCCTGTTAAAGACACAAAAAGTAAAACTACAATAAAACTGCTATTAAATATCTTTTACGATTTTGGTCTCCCATCGCGAATAATATCAGATCGAGGTACTTCCTTTACTTCAAAAACCTTTAAGAACTTTTGTGAGAATCATGGTATTAAACACGTACTAAATGCCGTTGCATGCCCCAGAGCTAATGGTCAGGCCGAAAGGTACAATCAAACCATTTTAAATGCATTAGCAAAATATAACACTGATGGTGACGAACGGAACTGGGACATGAACATAGGTAAAATTCAGTGGAGAATAAATAATGCCACTAACTCCACAACTCAAAAAACAGCCACTGAAGCTTTATTCGGAATCAGGATGAGAGATAGTTTGAGTAATAAATTAGAGATTGACACCGGCAAAAATCCAGAAATATCAGACGTTAGAAACGCCGTAGCTGCAAATATTGAATCTAGTCAATGTAAACAAAAGCATAACTATGACCAAAATAGAGTCCCTGCTCCACGCTATAGAAAAGGTGATTTGATTAAAATAACTAGGACTAATTATTATAATAAAGGCAATAGCACTAAACTGATGTCAAAATTTATAGGACCGTTCAAAATAGCTGAAGTATCAGGCAACGATAGGTATAAAATAGTCGAGATACCAGGTTTCAGCAAGCGAAAGAATAAATTTGATAGTGTAGTAGCGGTAGACCGTATTCGACCTTGGATTAATATTAATGCATCTGAAACAAATATTGATACAAGTCCAATATCAGGTAGTAATAGCTCATCTAATAGTGAAGATAATAAGAGCGACAATGAGTCTTCAGAGTTCCAATCATTCAAATAAAGGCCAAATGTAATGATTATGAATTGTTTATTAAACTATTTATTCAAGTGAGTGAGATTATTTGAGTAGAGAAATGTGTTGATTGTTATTGTTTATTAATTTTTTTTTTCTTTGTATGAGTACAGGAATGTAGAAATTTTATTGTTAATTCAAATTATTTATGAGACGATAGAGTAGAGAATTGAAGTGATTGTTATAATAAATTACATACATACATACATAGACTCACGCCTGTTTCCCCGAAGGGGTAGGCAGAGGCATATTAAACGCCCACTTTTCGCCAGTGTTTTGATCCCACGTAATAGGTGGCGAGCCTATTGCCGCTTTCGGGATATTTTGTTTGCCAGAGCCTCGTCCGTTGATCGGCAGGTGCACCACTTGCAGGTGAGGTTGGCTTGGGACCCTAAGTTCTTGGTGGGAACCCTATGCACCCATATATTATATAATAAATTGAAGTACATATATGTAGTCAAAAGTCAAAAATCAAAATCATTTATTCATCTAGGTCACAAGGTGACGCTTATGAACGTCAAATTTTAATGTACATTACTTAATGCTTCTAAATCTTAATAATTCTACATTTACATTTACTGCCCATTCGCAAAGCAATAGGTAGAACCACGAGAAAGAACGGGCAATAAAACTCGTGGCCACTCTTCTTAATCGCCAGTGTTATGTTACATATTTTGTTTTTGTAAGGAGCTGCAACTGTTTCACATTGTAATTAATTACTTGTAAATAGTAATTAGGAACATACATAATACTTAAATAATTAATGCAGTTACCAATTTAACTGCTGTAGTAGCCTTCCAGTGTGAATATTGTGTAACAGGAGCATCCACTTACGTCTTATAATGTAGGCAACTCGCGACCATGTTCATAACTATGGTGGAAATGTATGTTACAGAAGTGACTGTATATGAATACACAAAATTACTAAAACATTAGTGATTATTATTGCAAATTCTAATTATTTATCTGAGTAATTTTAACAGATAAATGTATTGATTATAATTGTACATTTAAATTATTTATTTGATTAGAGATAGATTCAAACCATTTTCAATAAATAGGTACGTGCGTCAGGAGACTGCACGTAGTCGGACGGCCGAATGTAATGATTTTGAATTTATTTATAATTAATTAATGATTAAAATTTGATTTAGTTGTGATTTTGACTAGATAATTAAACGGATGTAGTTATTTAATAAATAAATTTTATATGTTTAGGTTGAAAATGTTCTGTTATTAAATTATACTTATTTTTGAAATAATTTATAATGTATAATTACAATTTAGCAGTTTGATATATTATTCAGACTGACATTTTAAAAGTCAACTAACGGATAATTATTTGAGTCGCATTTCCGGCAAAAAGTATCATGGCTGACGTTGACTTGAAAAATGGCATTCTGGTGCCGGTGCGTGAGCTAGCAGCGAGAGTATTATTTAGAACATTGTGGTGTTACAACTAGTAGAAAAAGTTATAAGAGTTAAGGAACAATAAATGTATTGCTGAATCTACCCACTGGAGTACTTTATTTCTTCACAATAGTAAGTATGTACCTAGGTTTCCTTTCCTCAGAAATATGCTTCAGATTCGGGGTATTTGGTGGTTTATAGATTCTTCTGTAATACGAAGTAAGTAAGTGCATCATAATAATATGAAGGAAGGAGAAAAGGAAACGAGAATCACATGTGGTTTGCCTATATATATATATTATATATATATAGGCAAACCACATGTGATTCTCGTTTCCTTTTCTCCTGTGTTTGTATTGAATATCTATAGAAAAAGATATGCGAATTGATAGGCAAATAAAAATAAATATTCGTGTTTTTTTTATTACACATGAGAAAAATTACTTAACCTCTGCGTTGCAATTGCGTTATATTGTATATTATAAATTCTAGAACAAGAACTGTAAATTGACTAAGGTTGACAATATTAATATCAAACATTTTTCTTACACAAACTATTATTACCTAAGTATTTACTGTTTTAGATACTACCGATATTATTGTTCCTCTGTGACAAGGCTTTTAGTGTCCAAGGTAGCTTCATTACCTTCAAATAAGCTCTTCAGGAGTATTACCTGTGAAAAACCAACAGCCACGATCAATAAAGTTAATAGTATAGACCAGTTTGTCACTCTGTTTCGCAATTCTAACGCCAACTCCATATCTTTTGTTCCACGAGCTGTGTGCATTTCTTGCAAGAGGTAGGCACGATATACAAGGTCTTCAATACGTCCTGTTCGATCAGATAGGACATCGGGCTGCTTGAAGTAGGTTACAGCTTTATTGCCAAACTCATGTTCTTTTTCTTCTTTATTGCTTATGTCTTCGATTTTCTCGTTTTCTATTACTAAATCAAAGGCTACTGTCCTTGTGCTATATTGGCTGACTGTGTTGTCGAAGCAGAAACGATACACACCGTCCTCTATCACCACGTATCTGTGCTCGTTCTCTGACATTCTGAAGTCACTGACGATGAATTCGCCGTTTTGAGTGACGAGGTGGAAGTTGATGTGCATGCCGCCGAAAGTAGTATCTATCACTCGGTACTCCGTAACGATCACTTCACCATACACCACTTTCTTATAGAAGCATATCGCTTCACCGGCAGGTATAATAGGCGTCATGTGTTGGTGGTACGTGAAAACTGCACTAATTAAACTGACAAGAACTAAATACCACATTTGTATAGTTGAATGTGTTGTATTTTTAGTGTCACGCAGAATGGAATATGTGGATATTTATATAGGTTGTTTTTTGACTCACTGTTTGTTTATAATGTGAAACGACGGAGATCGAATGACTTTTATAACAAATAACAGAGACTTACGTGTTTAATGCTGTTATGCATATTTTGAAACCATTTTTTTAATTGTATGTTATGTGACATTCATGGCTTTATGCACGGGACAACATTGTGATATTACTTTAAATATTGTCTATAGAAATATTGTCTGAGAGTAATGACACTAGTTGCTGCTACTGTTTATATTTCTGTTTGCATTATTATATGCGTCAGTAAATACCTAACGTAGAATTCAGAACTTACTTTCATGTTTCTGAAAATTATAAGGATGCTGGCTTCTGGCAACTACACGCGTCATAAACATCGAATCGTCATAATTTTATCACATTATGTTGATAAAATATTTATAAAACAATATTTTGTTTGTAGCCAAATTCTGTGATAAAGAATCTAGATAAACTAATAATGATAAAACATCAGCAATATAACAATATTAATTACTAGAAAATGCCCGCAGCTTCGGCCCTACATTTTTAATAAGTATACCAATTTAGCCGTTTGTTGGCCACAAACGGCTAAATTGGTATCTCTTGGGAATTTCGAGAAATCTGTCAAAAATTTCGGCCAACTTTTCTTAGTGCACCTCTACGGTTGCTAAGGAACAATCATTCTTAATTTCAGTTTCTTGCACCCAATAGTTTCAGCTGTGAGTTGTATGACAGTCAGTCGGTTAAAATATGACCTTGTTTAAGAGTTTTCTGTTCGTCATAATGCAGGTTTTGGTAGTGTTGGTAATAAAACACAGGCTAAAATAGTAAGCTAAAATATATATATTTAAATCAATACTAAATAATATTTAAACCAATTTGTATTTAACATGATATAAAAATATATCTATTGAGGTTGTCTAATATTTAACTAAACATAAATGCGAGTAATGCTAAATATATGTATCTTACCTACTTATACTAACAACAAAAGCTTGTCCTCACAAATGTTGAAGATTCAAATTAATGTGAATCTTCAACATTTGTGAGGATAACTACAGGAAAACGCCTTTGAGCCTATCGATACTTAAGTATCGATAGGCTAAAGGGCGTTTTTCTGTTACGGGGATTAGCGGCAGCATGCGTGGAAGAATAAACTGCTGATCAACAGCGGAGTACTAGCAAACCGCATGCGTGTGGCATTCGTAGTACATACCAATAGTTATTTGTGCAACAAGAGAGCAAAGTTGTTTTTTGTTTCGAGTGCTTATTTTGAGTCCCGAGCAAGCGAAGGATTCTATGATTGATTCACGAGCGTAGCGAGTGAATCAAAGTTAGAATCCTGAGCGTGGTGAGGGACTCAACAGCACGAGATACAAAAAACTTTGCTCTCGTGTAGCACACATAACTTTTCACCACAGAAGTGAGAACACATATTACTTAGGAGACATAGAAATGAACAGGAATAGATTGAATTCTGCATAATCACTTGTTAATTTAACTCTTCTGGTGTTAAAGTACAGTCATCATCGCTAGTTTCACTCGTCTTTTTAGATTATTTTATATATTAATATAATTGAACACGTTACGCTATAAGTACCTACTGTATCAGCATCAGCGAAATTTTTATTCCCGCTACTTTTTTAAATCGCGTTTTATGTAATACCGCGTCCCTGATGTTTATTTTTCAAATGTATCATTGTTGTAATTCTAAATAAAAATGTATTGGGTAAATACTAATTTTATACTATTAATTAGACTTATATTTATTAAAATCCAATAATAAATTAAACATGTAAACAATAACATATAAAAAAAAACAAATATCTTTTTTTTTGCTTTGCCGTAGGTGTTTTCTTTGAGGTCGAATTCCAAAATCGAATTTCGAATTCGAAGGGGTTTGTTTTTTCACTCACTTTTTATATGCATGTGAAAGAGACAGAGCACAGTAAAATTCGAATGTTTCAAATTTGTGGCTGAACAATGTCAATTCGTGGCACTGAAGATAGAAAAATTAAAAAGCTACTTTGCCACACGCTCGAATCAAAATCGCGTTTTGTTCACTGTTGTCTCGCAGCAAAAGCGGCATGTTTGAGCTGCTGTGGTGAAAATGTATTTTAGTTTGCCCATCGACTTCCTTGGGGGTCTAATTTACACGTAGGCACAAATACGTGTAACCAAGAAGTAGCATAATAGGCTTGTGTCCACTAAGAATAAATTGATTTGATTGTAGTATCTATAGATTCATTATTATTTGTAGATGTCAATTAAGTTTATCATTTATTATAAAAAGTTAAGATTTAAGTAATTTTCAGAGTTTTATAAGAATAAATTGATTTGATTTTAGTACCTACCTATAGATTCGTTATTATTTGTAGATGTCAATTAAGTTTATAATCTAATATATAAAATTCTCGTGTCACAGTTTTCGTTCCCATACTCCTCCGAAACGGCTTGACCGATTTTGATGAAATTTTTTGTGCTTATCTATGAGAATCGGCCAACATCTATTTTTCAAAAAAAAAAAAATTGCAAAACAACGTTTGCCGGGTCAGCTAGTTTATTATAAAAAGTTAAGATTAAAGTTATTTTCAGAGTTTTAAAACTTAAAATATTGTATATCGCATCCTCCTCTCTTCTACATTATTATATGTTGCTGTGCCCTACAGGGTCCATAATGTATCTTATATTGTCATATTGTAACACCTTATGTAACTTATGGAGTGCAATAAAATATTGAGTATTGAGTATATATTATATTCTTGTGACAGTGAACACCAATCAGAAAGCATTACCTACGTCAAACGGTGCGTCCGCCATTGGCGCCATTGATGTTGTTGACGTTTTGGTAGTAAATACCATAGATTATACAGATATACAGGGTAAATACAACTAAAAAGTCAAACTATGTACCTACCTGCATCCGAGAAAAATATTTTTTGTAAAACGTGGAGTTCAAAATAAAAGTGGGTACACCAGAAAACTTCATTCATCGTTTGATTTGTTTTGCACTTAGTGACGACACTCAACCGCCATGATAGTTTGACAGCGTTTTCGCGTCAAATTCCAATGGGTTTTTAAAAAGCTGTAATTAGTAATGTTGCTGATCGAGTTTTGAAGAAAAATTAAGTTATTTCGGTTTAACATCTTATGAAGGAACGAATAAATCACTAATTGGGCGGATTTTTTTAAAAGTGTACCTTAGTTCAAATGAAGGTCCTCATTTTTTTTGTTTTGTTTTCAATATGTGTAGTTAAATTCTTATTGTCTATTAATTGAAAAAACTTTAAGAAAATGTATAGTATATTTAAATATCTACTACAAATTATTCAAAATATGTTATTGAAATTCTGTAAAAGGATTTTGGGTTCCACTGAATAACGATTTATTATCTTACACAGTAAGTTAAATAAAATGGGTATAATGGAAATCATACTTTTATTAAATCAGGTAGGTATTATTTAATTAAAATAATCAACATTTAGTTCGGACAGAGAAATTTAACAATAAAATAATCAAATGTTTATATACTCTGACTAACTTGTTGATTAATCAGTAGTGTGTTTTTCTTTATAGCAGATTCAAATCGTGATTGATTACTATTTTGTTATTTAATTTTAAAGTAAAACAAATATTTTGTCTTTATAACAATTGTTTGAAATAGAATTAGTTTTTATTATAAGTCAAATCGATTATATCGATTAAGTAACATTTTGTTTAGTCTATTGAAAATTTCTGACAATAGTCACACTGAACTGTCAACTTCCTTCCGCTTGAAAAAAAGACGCCGTTTGCTCTCTCGCGTGGAATATTGTAATAAAATTGGAAGTATTGGAACCCGTTTGAGTGCCGCTTCTTTAATCAGCTGGCATCGGTTTACTTGTGATAAAGGATAAGTTGTATCTTAATGAAAATTTGTGAAATATTGAACTTTGTAAATTATAATATTAAAAACTGAATACTATATATACTATATATAGAGGGACAGTTACTCATTGGAACGTTGAAATTTGTCAGTGGAAAAGTAAGGGCTCTGGTTACAATGATGGATTTTTTGCCAACTTTGATTGTTTTACCAACTCGATAGAAAAAATTACAGACATGACACCAAATCGCAAATTTAAACGTGTGCTGTTAAGTGATTATGTAATGAATTTATTTCAAATAAAATGGAAAACATCTTATTTTACAACTTTTATTTATTTTATCCATGAAGAAAAACATTTTTTTTTGTACGTAGTTTTATCACTTAGTTTACTGCAATCCTGGTTTAAGTGGAATGAAAAACCGCACACACATACATGAACCTATATTTGGTTCTAAAATGTTTAAGATTTTGCTTTATTTGAAACTCGATGTGTTATTGAGAAAAAAAAATCTTACTATATTCATTATCTGACAATGTTTCAAGCAAAACAAAAACAAATACAAGCACAACAAAAACAAATAAATATCCAAATTCAATTCAGAAAAGTTGCTAGTTTTAATAATTTTGTATCTATTTTATTAAAGCAATAAAATATTAAGTGATCTGACGGAACACTTCGTCATGAATACAGCTTTAGTGTTCCACTGACTTACAATTTTCTCCACTGAGTAACATTTTCAACAAAAATTTGTCAGTGGAATGTAACGAAAGTCCGACAAAAATATGTTTGCATTTTTATTTCCATGATTTGCCGTTATATCAAGGAAATTAATGTCACAATTTATAAAAATATTAACTAATAGTTCGTAATCTAAGTAGGAAACGAGTCATAAAATTGTTCAATTGCCTTAAAAAGTGCCGCTAGTCACTGGATATATTTTATGCACACACTGTACGCGTCCTCAATGTAGCGGTTGTGCACGATGATAGAAAATTTGTTGTCTAGATGGCGGCAGTGATTCAGACAGCTTTGTAATGTTGCCAGCGAAAAAATAGATTTATAATTTAGTAATATTTTTCCAAAACTACATAAATTCGCGTTACTCACGAGAAAGTTCCACCCGGTCAAATTAGCAGACTATGATTTAAAAAAATATTATAATCAATTTGTAATTAGGTTTATCAGAAATATGTTATTTAAGCTGTATAATAATGTAATTACATCAATCTATGATAATTAAATTGTTATTCTACCTTTTATGTTACGATTTGACGAGGGGACATGACAAAAACCTACTTATTAGTCATTGAATTGCACTAAAAAGTTATAAAAAAACAGAAACAATAAAAAAAAGAAATACAGTAATTCTACCAAACATATGCTCAATCAAGACACGTTTAAAAATCTTTGTTTATTGCAATGAAGTAAATATAAAAAAAAAACATTAAACTTAAGGGACATCATGAAAAGGTATGGTACACTTTTAAAAAAATCCGCCCAATTACATTTTAGGACACAAGCCTATTATACGGTGTCGTTCAAGGAGACACGAGGCGTTGCGCGGCGTCTTTGGTGTCATTTCTTGTAGTTAGATCAGACATATAGCTTTCAGGTAGATGCTTAATCACCAGTGGCGAACCAGAACCCTCTCTGCCTTACTTTTCCGTTAAAGCATACTGGTTACCATGCGTTCCCGCTTCACCATTCTTCACTCGAATCAAACAAAATCCCGTGTCTTCTTCAATAAAGACGTACAATATATTAGATTCTTCTGCACCTGCAAAACTGTCTTGAGATTCTGGTAAATGATATTTGCGTTTTACGCAGCGCGCTACGTATGCAAGCACAGTAGTATACTGTCTGATATTTAACGGTTTTGGTAATTTTGTGTTATGCTACGTTTTGTCCTTTGCACATTCTCCAGTAGTGTCCTCTTTGGCTGAGCAACTCTGTATGTGAGCCGCGTTCGACGATTTTACCTGAAATAATAAATTAGGATATTTTTATTATTATTCTTGCTGCTTACAAAATGCGTAAGGTATTATGTGAAGGAGGATCGTATATTGTACTATTTACAGTGTACATCATACACACGTAATATAATAATTGCTTGAAGTTGGTAAATTCTTAGGTGATATTGTGATATAATTACCTTTGTCGAGCACACAAATGAGATCCGCGTCTTTGATCGTAGACAGTCGATGAGCGATCGTGATGCATGTTCGGCCTTTAGCTGCCTTCTCCAAAGCTTCAGATACAGCCTGCGGATATTTAAAAATAAATGGATTTATAAATTAAGTAAGGGACTTAACTTCAATTGCAAAGCAAATGGCAACATAATTCACATGGCATGGTTAAATTGTCACTTGGGCGTGGGTGGTTCACGGCCAAGGGACAATTTAACCATTTCGACAAAATGAGAAAATATCGCTGATTTAATTTATTAGGTACCTACTGATGTGACTGGTGTTGAATAAATATTATTGTGGCTAGAGCCTTTTTAAAGTCAATGATAAATTAGCAGTCAAAGAGGTGTGAGCATTCTGAAGTGAGTAACGATACGCTATCGATGTGTACTTCGTAATTTGTAAAGCCCAGGTTTGGCCGTTTGGCCGCATTTGGAATACTGGTTTTTTGGACAACATTTTGTAGCAGCTCTACTCTACTTTCAGTTTGTATTAGAATCACTGTAGAGCCATGTTATTAGAATTGATAATGTTGTGGAACTTACCCGTTCGCTGTTGGCGTCGAGCGCAGAGGTGGCCTCGTCGAGCAGCAGTAGGCGCGGCGAGCGGATGAGCGCGCGCGCGATGCACACGCGCTGCTTCTGTCCGCCCGACAGGCGACAAGTGCGCGCCGCTCGCGCCCAGGTTCGTGTCGTAATGTTGTGGAACTTACCCGTTCGCTGTTGGCGTCGAGCGCAGAAGTGGCCTCGTCGAGCAGCAGCAGGCGCGGCGAGCGGATGAGCGCGCGCGCGATGCACACGCGCTGCTTCTGTCCGCCCGACAGGCGACCTGTGCGCGCCGCTCGCGCCCAGGTTCGTGTCGTAATGTTGTGGAACTTACCCGTTCGCTGTTGGCGTCGAGCGCAGAGGTGGCCTCGTCGAGCAGCAGCAGGCGCGGCGAGCGGATGAGCGCGCGCGCGATGCACACGCGCTGCTTCTGTCCGCCCGACAGGCGACAAGTGCGCGCCGCTCGCGCCCAGGTTCGTGTCGTAATGTTGTGGAACTTACCCGTTCGCTGTTGGCGTCGAGCGCAGAGGTGGCCTCGTCGAGCAGCAGCAGGCGCGGCGAGCGGATGAGCGCGCGCGTGATGCACACGCGCTGCTTCTGTCCGCCCGACAGGCGACAAGTGCGCGCCGCTCGCGCCCAGGTTCGTGTCGTAATGTTGTGGAACTTACCCGTTCGCTGTTGGCGTCGAGCGCAGAAGTGGCCTCGTCGAGCAGCAGCAGGCGCGGCGAGCGGATGAGCGCGCGCGCGATGCACACGCGCTGCTTCTGTCCGCCCGACAGGCGACAAGTGCGCGCCGCTCGCGCCCAGGTTCGTGTCGTAATGTTGTGGAACTTACCCGTTCGCTGTTGGCGTCGAGCGCAGAAGTGGCCTCGTCGAGCAGCAGCAGGCGCGGCGAGCGGAAGAGCGCGCGCGCGATGCACACGCGCTGCTTCTGTCCGCCCGACAGGCGACAAGTGCGCGCCGCTCGCGCCCAGGTTCGTGTCGTAATGTTGTGGAACTTACCCGTTCGCTGTTGGCGTCGAGCGCAGAGGTGGCCTCGTCGAGCAGCAGCAGGCGCGGCGAGCGGATGAGCGCGCGCGCGATGCACACGCGCTGCTTCTGTCCGCCCGACAACTGCGCGCCGCTCGCGCCTAGGTTCGTGTCATAGCCCTAACGAAATGAGGCATTTTAAATCAGCAAATCAAGTAAGGTTATCTAACATTGTTAAGGATTTATAAATTGTGCGTTGTATGGAGTGCCAGAGGTGTGCCAAATTGGCACTAGGATCTCTTTTTTTATTAGAAAGCAGAATCTGATGAATAGGGAACTCGAGACCCTCTGCGGAGCAGTCCGTTAGTCTCTACACTATATTACGAAGCGCCCACATTTTGCAGCGGTTTTACTTCGAATAATACCTACTAACAAAAATACATAACTTACCTTTGGCAAAGAGACAATGAAGCTATGTATGTTCGCGGCCTTAGCGGCGGCCACTATTTCGTGCATAGTGACTTTCCTATTGTTGTCTCCGTAGGCGATGTTCTCAGCCAAAGTTCGGTCGAACAGTACCGGCTCTTGTTGTACTACGCCGAGCTGGCGACGCAGTCGGGCCAGCGTCAATGATAACCTGATGTCTCGACCGTCTAATTCCTATATAAAAAATATATTAGGCCTAGGTTGGTTACAAGAAGTTGTGGCTCGGATAGCAATTAAAGTATTTCATTCGCCCTTCCTCTGAATGTATTTGGCTGTTAAATACTTTTCGAGCGGTTACATTAAATTTGATAACTGCGAGCTATACGTTTTAGTCGCAAGAATTTTGCTGTTGTTTCTTGGAGTCATTTTCAGTTAGGGTTTATTATTCGATATTGGCCATATTTATTATTTAGGTATAATATTTAACAGAAATATTAAAAATAGACGATATAAGGATAAATTAAATTATTTTTAACGATCTATACTAATAATATATTTAATTTATGACGCATTTTATTTTTTTAATTTATGACGCATATTTGCGTCTTTATTCAACACACGAGGATTTATTTTAAGAATGTGCAATATAAAAGCAATATTTATGCAATTGGTTGTTTTGTATTAATCCATCTAAAACCAGAAAAGTGCCATTATTTAACAGTTTATCTACGCATGTTTGCGTATTATTTCCCCACTTGATATCTTATCATTTGTAAATAAAACTCGGCTTTTCAGAGTAACGCAAGCAAACGGTAATACAACTGACAATAGATAGGTATATAAAGTGAATTGTATCTACTCACAATGTTACCAGATTCTGGGTCGTAGAACCTCTGCATTAGCTGCAGAACGGTAGATTTGCCGCATCCTGAAGATCCCACTAGGGCGACAGTTTTACCAGCTTCCACTTTCAGATCTACGCCTTTCAGGATTCTCTGGTTGGGACGAGTTGGGTAGCAGAATTCAACGTCTTTCACGCTGAAGTTACCAGTAGCGACCTGATGAGGACACATTTTAAAACGTAAGTTAAGCCCCATAAAGTCTAAAATTACTTCTAATATATCTTAAAGTATATCCTCACCCAGTCTTTCTTATCCCTGACTCCATCTTCGGTCTTCACTCTCGGCACTCGTTTGATGATTGACAGAATCCTGGAGGCTGCAGTCTTGGCTGAGTTGAAGCTGGGTGCGTATACCAACGACTGACCTAACATGTACGCTCCATACATTATAGCTTCGTTGACCCTGGATAGGAATAATTTATCACAGGTGTTTTATTCGGTGCAGATTTGAAAAATCGACGATTACACAATAAAGGTGTATACCTATGTGAAAAATCCTGATATACCTGGTACCCTTTACTGTCTAATACCAGCCTATAAGACTTATATAGGCTGAATATCAATTGCTAAAACCCAAAAAAAAACGATTTCTAATTGGTCCGATATTATTGTATAATGCGAAAACTATCAATACATAACTACTACCCCTATCTCTGCCATCGTGTTTTAAGTTCTAATTGTGTTAAAAATACACGTAGATATTTATTAAAAAAATTGCAGTGATCCTTTCTTGTATTTATTAAAATTCCAACGGGTAGAAACACATATTTCTCTAAAACGATTATGACAGTTCGGCTACTGCTAACAATGTTATTGATTGCCACTGCACATAACCTTTTTCATGTCTTCATTATACTTACAGCAATACGATCTTGTATTCTATCTCGCCGTAAGCCACCAGTACTGCACCGTAGACGGTCGCACTGCAGTATGCCATGAAGGGTACGTACACCCCCAGGCCTAGTACTAGACCACGCCAGCGAGTCTTCTTAGAGACGGCGTCACAAGCCTCCACTAAAGCCTCCTCAAACTTCTTCAGGAACATTGTCTCCACACCTAGAGGGAAATAAAGTATGTATAAATAGTGTGTGTAACAGTACTAGTATTTGGCCAAAAATCATAACTTTTCGTTACACGTTGCCCATATAGTAATATTTGCCTTTGTAGGATAGGATTATTTAATTTTTTATTTTATTTTCACATTGAAGGAAAACTTACGGCTAGAAAATCAATTTATATAAAAATAAAAAAATAATTTATATTTTATATAAGTAAATATTTTAAATATTTTTTTATATAAAATTTAAAATATTTTAGAGATTGTGTCCGAGGGTGTAATCGAGTCAAAGGGAAGACAGCAACGACTTGTTAGCAGTAGGTGCGCTATACATCAGAAATACGAATGGGATGATGATCTTCTCGTTGTAATTTTTTTTGTAGTCATAATGATCTAACGTGTCCTGTGAAATATACGATCAAGCACTTTGCAGGATTTGAATAAATTGCATTTGCAATCAATATTTTGCTCCCTTACCTAAACTTTGAACAGTCTTGATGCTGACAACAGCCTCCGTCGCAATAGCTGTCGCTGATTCCATAGCAGAGCGTTCGTCTGCTTGTGATTGCTGCGATACTATTCCTTCGAGCCAAATGCTGCCCACCATCTATAACATCGTTTTGTTTTAATACATAATAATAATATATACCTATTCGTATTTTCTTTATACGAACCGGAGGTCATAAGTTCGTTTCCCATCCAGAATTTATATTTTTAAGATGAGTACAATTACTTGTCTGTACTTGCCTGTTTATGTACCTACTTACTCGTATGTTTATCAGTTATCTCGTTACCATAGTACTGGATGTCCTTAGATGACTGCGTGTGAGTAGTCCTAGGTTGCTATCTATACTATAATAAAACTGTAGAAGTGAAAAAGTCTGTACATTAACGATATTTTGATGAAAATTAGCTAAAAAATCTAGGAAAATGCTAAAAAGCAATACTTGATAATTTTTAGAATTTATGTCTGTCTGTCTGTCCGACGTCTTTCCCTATATTGCTAAAGATCTCTAAAATGGCGAAATTGATTTCAATAAAACTTACACTCATGTACAAAGGATACTCAAACCTATAAAATAGTATATGTTACATCACAATCGGTTGAGTGGTTTTCGGTGTACAGCTTGACCTCTCCTTTGTAAGTAGTCCCAAACAAAACAGGGTTCATCCAAAACTGGTTATTTATGTGGTGCCATCTATGATCATTATAAGTTTGTTAGTAAAGTTATAGTTAGTCTAAATAGGAACCTTCAAAGTGTTTTATGGCTATTTACCGACCGATAGATAGATGTCACTATTTTCAAATCATTTTCTAGCAAAATTAATGTTTCTTGCAAAAAAGACAATAATCATCTTTCTGTTATTAAAAAAATAATAGAGTATAATATTCGGCACTTTCATAAACAAAAAGTCTCTGTGTCAAAATTTATTACAACTATCTATATTATAATAAAACTGTAGAGGTGAAAAAGTCTACATTACAGATATTTTGACGAAAATTAGCTAAAAAATCTAGGAAAATGCTAAAAAGCAATACTTGATAATTTTTAGAATTTGTGTCTGTCTGTCTGTCTGTTTCTTTCGTTCGATCGTGTTCTGTACTTATACACGTGACTCATTATACCCAAATTCCCACACCTCACGTACGTGGGAATCCGTGGGTGGGAGACTGAGGCCTGAATTCAGATACCTTCGTAGCCCTGTGTGTATTTTCTAAATAAATCGCAGGGACAGACTTGAAACAGCTGGAATCGACTCCCGAACATGTTGTTTTTCATATGGTCAGTTATATGTGGCATGTTCACAAGTAAGCGGTAAAAATAATTTACATGTTCTATGTGAAGGTGGTAAAACAGATAATGTTGTGTATAAAGAAATTAGACAATAGGCTCGCCCCCTATTACGTAGGACCTAAAAATTCAAGGCGAAATGTGGGTGTAACATTACACCTCTGCCTACCCCTTCGGGAATACAGGCGTGAGTCTATAAAAAAAAAGAAATTCTATAATGATATGTTTTATATAATCTATAAATATATATAAGAGAAAGTCGTGTTAGTTACACTATTTATAACTCAAGAACGGCATAACCGATTTGGCTGAAAATTGGTGGGGAGGTAGCTCAGAACCAGGAAAAACACATAGGATACAATTAGCTGCAAAAAATAATCTGGGAGGAATTTTAGAGAGGGTCGAAGTTTGTAGAGACAAACCTACTACCTATTGACAGTAAGAACGCTTGCGCTATATGTGCTATCGTATATCTGTCAGTACTGTCACATTATACATTATACATTGTCATATGATGCACTGTCATTACTTCGTTCGCTTACATATATAAACTAATAATTATTGTAACAGCTTTTGATGTGTACCTATGTATGTATCTACCGATTTCACGCTTAACCGGCTGAACCTATATTCTCTACTCATAGATGCGAAAGTGTGTCTAGAGATATAGCAGACCATGGCTTTGACATTTGACTGTATGCAAAGTGATGTTGTTGAGCACCTTTTGGTAGATAATGTCATGAATTCTGACCAAGTTACTTCAAGGTACCCTATAGAGTTTCTGAACTCCTTACAATCATCAGGAGTACCTTCACGCAACTTGAGACCGAACGTTGGTGTTCCAGTCCTGTTAATGCGGAATCTTAATGCACTAAACCATTGTAATGGCAAACGGCTACAAGTAACACCAAGGATGCAACATTATAAAAGCTATTCGCTATTGCGAGTCAGACTCGCTCATGAAGGGATCCGTAGTGCAGGTATCCTCTTACCATAGCCATTATCTTCTATCGACTAACTATTATAGTATTATAGTATTTGTATAAACGACAAAGCTATATTTGCAGTTTTTAAGATGTGCTTTATTTAAAAAACTGCTGACTACATATCGTTCAAATCAATTTTCGTTGGAAGTTTTTATAACGATCTACAGCATATATATATTTTTTATAGATTTGTCACTCTCTTACTTTAAAAGTTAAAGGGACCCTCACACCCATTTTACCACTTTGGAACCGCATATCTTTCAAACGATTGACTTTGAGAAACAATGGTTTTAGGAACCTCAAAGTAATTTTTAACAACCCATTTTCCACATCAGTTCCATGTATGAAGAAATTATCTTATATATCCTGAATATTCAATATTTTTTGGTTTTGGTGGTTCACAGAATACGTCTACCTACCAATTTTCAAATGTGTAAACTGAATAGTTTCGGCATAAAGAAGCTGTGACATACGGACTGACAGACAAAGCGCGTCTATAAGGATTTCGTGTTTAGCCATTTTCGACTACGGAAGTCTAAAAATACTGTTTACAGAAATGTTTTAAATACTTCTTGCGGTTATATTTCTTATCAGTCCCTATGACTAGAATTAAAACGAAAATTACTATCAGACGATGAAGGAGTTTTGTGTTACCCCGAATTTAACGTGAGCGAAGCCGCGGGCAAAAGCTAGTGTATTATAAAATCACGAAATGAAATCAGATGGAGAGAACACTCAATATTCGGTGTTGTGTATGCATATTTTATATATTGACGCAAAACAGGTTGAGCTGCAACGGGGAAATCGGCGACGAGGACGATTATGTAGTTCATGGAAATAAAGATCTGGTTTACTTTTCGGCTTGGTACAAAGTTCACAATGACATACAATTTTCGTCCATCATCCATATCAGTGACCAATTCATGTTCTTATAAATAATTACGAACTTACCAAAGGCAGAAACACTGTTCCAACCAGGGTGAGTTTCCAGTTATAGCAAATAGCCATCAGAAAGCCGACCAGTACGGAGCTCAATCCCTGCAGTATGAGTCCTATTCGAAGGCCCGTAGCGCCTTGCACTTCTGCAGCGTCGCCACTTAGCCTTGCGCACATTGCTCCAACCGTGTTCTTTTCTTTGTCAAAGTAGCCAATTTCCTGAAAAATGCGTGATTTGTACACATACCTACTAAGTTTATGTAAACGTTTACATAAGTATATGGGTAAGGTGGAGCACCTTTATTTTTACTTATCACGACATTTTGAAAACATGAACATTATCAACATTGTGAGAATATTAATATTATATTAAATAATACGTGTGGTTACACACTGTTAAGTTTCATTACTAACTAACGAGACATTTTGAGTTTTGTTTATTTGTATTTCGTATTTGTATTATTAATATTAAACTCTACTTAAGTTTATTATAAATCTTGATAAGTTCAATTACCTTTTTTTTTTTTTTTGTTTTTTTTTTTTTTTGGTATCGGGTTGGAAAATCCTCATGGGGTCCCTCCGCCCCGGGGGGCAAGGACGAAGGGGACTGTCAGACTCTTACTGACTAAAAACCAACCCGTGCTCCTCATGTACCCATGTGTCGGAGGGTAGGGTTTCACCAAAGCATTCCTCGCTACCCCCCGACGGGTATTGGCCCGCCAGATGGTCAGGTGGGCCCCGAACGAAACCCCCTTGGCGGCGGATGAAGGTGTTGGGCTCCGCCGCCAAAACACCCAGCGGCCGCAGAGGATAGGGAGGACGGCAACGCAACACCGCATCTCCTCTTCCTCTGCGGCCCCACCGCGACGCAACGATGGTGCGCCCCCATTTGGTCGCGGGAGATAGGGCGCGGGGCAACGCAACACCCAGACGCCTCTCCTCCCGTGACCGCACCCGACTGCGAGGGACAGACAGAACTGTCCCCCGCACCCGCACCATAGGACGCATCCTACGCAGGCCTCTACCAAGCCCACGTGGAGCGTCCCCTCCCGGGATCCCGCTTAGCTTCACCGTGGGTGGCTTCTAACCCACGGTTACTGAGCCCCCCCACCACGACAAGGTGGAGATCCCACGGGGGAGAAGTTCAATTACCTACTTACCTACTACATTATAATATTAGCATACAAACATATATTATTGTCGTTTGTATCATCATGTAATATCTATATAATATAATCAAGCGTCTTGTCAGCTCGAATCGCTAGCATTATACTTACACTAGCGCGACCCCCCCTGAGCTGGCTCGCCGAGTCGGGCCCCGTCCTACGCATGCATCCGTCTGCATCCATCATACTAGCCCTCATACATCCTCTTTCATACTACGAGCGGAAAAGAACGACGTAGTCTACGCACGCTACGAGAGGAGCACGCGGAACACGTGCGCTGCCTCTTGGGCCTCGCGGATGGCGGGCAGTACAACAGGCCCGCCGTCCGCAGGCGTGAGTTACCTACTTACCTACCAATTAATCTAATTTAAGGAGACTTGTAGTGTAACTTTGGTTTATTGAGGATAAAAAAAATATTATATTATTATTTATTATTATGTAATTTAAAAAATGTTTCGTATAACCAAAATACTAGAACAAGGTCTCTCCCCTTTCTCCCCCCTCGGTGATGAACAATATAACATTCTCACCATATATATAATAGCTACTTAGTTGCACTACAGTGCATTAAATACAAACCTGTGAGAGCAAGGACGTGAAATACTGTTTCCTTAGTCGCGTAGTCATCTTCAATCCAGCGGTGGTGAACGTGGTGCTCTGGAGACACATAGAGACCCCAGCAACGGCCGCCACAACGATGAACATACCAGAGTACAAATCTGCCAGATATATAATTTCCGCTCTATCTGGTAGAATGAAAATCTGAAAATGGTTGTGAAAATATGTTAGTACCTAAGACTGTCGAGTAACAGCTTCGTCAACATTCTTTATTTAGACAATCCAGCTTTAGTAGTCCCTACTCTCTAGATATCAATATTATAATGCCTAAAGACTCGAGCGTTGTTAACATTAGGAGATAGTACCCACATTCTGGAATACCCAGATCTAGCTAGCCTATTCATGCTACAATCAATTTATTTCTTCGACAGTTTGGACGACACATGATTTAGTTTAGAGCGGTCAGGTAAAGTTGATGACTTTGGTGTTTATAAAGATGATTAAGAAATCTTTACAAATAAAGTATAAATTTAAGATAAATATGAATGCAACTTTCTTATAGTGTAATAAATATTTACCCCACTCGAGAATCCGAATAGCAGGGCAAAAACTGGGAAGCAAGCTCCTTGTATGAACGCTGCGATAGACCCGACAGTAATGAGCGGCCACTCAGGTCCGTTCAACTTCAAAATTTGCCAGTCACTCAGTGGTTTCATCTCCTGGACAAAATCAGACCATTAAGTACTACCTACACATTGATGGAAACTCATTATATTTGTATATCTTACATACTTCATCATCCTCATCTTTTTCTTCGTCCGATTCGAATTCAGTGTTGTACACATAGTTTTGTAATCCAGCAGACATTACTGAACATATCGATCCACGTGGTGTAAGCCAGTCGTGCGATTCTATAATAATGAAAAAAAAATGTTGATAGAGGTTTGGGTTAGAACTGTTTTTGAACACTGGCGCAAATAGACGTTTGCGCCAGTGTTCACAAAGTGTTAAAGATATATTTTTGTTTAATTACAAGTACAAACATAAGTCGAAAAGTTAATACATAAATAAAATGGCTGTGACATACGCGGACAGACAGACATGGCGAATCTATAAGGGGTCCGTTTTTTGACATTTTTGGCTACGGAATCCTAAAAAGTAACTTTGATCAATCCAGAGAAAATATTTCGTTTCAAATGCTTTGCTACCTCTTTTGGTCGAGTGAAGCCTGTGCAATCGTCGGTTAGATTTTCTCTTGACGTCAGCTCGCGGCGCTAAGACTGGATCTGCCACATTATCCTCACCATCGCCTTCCTCTGGTAAAGTCTCTATCTCTTCAATTTCTTTAGTCTCGGTGCCTGTTGTAACCAGCTTGTGATAGAAACCTACGATAAAAAAATATTATTGCTCAAATTTTTTGCACGTAGGTATAGTGTATTTGCACAGGCAGCTGCCTCGCTAATTCTCTCTGCGGCCAGTGTTGTAAGTTCGACCTTCACATGTTATAAATAAAACCATAGTGTGATAGACGCGTTGTTATTTTGTGCCTCCATCCATGTACTTGTGTCCGTTGGTTGTTTGCAAAAACTGCTGTTATACAGTATACATTCCTTTGTTCTTTATTCAATAAAGGAAATAAATATGTTAGTTTTATCCCGTAAGACAAACATATAATATAGTAAACTACTGATAAATAATTTAATTTACCTTTAGTTTTCATAAGTTCGTCGTGTGTTCCTTCTTCTACAATGGCACCTTGATCCATGCAAATAATTCTGTCGGCGTTTACAATCGTTGATAGCCTGCAAATAATAACGTAAGATAAAGAGATGACTCATTCAATAAATATCAACGTGGCAAGCATTACGATGGCTTATGGAGTTATTATCTTAATTATTGTCATAATTAAGTGGCACGAGTTACTGCCAGGCTTTTCTCTTCACGGTATTACTAGAATAATCAATCATCTTCATCTTGGCGCTGTTCCTGTTGCGATCCAGATTTTCTTTCATCTTTGTGCCTGAGGTTCGAATAGCCTTACTATGAAGGGTTCAACATATCAAGCCTGGATGCTTTGCTTGACGGTCAAAGGTGTTATTTTTTAAACTAATGGACTAACTTTGAAATACGACTTTTCATTTAATTTATAAGAAATCTAACCGATGCGACACCATAATTGTAGTCCTTCCCAAGCTAGCGCGGTCCAGAGCGGCTTGCACTTGTCTCTCAGAATGCGGGTCCAGAGCAGATGTGGCTTCGTCTAGCAGTAATACTGCCGGCTCACGAAGCAGTGATCTTGCGATCGCGATACGCTGCTTCTGACCTCCTGATAACGACGCACCGCGCTCTCCAATCACAGTGTCATAACCCTGAAAGCACCGTTTTTATTAATATGATATTTTCTTTACTATTTGTTCAAATAATTAGTGTGATTATCAATCGGAAATGTGCTACTTTGCCATGGATGCATAATTTAGCACTGAAGGAACCGTGTTTATCTAAGCTACGTTTCTTAAATAGAAGGATGCGTGCTATGGCAGCGATGTAGCACAGTAGTAGACTTGTATTTGGCAGGGAAAAATATAAGTTGTTAAAGAAATACATTAAAATGTGGATACAAACATTTGGTAGGTTCATGATAAACTCATGCGCATAGGCCATTTCAGCAACATTTTGAACTTCTTCTCTAGTAGCTTCTGGGAAACCTATAGCAATGTTCTCAAATATTGTGCCACGAAATAGCACTGGTTCTTGTCCAACCACACCTAAAATAAAACATAGTTTTAGGCATTATGGTTAACCATACCTCAGTTTAAATATCTTATCATTGGAGACCAGGTTATATGCCGTTTCATATGAAACCCTATCCACTTTCATTTTTACACTTTTGAACAAAATCAGATAATGATTTTGGTCATTACACCTAACAATATTTTGAAAAGTTTGTAGCACGTCAAAGTACCTATGTCTGGCAGTGATTGCCTAATTATCAGCAGTTTTATACTGCGCATAAATAGAAGCAAATACAGGTATATTTAAGTTACATATAATCGGTTACGGCGGCTCCATGGTTAGAAATAACATACCCAAGGATGAACGCAGCCAAGCGAGATTAAGATTCTTCACGTCCTTGCCATCTAGTTTCACTACTCCAGATTGTGGATCATATAGTCGCTGCAAAAGCTGGAGTATAGTAGACTTGCCGCAACCAGACGAACCGACTAACGCGACACACTCTCCAGATTTGATGCGGAGAGAAAACCCGTTGAGGACCTGCGAGGAAAACATTTTACATAATATCCACATAGAAACTTCATTACTTTGCTAACGTTTTCCTCACCTTGACTTCAGGTCTAGATGGGTAGTTGAAATATATGTCTTCTAAGCTTATATCGCCTATGACTCTTCTAGGAGACAGTCCTCCATTGTGAAGGCTGTCAATTTTTGGCTCTCTGTCCAATAGTTGGAATATGCTTGCAGCAGCGCCCCGAGCTGCAGCGAACACTTCAGCATGGGGCACACAGAAAGTGATGGATTGTGTGGCCATGTATACGCTGAACAGCACCTGAAAAATTACATATAGCAATTAATAATACGTCAGTGCCTGCCGTACCTACTTTTTATGTATACATGTAAATCGCGAAATATTAGTAGAAATTTTCAACTAATGGATATATGAACAAACAAGCTCGAACCAACTACTTCTGGATTACGCAGTGTTGTCCTGTGTGGGAATCGAACCCACAACACACAGCACAGTGGCAAAAAACGAGATGGCCGCTTTGACCACAAGCTCCCACAATTTGTTTGGAGCATGATGGTATCTTTAAACAGCTAAACACAGTTAGTTATGAGAATGAAAAGGTACTTAATAGATGGTTTAACAAGATTAAGCCCACATTAATAACCAAAATTTACAAATGATCAACAAAGCATTTAGTTAGACACGATCTGGCAGAATGTTTACCAGTAGTGAAAAGATCAAAACGACTATAGACATTCAATTTGTTAAATTCACTAAATACTCTAGGCAGAAAGCTATTCGCTCTATAATTGGTGTGTCACGAAGGTCTGGATAACAATAGATTTTTACGCAAGTTTCTTACTGATATTCTTAATTTTATTTTCGAAAGAAGATCAGGACACTCGATTTTACCCTGAGCAATATTGAGAAGAAAAGTTATGTCTGAAATATTTCGTCTAACATGTAACGGTAAAATATGTAATTTAAAACAACCCTCATAGGTAAGGTTGGCTACGTAGAACAATTTAAATTTAAAACCTTAATTACATTCTCATTGGAGTAGCAAGGGTAATGCGGGTCCCAAATCTGTGAAGCATATTCCAAGTGACTTGAGCAATGTAGAACTTTAATGGTTTTCATATTTCTGAAATCATTGGAACTGCGAATCAAGAAACTTAAAGCTCTAAAGGCTTTGTTGACTAATTGGCTAACATGCTGATCATATAAAAGCTTGCTATCATGCACCACACCCAAATCCCTAGAAACAGTTTTCTTCTCTAATTTATGGCTTTTGATTTAATAGTCAAATCTATATAATAGACGCTTACGCGTAAAACTCATGGAAAACATTGAAATCTAGTCTATTATAATAACAATAAGAATTCGGACGTTGGAAGTCCTCCTGCATTAAACAAGAACATTATTAACTGAACGGGATATTTTCATATCATTGGCTAACAGCAAAAAAAAATTGTATTTGAAACGGGGCCCAATGTCATTATTAATGACTGAATGAAAATAACAAAGAGCAGGGGGCCCAACAAAGAACCCTGAGGGACTCCAGAGGGGATTTTGACCCATGATGAAGCATAACCATTCAACACTACTGCCTGAGACCTGTCTGAGAAGATAAGATGAAAACCAGTAATGGAGTCTACTATGAATACCGAGATTCAGAAAGCTTAGTAAGTATGATGTTGTGGTCTATACGATCAAAAGCTTTGCTATAATCAGTATAAATCACGTCAATCTGATAACCACAATCCATATTACTGGTTAAATATTCGTTAAAAAACAGATTGGAAGCAGTCGACCTACCCCTCAGAAAGCCGTGCTGTACTGGTATAAACACTGATTTCACTGAGTCGTAAAGTTGATTGTAAACTACACGCTCGAGAACTTTCGCAACTAACATAACTGTGCTCCTAGACCCACTTTTATGGATAGGCGTAACGAAGGCTGATTTCCACACAGTTGGAACGACACCTTCATTCAGTGAGCGTTGAAAGAGCTTAAGTTTAAATGATAGGTGTGGATAGTTCTTTAGCACATGGAATCAAAAAAGAGGCTGGTATTGAATCAGGACCAGCAGACTTATATGGATCAAGTGCTTTTAATAGCTCATGGACCTGCTCCATTTTGATCTGAACTGTGGATATGTCACAGACTTGGCTACTAATTAACGTGACATGGTGTGATGGCAAAGAAGCGTCATCATTAATAAGAAAATTAGATGCAAAGTAATCAGGAAAAAGCTCACTAATGCCTTGTAGAGTGTCATTATATGTATCCGCATAAGTCATTAATGCTGGGTAATTACTGTTACCTCGTTTAGTCTTAATATAAAATCAAAAACTTATTGAGTGTTTAGTCTTGACTACCTAACAAGTAGGTATTGTTACACAACTTAGTCTTGAATACTCACGCTATATACAACACCAACTAAATACTTTCGCTCTTCGGCTGACTTATCAAAGTCAGTAAGAACGAGTCTGGTGCCGTAGGTGAACCCAATGGCGTTGAGAGAGTAAGTGAGCACCCAGTTGAAGCCATTGCCTAAGCCGCTGTAGAGACCACGCTTACGGCCCTGCTTCTCAGCTGGCTGTAGAAGACGAGTGTACCTGGAAAATGTGCATATAATTACTAGATACCGCATATTCAACCACACGTAGGAACGAACTTATTGCGCTGTAGAATTCATTTAGAGTTAGACTATGTTTGTAAGTCTTTCGTTATTAAGAAATTAATATATTTTGATATAATTTTACAACTTAATATCCTTGAGCAGTCTCCCTGCTTTAATATATGTAATGTGTATATATGTTATACAATAGAAATACTGAAAACACTGCCTGAAGTTTCGATTAGAATTATAAATATTGTACATACAAAAATCCCTGCTTACCTTTCAACTTCCTTATTCTCTCCATGGAATGCTACTATGGTCCTGACTGACTTCAAGACTTCTTCTGCTTGCTTGCCAGCCTGACTGTACGATTGCATTTCCAACATGGATGATTTGGTTTGATACTGAAAGATAATTACATGTTCGAAAACCTACGGTACTGATTGTAGCTTATACATATGGTATGCTAATACATATGCATATTTTTATGCAAAATAGTTCAAAATATAATACGGCAAGGCAATCTCAATAAATTTCTTTTTCTAAGTTTTGTATTTGCTCGGACAAACTTTGACTTGAATTCGGACAGTTATTACAATCCATAAAATTTAAAATATCTCATACGTAAGTAGGTCATTACTTAATGTAAATGGCAGTATAGTGGGAAGAATATGTTTTTTGTTGTACCTACAGAAATTCAAATCATGGACACAAAATATTTACACAATTGAATGTTATGACTTACTTTAAATTGTCTTTTGGGATATACACCACGTACCGTTGTTTGGAGTAACCAGTAAATCCGTGAACATGGCGCTTGCAACAGTGCCGAAATATCGGTTACTCCAAACAAAGGTACGTGGTATATATATCCCGAAAGACTTTAAATTCCTATAATGTTATGACTGTCAATAACACGCACTTTTCAAAACCATTTTTAGACTGGACTCAAAATATGACTCCTGTAATATTACTGATACGAAAAAGACGCACATTGGATAATATGACTGATACTGCAATAGAGAAAGGCATAACCGACACGCAGGCTAGTGTGAGCTCCCATCCCATAGGAAACGCCGTACATAAGCAGATGATGGAGGTGCCGACCAGGTTGGAGACCACCGCCAGTTTCTCACCCATACCCTCTTTGAGACTCATCAGGTTTCTGAAAAGATATGCATCATGTAGGTACATATTAATATGTATAAAACAGTCATTCATTGATTCTTAAGACACACAATAAAGAGTCATAATGTTACTACAGTGGTGTTTTTGTAAGTCGCTATAGCTATGTATTTTCGTCTGATAACAGTGGTTTTATGTCATTTAACTTTTGTTTTATTTGATGTCGTAACCACTTAATATTGAGATTCATATCTTAACCTCTGCTTTTGATATTCCTGTGTGATTTCAATAAGCCTTTCTTTTTGTTTTTGTCTTCATATTGGAATTTATTTAAGGGTTCTCTGCCTTCTATAAATATTTCGATAGCAAAATTCTACCGTTACTGTCCCAATAAATATTCATTAAAATGTTATTATTAGTACTTACTCGGACATCTTCGAAGCCAGGTTGAACTCTGAGTCAGTGTCAAACCATGACATGTCTTGGCGCAGCACAGCCTTCAGGAACAGCATCCGGATTCGCGTAATCTGTGAAGAAATATTTTTCGATTTATCAATATTGCTATAATCATTTGTCTGCCGATAGTATGAGCTGCTGATCATAAGGTCTCAGGTTTGATTACGATTGGGTCACGACAAAGTATTGCAAATCGAGATTCTCATAATAACGCCGCTATGGGACGTGAAAGGATCTCTCCACAAATAGTCCTGGGTCCGATTCAAGCAATGTTATGTTAAGATTTCTGTCAAAAAATTGTGTTTCACCCTAGTTCGTTGGAAAATCATAGGTAGGTACATCATGACATTCAAAGTCTATAAAACACGGCAAAGAAAGATTTTTTTTCGATTTTGAGTTCTGTCAGTTTTGGTTTAGAAATGAAATTAATTAGAAACATACTTGTCACAAGGCAGATACACACTTTACTACTTGTGTAAACTATTAAGAATATTTTAAAAAGGGGCTTTAGAATATACTAGCCGTGGTCTAAAATTTTCAGCGTGTATATTGTAATTTGCTAGACCTATGAGATGGTTACTTTACTAAGCGATCTTCACGTGCCTACTACTTATTGCTAAATTAATCGAGTGAACTGAGTTCCTAATGCGTAATCAGATTGGATCCATGCTCGCCGACCCTAATAAGCTCATTTAAAAGGTCTAATACATAATTGATCATGACATTTAGTCATCATGTGCAATACAAATTATGATTATACAGTTAATCATTGTGTTTAACGTTTTAATAGGTTTAAATTAAATCTTGTTGTCAAATTTAATTGCCACCCATAGACACATTTTAATATGTGTGTATAAATCTAACAACACAAGGTCATATTTATCAACAAGTTAGCATTATTTTGTTTTCATTCACAATATAGTGCTTGGGTACCTAGTCAATAAGCAGTAAGGTCATCAATTTAAAACAATTGATTTCGTTTATGATTGCGGACAAAGTTGCATAAATGTATATTTATATAATATCAGATATTAATTTAAAGCTGATATTTTGTCAAATGTTTATACAAGAAAGCGGATCCCGGGCTCTAAAGAAAACTTTAGGTATGATTGAGATAACCACAAAACGATGATTATTATCTTAGCAAATCATGACGTTACTTTGAAATGCTATTTTAGCAGAATTATTGTGACTGTAATAAAAAAATTGGGCAAGTGCGAGTCGAACTCGCGCACGAAGGGTTCCGCACCATCATCTATAAAAGAAATCACGTTTGTTGTATGTATACTTAAATATTTTTTAAGTTTCTACCTGTTTATTAAGATCGAGTAACAAATTGCTTAAAAAATACGTTTGTTGTATGGGAGCCCATTTTAAGCGTCTACCTGTTACCGTTAGTAATTTTGAGCAAATATACGACAAATAACGTTTATTGTATGGGACCCCTCCTTAATATCTTTTATTTTTATTTTTAGTATTTGTTGTTATATCGGCAACCGAAATACATAATTTGTGAAAATTTCAGCTTTATAGCTATCACTGTTTAAGAGATACAGCCTGGTGACAGACAGACAGACAGACAGAAAGACAGACAGACAGCGGAGGCTTATTAGTAATAGGGTCCCGTTTTTTACCTTTCAGGTACGGAACCCTAAAAAATTAGGTCGATGCTAAGCCTCAGTGCATACCATCTGTCAAATGGGGCTTTAGCTTTAAAGGTATGGTTTAGAATTACATATATTTTGAAGATACCAACGCCACCCCTTCAGTCTAGTCCACATACTGCGTCCTGGTTGATTTTACAAGCCACAGAGACGAAGTACCTACACCCAGACTCGTCACTCTAAGATTATTTCTAATGTCTGCCCTTTAAATTGATTGCACTATGTATTTAGAAAGTAAATCTTCTACGAGGAGTATTCGGTAATTTTTTTAAATTTTTAGACACAGAAAAACGCTAGAAACCATAAGGTACAACTAGGTAGATACTAACTTTCTAATAAACCACTTGTGCGTGTTTTATAGCTGTCAATAGCTTGAACTACAGGCGGAATTGCATCTAGTCACAAACTAAGCAATAAAGACAATGATTTAACTTTGAACTATTGACTTCCACTATTTGATATATTAGCAATGCGATATTAATTTACTCGAGGACACATTATTGGACGCACGCAAGCATTTTCTGTTAATTATGATGAATCGTTCTTAACGTGCAGCATCTGTTTTTAAACTACAATCAGCCAAGAAAGACCCAGAATCACTTTAGTTTGATGACTACAGAAATAAACTAGAGTTTTCAAGACTTTAGCTTTAACTGCATCCAAGAATTTTAACCTGGAATTCATCGGCACTAGTCTAACCATATGTCTGAGGATTTTGACTTTTCCACGACTGTCTCTGGCCGCAACAACCGCACCTCCAAGGGATACCGATATCCAAAGGCTTAGACCAGTGTCGGTTTATTTGAGTTCCCATAACGGCTGTCAAAGATCTATATCCAGGACCTCTCAATCTTTTAAATCCTCTTTAAGGCACAGAGTAAGCGATAATTGGCATTTTAACATGCCGTGTCGTGGCTGGGTTTGTACTTACCCGATACCATGTTTACTGCAGTCTGTTGGTATCTCTGCTAATTATGTTTAAACATTATTATCTCTTGTTATTGATGCTTCTGGAGTGGATTAGTTTCTTCTACAACAATAGCCTATAGGTAGGTAATACAGAGTTAATGTTATGTGCTTAATATATGTATATATTGTGTGATCTGCTCCTTTGTATTCTTGTTTTAATATCCTTTTTATGTGTTAAATGCTAATGTTATTGGTTTTGGAAACCGTGTTAACATAAATAAATAAAATTTAATCAGTCCATTTTTACGCCTTCACGTGTAAATCTGTAAGCTTTTGCTGTTATGCTAGCGTCATTGTTAAAACGATTAAGTTATTCGATGATTTATATATGGTAGGTTATAATTTTTACGAGATAAGAGATGTTTCATAGTTTAAAAAGGTAGGCGAAATGCACTATTATACCTACATATTCTTATACTTCACGTCCGATATCCCGCAGTGTCTCAAGACGAACGTCTTTGACCAGTGTGTGTTGCCAGTGATGACTTACGGATCAGAGACGTGGTCGCTCACTATGGGCCTTATCAGAAGGCTCAAGGTCACTCAGAGGGCGATGGAGAGAGCTATGCTTGGAGTTTCCCTGCGAGATCGAATCAGAAATGAGGAGATCTGCAGTAGAACCAAAGTCGCCGACATAGCTCTCCGGATAGCCAAGCTGAAGTGGCAGTGGGCAGGGCACATAGCTCGAAGAACCGATGGCCGTTGGGGCAGAAAGGTTCTGGAGTGGCGGCCACGTACCGAAAGACGCAGCAGAGGTAGGCCCCCCGCAAGGTGGACCGACGACCTCGTCAGGATCGCGGTGCGCGGTTGGATGCGGGCGGCTCAAGATCGGTCTGTGTGGAGAACCTTGGGGGAGGCCTATGTCCAGCAGTGGACGTCGTTTGACTGATATGATGAATAACGCGCTTATTTTAGCATTACGAATGCATTTTACATTTACCATCCAGCCACCAACAAATTGTTCTATTTAAATACAAAACATAACCGAAAGAGCTAATTTCTGGGTTCTAATGTAGACGATTATTGTATTTGATTTTAATCACCAGACAGCAAACAGATCTGAAAATTCACGAAAAAAAATTGAAGTAAGATGACGCGGAAAGTTAAAGAAAATTAACCGCTTTACGTAAAAGTTTAGGGTATAGTATTCTTTGTCTTGAACCCACAAATTTATCAAATAAATCTATGTGATCTGAATACATTTGATCAGCAGTGACGTACATTTTGTGGCGAACGTAAAATTGGCAAATTGGCTTACTCCTAAAAATTCATGAGCGCTGCACTAGTTTGAGTAAAATTGTATTGGGTTCAGTATCACCATGCATGCAGGTGATCGCAATCACAAAAGCTTTTCTTCTTGCGTTGAGCAGCATTTCGACAACCGGGTGGTGGAGCGGGCGTGTATACGACTGCCACGCCGAAGGTAGCGGGTATGATTCCCGCTCAGGTCAAACAGTTGTGTGCGCGAACATGGATGTTTGTCTTAGTCTGGGTCTTTCTATGTATATATTGCATGTATTTACAAAAAAAGGTTTTATATGTATGTTTGTCCTAGTTCCCATGGTACAAGCTATGCTTAGTTGGGGACTAGATGATGTTGAGTGTATGTGATAGAATATTGATATTATTTCCAGGTAAATGGCCAGTATGCTGTGAGCACGATCAGTGTTTCATATTCATATTAATAGACCTGACTCAATCAAGTCCATTAAAACTAGTTAAGGCATTGTAATAGTTCCTTTGTTATTGATACCGAGCCAATGTCATTACAGCTTTATGCCATTTTGTAGGTACAAGCTAATGTAAGTATTGTAAACATTACCGACAGGCGGAATAACGACAACTGTAAAAAATATATAATACTTTTGTTAACATAAGATGTGAAAAGCAAATCGATGATAAGCGTATGAAGGTGGCAGTGGCACTAGACGCATGTTTTATTTATTTTTGAAGAATTCAAAAATAATTTCTATTATAGACAGCGATAGCCTAATGGAGATACCAATGGACTGCCATGTAGAGGGTATCGGGTTCGAATCCACGGCGCTCACCACTGATTTTTCGAAGCTATGTGCGTATTTAATTGTTAATTATGTCTTGCCTTGTGCCTTGATGATGGTTAAATTATTTCTATGGGGCAACTATTTAGTATGCATATAACAGTAGGTGCTGAAATCATCAGCCAGTTGCTGAATTATTTTCCTACTCAACTGCTTGACTCTGTTTGACATTTAATATTAAAATGCTTGTAACAATTTCCATGTGAAATAAAATACCACGTTATTATCATGATCGGATATAGATATAGTATTGTTACATCTACGATATAAAAATAAGCTAGTCAAATATACTTTTACAAACAGAGCATATTTTCACATTTCAAGCATACAAAGGTTGCGGCACGATTTAGGGCGATTTCAGATTAGCGTTTTTTACGCACGTTTATGCTCGTTTTTGGAAGCGCATGCCTGCGCGTAGGTATAGACTCGCTTTTTGGCACACGCGCAACTGGTACGAGCGTTGACGCGCTACTAAGCTCGTATAAACACAAGCCGTCAGAATCAATGACGTATTATAATTATAATATAGACGCGCCATACTTTTAGTTGTTTTTCAATTCTTACACACAAATTATTGATACGGAGCGTACTATCACAACACAGGTTCGCGCGTAACTAGACGGAAATTTTACGGAATGGTTTGCCATTTCAGTATGTGGGCAACGCATCTACAGTTTTTATATATCTTTGGTCAGAATCCATGTTGACACTGACAAAATGTCACTACCGTTTCGAACGAACACGCCGAAATATGCCCGTTTACGCGAGTCCGGTTCTTTGAAGCGCGTAATGTAGCGCGCGTGTAAGCGCTTATGCTGAAACGACCGTATACACCCAGAAAAATACGCTAATCTGAAACCACCTTTATGAGCGTTGACGTTGATTGCTGTTAGCGTACAGTCGCGGACAGCAAGAGGTGAGAATGTCATTATTCAGCGCGAACAGTGCATGAATGCATAAAACTATGTTGAGCTAATTAGTATGAGGCGGCTGCTGTCGGTGATTAGTCGTTGCGTGTTTGAGTACCTATGTGGCTTTTTGATTAGCTTTCAAGTGCAATGTCGTCTGTAAACACGAGATCAGCTGAACTACAGATATAATCTGCAGTAATGTCACCTGATCATAAGCCGCCTTATGGACAAACATGGACTAAGCATAACTCAAGGGTTAGTCCTGCCCTTATCTGCAATATTGATTATTATAATTTATATAGAATTGGCGATGCTAAGATTCTAACTAGCGACACTAGCGGCGAATTTTAGAAGTTGTCCATGCACTTACTCTCTCTCACAAATCACTACTACTTTTGACACTTTTGACAGGTCTCAATACAATTACCACCATAAACAAAGAGCTCAGATATTTACATAGAGGCGCATTTCTTATGGGCGCTCTGAAGACAAACTTTCTGTGACCCAAATTGCCGCTTGGCGGCGTGGCAGTCGCGCTGTGACAGCTGTCTCTACGACAGCAAGAGAGACGAACGTTCCTCCTTAGTATCCTTTCTTTAAGGTTCCTCCTGTGTATCTTAACTACGAGAGCAAGAGAGACGGAGAACGACGCCAGCGCCGCCAATGGCGCCAACTACGAACTAAACTGGAGACAGTCTCCACTTGGAATCGGCACACGAAATCCTTAAGAACTGCGCTTCTATGTAAATCTGTTTTCATTGCCATAACCTCGAAGCAAAGTTGTATTGTAGGTAAGCTGTCAAAAGAGTCGTACCTCGACAACTTCCAAATTTCGTCGCTAGGCGCGCGGGTAAACTTTGCATCGCTAATACCCATAATTAACTCTTTCACGTAGGTTTAGGAAAGGAGATGTTTCATTTTTGTATGGAACTCTGGCTACAGCATGTACCATATTAAAAAACCCAGGAAATTAAGCCATAAACATAAATAAACTAAAAATATCCACTTTAAAATAGTTTTAAAGATGTAGGAACTAAAATAAAAAAATATTTGACGTCTATCTCAACCACAAACAATCATCGCGGAATATTGTGACATTTGCAAATGACGTTCTATGAAAACATTGACAAAAAATAATTGTCAAGTGTTCAAAGAATTCTAAGACATCAAAATATCAAAACGAATATTTCGTTCCGAAATGCACAGGACCTGTAAGAGTACAGTTTTATAACTATTTTTTACCCTAAGATAGGTTCATAACGATTATTCTAAATTATTTTTATTGTAGTCGCAGTATGCTGCAATTGAGGTATACATCAACTTTTTTTATTTTAAATCTTTGTGTTATTTATGTTTTGTCATTTCATCTCGTACGATTTCTGAACGCATTAGGTATCATTTACATAGAAGCGCAGTTCTCAGTTTAGTTCGTAGATGGCGCCGTTGGCGGCGCTGTCGTCTTTCTCCGTCTCTCTTGCTCTCGTAGATAAGATTTACAGGAGGATCGTTCGTCTCTCTTGCTCTCGTAAAGACAGCTGTCACAGCGCGACTGCCACGCCACGCGCCGCCAAGTGGCAATTTGGGTCACAGAAAGTTTGTCTTCAGAGCGCCCATCAGAAATGTGCCTCTATGTAAATATCTGAGCTCTTTGCTACAATCTAATAAACCGCCATATAGAATATTGCAAGAACATAAAAATATTTTTATTTTCTATGATATCAAATATGAATAAATTCTTGAAATAATATTTTTCCCTGATTTCTGATATTTTTCCCTATTTTTAAGGTATGGTACATTTTGTAGCCAAAAATGAAACGTCTCCTTTGTTAGTTTGGACATAAATTATGCTACAGGGAATGCATGAAATGCGTAAACAAGTATTAATTAAAACAAAGTTCTGTATGATGAAACGGCGGTGATGACTCATCGGCACTTGACTTAGGCCAAGGATGTTACTGTATTTATGTATTATAAAATTTACTAGAGGATGCCCGCGGTTACACCCGCGTTATTTAAGGCTACTGCTCTGGTCCCGTCGCTCGTAGCGTGATGTTATATAGCCTATAGCCTTCCTCGATAAATGGGCTATCTAACACTGAAAGAATTTTCAAATCGGACCAGTCGTTCCTGAGATTAGCGCGTTCAACCAAATAAACAAACAAACTCTTCAGTTTTATATATTATAGTATAAGATAGCAAACGACCACTAACGCCCATAGACTATGGTGGTGATCAACTGGCGTCCATGTATCTAACTATTATGTATATAATTATGTTCGGTCCCTATGGAGAACTACGTACTAAAAGATGTGATCATCTGCAAAAATATTCTTTTTTTTCTTCTCATTATAGTCAGGTAGGTTTTGTTGAAAATGTGCTTCACCCGTCCCATAGATGTATGTAGGTAAACAAGTGATAAATATGAAGGTAGTCGGACAAAAAGGAAAAGGGTGGCCCAGGGATTGCCTGTGTGAGAATGGATATGAAAGAGAATAGCGGAAATGATCATATGACGGATAACAAAAAAAGTATACAAGCGAAGTACGTGCTGCGCCCACCTCAAATAAGTAAATTGGGACCAAGGTGATGCTGCATCTGTCTTTTATTAATCCTGCAAAATCGCTAACCTTCAGTTTCATTGCTAACGAATTTGTGGCCTAGGTGGTAGTAAAACGAGTCTACGTAATAAGTGATAGGGACTGGCTTAAGTTGTTTGTAAGTAAATTAAGTGTTGTGCCGTGCCGTTGGCGGATAATAAGATACAATAGCAGAGAAGAAAATACTTCATTGTGTACTTGGTTGTAAAAAATATGAATAAGTTACCTGTCGCAGAGCACTCCAACTGATAAGCCCAACGGAGAGCATGCAGAATATGAGCGAAATGCCGATACTCAGGAACAGACCGATGGCCATCGCCTTAGCGTCCTCTATGAGAGCGTCCATGTTCTCTTGGTACGATGCATTCACTCTAAACAAAATAACAGTAACACTTAAGCATTTGCCCAAAAATCATTTCAATAGTGAGAACTTTTAAGAAAGTTTATAGTTTCGTACAAAACATTCAAGTCTAAGAAGAACCTTTTTGATATTTACCAATTGTGATTGGTTCTAATTCTGTTCTGAGGAATTATTTGGAGCATTGGTTGAGTGTTGATATATCAATCAGGCACTCAATATTGATTGTAACATTGGCTACAGAGTTCAGAGAATGTTCTACCAAGATTTAGTAAAAAGCTGTTTGGGCATTTTAAATTTTTTGTATCACTAATTATTGAGGCATTACTCGTGTTTATTTATAACTATATGAAGTCCAACAATTAGATTTATGTTGAAGAGAATCGAAATGACCAATCAGAAATGGAAACTATAATTTATACTCACAGCCTCCTGCCGCCACCGAATGCCTCTGTAAGTGGGAGGTAGCTGCTGGGGCGTTCTCTGTACGAGGTCCTCTCGACGAAGGCGGTGCTCAGTTCACCTATTTGCACCATGTTGTAGCACACGCCGCCGCCACTCATCAGCCCGAACAGCACGCCAAGGATTGTGGCCATAATCTCCAGACATGTTCCGTAGCGGAACTGAAAATAACAATACGAAGTCCTTGTAGCTGTCAATTAATTGATCTTTTAGTAAGTACAGATCATGACCCGGTTTTAACCTGTCGTAATATTTAGTTTGGTATATTGGATTGGTTCGGTCAATCCAAACAGAATACAGAATGTGGTTAATTTGACCATAACCAAATGCAAGATAGAATTTAAAACATATTATGCAATTGACAGAAACATGCTTCTATATAATGCATCTCTTTCAGCCCATTAATCACTAACGAGCGATATGATAAGAAAATTTTATAATCTTACGTAAGATTATGAGATTATTACATACATCAAACATAAAAACAATAAAGCAGAATTATAGTAATAGTCGGCAATGCGGCTTGTCTAAATATTGCTGAGGGATTGTAGTTATTGCAGGTAGAGTACGTATATCATATCAGATGAATTTTGCAAGGTTCCATCACCACGAGTGACACACTTAGTCCATACATCGCTGTGTGTGTCCGTTTGAATGTATATTGAGTCCCCCGTTATTTGTTCCCTGACCGATTTCGGCCATAGCAACTCCTTCAACATCTTGTCAGTGAACGTTCGTGTGCTCGTATGTCGCTTTCATGGTTTGTGTTTGAATTTTACACAGGTCACACGTCACACATGGGCACTTTGATATCTGTACCAAAAATATAAATACTTACTATTTGGAAGTAGGATAATTTCAGTTCAGGTACTTTTTGTTTTCTGAAACAAAATATCGCGATTAGTTTGAAAGTTTAAAGCTACTACTTTGTTTTACCATATATTTATAATATGATAGTAATAGAAATGCATCTTTATGGGCAAGTTAGCCAAATTTCCCGTTACACTGTAGGTCTAGTAATCTAGTTAGTTGTTAGTGAGTTAGTTCTACTAGGCCAGAGTTCACCTAGGACAAATGTTTGTGTCTGATAAGGACTAGTAATTTTTCAGTGTCTAGGTGTAACTTATATTTAATATTTTTCTATTTATTAGTTGTCTGGTTGCCAAAGTATCTACAGGCCTTGTTTAGTTTGAGATAGGGTGACCTTGTGTGAGTCATCAAAAACCAAACATATTGGTGCATAAGACCTTTGTGCACTTAATTACTCGTTCAGATATTCGAGATATTCTCTTAAGATCTTCACACAGCACCCAGCATAGTATGAGGCTATGAGTTAATTACTAATAAATTGTCATATCAATAAAGATATTGAAACGCATTGCTTGAAGAGTTCAAGAGTACTGACTTTGTAATGTATCGTAAGATAAATTTTAATGTAAATATCAGAGGTGCGCAATAGGCATGTGCATCTGTACACAGACAGACTGATTGTTTCATGCTCACGGTATATTACTGTTACGGTCGATTATGATATGTATGTATAGGCCAAGAACCCAAAAGAGCAGCGCGGTTGAAAATAAAATTATACCAAGGAAAGAAAGGAGCATCTCAAATTTTATATACATAAGAACATTTATAAAACAGCGGCGATAGCCCAGTGGTGTACGTAACGGACTCCCTAGATGATGGTCTCGGGTTCGATCCCCAGGTACCCCGGGCACACTCCTCTGACTTTTCGTATGTGCATTAAAAATATTGATTATTGCTCGCTTAATAATGTGTCCCAAAAATAACTGGCGAAGTGTAGGTATGTAATACACCCTGTGACGACTACTTCGGGGATGAAGGCGTAAACTATAAACTATAACTACGTATGCTATGTTCATTATACCCCGATACCAACGAGAGTATCAGTACCAGAGCGAGCAAAGACGCGGTAAAGAAGCGCTTTTGGTTTAGTGCTATAAATGGTTATAGCACTAAACCAAAAGCGCTTCTTTACCGCGAGACTAACGGGGAAACTCTGGTAAAAATACTCATAAAGGAACTAAGCAGCCAAAGGGGACAAAAAAGAGTCTGATAAAAAACATTTAGGTATACCACCAAAACTGAAGGGGAAAATCTGATAATAAGACATTTTTCCTCGGAATAACTGAAAGTTGTTAGCATGCAAAGCAACTAAAAAATGTTTTATTATCTATATCTATACCTACTCTTATAAAGATACATTAATTAAAGCTTGGCTATTCAGGAAGTCACCTATGAGTTAAATGATCTCATATACCTACTTAGCGATTTTGCTCAGCAATGAAAAATACAGTTTAACGAGTCAATTAATAGACCCTTTATTAGTTTCATCTGTTCATAGTAGTAATAAAACTAAAGACGATGGATCACGCAAGCTTTATAATAATCTTGTTTGCTTGTTTGAAGCATTTTTCTGTGATTTCAAAGTAAGTTAAGATGTTCTCTTAAGGGTTCTGTTTACGTCATCATTCATTCATTCATCGTCAGCCTTTAATAGTCCACTGCTGGACTAGGCCTCTCCTTTGCAAGGAGGAATTGGCCTACTATACCACGCTGGCCAAACGGGTTGGTATAAGGTTTGTATCAAGTTTTCCTTCTCTTTCAGTGCTGTTCTCTGCATAATACGCTCCCTCTGTCGGTTCTTACGACACCCATGGGATGATATGGGGTAGTGACATTCCGTATTCTCAATCCGTCACCACGCGGACAGTTTACGTGATATTAAGATATAAATAAAATTGGTTTTGCTGCCTTTAGTTGTCTTTAGTTAAATTAATCTTTAGACCGACTTAGACGATTTTAGGGGCAGATTTACTGAAAAATGGAAGATTGTATTTTATCATCTAAACCATCACGCATGTACCTAACCGCGGGCAACTGCTTCTTCAAAATAACATTATTTATAATAAAGTCACGCATAAGTAATGCGACGACATGCATAATATGAAGCGACGTTTATGTTCGATCAATGATCCTTGTAATCTGACAGGTAAAGTCTCACTTCGCGATGGACAGTACTATTTTCAGAACCTAGCCATTGTATGGACGTGGGTCTTCGTATCTTGGAGGCTTTAACAAGAGCATTTATAATTTGTAACATAATTTCCAGTCTGGTTTCAGGCCTGGACATAGCACTTCTACTGCACTCCTTAAAGTGACTAGCGATATTAGGGATGGTGTGGATAACACCAAGGTCACAGTGTTGACTTTGGTTGATTTATCAAATGCCTTTAATACCGTCAGTCACGATATCCTATAATCCCTCCTCTCCCATCTTAAGGTCTCATCCCATGCTCTGGATTGGTTCTCAAGTTATCTTCGGGGTCGTCAGCAGTCTGTCCGCCTCGATGAGTCAACATCGAACTGGTGCGGCAACAACTCTGGCTTTCGTCAAGGCGGTATTATTTCTCCTTTGTTATTTTCTATGTTTATTAATCTCTTAACTCAAAATCTTCAATGTGTTTATCACTTATATGCCGATGACATGCAGATTTACTCTCAGGGAACTGTTGAAGATGTTGGATTAGCAATCCATAGGGTTAACAAGGATTTACTTGCCATAAAAAGTTGGTCAGACAAGTTTGGCTTGTCTGTAAATTCCAGTAAATGCCAAGCCATTATCATTGGCAGCCAATGGTCGATAAAAAGAGTAGATTTAACAACTCTGCCAACGCTAGTCTACGATGGGACCACTATAGATGTCTGTCCAGTGGTCAAGAACCTTGGCATATGGATTGTACCGAATTGGCGAAACCTCAAGTCAGCCAGAAAGTAACCGGTACCTTACGTGCTCTAACTACGGAATTCAATATTCGAATTATAGATAGATCTGTAGATTTTAGATTAGTTTTTGACAGTTTTTGGCATAAGCTCCATACAAAATATGTCAAACACGAATCGAAAATCTACAGATCTATCTATAGTTCGAATATTGAAAATGGCCGTAAATCGTTTAGGAAACTTTCTCCCACCCAAGGCCAAGACTATGCTTGTGTAAACTTTGGTTTTGCCGTTGCTCGACTATGGTGATGTATGCTACTATGACCTGAATGCAGAACTTCTCAACAAACTGGATCGTCTTCTTAATAACTGCATTCGATTTATCTTTAATCTTCGCAAGTATGATCATGTATCTACTTATCGTTCGCAATTGAAGTGGCTTCCTGTTCATCAAAGACGCAGTATGCGTGGCCTCACTACTCTCTACACTATCCTTATGTCTCCCAATACCCCAAAATACCTTAATTCTTATTTCCAATACTTGAGTTCCAACCACGATCGAAATCTTCGTTCTTCCAATAATCTTCTCCTACTTAGTCTTTCACATAGTTCTGCTTTAATTCACTAGTCCTTTCCCATTCAAGCAATCCTTCTTTGGAATACCCTTTCTCTTGAAATCAGGATGGCTACTACAAAGGATAGGTAGTTGGCAGAAATATCTTAATAATATGTTTATGTATATTGATATTTAGTGTATGTATATATTTAATATTATTATATTTAGTTATGTATCATTAGTATAAAATTATTATATATTTTGTATACTTAATTATTAATATGTTCTTGTATTATCAAATATAAGTACTTTTAAACTATGTATATATATGACGTTTATGCTACAAAGATCCTTCTGCACTCACTTCTACAATACACCTACTTTTAATCTCTGCCCCACTCTAAGGTACCTAGACTTGGAGAGAATGCCTAAGTCCGCCTTTATACGCTTCAGTGTATATAAAGTTATTAAATAAATAAATAAAAAATTAGTAAGAAACCATTAAAAATAACACTAAAATTGTCTAAAAACAAATCCCATCAAACGTAGCCTTAAGCCAGCTACAAATTTGTGATATATATATATATATATATATATATATATATATATATATATATATATATATATGTACCGTATATATATATATATATATATATATATATATATATATATATATATATATATATATATATATATATGTATATATGAGTACCTATAATTCGATCTTATACGCTTAGCATGAGCCTGAGCATTCCTTAAAAGATGTCAAATAATTATGACCGTGCGAAATACGGTACGACCCTTATCAGTTAGTGTTGTCCTCTCTTTCTAAAATTTTGAAAATCATAGAACGAAAAGAGGAAAGATGTTTGGCCACCTTATACGACATGATGACTTTATCAAAAACATACTGGAAGGTAAAATAGAAGGCAAGAGAGGAAGAGATCGACCCAGGAGGGCATACACGGATCAAATTAAAGAAAAGGCAAAGGTCATGTCGTATAAGGAAGTCAAGGTACTGGCCGAAGATAGAAATTTATGGCGTAAGCTCCACCGACAAGAGCAAAGCTCTTAAATTGAAGAGAGAGAGAGAGAGAACGAAAATACAGTAGACCTTACTGAGTTAGTTATGTCAGAGCGAATATGCTTTGAAAATGCATTAGCCCACTTTGGAATATTGTTTGTATTTTTACAGCTCTATGTATGGTTTAGGGTCTCTACTGAAAAACTATTTTTATGAATAATATCAATAATTGAAGATCGATATAAGCGGCCCTCAATACGATTTGGTACTTAAACTAAATACTCGAAAATAGAAAAGGCTAGGTCTAAACCAACATAATTTTCAATTTAGAAAATTGTTTTGTAGATTGTAGTGGTCATAGCGTGGCATGACTTGCATTTCTTATTACTTTTAATAGATCGGCAAAACTAAGTAACGTTAACATAGGTCACCACTTGGATGGACGACCACTTGTTGTTGGCATTTTGTCAGAGCATTGCCATGCTTGGGAGGGCACGTAAACAAGTTTCTTGCCTAAGAAAAGGAATCACTACGCCTTTTCGGAGGGCTTTGGGCGGTTTATAAACTCCGTTACCTGAGATGGCCACACGCTTAATCGAAAAAAATGGAGCAGGGTATAAAACATGTCATCTCCTACTACTATTATAATAAATAGTTACGTCTCGGATTGCCAGATTTTAATCGCGAATTAACTTTGATCTTGTATGACAAATAAATATTAGGTCTTTACCTATGAAATTGCCGTTTTTCATGAAAAAAATCAAGTTTTTTTTCTATATTTTTTACTTCTATTAATCAAAGTAATCACCCATGCAATCAATGCATTTTTGCCAACGCATTGGTAGCTTATTGATGCCCTTCTTGAAGAAATCAGCTGGACGGGAGGCAACAAATTCTTCAAAGGCATTTTGTACTGCCACTTGCATGGGTATTGAATGTTTTTCCCGCCAAGAAGCTATCCAAATTCTGGAAAAAGAAGAAGTCTGTAGGCGCAAGGTCTGGTGAGTACGGCGCATGACGGAGAACTTCCAACCCCAGCTCTTGTAGCTTGGAGACCGTCTGCTGTGCAGTATGAGGTCGCGCGTTGTCATGTAGGAGCAGTGGGGCCGAACGATTGACCAAAGCTGGTTGGAGACGGACGTGCAAGCTTCTCCATCATTGTGTTCAGTTCTTCACAGTACACATCTGCAGTAATGCTCGTCCCGTTTCGTAAGAAGCTGTGATGAATTACACCGGCGTTAGACCACCAAACAGTGACCATCACTTTTCTAGGGGTATGTTTTTGTTTAGGGCATTGTTTGGGTGCTGAACCAGGGTCCAACCAACTTCTTGAGCGCTTACGATTGTCGAACAGGATCCATGGAATTTTGAAATGCGGTTCAAAATTCATTGAGTTCGTGGGGTAACCATTTGTCAAGATTTTTACCTTGCCAATTTCACGCAAATGGAGCAATATTGTTTTGTTGCTAACATCGAAAGCTGCTGCTAATTCAGCCGTAGATTGAGTATCATCAGCTTCCACAATCGCCTTTAATTCGTCATTGTCGACCAAAGTTTTTGGACGACCACGGGGTTCATTTTTCAGGTCAAAATTTCCAGAACGGAAGCAGGCAAACCAATAACGGGTGGTTCGTTCGTTTGTAGTGTTCGCTCCGTAAACGTCGTTGATGCTGCGTGCCGCTTGTGACGCTTTGCTGCCACGACGATACTCATACTCCATAATAGGGTAATGCGTGTGATTCAGATTTAGGCGAATATATTATTATGACATTCTTTATCGGTAAAGAAAGACACGTCTAACATTAATTTATATTTAAACACTTTAAAATCGAGGATATTAATTAATAAAAGGTGAAAAATTTACGAGCGAAATTTAAAATGTCGAAACGCAACGTTATTGGCCAGACACCAACGTGTCGACACGGTTCGCAGTCACTGGATATGCCAAAAGTGTCAAAACAGTACCTGACATTTGACAGATATGTCAAAACATTTGTCAGAGTTGACAGAGGATATGTCAAAAATGTCAAAACGGTACCAAACATTTGACAGAGTTGTCAAGACATTTAACAGAGTTGACAGTTAACAACTCAAACGTTGAGAACGCAGACGTAACAAAGCGCGCTAAATGGGGGTTTAAACCAGCATTATGTCATTGCAATTTTCAACATTTAATTTAAAATTAATGTTGACTTGTACACGACTAATATTTTTTTAAGGTATCACATTAACTTAAATAAACGATAGCATCAATAAAAAAAACTCATGCATATTCCCTATTATTCGAATTTTTAACGTATCCATGATGACGAAAAATTTTCGAATGCAATGAAAACGTAACACTTTTAACGTAACACCTTTGAAAAAAGAATTTCATTAATTTGAAATTAGAAATATCAGCCAAAAAAATATTTAGATTTGAAATGGCCAGTACGGCAGGACGGCAATTTCATAGGTAAAGACCTATTATTAACTCTCGCAATCATTATATCAGTAACGTTTATCTTTCAGAACTTGTGACGTTCATTAATTTAATTACAATAAAACTAATGTAAAAACTTTCAATCTGATTATTGAGTTGCATTTGATTACAAAATTGCACAGCTTTTGAAGACGAAAGATAAATGTTTACGAAATAAATCTTGTCTATGTGTGGTTAAAATATTTTTTATATCAGATTTTCCTTCTCTCCCAATAGGTAGGTACTACGTACTCTGAAAGTTCCAACAATTTAAAAAAGTCTAAAAATTTACCATCGTTTATGATCGACCGAAAATAAGTAAATTCTTTGTCAATGGACACTAGATTGAGTAAAATTAGATGATATTTAGCAGTGCATTTTATGTAAAGAATTTCCCTGCTTATTAAATAAATCATAAGTAGCCGAAACCATTTCAAAATAGAAACTAAACAATCGCTAAGCTCAATTATAAAATCACTGTTCTAAAAACAAATAGAGGCATTTCATAATAATTTCAACAATTCTCGCAAGGCATAAAAATATCTAAAAACTTACGGCTCCTTTTTCTTCTTGGATCCCATTTTCAAAGAAAATTCTGTGTTCTAAGGAGAGGCGTCCTTACTGTCTGAAGACTGGCGGCACAGTAAGATCCTGTCATGAACGTTTCAGAACCACGAATCAACGTCGTCTACGCTGAATGAACTTATTAACTGTCATTAAACAACCAGCATCATAATATACACATCATACATGATGATGTGTCTTAATGTACACAGAGATTGATATAAGATCTAGAGCCTGTCTAACTATTATGCCAATGATGTCGTTATACAGATAAATATGTATTTGCTTATGATTATTTATTTAATTGCACGAGAATGTTGTTTTATTATTTGCCGGCCTACGCACATTTTGTTAGGACTTGGGATATATTGAACTTTAAACGAAAGAGTATTGAATTAGATGACATATGGCATTTGAGAGAGACTGGTCTGTTGAATTCGAATACCCTGATAAAGCAAGATCTATCCTGATAACCCTCCGAGTTAATTGAACAATATAAAGCAAGGGCAATATTGTGCAAGGCCGGTCGGCCATCTAATTTGACAGGCCGGTTGGCGCAGCGGGAGTGTAAGCGACTGCTACGTCGAAGGTCGCGGGTTCGATTCCCGCTCAAGTCAAACATTTGTGTGCATGAAGATGGATGTTTGTCTTGGTCTGGGTGTTTCTATGTATAATATGTATGCATTTACAAAACAATGTTTATATGTATGTTTATCCATTATCTAGTACCCATAGTATAAGCTCTGCTTAGTTTGGGACTGGATGGTGTTGTGTGAATGTGGTAGAAAATTATTATTATTCTTAATTTAAAAATAAAATTATACATTTTGCATGAGATTTACTGAATGCCATTTCAACAAGTTTTCTTTTGTATTTTGGGTTAGATATCGTGATTAGCTGCGTAGACCAGTTAAACACAAGCTTGAAGAGATTTGGTTTCTCCGCTGTGGATTGGGTACGAATAAATATATTCTTAAGGGCACTAGATTTATATTAGACTGCGGGCGGCACCACCCGCTTGGTCAAAGGATACTGCGACAACATCACACATCAAACATCCATTCTCAGAAACTTTTGCTAGATTTTGCAAGAGTGCAGTTATGAATATGTTATTTCAGATAAATAAGCAGACGTAACACCCATAATCAGTAATTTTTATTTGCATTCCAATATGTGAACGTAGATGTAACTTATGAAGTGCTAGAGATCGTCATCCCATGAGAATTTAGGGAAATGTCTTATTGGTGCCAAATTTCAGCTTCATGTTTGTCTGCCAGTCATTCAGTAACGCAAGAGTTTTATATAAACAGATGAGGACATCGTGGACCCTGTCGGGCACAGCAAACCACCTGTTGATTCATCCGTCACTAAGCCGTTAAACGTTTATCATTGATGCGTGCACTATTATTGTCATTGTAAACATAGAGCTATTAAAATCTTCTAAAGCTAGTTAAGCTGCAGTGTGATCCGCTACTTAGACTTGTCAGTTTATTAAGTAATTAGTCTGGAGTCAATGTACCAGAATGATTTCCGGTAAAGTTTGATAGAAGGTCAAAGAAGTTCACTAATCAAATGACGAGTTCCCTGAACTGAACTGAAGTATCTAGTAAATTGCTTAAAATCATTGATTATGATACTTTATTGAGACACAGAATATGGCTTTTCAGGCAGTGATTACCAAGTGCCAATATCCACAGACGGTCATATGCATCAATCACTGTCTTTTCGAAGGGGGTGTACGCTTACGTGTCTTGGATAGCAAATTAATATGTCAGTATCGGCTGGCATGAAGCTCTTTTACAGTGGTTATGGGGACTCAAAACACTTGAATATAGGTAAGTACGATAGTTATTTATGGGCTAAGCAGACTGTTAACTGAGCTAAGCCAGTGAGCATCACTATCCCGCGATTCCGTTTAGTCGTTCCTTTTAGGTCAGTCGGCAGCCGTTTTGTGAAAAAGTAAAATTTGGTGACAATAGTTACGATCGGCATAACCGTGATAACGCTCGGACGGTGATGGTAATTGAGAACATGGGATTTAGCTTTGTTTCATTTCCAGGAATCGCAGGGCCTCGAGGCTTATTTATTATTGAAGTCGTGAAATTTTCACAATGAACAGGGGCTCTTATATACCGTGTATGCATATTTAATAGCTTCGTTAAGCGCTCCATTTACAGGTACCTAGCAAGAAGGTAGAGAGGAAAATTGTAAGTGCCGACTTTCGTAATTTGAATTTGTATGAGTATCTTAAGTCAATCAAATTACCTACTATTACGACAAGTACCTACCTAACCACTATCATCGCTCTGCTGACAAAAGCAGAAAGGCAAGTCATGGCAATAGGTACAGATAATAGGGATTATTATTAGATTGAGTTTGGACTAAAAGCCTCATAAAAATAGATACTAAATACGGCCTAAAGAAGACCTCGTGATGGAGTACGTAAATTTCTAAACACTGACTAATGAGTTAGAATTATTCCTGTCAGTGATCGTTATCTATGCTAATATTAGCGCCAATTTGAAGTTGTATTTGTTTGTTTGAACGCATAAATCTCTGAAATTACAAACCCGATCTAAATTTTTGTGCAATGCTAACGTCATATGAAGTAAATGGACTTTAGTAGGTATAATCAATAAATGAGCTATCCAACACAAAAATATTTATTCAAATCGAACCAGTAGTTCCTGATATTTGTGCGTTCAACCAAACAGACTCTTCAGCTTTATAATATTAGTAAGTATAGATTTATGTGAGGTTCTTTTTGAAATATGATTAGTTTGTGTCCAGTAAACAATTTGATTGAAATTTCAGCAACTAGCCTATTGTAGTTCACAAATACCATCGTGAAACTCCAGCTTAGCATACTTTGAGTTTTGAGCAATATATCTTAAATTTTTTGAACCAGTGGAATGGAGAGGTTATGGCGGTGGTAGGCAAACTAGCCGTCCCTTTCACACTTCTAGAGAAGGCGTCATCATGACACCCAAATGATACCCGCCTTGATGCCCAAGATAACCTTAATTTGGGCACCAAAGTGGAGACAGAAAATAAACCAAAAATGATCACAACTTATACGTTTAAACCTTCGTTACAAGTAAATCTGTATGTTGGTGAAAAATGTGAAAATCGCATGAAAATTTGTTCGGTAGTTATTGAGTCTATCACAGACAGCCAGATGCAGCGGGAGACTTTAGTACCATAATAAAGTTACCCTATTTCACCTTTATGAATCGCGTTGTAATGCGGAGAAAATCTATGTCTTCCTAAAGAAGAAAATAAGAGGATAGGGCGTTTGGCATTTAAGTAGCCTCTACAGCGATTACTGTTATTCTGATGTAGAAATTGACTCCTGGTGGTTTAAAACATCTCCCATAATAAACATTCAATAACAGATGTAAAGTATAACCCAACTCACAAAAAGTGTTGCTCCGTGTGGGGATCGAACCTACAACACTCGGCCCAGAATTGGAAGGCGAGGCGTCTGCATACACTACGGCATACGTCCAGTATTTTGTTGCCAAGCTAAAGATACTGGTGTCCATTGTCAATAGGACCGTAGGCATTAACGTTCATCACACTAGAGACACGTTCGTATTGAATGTACGAGTAATTGAAACAGGCGTGAGCTTGTGGCACTCAATTGATTGTAAATTAGTCGACTTGCTTGCGAAAGCAATTGCGTACAATATTCGATATTACTCTGATTTGTATAGTAATACATAGTAGTTGTATATGACCTGACAATGTGCTGGAATTTTATTATTGGTTTGGTTTCATTGTAGAATAAAATTCGAAGGCTATTTTTCATCCGTCAGTTGCCATATAATAATATTCGTAGATCCGCTGGAACATATTTAAGGCTACTCAAAGTTATATTATTCTAGATGATTCTTATTTATTACTTTGAGATATAAAACCCTATGTAACAAAAATGCGTAACTACAAAGAGCTAACCTATATATATATATATATATATATATATGACTAGATGATGCCCGATGAATATAGACATAAGATATTGCAACAAAACTGTAGAATAAAATTTAGGAAAATATTTTTTTTAAGGGTATCTCCCCTACATATATAGTGGGGATGGATTTTTTTTTTTGGTTGAGTACCCCATCATGTGGGGTATCATTGGATAGGTTTTAAAAAAATATTATTAGTTTGCTCGAAGTGATTGGCTTGTCAAATATCAAGCTTTGAAGTGAAAAAAATTGTTAGACTCAAGTGTCCCCGCCCTCTGCCGGCTAAACTATTAATTTGGAAGAGGTGAAAAAAATCACAAATGTAGTACACCCTACGGTCCTTAAGGAACATACATGCCAAATTTCAGCTTCCTGCGTTTAATAGCTTTAGCTGTAGCTTGTCTGGCAGTCAGTCAGTAACGAGTTTTATACTACTATATATAGATGAAGCCGACGAGACAATCAGATGGAATACATTACACAATATATTTTAGGTCTCGGTTGGTATACATTCATCCCATAGTCTCGCTGGTTAATTTACCATAATTTCGCTTTTATACACCGCAACTAAAAGAGTATAGTAGTACCTATTAGAAATCATAAGAAATAAGTTTAACTAAAAATAAACTCCTGTTGCTACCACAGTACTAGTCCATATTTCCATATTAATACTTTTCAGAAGTGCGAATGTTCCTTTTCGAAGTTACGTGATTACATTGGTCTCGTACTTTGGAGAGCACGTTAAGCCATCGGCACGGCTGTCATATCTACATCTTCAACAGAGTTATCGGAAGCGAATATCCTTAGTTGACACTGGATTGCCGTGGCATATACCTAACTATCCCTTTAGTTTACGACGGTCAGGCGGCGGTTTCCTGTTGAAAGCCCCTACCGCACTAGCCCCTGGCTGCATTCAGGCGCGCCGCATGCGGGTCTCTTAAATATTACTGCAGAAAAACGCAATAGAACCGGCACGATGCAGTTAACCTCACACGACGTGCCCTTCCGGTCAGAGCCGATAGCCAGAACAATGACCAACGAGGCCAACAGGTCAGTCAGACCAATGAGGCCAGGATCATCATCATCATCAGCCTTTAACAGTCCACTGCTGGACTAGACCTCTCCTTTGAAACGAGGAATTGGCCTACTATACCACGCTGGGCAAACGTGTTGGTATAGGGTTTGTATCAAGTTTTCCTTCTCTTACAGTGCTGTTCTCTGCATAATATGCTCCCTCTGTTGGCTCTTACGACACCCATGGGATGATATGGGGTGGTGACATTCCGTATTCTTAATCCGTTACCACACGGATATGTCATGATATTATGGAAGGTTAAACTGAACCTATAGTATGTAAAACTACAACATCAAATCTAAATAAAAATACATAGTTATTAGAGTAGGTATAACAAAGTGTCATGGTTTGCATGGTAATAAAACTCACTGCCAATATAATAGTAGACAATGCATGCCTTGACCTATTAATAAATAAGTATGTTTGTTTCCGCTTCTCAAATTGTCTCAATATACGAAGTGGACGTCACAACAAGCATTTGGTGTAGGTAACGCTTAACGTGTTTCATATTGGACACGACCCTGAAACGTGCCACACCTAATAAACACCCCGACTAGCCTATTATGAGTGCACAATCACCCAAGAGTTTTCTTCTTATTGCCTCTTGTGGTACTTGATTGATTACATCTTGGCACTATCTGCGACGTGGCAAATACAGTGTCAAGGGCAATCATAGACGATTTTCTTTGTTGCAACTCAAAGGGTGACCTTCAAAGGCAGAGTATTTACTGTGTAGATGACAAAGCTTCTGATTTTACCAATCAAACAGCATCAGCTCTCAGCAAGCTGCGATATTTTTAAACGAGCCAAGTAGGTACACTCAAAAATTTCGTTTAAATATGCCCGCCCTTAAGCTAGCCACTTCCAAAACCAACAACAATCTGTTCCTTAATTTCCTTAGCATATGTCTTTATTTCTTTGATTCACGATAAGCGTATTTTCAATAAAGCAGATAGATTCATAGAAGTTATAAGAAAATGAGAACAGCGATTGTGGAGAGGCTGTCACGCTGTGGGTTGCGCGACAAAGTTGCTGATGTTATGAGCGGATTAAATTGTTGTCCTGAGTCGGTCTCAGCTGAAATAACAATGCATACATTGAACAACCTGTTATAGCACTAGAATATTGCTGTTCATTTGAGTTGCGTCAGAAATAGAGCAATCGCTCCAATCAAAAAGCAATATTCGACAAAATCTCATTAGACTATGATGATGATGATGATCTCCCCGACGTGTCCTTGGACCGCGACCCTGAACGCCTTTTCTGGCATGTGCCCGGATGAGGCTGGCAAAGCCAAACTTTATTAAAAATACATTAGACTATAAAGCGGCGCTCGTCCTCCAGAGCGAAGGTCTTGTAGAGCAACAGGAACAATGTTAGGTTTGTGACGAGTCACAAATCTATCTATATGAGTTGCAAACAGTAATGTAAGAACTGCTACTGCTTTTCTTTCCCAGTTATAAAAAGACCAAGAAGGTGGAGCACTGCAAGTTATAACATTGCCATTTGAATGCATTAAGAGGTGATGTAAACTGTGCCTACATCTCCTAACGATGTTGGGACGTGTTACGTTAGTTGTTTACCCGGGTACTGGAGCCAGAGATAGGCTTATCAAGACAATAGTCCAGTAGTCAAGGTCCTTAAGGTTGTTCACATTGTCGAGTAGGTATATATATACACACATCAACAAAGTCTAGGGATATCTTAATCCTAAATTATTTACGAGTTTATAGTTTAGAACCTTGTTAGTTTCCACAAAAAGTTTATATACAGATTAAAACCTCTTCTATTCTATTTTCAAAATTTGAACATGGAAAGAAAAAAAACAAAATAATAAACAAAATATGGCGGCAAATTTGCTAGTAATTCGTTACATTAAAGAAAGTTAAAACTGTTTTATTATAATTATTAATGAAAAGGGTTTTTAATTGTTTTTCTTTTTTAATTTAACGTGACGTACGAACTTTAAAAGTCATGTCACGTCGTCATTTGAGTCGAGATGAAATGTTACGAGCCGTGGGCATGTTAGAAAATGGTGCAATTCAACGCGTCGTTGCTGAGGCCCTACATACCAGTCAAAATGTGATATAAAGGTTGTGGTCACGTTATCGCAGTACTGGAGATGTGGCCGAACAGCACACAGGTAGATATCGTGTTACTACGCAGAGACAGGATCGATTTCTCCAAATGACCGCCAGAAGACAACCCAATATCACAGCGCTGCAACTAGTGCAAAGGCTCCAGGAGGACCACCAGCTGCTGGTAAGCGACCAAACCGTGCGAAGAAGGTTACATGAAGTTGATCTTCATGCTCGAAGACCATTGCGTGTTCCAGCATTGCGAAGTGGCAATCGCGGTCGGCGGCTTTCGTGGGCTCGGGAGCATTTACCATGGAGTGACGAACAATGGTCTTTGGTGCTGTTCACCGATGAGTCCCGGTTTGGGTTTCACCCGGATTCACGAAGAACACGCGTTTGGAGAGCTCCAGGGAGAGTTAGCCGTCTACGGCACCCTCAGGAGATCCACCCATACCAAGGCGGGACAATCATGGTGTGGGCAGGAATTCGTCTTGGCGGACGAACCCAACTCGTTTGGATCCAAGGCAGCATGACTGCACAAAAATACCACGAGGAGGTAGTAGAGCCCGTTATTGTCCCACACAGAACTCAAATAGGCCATGAATTTCTACTCATGCACGATAATGCTCCTTGCCATACGGCGCGGCTGGTATCGACCGCTCTCCGAGAGCACGATATTCAAGTTTTGGATTGGCCTGCACAGTCGCCCGACTTAAATCCTATCGAGCATGCCTGGGACATGTTACAACGAAAAGCTTTGAGAGATTTTCCACCAAATTTGACGACTGAACAACAACTTTACGAACACTTGCAAAGGACATGGGACCTCATACCGCAGCAAGACATTGACAATTTAATTTTAAGTATTAACAATCGATGTCGATGTGTAATCAATATAAGAGGTGGCAACACTGATTATTAATGATTAGATTTTACAAGATTTTTTCCATTTTTATTAAAATTAATAGTTTTTTAAGAAGAAATGTTTGTTGTTATCATACTAATTTTCCATGATGATTAAAAAAAATATTTTTTTTATTTAAAACAAAAAAAAACACGAAATGTTTTTTATTTTTATTAAAGACCTTAAAATAATCTATGATTCTTCTATTTACTGTATCAGAAAATTCTTCATAGATTTTTAGATATTTGATGAAATATAAAATATCCCTAGACTTTGTTGATGTGTGTAAGTCGCAAAGCTCGTAACTCAATTTTTTTCCCATGTCAACTTTTTGACACCGTTAGACAGAGAATTTCTGAACGCATCTAATAGAAAACCTCGTAAAGACGCTAAAAAATCAGTCACAGTTTAAAAGTCTACAAAGAAAACCTCGTAACTCGAGGCCGCCATTTTGTTAAAAGCTAACCACGTATCTCCCCCCGCTTAGTAGGTACTGCTCAACATGTCATAAGGATCGCACGTGAGTTTTATCTCAAAATGTTCGTAAAAAGTGTAATAACCAACAAGTAAGTACTCAATTAATATTTTATTCTAATGCTAGTTTTATTTGAAACTAATAAATCACGATAGTTACATTACATTACTTTCATTAATGTGAAAATTGTTTGAGACCGCTTGCCCGCGTGACAAATAAAGTTACAAAGAAGTTTTAACCATGGATTTACAATCTGGAAGACCAAGTTTGAACATCTACAACCATTTAAAATGGTTATGGAAGTTGATTACCATGCTTTTTATGATGCCATACCTTACGAATAGTTATAAGGATAAGTAAATCTCTGCTAACTGATCTCAAAGTTGTTCTTTATTTTTTATTTTATGTTTTATATCTGTTATATACTTAATACGTTTTAAGACATTTATTGTAAGACTAAAATTTTGAAAAAGTGCCTTTTCACGCCGGAGCAGTTGTGTCTGTTATACAAGACCCAGGTTCGGTCCTGCGTGGAATACTGCTCTCACCTTTGGAACGGCTCCGCTTAGTACTTATCGGACGCCCTCGATAGATTGCAGCGGCGTGCTGTCTGTATCATTGGGGATGCAGAGGCCACTAACACTCTTGAGTCATTGCTATCGCATTTATCACGGTGAGTGCTCCGAAGAGCTCTTTCAACAATTAAGATGTGGAGTGAGGAACACATTATGATATGATTTTTTCCACTTATGATCCTGGTTCCTTTAAGCGAGGCGTGAAAAAGCTACTCTCAAGGCCGTCAAGGTGAGGGCCATCAAGCCATAATGCCATGCTGGCTGCTGGATGATGGCCATCACTATGGGACTTTACTGACTGCTTAACATCAGGCAGCATAGAGTCAATTTGTTCGGCACAAATAAAAAAAAAATCAGAACTTGAAAAGTCTCATTTTGATAGTAAGTAAAGTTATCCTTTGAATTGTTGAATTTAGTAGGGTATTTAGAGAGGATAGGATCCCCCCGTAGGATCTCCATCTTGTCTTGGTTGGGGGCTCAGTAACCGTGGGTTTGAAGTACACCCACGGTGAAGCTAAGCGGGATCCCGGGAGGGGACGCTCCACGTGGGCTTGGGTGATGCCTGCGTAGGATGCGTCCAAAGTGCGGGTGCGGGGGACAGTTCTGCCTGTCCCTCGCAGTCCGGTGCGGTCGCGCGAGAGGCGTGTCGGTGTTGCGTTGCCACGCGCCCTATCTCCCGCGACCAAATGGGGGCGCACCATCGTTGCGTCGCGGTGGGGCCGCAGAGGAAGAGGAGATGCGGTGTTGCGTTGCCTTCCGCCCTATCCTATGCGGCCGGTGGATGTTTTGGCGGCGGAGCCTAACACCTTCATCCGCCGCCAAGGGGGTTTTGTTCGGGGCCCGCCTGACCATCTCAGCCAGCGGGCCAGAACCCGTCGAGGGGTTGCGACGAATGCTTCGGCGATACCCGACCCTCCGACACGCGGGTACATGAGAAAGTCGAGGTAGTTTTTAGTGGTAACACCACATACTCCGGCTCTCATTTCCCCAAGAGTTGGAGGTCTGAAGGGATTTTCCACCACGTAAAACAAAAACAAAGGGTATTTAGAGATTTATTTAAGTTTAAAATTGTGTTTTCATTTTAAAGTGTTTAAGTTTAAGAATAAAGTATCTAAAATTAGAAGTTTTAAAAACCTTTAAAAATTTTGCTTCTAGCTGTTTTGTACGTATTTTTGTAAAACCTCGTAACTCCATGTTCATTTACTTGACCTGTTTTTTCATCAGTTATTTTCTCGAAATCTGATATCTAGCCGCTACTTTAGTTGTTTATAAAAAAAACAGAACGAGTCTTCATACAATATTTTTCACCGATAAGTTTTTTGTGTCTCCTGTAAAATTTGCTTTTACGGAGTTACGAGGTTTGCGACTTAAGCCGACGATATATATATATATATAAACATCGAGATTAACTTCAAACCAAAACCTTAACTTGCTAGTAGTATTCACTAACGAAGGAAACCTTGGACGAATGCTTATCGCGTCTCTAATAACAACTCTCTTTGTTTCAGTAGCAAAATCTTAATTGGCCAAAGAAATGATTACGTATATACCTACACAAATAGGTCATACCCGTTTCCGGATAATTGACGAGAGACAGCTGATAGTCATTTCATGACAATATCTCAGGATGAACTTAAAGATCTTTTTCTTTATTTCTTCATGCGTTTATACCCGAAGGGGTAGGCAGAGGTGTAATATTACGTAGGGGGCGAGCCTATTGCTGTTACCAGGCACATTGCCCGACTCTGTGCTACTACTGAGAATTCGCAAAAACTCAGTAGGTAACACTCTTACCCGACCCTGGAATTGAACCAGAGACAGCCCGATCAGCAGACGCATGTACGCTATCCACTGGACCACGGAGGTAGTCTAAAGATCTTGTTTCAATAAGTTTAAATTGTAAAAATGTAGCTACCTATAGATTTATCGCAATGATTAGTTTTACTAAGAGATCATTTAATAGTCCTCCTTCAAGATTTGTTGTTAAGTTATTTGTTCCTCTGGCCTACCAGAAGAACATAGGACTGACTTCTAAAACCCTTGCTACCCCAAGTTGCAACGGTTAGAGAAAGGACAGAGATAGAAATCTCTGTCACGAAAATACATTGAGCAACCTGGTTACGGTGAGACAGAAAGAAAAAAGTTGACAAGGGAATTAATTGTATAGTCCGTTCACAGTTATTTTACCTCTAGCTGTTAGATTGGCCAACCTGGGCGTTGTGTTGCTATATTTGGTATATAATACTCCCATTTTAAATATACGTTATTGCTAAAAATGTACTTATTTTTTTATTGCCTAAGCGATCGTATTTAAATATTTGGAAGTAATGTTTGTAACAAAACCTCTTGATATTGGCATGCCTATATGCATGTACATTTATTTTGTTACGAAATAACTAATTTCCTATGAAGATAAGTAGTTATAATAAAAATGTTGTCTATTTAATATACAAAGGTAAACGCATCATAATTACGCCAACGTGAGGTACTAATAGGGCACAGTACGCAAAGCTTGAAGCAGATGGCAGCATAAGCAACTACAGTAAACAAACTTTCGTAGTGCGCTTTCCAAATATTGTCATCAACAAGACAGCAATATATCTATACTTATTTATATAGGCAAAACAGTTACAACAGTTGCAATTATCAATAACAATAAAACTGGTACAACGTTTCTGTTTTAGTGTCTTGTTTGAGATGAGATAATGAGATCGCGCATCCAAAGTTTGAAGTCTAAACGAGTTCTCAAGTTGTCACTTAAATGTCATACTTGCCAAAATTCATTGTTTACTGTAGTCGGTGATACCGCCATCTGGTGGTTTAACTTGGCAGTAATCTTCCCTATTATCAAATACAAAAACTGCTAATTTAATTTTCATATTTATTTTGAATAAGAATGATGTGGGTGTAATTTTACACCTCTGCCTACTCCTGCATGGAAACTGGCGTGAGTCTATAAGAATGATCCATGTGGACTGCCAATCTTATGATGATTCGTAACTGCTGTCAGATTCTGTATCAGACTCAGAATTTAATTTTATTATGAACCTGTCCATTTCAGCATCCGTAGACCCATCTGTGTCATGAAGCTTGTCTTCAATGTGGTGCTCATGTTTGCATTGTTTTTGTCAGTCTTCTGCAGTGATAGATTGAAAAGCTTCTTCAGCTAAATTCACAATGTTGGTTGCCTCTTGTCCTAAATTTTTGCTTGTGACTCGCCTTTTAATGAGACTCCACATAAGTTCAATTGCGTTTAGCTCGCAGTGGTATGGCGGTAGTCTAATCACTTTGCGGCCATGAGCTTCAAGCGTTTGAATTTTTGAAATATTTCCACTAATATTGGGTAAAATGTTATGCACGGGTAACCCTATTTTACATTCCTGTCATCACAGAGCAAAATTCCAACATAAAGAAAATAAACACCGACATCTGTCAGAGGTAAAATAACTGTGAGATCTAATGGCCAGCTAACGCTGGCCATTAGATCTCATTTACAATCGTTTTGTGTTAACGTTTTGTGTTAACAAAACGTCCCCTTTAAACCGTACCTATCTACAGATAATGCAGTATTTTTAATCACAGAGTATTTCATTCTAGTAGTTAGCATCTTGCAATGGTTGTTCTTTTCTCTGAACGAGAAGTTTCTCACAAACTCGCGTATGAATTGAAGTCAATACCTCTCCCTACATCACATTTAACACGAAAGGACCGCAGTCCTGGTCGCCAAACTTTGCTACACCACATACAACTTAGTACTATTTTCTTAAAGATCTTAGTATTCCTTACTTACCCGTTACCCGTGATGTTATGGCCGGCGGTTCCAGTCATTGGCACTATTTATAAATATTATGATGGTCAATGCCAGTCTTAAGGCCAATAGGTATCACAGTTAACCGATTAATCTAGGAAGTGCAAATATGTAATTGGCTCAGGTGCAATCTGGGTTGTCATATGTATAAATTTCGATAAATTGATTGCCACTACCAATATCTGAGCCCAATTTATTTCCTATGAGTTTAAAGTAAATAATACTTACCGTACCTATATTAATTATTTTGTACAATGAAAGAGATGCTGTAGCTGAACCTTTTCTGTATCTGACAACATTGGGAAGATCTGTAGTTCACTCATGTCCTACGAAATCACCTGTTGTGGAATTATTAGTTTCCACCGTAGATATACTCAAACTAAATCATCATAACAAGAAAATTGTCAGAACGCCAACCAGCGACTGGTTGCCAGCAGTAACGTACTGGCACCATTAATCGACACTTTAAGAGGGTGGTATACTTTCAACATAAACTTTAAAAAAAATATTAGACATAGAACACAAAATGCGAATCATGATGATAAAATATATCTTAAAATAATATTTTGATTAACTATTGGTCACTAAAAGTGCATATATTAATGAAAAAATCGAAATAACCAAAAATATCTGAAATCTCCCGTTATCGACATCGAAGTTCCAGTGGTCAACACCCAGTAATCGACAATCACCAGTAAACGACACGTAGTTATCGACAAACACTGTAATTGATTTTGGGCTGTGCGTGTTCAGATCCTTGTTCATCCCTGGTGTCTTCATAATTGTTAAGTCTTTCTTCGTCTTCCTTTGACTTATTCTCTGTATCTACGTTGCCATTTTCTGTCCTTTCACGCACATTAGCTGATTCTGAAAGCAAAACTACTTATACCTTTATTGGGGGTATCTTTTGACCCTCTAATACTTGACGATAAAGGGTTAATAACAATGTTAATCTTAGATCCTTGTTCAGTCCTGGTGTCTTCATGAGTGTAACGTCTTTCTTCTTCTGTTGCAAGAGAAGTAATAATTTGATCTTCTAAAGGAGCAGACGGTTGTTCGGAAATATCTTCACTATCTGCAGTTGAATCAGGCAAACAGTCAGATTTATTTTTAGCCCAAATCATGTACAAAGCCATATCTTCATTAGGAAGACTATATACAAGCGTATTTCTGTTGTTATAGAAAAAATAATTAAACTATTCTAATTTTTGTGCTGAAAAGACTAACAATTTCTTTATCTAAATATTTAACGAATTCCATTTGTGCTGGATCAATTGTTTTCTCAGTAGACGATTCCTGCCTATGCTTAATTTTTGTCATATCAACATATTCAGGCCCGAATGGAAAAGTCCTTCAGCTCGGAACCCATTTTTGATGGAATCTTTCGAAATTTTCGTAAGAGATTTTTGCAGTACTGGTGCAAAGTTTTCTTTGCGAAGGTTTTTCCCGAGATTTTCCATTTTCCACTCATTCACGGCTTTTTTTCAGTATAGGTACTTTAAGGGGTCTAAACACGGATAAGTCCATCGGCTGAAGAATGTGAGTGGAGTTGGGGTACAAAGCTATGACGTCTATTTGATTTTCTGAGCAAAATTTTGATAAATGTAATGTGAGGTGGGATTTGTGGCCGTCCAAAAAAAAATAAACTGGTTATTCTATAATAGTTTGTTCTAACCAGGGGTTAAAGACATACATACATACATACATAGACTCACGCCTGTTTCCCCGAAGGGGTAGGCAGAGGCATATGAGACGCCCACTTCTCGCCCGTGTTTTGATTCCACGTAATAGGTGGCGAGCCTATTGCCGCTTATCGGGATATTTTGTTTGCCAGAGCCTCGTCCGTTGATCAGCAGGTGCACCACTTGCAGGTGAGGTTAGCTTGGGACCCTAAGTTCTTGATGGGAACCGTATGCACCTCAAGGGTTAAAGACGTTTGTTATATATTCGTAGAAAGTGTTGCTGCACATCCATCCGCTGCCGCTGTCTGACTTTCCTATCGCCCATTCATCGGGAACACCGGCAGCGATTGATGCTGGAATTCGTTAATAGTTGTAAATAATCATGGGAGGGGCAAGTACTCCAGCAGCATTTCCCGTCATCAGTACTGTTAAATTCCCTTTATCATCACCACAAGCGCTGTACAGGTGTTTTCTCCTTTTTTGGCTCGTACACGACTCGTGTTTCGGAGATAAAAAAGGCACTTTCATCAGCGTTGAATACTCTATTCGCGTCGGCTAAAATAGATTTTTTATTATTTTCCTCCAGATAATTGTCGATTTCTTGAAACCAGGTCAAAATGTCATTCTCGGTTACGTTATCTCGAGCTCTGGTCAAGTTATCTGGTATTTTTGGGTCAATTTCGGATGTCTCTTGAGAAAGCCCTGAAACCATTTTTTGCCAGGCCTATTACCTGTAAATGGATTTGGACTGCGTTGTTCCGTTATAATTTTTTGGACACTGTCTAATAAATTATCTTTGCTCATTGGAATGTGTCTTTTGGATAATGCAATTAACCATCTCACTAGTACATCTTCTTCTGTTTTTGTGAGAACTGTACTTGGCCCCATAGTGCAACCAATTGTAGTTTTGTCTGTTATTTTATCATGCAATGTTACTCGAGGTACTCAAAATTGCTTAGCAGCAACAGCAATCATTTCTCCTCTTCTTACGGTCTGAATGACCTTTTCCATTTGCTCAGGGGCGTAATCTTTTCTGGGTGCCATCTGCGAAAACCAATTATCGACACATTATAACATCCAATAATCGACACTGTCGATTACTGGTAATTTTGCACTTATCTGTTAGTTTCATATATGATATTAATAAGTAAAGAAAAATGAGCATAATTCCTTAAACATGTAAGTACATTATCAAAATAATTATTATCGACACTTGTCGATTACTGGAGAAATGCAATTTTATGAATCCAGTGATCGACAGCGACATTTTCTAGAAGAATAACATAATCTAAGATTGTTCAAACACAAAATCATTTCACGAATATCCATATGAATACATAAATTAAACTAAAATACAAATAACTTTCAAAACAATAATATTATCGGATAAAGTTTGCACCTACTCTCTTAAAGATTTGGGTAACAAATCCGTTTTTTTGCAAAGAAGCACTCACCTCGCTTAATTTTTAATTCGCCATCTTGAATAAAAATTACAGATCTCACTGCCATTGCAAAGGATGACAGTAGGAAATGCATTGTTTATGGTTCAGTGTCGCCAAATTGAATATATTTTATATCATCCTTATTTTCGACTGTTATAGAAAAAAAGGGTCGATAATTGGCGCTTGTCGATTATTGGTGCCAGTACGTTAGGTATTTCGGCAAACTATGTAGGTATGTTCACATGTGCATAGTTACATCAATTTCTTTTTACGATAAAGGAAATGTAATAAAAATTGTACACGTGCAGACTAAAGAATTGAAAATGTGAAATGACTCTGAAAGCAAGCAATTACGTATTTCATATATTTTTATATGTAGCTCCTAAAAATTGTGTTAGTGACATCTGGTGTCATGTCGAGGAATTCTGAGAAATCTGTGGCACATATTAGTACAACATTTAATGGTAGATGTCGCAGTCTGTTGTAACTCTGATAATAATTCTTCGGAAAACAAGTGTGGATAAAAAATAAAAAATATACCTATTTTAAGACTATTTAATAATGAAATATTTTTTAAAGATTTCTGTATCGCCATTCCTTTTATCGAACTAGTTAAAAATATTGGTCAAGTACCTATATTTGATCAATGTTTCTTTATATAGGTACGTTTTTAATTCGATAATTAGCTACTATAATAATATAGGTAGGTATATCAAAATATTAAATTTCCTTACAGCCATTGGCTTGCGCAGATCTAATTTACGTATGCACAGCATTTAAAGGTTACAAAATATGTTTATGCTTAAGCAGTTGTAGGTATTTTATGATCTACTTACGTTAGACTTATTTTTTTTACACAGGTATGAATACCTACTTAGTACCCAGGTATACTATTTATATACATATAAAAGATATAAGTAAGTAGTTACATTAATATTTTATCTACTTGGCTATAAAGTGTTATTAGTTACGTTAAACAGGTTTGTATTTGTGACTATATTTTCTAGGATGTCCATCCATAGAAAAATGGGACGCGCCTAGATGCCTATATCTATGATTACTAGGACTCTTGAAAATAATTTATAGGTACCTACATCTAATAATCGGCACCATTAAAAGTCATAGATGATCGTAAAGATTATATTTCTAAGAAAACTGAGTGTTATTTGATTGCTTTTAGATTGGTTCATATATTATTATGCTGATATTTGCTTTGATCCGTATTGATATAAATATAATTATATTTTTATTTCGTGTTAACTTTTTAAGTGTATATGAAACGTTATTTTTCAGGCTGCTGAAAACGTGGCGAGATACACTATCCTTTTTTTCAAATTAATTATGTTATCAGTGTATAAATTCAAAAAGTAATAATACAATAGTTTTATTTACAGTTATTGTCTACCTATTACCTACAGCCAAAACTATGCGTCCGGAGAAACTGAAATTTGTGATGTACCTTCCTTGGGGACCGTAGGCGTCCACTAAGAAAGGATTTCTCAAACCTCGTACAAGACGGTCAGAAGTGGTTAAAATAAAATTAAAATTTTCGAGCGTAGCTGAGTGCATACCCTAGTTATACATCATGAATTCATGATACATACTTATAGGTCAGTCAAACGTACGTCTACTACGAGTATTATGTCTACGAGTAATATGTATACCTACGTACTGCGAGTTTACGCAAATATGATCATGTATCAGAATTTCGTAGCAAGCTCAAGTGGCTCCCAATTCGTCTTCCCAGGAATACTCACATGCAAAGTTTCTGAGGTCGTCTATGGATCTGAGGCAGCAGATGCCAAGACATTGCACAATTTTTATGACAAATCCTTTACTGTGCAAGCAGTACGCTTGTGGAATGCGTTGCCAATAGAAATTAGGCAAGCAAACTCGCTTGGCATATTCAAAAACGCACTGAAACAGCATTAATTGGCTATGTAACTTTATTTTTATAATCTATTTCGTTCAATGTCCCTATGTATTTTGTATGTCTATAATATGTATATTATATATATATATATAGATAATATATATATCCCCTTCATCACAATGTTGATCAAGCGTGCCATATAAGTAGTTTTTGTTTGATCCGTTTTCACTTGTTGATCCGGCCATGATTTCTTGATCCATTGCGAGCGCCCCATTCTCATGTGGTTCCCTTCGGATCAACTAACGCCAACGTCGTTGCTAATAATAATTACGCCATTTTTATACAAATCCACACTTTCGGTATTTTAGATTTACTTGATCCGATTCAAATGGGCCAATCGCAGCGCAGTATCCTTCACGGAGGGCAGTCATTGGTTCTTGGTCACTTTTATGTATTATTATTCTGTATTTCTTATCAATTTTCATAACTTGCGGAATTTCTTACATTAACTTGGTTTCTATGTCCATTTTTCCAGCAGTTTTTTTTACGTCGGGGTTTTTGGTTAAATATTTGTAGTAGGTAGGTGGTACATTACCATCCAGAGAGGCCCGTGACAAAGTGGCGACCCCTCGAATCTTTAAGAAATTCGCGGGGTAAAACGCGTTCGTCACCGTCTGGTTTATAGATGGGTCATCATCATCATCCTCCGAGCGTTATCCCGGTTGCATCCAGGCCTTTGCCTTGGAGCCCGGGCTCCGCTTTCTAGTCTAACCAGATTTGACTGAATATTAGTTTTCCACAGAGCGACTGTTTTCTTACTATAACATGTATTGCCATTTAATTTAGGGCACGGAGTGTGTGACTTTTTGTGGCTGGTCACCCATCTATAAACCAGACGGTAACGAACGCGCTTAACCTTTCGAATCGATAGATTATTCGAGCGGACGCCAATTTGCCACGGGCCGCTCACTTTATACGCCACATGTGCGTACTTATTTGAATCCAAAACTATATAATATAGACCTGCTGGTCAATATTATGTGGCTCCAGAATTATGTTAGTTGAGTATTTATGTTTGAATATTTTAGCTTACTTTTTAACGCATAATTGTATACCTTAATCTGTATATTTATTTGGCTCCTTTAAGACATACATAAACCCATCAATCAATACTTAATTGTTTCACATTACAATTATTTAAATTTTAGTTTTCCATACATAGGATGATCTAGTGAATTTATATTCATTACCTCCATGCATTGTCAAATCCGAAAGCATGCTATGTATATTGAACCGCTTTAAATATGAACTGATACTGATAATCTTATGCACAACAGCTTATATGAATATTAGATGGCTCCATTACGTATGTACACCACGCCATATCTGCGTACTTATATGAATTTGGGTCGTTTGACTGATATGAAATATAATCATCATATCAGCCAAACGACGTCCACTGCTGGGCATAGGGTGATTGGCCACAAAAGATTACATCCCTCCGTGCCTCGTAAAGCAAGTAAAGCCATCGGTTTCGGTTATCATTTTTGACAGTCGTTAAGGCAATCAGTGACCTCAAATGTCTGGTCTAAACCATAATATATGCCTACGCCTTCGGGTTGTAGAGGTCAGACGGCAGTCGCTCTGTGAAAAAAGCTAATATTCTATCAAGTCTAGGCATCTATTATGAAAATGTTTCTGAAATTTCTATCGAAACACAATACCCATAGTGGGTACCCGGAGTTCCTTCGGACACCTTTTTTATTAATGTGAAACATTTACAGAATAGAAAATTATAGTTTATTTGTTGGAATACTGTTTACAAAGTTGTTTACTGTTTTTAAGTCCATAGTATTTTGCCGTCACCGTTCAAATGTTCCTGTTACATTAAATTTAATCTTAAATACTATAGTGCTATTACATAAGTCTTACTGTTCATCACGTATGTGTATGACACATTTTAAATTAAAGGTCAACATTAATAAAATTTGCACGTCATAAGTTCTCAGTATCATCATTTAAAAGTGATAGGAATTAAGTAGTTCCAGTAGAAAATTGTGACTGGCAGAACTTGTAGCTTTGGTAGAAAATTTGCCAGAATCTGTGGTAGGAAATGGTTACTTTGAAAACGATGGTAGTTTTGGAAGATATGGTTGGTTTTGTTTAAATAGTAGTTTTAGGGGAAATTATAGTTTTGATAGAAATTGTAGTTTTGGTAGCAATAGTTGTTATGGCACAAATGCAAATGGTTGTATTGAGATAATGGTAGTTTTGGTAGAAATGTTAGTAATGACACAAATAGTAGAAATATTAGGTTTGGTAATTTTGAAAGAAATTGTTTTATGGTAGAAAACGGTAATAGTAGTATACCAAAACTACCATATTACCGGAATAACGTAGAATGATGGTTGGTAGTAGGTGCTTTATTATTATTACAATGCCCGCTATTGTATATATAAACTTCTTTGGTGTCTAAATGTTGATCATTCATCATTCACACGATCAACACTATAAATGGATGATGCCTTTTGCAGTCCACTACTAAGCCTCTCCACATGGTGGTTTTGGTAGTAGGACAGTAGTAGATAAAACAATGCGCTTTTAATGTCTAGTTTGTATTATTAGTATTACATGGCTATGATTAGCTGCTTATTATCAGGCGGGCAGGCAGTAGCTCGTTTGACACTTCTACTGTATAAAAGTGGTCAATTGCGTGTCGGGCCACGTAACATAACGTAACTTTTTTCAAATTAATTTATTGTACAGTTTTGTCCACGTGGTTACAACGCATAACCATGGCAAAGAACAATGCCCATTTCTGGCCCACTCATGAACAGCACAATAAAGTTTCAATTAGTTGTTGAATAATCCTTTTTATTTATAACTTAATTTATAGGCATTACTAAAGGTGTGCCGAGAAACTTATTCAATAAATAGGTTTAAAAAGATGTGTTAACGTCTAAATAGCCAACACGTAAAAGATCAGAAATTGCCAGTAAAGAAATCATAATATTAAATCGATTATCACTTCTTCTTTATCGATTTTACAGTTTCTCTATTAAAATTATTTGAGTTAATAGCAAATCTCTACTTGGTCCTTAAACATTTAAAATGTGTGTATTTTCAAGGTATATATGCTATTAACTACAAATAAGTTCGATTTTGAACCAAATATACAGGATGTAAAAAGACCCTTAACGAAACCTGAAATCCCATGTTGTACCAATCACTACGACCATTTCTTACTTCGGCACTATATCTGGGAAATTACTGGTTCAGGAGATATTGAGGCTCAAAGTTAGTATGGAATTTTTCTAATAAGGTACAAAATCGATGCATTTGCCCCGCCAATATGTTCTTTAGATAACCCCATGGATAAGTAGGTATTTCGAGCATTGCACGCGCGCGCTTTTAATTGCGGTTTAAAAAATGTGAAAACTCAAAAAAAAATCGTTTCCCAGGTATTATTTTTGGTTAGTATGACTTGGCATGATGTCCACAACGAGTAGACTTCGGCTTGGTGATGGGTCTTGAGACACCCTGTATAGATAACCTATGTCCGAAATCCATATCGATTAATCAATAACAATGAAAAACTGTAAAATGGCAACATTTTTGACTCATAAGTAAACGTCAATAATGTCATATTCAGTTTATTTTCTTTGTTACCTATTTGTTTTGCTCGTGCACATTGTGAATGCTTTTTATGTTTTTGGATTTTTTACGACTTCTGGCTTTTTCTTTCGGATTTCTACCCTTACCAAATGTTTAACTCATTCCTTTCTACTCAAAACTACGAAATACTTTAACTATTCTAATAAAAGTGGGTACACACCTAATGTTTAGTGAGCATATAAAAGTACTTCTTGTAATAAAACTATGAATGTGATGGACCTCTAATCAATCTCAAAATTCTAGTTTAACATTCTTTTAACGAATGCAATAACAACTACTACGATTTTTGACTGTACACATCTGGGCCGGCGTCTCTAAGAAAAATGGGCATTGTTCTTCCAGCTCTCTAGTGCTTATATTTTTTTGTAAAACCGCGGACGGACATGGTGAAACTATAAGGCCGCGCGCACTTTGGACACGAAGTCGTATCGTACAATATACGTACGATCGTGGTCGTGCGAATTGAGTGCGCACACTGTATACGTTTTTATTAGTCAAATGAGCAGTGTTCTAGTGATATCGGATTTGTGAAGTCTGCTTTGGTTGAAGCGCGGTGAATAATCTGTATCTTCACGACAATTCTTGCTATCGTAGAACCGAATTGGTGCGTGAAATATATTAAAAAAGACACGATTTTGGTGAATTTCATCATATCATGGAATACTTATAAAGTTATTACATCACTTATACAATCACTTTAGTCCCACAAACATTTATGTTCGTGAATCAGGTTTAAATAACTTTTCTACATCCATTTCTTATGTTAAAACGTACGAATGTGCTTAGAAATCCCAACAAGTTCGGATTGTTTTCGGACGTCTGAACTACACGTACGTATACGCACGACTAACTCGCACCCAGTCTGCGCGCTCCCATAGTACTTGGAATATCGGGATCGTTCGTATGTGTTTGTACGTGTACGCACGATTAAAATTCGTACGAAAACGTGTCCAATGTGCGCGCGGCCTAAGGGTAATTTTCGAAAGCTAATCGAATCGTCATAGTCAGGTTATTACAAAATGGTAATATGCACGTTTTGAAAAATAGTGTTGCCGTAGTTATACATAACGATGTACCTATGTTATTATTGTATTAAATACCTATTACGTTATTTTGTTTAAGACGGAGAAAACCTACTTATTTAGAGTAGGTACTATTGTCTTCTGTATTGCAATCAGTAAAAAGGATTTGGCAATTAGCTCTCACCCATAACTGACAAATTGTATAGAATTAACGTACTTATATAGGTACGGAATTATGTGGTATACGTATACAAGTAAAACATAGAGTTATTCATAACCGAAAATCATATCAACATAGTACTGTAAATTTTGCAAATTCTTAAAGGTGGTAGAGCCACGCTGGTTACAACATGAGTCGCTCGACCGTGGAAGTGCTACCCTCACACAGACCATCGACGTAAAGTGACAGTATTGTAAATGCTGTTGCGTTTCGCTAGGTGATAAGAGTACTAGAGGCCCTAACCCGCCTTTTCACGCTCTTTTCCTTTTCTATAGGGAAAGGAAGAGAGAATGAGTAGAGGAGGGAGGTTGGAAGGGAGAGAGCGAAGAAAACTTTGCCCGCTCCTCTTTTTCCTAAGGTCGGCAACCAAGTGATGCTGGGTTGGCGTCACTGGCTTCTACTGGCAACGGTTAGCCGCTTACCATCAGGCAGGCGCATTTGCCACCAATGTAGTATAAAAAAAGAATACTTCATTCATATCGTTCTAGAGCTGCGTAGTCCTCATGAGCAAATGTATTGTATGACCTTTTACTGGAGCCAATTAACTAAACAGAATGTGGCATATAATTTAGAGTACAATTGTAATAATAGTTTTAAATAGAAAATAGTTTACCATACTACTAATAATCATGTAATTAATGAACTTAATCCTGGAGCTTCATAGTATTGATCGGTTGATTAGCTGGTGTCCGTCAGGATGAACGGTCACTAGGCGTATTTAACGTTGAATTTATGCCTAACAATTGCTTCCCTATTGCTTCTATTTGCTTCCTATTCTCAAACAATTGCTTCCATCGTATTGTAAAAAAAAAAACACATTTTAAGAGTGACCGTTCATTCTGATGTCAGGACGGCCGGTCACCGAGTCGTAGTGTCCTTGTTAAATAGAATTATTGAAATTCACGTTGGCCATTAATTACTTCCCGTTTGCTTCTCTCAATGTTTTACAACGATAATACTATAACTATCCTGGCAATAAAGATATCGACAAAAGTATTGTTTATCAATATTTTCAGTGCCTGACAAAAAATAAAGGCAAAACTCTTATTTTACATTGCAGTTACGCTTGATTAGGCGATAAATATATGGTATTGTACCGGTGGCCTACGTATATAAACACCTTTATTACATTTGTTTGAATTTTTGTCACTTAATACTATAGGTAGGCACTTTTTATTTTTAATAACATAATACTTAGGGAAGTAAGTAATGGCCACCAGGCTGTACTTAGCAGTGGCCTACAGCTAAGTATTATGTTATTGAAAATAAAAAGTGCCTATCGTATTAAGTGACAAAAAATCATACAAATCTAATAAAGGTGTTTATATACGTAGGCCACCGGTACAATACCATATATTTATCGCCTAATCAAGCGTAACTGCAATGTTAAATAAGAGTTTTGCCTTTATTTTTTGTCAGGCACTGAAAATATTGATAAACAATACTTTTGTCGATATCTTTATTGCCAGGATAGTTATAGTATTATCGATGTAAAACATTGAGAGAAGCAAACGAGAAGTAATTAATGGCCACTGTGAATTTCAGTAATTCTATTTAACAAGGACACTACGACTCGGTGACCGGCCGTCCTGACATCAGAATGAACGGTCACTCTTAAAATGTGTTTATTTTCTACAATACGATGGAAGCAATTGTTTGAGAATAGGAAGCAAATAGAAGCAATAGGGAAGCAATTGTTAGGCATAAATTCAACGTTAAATACGCCTAGTGACCGTTCATTCTGACGGACACGATTAGCTGGTGGTATTATGACTGAATTTAAATAAGTATACATGTATGGCATGTAAAGTATAATGTGGAGCCACATCACATTGATTTGTTTTTATATAAGTTTACTGGATTCAAATAAGTACGTACGATGCAGCATGTAATCAGAGTTAAATAATACGTAAATCAACAACATAATGCTAGCAAATAACTCCATGGCGGCTATCATTTTACTTGTGGATCTAACAATGCATGGTTATAATAAATATAAATCCACTGGATCAAATTATCTATGGAAAATAGATAAGGATTTCATCTAATGATATTAAATATCTATGGGCCTTATCCGAAGGCGCAAGATCGCTCAGAGGGCGACGGGGAGAGCTATTCTCGGAGGTTTCCTGTGCGAGATCGAATCAGAAATGAGGTGATCCGCAGGAGAACCAAATACATAGCTCACCAGATAGTCAAGCCGAACTGGCAGTGGTCAGGGCACATATCTTGAAGTTGAGGCCGTGGAGGCAGAAAAGTTCTGAAGTGGTAGCCACATACCAGATGACGGCGCAGAGGAAAGCCCCTCGCAAGGTGGATCGACGATCTCGTTAAGAACGCGGGAAGCGGTTGGATGCGGGCGGCTCAAGACCGGTATGTGTGGAGAACCTTGGGGTAGGCCTATGTCTAGTAGTGGACGTCGTTTGGCTGATATGATGATGAATTAATGATATTTCATCATACCAGCCAAACGACCCAAATTCATATAAGCACGCAGATATGGTGCGGCGTGTATAGTAATGTAGCCACATAATATCCATAAGCTTGTGTGCATAAGATTATCAGTAGCAGTTCATAATATTTAAAGCGGATCAATATAGCATGCTTTCGGATTTGACAATGTATGGAAGTAATGAATATAAATTCAATGGATCATCTTATGAATGGAAAACTAAAATTTAAATAATTGTAATGTGAAACCATTAAGTATTGATTGACGGGTATATGTATGTCTTAAAGGGGCCAAATAAATATACAGATTATGGTATACAATTATGCGTAAAATAGTAAGCTAAAATATTCAAACACAAATACTCAACTAACATAATCCTGAAGCCACATAATATTGACCAGCAGGTCTATATTATAAAGTTTTGGATTCAAATAAGTTCGCACATGTGGCGTATAAAGTGAGCGGCCCGTGGCAAAGTGGCGACCGCTCGAATCTATCGATTTGAAAGGTTAAGCGCGTTCGTCACCGTCTGGTTTATAGATGGGTGACCAGCCACAAAAAGTCACTCCCTCCGTGTCTCGGAGAGCACGTTAAGCCGTCGGTCCCAGCTGTCATCAGAGATCCTTGACAGTCGTTACGAGGAATTAGTACCTGCGAACATCCTGACTCTGGTCTAAACCATAGAATATGGCTATCCCTTCGGGTTGCGGAGGTCAGACGGCAGTCGCTCTGTGGAAAAGCTAATATTCTGTCAAATCTGGTTAGACTAGAAAGCGGAACCCGGGCTCCAAGGCGAAGGCCTGGATGCAACTGTCATAACCCTCGGAGGATGGTGATGATTTGGCATAATTATTATACAGTATAAATGGAGCCAAATAGTATACAAGAAATGGAAAATATCGGACTTAAATAGTATTTAAATTATCAAGTAGAAATAGGATCATTATAGTGCTGGTAAGAATGTATACAATTTATATCATATATTATAATTATTACACGGAGCAAGTACTGAAGTAACTTGTCCCTGGAACCACATATTTATAATTGTCACGTCTGGATTCAAATAAGTACGCACGCATGGCATATAATTCGGAGCCAAAAAGTTGACATCGGTCTGAGATATATGGCCGTTACGGATCCAATTTTGTTCGGAACTTCAGCCAAATTCATCACGAATACATCTAAATTTTATTGAATATGTTTGGCAACGTCTTGCCATGAATGGCAACATTGTGATAAAATCAAAAATATATTCCATAGAACAAATGTTATTCGAGTGCAAAGGTGGATCAAGTAAGGAACGGCAATACCGCATGATCAACCAAGTCCGCAAACAGTCGTTTATATATATATAGATATCCCCTTCATCACAATGTTGATCAAGCGTGCCATATAAGTAGTTTTTGTATATTCTATTGATTGTTATACATCATGAATTCATGATACATACTTATAGGTCAGTCAAACGTACGTCTACTACGAATATTATGTCTACGAGTAATATGTATACCTACGTACTGCGAGTTTACGCAAATATGATCATGTATCAGAATTTCGTAGCAAGCTCAAGTGGCTCCCAATTCGTCTTCCCAGGAATACTCACATGCAAAGTTTCTGAGGTCGTCTATGGATCTGAGGCAGCAGATGCCAAGACATTGCACAATTTTTATGACAAATCCTTTACTGTGCAAGCAGTACGCTTGTGGAATGCGTTGCCAATAGAAATTAGGCAAGCAAACTCGCTTGGCATATTCAAAAACGCACTGAAACAGCATTAATTGGCTATGTAACTTTATTTTTATAATCTATTTCGTTCAATGTACCTATGTATTTTGTATGTCTATGATATGTATATTATATATATTATTATATATATATATATATATATATATATATATATAGATAATATATATATCCCCTTCATCACAATGTTGATCAAGCGTGCCATATAAGTAGTTTTTGTTTGATCCATTTTCACTTGTTGATCCGGCCATGATTTCTTGATCCATTGCGAGCGCCCAATTCTCATGTGGTTCCCTTCGGATCAACTAACGCCAACGTCGTTGCTAATAATAATTACGCCATTTTTATACAAATCCACACTTTAGATATTTTAGATTTACTTGATCCGATTCAAATGGGCCAATCGCAGCGGAGTATTCCTCACGTAGGGCAGTCATTGGTTCTTGGTCACTTTTATGTATTTTTATTCTGTATTTCTTATCAATTCTCATAACTTGCGGAATTTCTTACATTAACTTGGTTTCTATGTCCATTTTCCAGCAGTTTTTTATTACTTCGGAGTTTTTGGTTAAATATTTGTAGTAGGTACTAGGTAGGTACATTACCTACAAGAGGGACCCGTGACAAAGTGGCGACCACTCGAATCTTTAAATAATTCGCGAGGTAAAACGCGTTCGTCACCGTCTGGTTTATAGATGGGTCATTATCATCATCATCCGAGCGTTATCCCGGTTGCATCCTTTCCAGGCCTTTGCCTTGGAGCCCGGGCGCTGCTGTCTAGTCTCATCAGATTTGACTGAATATTAGTTTTCCACAGAGAGACTGTTTTCTTACTATAACATATATTACCATTTAATTTAGGGCACGGAGGGTGTGACTTTTTGTGGCTGGTCACCCATCTATAAACCAGACGGTGACGAACGCGTTTTACCTCACAAATTTTTGCGAGGATTAACCTTGCGAATCGATAGATTCGAGCGCTCGCCACTTTGCCACGGGCTGCTCACTTTATACACCACATGTGCGTACTTATTTGAATCCAAAACTTTTTAATATAGACCTGCTGGTCAATATTATGTGGCTCTTCAGAATTTAATTTGCCTGAGTCCAACGCATTGGCAATGGCCCAAACCAGATCCCTACTTCATTTGGACAACCATGTGCCAAACAACCTGTATATTAATCCGCTTTAAATTTGAACTGATACTGATAATCTTATGCACAATAGCTTATATGAATATTATGTGGCTCCATTGTGTATATACGCCACGCCATATATGCGTACTTATATGAATTTGGGTCGTTTGGCTGATATGAAATATCATCATCATATCAGCGAAACGACGTCCATTGCTGGACATAGGGTGACCGGCCACAAAAGATCACATCCCTCCGTGCCTCGTAAAGCACGTAAAGCCATCGGTTTCGGTTATCATCTTCGACAGTCGTTAGGGCAATCAGTGCCCTCAAATATCTGGTCTAAACCATGAAATATGCCCACGCCTTCGGGCTGTAGAGGTCAGACGGCAGTCACTATGTGAAAAAGCTAATATTCTATCAAGTCTAGGCAACTATTATGAAAATGTTTCTGAAATTTCTTTCGAAATACAATACCCACGATGGAGTTCCTTCGGACATCTTTACAAAATAGAAAATAATAGTTTATTTGTTGGAATACTGTTTACAAAGTTGTTAACTGTTTTAAGTCCATAGTATTTTGCCGTCACCGGCGTACAAATGTTCCTTTTACATTAAATATAATCTTAAATACTATAGTCCTATTACATAAGTCTTACAGTTCATCACACTGTATGACACATTTTAAATTAAAGGTCAACATTAATAAAATTTGCACGTCATAAGTTCTATTAAATAATATAGATAGAGTACTAATATCATCATTTAAAAGAGATAGGAATTAAGTATTTGGTAGAAAATTGTGACTGGCAGAACTTGTAGCTTTGGTAGAAAATTTGGCAGAATCTGTGGTAGAAAATAGTTACTTTGAAAGAAATGGTTATTTTGGAAGATATGGTTGTTTTTGTATGATTAGTAGTTCTAATGGAAATGGTAGTTTTGGTAGAAATTGTAGGTTTGGTAGCAATAGTTGCTATGGCACAAATGGTTGGTTTGAGATAATGGTAGATTTGGTAGAAATATTAGTGATGACACAAATTGTAGACATGGTAGGTTTGGTAGTTTTAAAGGAAATAGTTTTTGGTGGAAAACGGTAATAGTAGTCAACCAAAACTACCATATTACCGGAATAACGTTCTGAGAATGATGATTGGTAGTAGGTGGTTTATTATTATTACAATGTCGGCTATTGTATATAAACTTCTTTGGTGTCTAAATGTTGATCTGATAGTGTAGGAAAGTGGTCACAATAAATTGATGATGCCTTTTGTAGTCCAATAAAGGACTTAAGCCTCTCCACGTGGTAGTTTTGGTAGTAGGACAGTGAAGATAAAACAACGCGCTTATAATGTCTAGGTGGTGTTATCAGTATTACATGGCTATGAATAGCTGCTTACTATCAGGTGGGCAGACAGTAGCTCGTTTGCCACCTCTACTGTATAAAAGCGGTCAAGTGCGTGTCGGGCCACGTTTTCACGTTATGTAGTGTACCCATGGAAGCTACCCGTATACATTTCTTTTTTCAAAATAAGTTATTGTTCAGTTTTGTCCGCGTGGTTACAATGCATAACCATGGCAAATTTCAGCTCTCTAGTGGTTATAGTTTTTTCGTAAAACCGCGGATGGACAGACGGACATGGTGCAATTATAAGGGTTCCTTGTAGTTTACTACGGAACCCTAAAATAGATTTATAGCTAGGTATTCATGACCAAATCCTTGTGCGATAAGCATAAACACAAGTGTTAGTTCTATGTCTGGATGTAATTTGTGCAAAATTATAACATATATTGTTTATCTGACTACCTCATTGTTCTACGGATAATTCACTACTGCTGATCATGAGTTCCGGGTCGGGTTTGTTTCCTTGGTAGGGCTGACCAATTTTTGCTAAGATTCTTAATAATTAGTTTCGACCCCGATCGTCAGAAAAACAATTTCAAGTCATGGAACCCGAATGTCATGAAAATCTAAAGAAGTCATCATCTGAGGCCAGCTCAGCTAATTGAGAGTGCCTGAGAGGATTCTGATAAACGTTTGAACAGTGCCTTTCAACCTGCTTCTTTTCCCTCCTTCTTTTCCTCCTGGTAGGCAGCGAGTTGGATGTGTTTCTTTGCTATTTCTTTTGTAATGCTGAGAAAACATAGGCATATGTATGAGCCACAGATAGCTTACCATCAAGTATGCCGCTGACTCGTCAGCCACTGATGAATGCAATAAATAAAATTAACCAAGTCTACTAATAATCGTGCAATTAATGGACTTAATCCTGGAGCTTCGTAGTATTGATCGGTTGGTTAGATGGATAGCTGGTAGTATTATGACTGGATTTAAATAAGTATACAGATATAGCATGTAAAGTATAATGTGGAGCCACATCACATTGATTTGTTTTTATATAAGTTTACTGGATTCAAATAAGTACGTACGATGGAGCATGTAATCAGAGTTAAATAATACGTAGGTAAATCTACAACATAATGCTAGCAAATAACTCCATAGCTGCTATAATTTCACTCGTGGATCTAACAATGCATGGTTATAATAAATATAATTCCTCTGGATCAACTTATGTATGGAAAATAGATAGGGATTTCATCTAATGATATTAAATATCTATGGGCCTTATCCGAAGGCGCAAGGTCACTCAGAGGGTAATGGAGAGAGCTAATCTTGGAGGTTTCCTGTGCGAGATCGAATCAGAAATGAGGAAATCCGCAGGAGAACCAAAGACATAGCTTGCCGGATAGTCAAGCTGAAGTGGCAGTGGTCAGGGTACATATCTCGAAGTTGAGGCCGTGGAGGCAGAAAGGTTCTGAAGTGGTGGCCACATACCGGATGACGCCGCAGAGGAAATCCTCCAAGATGGATCGACGATCTCGTTAAGAACTAGGGAAGCGATTAGATGCGGGCGGCTCAAGACTGGTATGTGTGGAGAACCTTGGGGGAGGCCTATGTCTTGCAGTGGACGTCGTTTCGCTGATATGATGATGAATTGATGATATTTCGAAATTCATATAAGCACGCAGATATGGCGCGGCGTGTATAGTAATGTAGCCACATAATATCCATAAGCTTGTGTGCATAAGATTATCAGTATCAGTTCATAATATTTAAAGCGGATCAATATAGTATGCTTTCGGATTTGACAATGTATGGACGTAATGAATATAAATTCAATGAAACATCTTATGAATGGAAAACTAAAATTTAAATAATTGTAATGTGAAACCATTAAGTATTGATTGACGGGTAAATGTATGTCCTAAAAGAGCCAAATAAATGTACAGATTATGGTATACAATTATGCGTTAAATAGTAAGCTAAAATATTCAAACAAAAATACTCAACTAACATAATCCTGGAGCCACATAATGTTAACAAGCAGGTCTAATATAATATATAGTTTTGGATTCAAATAAGTACGCACATGTAGCGTATAAAGTGAGCGGCCCGTGGCAAAGTGGCAACCGCTTGAATCTATCGATTCACAAGGTTAAGCGGGTTCGTCACCGTCTGGTTTATAGATGGGTGACCGGCCACAAAAAGTCACACCCTCCATGCCTCGGAGAGCACGTTAAGCCGTCGGTTCCAGCTGTCATCAAAAAGATCCTTGACAATCGTTACGAGGAATTAGTACCCGCGAACATCCTGACTCTGGTCTAAACCATAGAATATGACTATCCCATAGGGTTGAGGTCAGACGGCAGTCGCTCTGTGGAAATGGTAATATTCTGTCAAATCTGCAGGCCGATTCAGAATGTCACGACAAGTAATCGTACGATATGTCAAATTTGTCCTCGTGTTTTAGCCGCCTATCAGAGATATTTTGAATAAATATTCATTGAATTCGGTTTATTTATTAATTTACTTCATACTGAATGCATAAAATTAATAGGAAATGCGATAGTTTTGACAAAAATCGAGGTAGCCCGTTTGACAATTAACGGAATCGAATGTCAAATGAGATATCGAACGATTCTGAATCGCCCCCCTGGTTACGCGAAGGCCTAGATGCAACTGGCATAACGCTCGGGCCATGGTGATGATTTGGCATAATTATTATACAGCATAAATGGAGCCAAATAGTATACAAGAAACGGAAAATATCGGACTTAAATAGTATTTCAATTATCAAGTAGAAATAGGATCATTATAGTGCTGGTAAGAATGTATAAAATGGTTATATCATTTATTATTATTATTACACGGAGCAAGTACTGAAGTAACTTGTCTCTGGAACCACATAATGATAATTGTCACGTCTGGATTCAAATAAGAACGCACGTATGGTATATAATTCGGAGCCAAAAAGTTGACGTCGGTCTGAGATATATGGCCGTTACGGAGCCAGTTTTGTTCGGAACTTCAGCCAAATTCATCACGAATACATCTAAATTTTATTGAATATGTTTGGCAACGTCTTGCCATGAATGGCAACATTGTGAAAAAGTCAAAAATATATTCCATAGAACAAATGTTATTCGAGTACAAAGGTGGATCAAGTAAGTCGGCATTACCGCGTGATCAACCAAGTCCGCAAACAGTCGTTTATATATATATATATATATATATATATATATATATATATATATATATATATATATATATATATATATATATATACAGGGTGTGACAAGAGCCTTAACGAAAACTGAAATCACATGTTGTACCAATCAGTACGAACATTTTTTACTTCGGCACCATACCTGGGATATTTCTGGTTCAGGAGATATTGAGGCTCAAAGTTAGTATGGAATTTTTCTAATTAGGTACAAAATCGATGCATTTACCCCGCCAATTATTATGTTCTTTAGATGCGCTTTAACCCCATGGATAAGTAGGTATTTCGAGCAATGCACGCGCGCGCTTTTAATTGCGATTTAAAAATGTGAAACTCAAAAAAAAATATCGTTTCCCAGGTATTACTTTTGGTTAGTATGACTTGGCATGATGTCCACAACGAGTAGACTTCGGCTTGGTGATGGGTCTTGTGACACCCTGTATTTATGTAGGTAATTATGTATATATCTAAAGCAGGCCGCACACCAGCGCCACATGCTACACGCATCGAACATTTACGTCGCCACAATCATTGCGCTACTATTCAGCTTACTACAAATGCATTGTATATGCGCACATTGGAAGCACAGTTGTAGCGTGGCACCGCTTTGAGAATGTCGACATCATCATCTGATGACGAAGATTTTTTGATGTTTTCCGCCAATCTTAGTCCAAATAATTTCTGTAATCCGTCTGTTACTGTAAGCATTGAACGTATGATTGTATAATATAGGGTTTTTTCAACCTCTGCAATAAACTCAACGTAAAATTCAATGTTATCTTTCATTTTTGCAAACCAACGCGACACAAAAAACGAACGTGTTCGATCTTGAATTCGTGTAGCGTGGACAACGTCTCGCTACAAAGTGCGCCTGCTACAAATGTTTCCTCGGTGTGCGTGCTCCCGTTCAAATATATGGGGGCGTTAAATCTGTCGCGTTTCAAATGTGGCGCTACAATTATCGAGTTACAAATGTATGCCTGGTGTGCGGCCTGACTTATACAGTTAACTTTACTACATTCTATGACTACACCACTGTTTTTGTTTATCTCATCTTTTCCAGTCCATCCCAAGGTTGCCTAGAAGAAATTGCTTTTAGCGATAAGGCCGCCTATGTTAGATTTGTAAAATTATTGTAGGTATCATGTAGCATGTATATAGTATCTATCTGGTGTACAATAAAGAATTCTCTATCTATCTATCTGTATATATGTCGTGTTAGTCCGAAACTTTAAAAAGATGGCATACCCACAACATAATCTCTCCTGTAGGTATCTATCTAAACATCACTATAAATTTGGAATAACACATTATAAAATTTGACTGCATTTTCTTTCATACCTAGTACCTATTCTTACTTTGCTGCTTGCATAAAAGTAGGCGCTTGGTCTTTTCATTTAGATTAAATTGCGAAATTGATAGCTACTGATGTTTTGATTGGTGGATAATAAACAGGTAGCCATTTTGTTTAGGGTGTTGATCTAGTAATTAAAGAAGGAACACAGGGAGAGAAGCCGGGGGATTTCAAAACCCTGCGGCCTCAATTCCATTCTCACCCAGGATACTTTGTTCTGTGGCTGGGTATTAGTACATACCTACTTATCTATAGTATGTATACGCACCTAGCTTTGTATAGAATACCTTGACTGAAAGTTCTCATAGCGTAGCAAACCGGCAGTTTGGGCATATTTGCCAGCGAAGTGGTTCACGTCGGGAAGATGGAGGAATACCTGGCCAGTACGACAGAGTGGTCTTCGGGGGTTACGTTAGTAGGTACACTAACGTAACCCCCTATGACCACTCTTTCAAGAATGTAAGATCAAATGCTTTCATAGTTATTCTGATGTAACTAAGTTATTAGAATAATTACATTGAATATTTATTATGACGCATATTTGATCCATAAATTCAAAACTAAGTATACCTATCTGAATTCACGTATCTACCTAACCCATATTTTTTGCTTTCTAACGCTGTTAGTCCACCGACGCATTCGCATGCAGTACCTAACGAAACTTAGAAGAATCTGCTAGTTGTATGAAAGTGTTTTGTGTCTGCTTTGTCTCACTCTATCACAAAGTAAGATTAATTAGTTGCACCCTTGTCGCTACTGTTCAGCAGATAACTTTGAAACCGTCGTTACACAAACGCGCAGACGTTTTGACAGAACGTGCGTCATAGCATATTCTGTCAAAACGAACAAATGTTCGTATGAAAGAAGCCGGAAACAATGAAATATTGCTGAATTTAATTCGAAACTACCCCGATATTACGCGGTCGGACGCAGAGATAGTAAAAATGCGTAAAAGAAAGCACCCTCAACACCAAAACTACAATTAAAGTTTTATAGGTTCCGCACACGTTAAGTCGCTGCAGTAGGTCCGCAAGGTTTCAAAACCGCATGCGAACGGGTCAATGGACAGCGTAAAATTAGCTGAAAGTCAAGTAAACACCGACCCGTTCGCATGATGCTGAGAACCTCAGCGAAACTATTGCGGAAGCGAAATACCTGCGGAGCGTTAGTACACTGAGAGGAGCAGTCGGAGCGGGATGAAGGAGAAGGAAAATGGGATTTGGCTTCCGGACTCTCACTCACCAAGAACAGTATAAATTTTGTAGTATAAGTACTGTTAGGTACCTACTTTATGCCAAAATTTTGTGAGATTGTGGTACTTCTCCGGTCGAGGCATCCAATTCATGCTGAAATCAGCAAGGCTCTATTACCTACAAATAAATTTTAAGGTATCACAGCAACTCGTTTATGTCGTTTATGTAATACCTGAAACTATTATACATATTATTACAAAACATATTAAATGATGTTGAATTTAGATGTATTAATAATATACTAGAGGTCGCCCCGTGGTCGAAATTTGACCATAAATTATTAAAATTTCAAGTCTACATTATTAAGGTTTCATTGCCATAGCGTCTACAATTACAGACCTCGCCGCATAACGAAAATAAGTAAAATCTTTTATGATATTACTGGAACGGCTATTAAATACTTTATCTAGTTATAAAACTCTAAAACAAATGTTCTATTGACTAAAAAATTAATCTCTATAGACTTGTACTTTTATAAACATGTCATTATCTTGCCCTGGTCCCAAAGTAGGTTTTTATTTAGGTTAGCGCAGTAAATCCTTCCGTTCCGTACTTCTCTATCGCCCGTCACCTATCCCTTTCTCTTACATGTCCATCCTCTCACAGTCCATACATTTCCTCGTATCCTTCCTATATCTTTTCCTTGCCCTCCTTCTTCCCTTTCTCTCCTCTACTTTCATATAATACATCACTTGTTTCATCTACATACAAACCATCTAACTACTTATTCACCATGTCAAACGATTTTCTTTAACTTTTTCGCATATGGGCGCCACTTTCAGATTATATCTAAAATACCTACGCATTCCTTATTCACTACTTACACACATCCACCGTAACATTCTCATCTCTGCTACATGCAAGTGTCTCTCATCCATCCTCTGTCCCAACACTCAGCGTCATATAATACGAACGGCTTTATACATGTGGCCCATCATTATGGTTACTACCCAATATCCCTACAAAACTTTCACGCGTATATAACTTAATTTCCTATCACACATAATACCCTTTCCCTCTCTTTTACAACAATAACATTCCCAGGGAGGTTGGGTGTTACATAGTACCCAAATCACAATCCTACTACAATATGACGTTGTAGTTTATAAATAAAGTTTTAAAATATGAGAAACACTGAAAACTTAACAATACCTATCAGCAATTTCACATTAATACACATGACGAACTATGAAACTGTAATTATTGTAGTTTTGGTGTTGAGGGTGCTTTCTTTTACGCATTTTTACTATCTCTGCGTCCGACCGCGTAATATCGGGGTAGTTTCGAATTAAATTCAGCAATATTTCATTGTTTCCGGCTTCTTTCATACGAACATTTGTTCGTTTTGACAGAATAAAGCTATGACGCACGTTCTGTCAAAACGTCTGCGCGTTTGTGTAACGACGGTTTCAAAGTTATCTGCTGAACAGTAGCGACAAGGGTGCAACTAATTAATCTTACTTTGTGATAGAGTGAGACAAAGCATACCTACACAAAACACTTCCATACAACTAGCAGATTTTTCTAAGTTTCGTTGCTGCATGCGATTGCGTCGGTGGACTAATAGCGTTAGAAAGCACAAAATATGGGTTAGATAGATACGTGAATTCAGATATACTTAGTTTTGAATTTATGGATCAAATATGCGTCATAATAAATATTCAATGTAATTATTCTATCTAATAACTTAGTTACATCAGAATAACTATGAAAGCATTTGATCTTACATTCTTGAAAGAGTGGTCATAGGGGGTTACGTTAGTGTACTAACGTAACCCTCTAAGACCACTCTGTCGTACTGGTCAGGTATTCCTCCATCTTCCCGACATGAACCACTTCACTGGCAATATGCCCAAATTTCTGCCGGTTTTCTACGCTATGAGAACTTTCTGTCAAGGTAGTCTATACAAAGCTAGGTGCGTTTACATACTAAAGATTAGTATGTACTAATACCCAGCAACAGAACAAAGTATCCAAGGTGAGAATGGAATTGAGGCCGCAGGGTTTTGAAATCCCCCGGCTTCTCTCCCTGTGGTCCTTCTTTAATTACTAGATCAACACCCTAAACATCGCTCTGCCAAAGGAGGGGAATATCTGGTACAGCAGTCAAGGTGCTGGTGACGCTGAGCAGTCGCACAATCTGGTGCGCGAGAGAGAGGAGGCGTGCCTACGCTACGGTTCTCCAAACGGGGTGAGTGGCGATCAAGTGGGCGAGGCGAATCTCGGCTGTGCGCCGGAGAGCCTTGGCTGCCTCCTTCAAAACACCCGCCCGTGCGCGGCGTCAGCTGGTTGGACAAGCGGCCTACCTCTCTGGCATTCATGCAGAGAATGTCCAAATGCTGTCCTCCACAATGAGGACAGGGGCGAGAGTTTGGACAGCCTCGCTGGTAGTGGGATCCCAAACACGAGAGGCAAAGACGGCGGGCATTCGTGATACGCCTACGAGAAGCGACATGTAGCGTCAAGAATGTCCTATATCTGGCCGTTCTGTGCCCCATGACCTTGCAATAAGAGCACTCCGCTGGGCTCTGCGTGACTGCAAAGCGAGGAGGGCGCCTACCAAAATTTCCTCGAGTGTGAACGTGGGCCTGCTCCTTGAACTTGGGCGGCTGCGACTTAGCCGGCATGACACCACCGGAGTTTTCCAAATCACGGCACTCGTCTTCTAAAAACTTCTCAAGGTCATCAAAGGGGGGCAGATTTGTTGCACTATCCCCGCCAAACTTCTGATCAAAACGTAGCCGTAGGTCAGCAGGCAGCTTCTTCAAAATGATGTGCACCAACAGGTAGGACCATTGGTCCACGCGCAGATCCAATATCTTGAGGGCGTTTATGGCCACCAACAGCGGATCCAAGAGCTGGGTGCGCAAACCAGTGACCCGGGTGAGCGTGGGAAAATTCAGGATCTGCTCAGTGTGGGTGTCTGCCATGTTGGAGATGTTGGATGAGGCCTTTGGCCTCCCCATCAAAAACTGACATCAAATATGCCAACTTTTGAGATGGCCAGGCTATCAAAAAGGTTGATGAACACGAGATAGCTCCCTAGGCACCCATCAAAGTGCGGGAGGTCCAAATTGGAAAGCCGACTCAAAAGTCCCGGTGCTGGCCTAGGAAGCTCCTGCTTCAAAATGGGGTTACCATCCCTATCTGTAATCAACCGACTCGGAGAGAGTATCATACATCCAAGTATAATACAGTCCAAGATCTGGGCATAGTCCTCCTTGAGCTTGGTTCACTGGTCCTCGGTGAAGTCAGCAACAGAAACCTCCAAACAACAAGAGCTAAACATTCAAAACTGTTGTTCGACGCTTGACAACCCCTCATCCATCTGCTCATATCTATGTATGAGGTTCTGCTGACGATCAGACCGACAGCGGGTTTACCAGAGCGCTGGCCGAGGCAAACCAGTGCAAATGTGAAGAAATGGTACCTGCAGCTGAACATAAGTCCTTGATAGCCGACATACTAAACTTCAAAAGGGGCTTGAACAAATAGAAATTGAAACTTAAAATTAATTAATTCTTTGCAACAAACAAACAAATTGGGCTATATATTATAGCCGTATGTAAACACAAGTATATATTACCTAACAATATTAATATTTTCAATATATTGCAATGAAAACAAAAGTTATAACAAGTAAAAATTGAAACTTAAAATGAATCAATTATTTGCTTGATGCCAAACTTGATGTCTTAATAAATTTCAAAGTTTAATACAATATCACAAAGTTATCATCACGGACTGACTGAGCCGTGCCGGACAAATCAAATAGCGGCAATTTACAATGGTTTTATAAAATTTACTTCAATTATATAAATTCACACGAGTAGCAAAATGGTGTGCTCAATTCAACATTTTTCCGGAAACAATGACTTGTCAATCTTACAATGTGACCAGGGTCAAAAAATAATTACAAAACATAAGAATAAATGTTACAAACTGATATTCTCGTTCTAATCATAGAAATATATCTATTTCAAACATATGTAAATAAGAATTTATAAAAATGTTTCCATTTATGAAGTTGCTAATCAAATACCATTGGTAGAGTCGCATGCCAGTATCAATTTAGGCTGTTTATGGTATTATGTAATATTTTTTTAGGTCTAGACCGACTTCAAATCTAGACACTCGTCAGTAAAATGAGAACATGTGCAAAATTGATCTTTAACATTAAATAGGAACGATTGTCGCGTTTCCATACAAAATTAAAAGAGCTAATTAATATCTTTCTTTTATATAAACTATCTCACAATATTCTCAATACCTACATTCCCTAAAGGTTAGTATTTTATTACAACTCATTAACTGTTAGAAGTTGAATAATCATACCTCCCATCATCAGCTTTCAGGACAGGCGCGGTCCGAAGGGGGGAGGTCACAGGGGACATGACCCCCCCCAAAATCTAAGGTCAAATTGAAAAATCTCAAAAATTTGCCAAAAAATAAAAGGAAATTTCTAGCTATCCCCTAACAGCGATCTACGTAGTTTTGGTAAACCTAGCAAAATCGATATGTGTCGTTATGATAAAGATTGTTTAACAATAATTATTCTAATAATGTAATTTGTCGGTTTATTGTAAAGAGTCAAGATAAAGGCTGTCTACTAAGTTGTGAATTGTGATTCTTGTTGTTAAGTTTTGTGTTTGAGGAAAAATTAAAATATAACTTAATTGTCGAATACTTACTACATATAATTTAATTTGAAGAACAGTGCTTCATTTAATGATAATTTTATAATAATGGTAAGTCATTGTAAGTAATATCGAGCCTTTCCCGCCATTTTAGCGCAACCGCCAAAAACTAAATTTTACAGAAGGTTTTCTTTTTAATATTTTTATACAGAAATGTGCTAATAAAGTAAAATTTGATGTACATTAATGATTTTTAGACATTTACATGTATAATTAAAAAGCTACAAATATAATAAGTATTTTGGGTTGGATTTTAAAACGAGTCGCCTGAATTTGAGGGTATTGGTGGTTTAGGTTTAGGGGGCTTAAGGGAGTTAGTCTTAATAACCTCAAAGTAATTTTGGCTGCCGGAGTTGCGTCTAAATATTTTTAAACAATTTCCAAAAATTCTTAAATACTTTGGCAATTATGCAAAATGGAACGTAATTTTTATACTTTAGTACAGTTTTTCAAATGTAATTTTTAGGTTTTATGACAAAAACGTGAAACGAAACGCAACCCGCTATCTTGGATCAGAGAGGTTGGACTAGGTTTAGGTTATATTTCTTTGTCTTGGATGGATGATATTGACAGGTAATGTCAAATTTGTGCATCATTCCTTTGCTTTCCAGTGCCTAAGGTTAGGTTAGGTGCGACTGTAATTGAAGTAACTAAATAGGTTGTGTTAGGTTCTCTTTTGACCCTTAATCCGAAATAAGGAGCCCTGCTTCGCAGGGCTCTGCCAACCTCAGTTTATTAAACTAGTGTGAAGAATGTGGAAGTTGGCACCACCATACACACTGATGTTTGGAGAGCATATGATTTCTATTTTTTCTTAAGGAACCAAGTATTTTCGGCGGGTGAAAATAGTGATGGAGGGACCCAAACCCTCCCCCCTACTCCCCCCAACCACTCACAATCCCTTAAAATGGCGACGTATTTCGAAATTTTTACCAGTATTTACGCTATAAATGGCGATCCAGGATCCAGATACCTATTTTTTTTGTGTAGCGAGTGACCCCCTCCATAATTTCAGGCTGCGACCGCGCCTGTTTCAGGAATGACTACATAGTACGCAACCACTCTGCTATAGGTATGTATCTAATATTCAAAGAAGATGGGGGATAATCATTAAGGAGTTGTCTCTCCCTTCACCATAAGCTCAGCAATGTCATCAGTTATTGAGTACAAGAAGAAAATATACCTACAATTATAATGAAGAATTTACAAAACACAAAACCTTTGTGTTTTGTATAATTCCTTATAATAATCGTATATTTGCTTTCGTAGCGACTTAGGTACGTGGCTACAAAATTTTAAGAGTTTACTCGCTTTTCCTGAGACCCTAATACCCTTTGCTGGCACCCTTGGTGACTAACTTGATGGCAATGTAACAATTTTACTAGCAAGAGCGCAATTTAAAAAAATATTCAAAAAATAATTTTGTGAATGAGTTCAGAAATTATGGAAAAGCCGCTTAAAATACATGTTACCAAAACTATAGGCAATAGAAACCTCCCCTATTTTGAAGTCGGTTACAAATTTTAAATGACCTGCGTAGTAAATACATAAAATGAAGGAAATCCCAATTTATAAAATAAAAACTAAGTATGTATAGTTGGAAGTTTAGCCATGGATCAGCTGTGTAAAAGTTTTTGGCTAGATAAATTCTAAAGCCTGTCTCTACATTTTGTTAAAATAAATTTCGAAGTGGAATACATAGCTGCTCTACATTCTTCTAAAATATTGTTAACTAATACTGAGTCTGGTGTAAATATTTTGTCTTTGTTTTGTAAGAAGGCTTTAATAGCTACATAATATATTTACAAATAGTCATAAGAGCTATGGCCACCGATGGGTAGGTGGAACTTACCTACTTTTAATTTCCTGGCATTAAAAGTATCTAAAATGAATATTGTATTATCACTATCACCATGAAATCCCAAGATTAAGGTAGGTGTAGGGCAATACTTGTTTCATTGTCTCTAGCCTTACCGATCTTGGCTTAGAGAGTCCTGTCATGTAAGTTATTAATTTACGATTATCTAGAATAAGTACCGGTACTCCCTGCCCCGTAACTAAAGATGGACCTCAGGTGACAAAATCGCCCTTTAAAGCCATCCTTTCATGCAGAAACTAAATAATTGGTTTATAGTAAAATTTTACTTATCCTTTCTAATTAGGGTTCTGTAAGCTGCCGAGGCTTACAGAACTCTACCCGTCCTCGTCCACTCGTGCTCTGAAATGAAATTAATCCTGCCAGCTTTGTAAGCATAATTGACCTACGATCAGTGATATATTTAGAGTATACTTCTAATACACACATCAACAAAGTCTAGGGATATCTTAATCCTAAATTATTTACGAGTTTATAGTTTAGAACCTTGTTAGTTTCCACAAAAAGTTTATATACAGATTAAAACCTCTTTTATTCTATTTTCAAAATTTGAACATGGAAAGAAAAAAAACAAAATAATAAACAAAATATGGCGGCAAATTTGCTAGTAATTCGTTACATTAAAGAAAGTTAAAACTGTTTTATTATAATTATTAATGAAAAGGGTTTTTAATTGTTTTTCTTTTTTAATTTAACGTGACGTACGAACTTTAAAAGTCATGTCACGTCGTCATTTGAGTCGAGATGAAATGTTACGAGCCGTGGGCATGTTAGAAAATGGTGCAATTCAACGCGTCGTTGCTGAGGCCCTACATACCAGTCAAAATGTGATATCAAGGTTGTGGTCACGTTATCGCAGTACTGGAGATGTGGCCGAACAGCACACAGGTAGATATCGTGTTACTACGCAGAGACAGGATCGATTTCTCCAAATGACCGCCAGAAGACAACCCAATATCACAGCGCTGCAACTAGTGCAAAGGCTCCAGGAGGACCACCAGCTGCTGGTAAGCGACCAAACCGTGCGAAGAAGGTTACATGAAGTTGATCTTCATGCTTGAAGACCATTGCGTGTTCCAGCATTGCGACGTGGCAATCGCGGTCGGCGGCTTTCGTGGGCTCGGGAGCATTTACTATGGAGTGACGAACAATGGTCTTTGGTGCTGTTCACCGATGAGTCCCGGTTTGGGTTTCACCCGGATTGACGAAGAACACGCGTTTGGAGAGCTCCAGGGAGAGTTAGCCGTCTACGGCACCCTCAGGAGGTCCACCCATACCAAGGCGGGACAATCATGGTGTGGGCAGGAATTCGTCTTGGCGGACGAACCCAACTCGTTTGGATCCAAGGCAGCATGACTGCACAAAAATACCACGAGGAGGTAGTAGAGCCCGTTATTGTCCCACACAGAACTCAAATAGGCCATGAATTTCTACTCATGCACGATAATGCTCCTTGCCATACGGCGCGGCTGGTATCGACCGCTCTCCGAGAGCACGATATTCAAGTTTTGGATTGGCCTGCACAGTCGCCCGACTTAAATCCTATCGAGCATGCCTGGGACATGTTACAACGAAAAGCTTTGAGAGATTTTCCACCAAATTTGACGACTGAACAACAACTTTACGAACACTTGCAAAGGACATGGGACCTCATACCGCAGCAAGACATTGACAATTTAATTTTAAGTATTAACAATCGATGTCGATGTGTAATCAATGTAAGAGGTGGCAACACTGATTATTAATGATTAGATTTTACAAGATTTTTTCCATTTTTATTAAAATTAATAGTTTTTTAAGAAGAAATGTTTGTTGTTATCATACTAATTTTCCATGATGATTAAAAAAATTTTTTTTTTTATTTAAAACAAAAAAAAAACACGAAATGTTTTTTATTTTTATTAAAGACCTTAAAATAATCTATGATTCTTCTATTTACTGTATCAGAAAATTCTTCATAGATTTTTAGATATTTGATGAAATATAAAATATCCCTAGACTTTGTTGATGTGTGTACATCGGCTGTACGGATAGCGCATTGCTCGCCGCGCTTACGGCACGTCGAGTAAACACATTCGATTCGTACTCGGGACAAAAATTACGTATCCTACAAATAAACTATCTTTACTATAATGTATATGTGTCGGCTTAGAGACAGTTCCGAAACTTTTTGTTTTCTGCAATTTTTTTCTGAGGAACCTGAAATCTGTGAAGGCTTGACAGAAATTAGTCGTAAAATATTATGGAATGTAATTACAAGGGTTATTGTCTGTCAAACTAATACCTGTCCGGTTTGCATTTCTGCTGCACCCTTTGTAGGTAGTAGAACCTACGTGATTTCAACATAAATGCGCGCTGGCTTGATCTAGGAAATACTTCCCTCTCGCAGAATGTAGACGCAAAGTAACGGTATATACATAGGTATCACCATTTCCTTCTCCCTCATCGCTTCTTCACACCGCTCACTCATCGCGCTTCTCTTCCTTTTCCTTTTGCCATCCATTTCCACGCAGATGACTGTTTTCTTAGTAATTTTTCCTGCTTTTTTGTTACGAATCCAAATTGAGATGTTTATATTCTTAAGTTATTAGCTGTTGTTCCGAATATTGTGATCTCGATCTTAACACGGTATAACAATTATTGTTCTATTGTATATCATATTTTTGTGACCGTTTTAATTTGTGTAAAGTTCATTGCAACACTGAAATTAATTCAAATATGAGCTGTGTTTCTGTCAAAGATAAAAGCTATATTACGATTATTTCATAAATGTACATTTGCAGTGAAACTTTTTCATGTGATATCGTAGGTGGCCCATCCTAGTTCGGATTACAATTCTCCAAGGAGCTCATTGCTGGCGACATTCGTGACTAAGCCTCCCTCAGGAACGAGATACAAATGGCTAGACGCCGATGATAAATATGTAAGTATTATAGTAATATTGCCTGCAATTTTGAAGTATCAGGATTACTCAATAAGGTCCTAAAACTGCGTATTAAAAAGTAGAAGGAAAATGTGGTTATCATAGATTATATAGGTATGGACAACGATGTTACAAATAAAAAGAAGTAGATACGTTATAGGTGTAATAAAAGCAGGACGCTAAACATAAGCCAGTTGGCAAGTCTGACATATGTGTGTGTGACGTCGCGAGCCGGCGTCATAGTGAAACTGACACATCTTGTCAACCGAAATTAAAATAAAATATGGAGTTATCGATGCGTGCGTTAGTGTACCGTTTCTACGGATTGATTACTACGTAGGTAACGTATCTACGACTTTTCTAATATCATTGGGTATGGATTTTTCTTTACATCTAATACATAATTGCCGTGTGGTTGACGGCATAGAATACAAGTGTCACCACTCCCTATCTTCCCGTGGGTGCGGTAAGAGGCGACTAAGGGATAACACGATGCAAATACCATCTTTGCGTAGAGACGGAAAACTCGACATCAAACCCTATAAGACTGCTTCGTTGGTCTCGCGGCATAAATGTGCGCGTGGGATCAGGAGGTCCCGGGTTCGATTCCTGGGTCGGGCAGTGTTATTGGGTTTTTCTGTCATGAAATTCTCAGTAGCCGCACGGAGTCTGGAAATGTGCCTGGTACGGCAATAGGCTCGCCCCTTATTACGTGGGACTAAAGTATATCTGGGGAAAAGTGGGTGTAGAAATACACGTCTGCCTACACCTTCGGGGATAAAAGGCGTGACGTTATTTATGTATGTATCTAATACATAAATATTTCGCGGCATCATGTTTGTTATCGAACTCCTCCAAAATTACTTGATCATTTCTTATGATATTTTTGTTTACGTATATTCGGTAGGTCTGAGAATTGTTAGGGGGATTTTTTTTTAATAGCTAGCTGAGATACCAACAGACTGCCGTGCAGAGTTAGATTTAAAATATAAACGTTGTGGCACCCCATAAGCTTTTTTAATAGAGCACTAACCCGGAAAAGCGAGGTAGCACGTCGAATTTGTAAAAAATAATATGGCAAGTGAGGTTAGGAGTTTGGGTTAATTTTCTACAGCTACTGTCTGCTAGACGTTGTTTATTATGTATTTATCAAAATCGGCGGCTTCGGGTGTGACGCAAGGGAGTGCAGGGTGACAAAGTTGCAAATTAGAACGTAGTCTCAACCAGAGTTTTGACATTTTCGAGTACTTTAATCATCTTTTTATGAACACTCCCTTTCACTTGTACACGCCACATTAATACGTAGTCACAAAAAATGGTTAATTTCATTACAGCAGTCCAGTTGTGGAATGCGAAAGGCTGTAAAGGAATGAATGTACTTAAGCCTTAGAACATACATACATTGACTCACGCCTGCTCAGCGAAGGGGTAAGCAGAGACTAAGGATCGCCATTTGCAACGATCCTGACATACCTCTCTTGCTTCATTCACTCCCATCAAGATTCTCATGAATGCTCTTCTGTTTAAGGTACTTCTGACCTGCCCTTTTTAGGAGGGCTCCAATCTGGTCAGATAACGTCCGCTTAAGTCTGCCCCTTCGTTCCGTCCCATTCACACTTGCCTTAGAAATAATTAATAATTATTTCTTTCAAATCGCACGTTTAATCTTCTCAAATAAAACGTCAGATTTATAATTACCACGACTGGAAACATCAGGTTGAAACCTATATGTAACATGCTTAAATATTTTGTATACATACAACATGGCGATTTCTTTATAATCTTTTCGAAAACACTACAGAATCGCTGATTCGTCTTTTGAATGAAAGCCTTTTAACTTCCCTTGTCCTGTATTTCCAAATCCACAACGCAAATTAACAGATAATCATACATATGTAGCTAAATTCAATAATACCTACGCGATCTATTCATGGCTTTGGAGATTAAATACCTATGCATATTAGACATAAGCTCCATACATTCAAGGTAGAGCCTTGCTGATTTCAGCATGAATGGGCCGGCTCGACCGGGGAAGTACTACCCTCTCACAGAAAATCGACGTAAAGTATCAGTACCTAAACTGATGCATGTCGTTCGGTGAGTGAGAGTGCTGGAGACCCTATCCCCTATTCCTTCTCCCTCACCCCACTCCTCATCCTATCCCTTTTCCCAACCCAAAGGGCGGCAACACACTTGTGAGTCCTGTGGTGTTGCTCTTGCTCGTCCTTGGGCGGCGGTAATTGCTTACCATCAGGCGATCCGTCTGCTCGTTTGCCGCCTACTACCATAAAAAAAAAACAAAATATGTCAAATAGGTATTTCTAATCTTCGTATATTGGGACCAGCCTTTAGAGACACCTTGGAGTACCCGCGATATTAATAGCCGACATGTTGCAGTATCTTTAAGTACTTTTTTAAATTTTTGTATACCTACAGACGATTTCTCCACTGCTGAAATGAAAAACACTGAAAACATTTTTGTTTCCATTAACCAAATCTACAAAATCCAATAGGTGACTAGGATTCTCGAGAAAACTGATTTAGCTTTATGGCCTCCCCAATTAAGCGCAGGCCACACCGCTAACTGGCGGACGTAGCGGGCGAAGCGGACGACATCGTTTCACCTCTTTTCATACTTGGGTTCACACCGCCAACTAACACCCAAGTATGAAAAGAGGTGAAACAATGTCGTCCGCTTCGCCCGCTCCGTTCGTCAGTTGGCGGTGTGGCATGAGCTTTATGTTGAATGCATCAAGGATAACGCTAGGCCGATGATGATAATTCAATGAATTATAATAAAGAATTTATATATTTTCTTTAAGTCATATTAGTCTAAGATCCCGCTGCATGATATTACTACGTTCACTTCTTTTATGTTAATTCGGATTCGCAGAATTAAATTATAGCCGCAAGTTATGAAAGTCAAACCTCTTGTTTTTGATAAAATGTTTAATAATAATATATCTTTTATATAATAATTCATATAAAAGAGGAATATATATTTTAGATACTTGAAAAATCCTGAGTTGTCATTCCTCACTTACCTAATGAGTAGTCCGGTAGATATAAAATTCTTCTCAGAATATCAACAGATTAATTTTACATAAAAGCATAGCAAGGCATAAGTAAACTCTAAATAAGCGTTAAACGATTCGTTACACCGATTAATGAAAAGCGACTATACCGCCTAATACCAAACAAGTTGACGGCGTATTCTAGAGAAATGCACTGATTTAAAAACATATTATAAAATGAAGTGTTCCACACTGTCTGTCTGTGTCAACGCGATAAAGTCAAGACCCACCAAACGGATTTTTGTACGGCATTTTTCAGTTGGTAGTGTGATATCTGAGGAACGCCTATATTTCACACGAGTGGAGACGCGAGCGAACTCTAGTTTATCATAAACTAGTTCTCACGTCAGTACACTTACATTTCACGTGGATAGAGGCAAGTATTTATAATATATATAATAAAATATTTCGAGGTATTTTAAACTCTTGACATAAAGAGCTTTTAGGTGAGTATTGTTAGAAAGGAAATTAAACATTTTGGTCATTAAAATTATTTCATAAAGTATCCAATTTGCACATACTACCACAAGAAGTAATAAGATTTTGTTGCGATCGGCATTTTGGTCCCATGTAGGAACTTGGTAACATTATTTGATATTATTTATACTTTTAAAATCGGGCTCAGTGGCGTGCCATTGGAGAGGCCTATATTCAGCAGTGGACTCTTGCAGGCTGATTATGATGATGATACCTGATCATGTTCTATTGCAACATAAGTGCATTATCAAGCAGATCGCAGATCATTAGGTAAGGTTCATTTAGGGTACCATGATAACATATGTTGCTACGTGATAAAGGTATTGAATAATAAAAAAAAAATGTCACTCATAGGATTGCCTCAGGCAGTACATAAATTCTTCATTGCGGGCTGTGACAGTATTTGTGGGCAGTCAGTAGGTAGGTATCTTCCTATGACACGATTATAAATCGTAGAAGTGTATTTCAATAGCGGAGACCAAGGAAGCCGTACTGCAGTGGCGGCGCCAGGGGTGCGATAGAGGACCAAAACTCTCTCAAAATTACTAGTTTTCTACCAACGACAAATGACTCCTTATTGTTAACCTGGATAAAATCTTATACCGCGCCAGCTACTGCCAAATCGGGTTATACTTACTAATCTAACCAGACAGACGCCTTCTACTGATGCAACTGATATAGCGCTAGAAATTTAAGGTAATTACCGAGTCTACTAAAGCCAACATCAATCAACGTCCTAGCGTTATCCTGGTTGCATCCCAGACTTACACACCTTGGAGCTCGAGGTATAATAAAAAAGTAAAACAATACTTTTTTGTTTAAGGTTTGTTCTATTCTGCCTAATAGATTTTGTATTTATGCATTTTTTTTAATAAAGGACATAGGCAGATACATCCATTAATTATTTTTATATGATTTAAATATGAGTTTCAAACTGAAAATACATGAAATAATTATTAAATGTATGTATTTTTTGTCGAAGGTTTGTGCTATTCTGCCTAATAGATTTTGTATTTTCACAATATAATTTATCTTGGCGTGTAAATTACTGGTCTAACCAGATATGTCAGAATATCAACTTTTCCACGGAGCGACTGCAGTGCTGTCTGACCTCCGCAACCCAAAGGGATATCGATATTCCATGGTTTAGTTAGACCAATATAAGTGTATACATCGAGTCTACTGACTCTACAAAGTGTCTTACAAACTACTGATCACACCGCTGTGACTGTGACAGTATGAACTAACGTCACCATCACCATCGCTCTAGCGTTATCCGCGTTTCATCCAAAACTTTCATCTAAGAGTCCAAGGTCCGCTTCCTTGTCTTATTGGATTTGGCAGAATGTTAGCTACAATATTAAACTAACGTTACCTTAGGACGACCGGTTGGCGCAGAGGGAATGTACCTAAGCGACTGCTACGCCGAAGGTCGCGGGTTCGATTCCCGCTCAAGTCAAACATTTGTGTGCATGAACATTGATGTTTGTCTTGGTCTGGGTGTTTCTATGTATAATATGCATGTATCTAGTACCCATAACACAAGCTCTGCTTAGCTTGGGACTAGTGATGGTGATGTGTTTTTGTGGTAGAATATTATATTATATTACTAGCTGTCCCGGCGAACCCTGTATCGCCTTTTAAAGGTCTTTTTGCTTATTCCTTTTCTTTCCAAACCACTTTTCCAGGAAATTCTGAACAAAGTTACCAAAGTCACCAATGCTTAATCTAAAATCTCAGGGTTTACAAAGGTATACAAACAAACGAAGATTGAATTTTGTATACCTATATGTATAGATAGATGACCCAGCAAAAACCGTCCGCCATCTTCGATTTCCCATTTGCCATCTTTCATCAGCTTAAAACATCGGAGAGGATACCCATATTGACATTAATTTTTTTTTCATCCGCTATCTTTGATTGCCCATCCGCCATCTTTGATCACGAAATAGATCTTGTATTTGGATTCTCCATCCCTTAAATCATCAGAGACGATACCCATATTGATTGTTAAGGCTCTAGACAGACGGACCTGTCTGTCTAGAGCCTTAAATTTTTCCCATCCGCCATTTTTGATTTCCCATCCACCATCTTGAATCACGAAACAGATGTTCTATTTCGATTCCCCAACCCTTTTAACATCACAGACGATACGAATATTGATTTTTTTTAATTCCCATCCGGCATCTTTGATTTCCCATCCGCCATCTTTGATCACGAAATAGATGTTGTATTTCGATTCCCCACCCCTTATAATTTCGAAGGCGATACCCATATTGATTTTTAAAATTTTCTCATCCGCCATCTTTGATTTCCCGTCCGCCATCTTGGATCACTAAATAAATTTCATATTATTTAGTGAAAAGCAGTAATCTAATCAGCGTGACGAAAATCTCGAAAACGATACCCATATAGATTGTATCCTATTCGTTTAGCCTTCTTTTGCCTTTGACCCAACCCTCCCCCGTCTCGTTTGACCATATTTTATTTTATTATTTTTGTCTGGCTCCTAAAAGTTGTGGCGTAATTTTATATAGCCTATATATAGCCTTTCGGAATAATTGGGCTATCATAGGCAATAACATTTTTTTAATCCGACTGCTAGTTCCTGAGATTAGCCGCCATTATCTTTTAGCCTTTTTAGCCTCTTGCCCAGCCCAAAGGGTTGAAGCGTTATTTTATATAGCCTATAGCCTTCCAGAATAACTGGGCTATCGTATACAAAAATAATTTTTCAGATCCGACCGGTAGTTCCTGAGATTAACGCCTTCAAGCAAACAAACTCTTCCGCTTTATTATATTAGTTTAGATAGTGGAGCATCGTAGACTTACGAGGGTCAAACTGAAAGTTCTTAGAAAATCAAAAACTGATTACATTAGCCAGTTATTAGTTTTATTATATCTTTTCAAAATATTGTCCATTGACGTCAATACACCGCTGCATGCGATGGAACCACTGGGAAAAGCACTTTGCCCACTCGTCCTTAGGGGTCTCTTCAATGGCATTGCGATACGCAGCCACCGCTTCTTCAGCATTCATAAACCGCTTTCCTTTAAGTTTTTCTTTAATTTTTGGAAATAAATAAAAATCACAAGGCGCGAGGTCGGGTCTATACGGCGGGTGACCCAGTAATTCAACGTTTGATGTCGCCAAATACACACATCAACAAAGTCTAGGGATATTTTATATTTCATCAAATATCTAAAAATCTATGAAGAATTTTCTGATACAGTAAATAGAAGAATCATAGATTATTTTAAGGTCTTTAATAAAAATAAAAAACATTTCGTGTTTTTTTTTTTGTTTTAAATAAAAAAAATATTTTTTTTAATCATCATGGAAAATTAGTATGATAACAACAAACATTTCTTCTTAAAAAACTATTAATTTTAATAAAAATGGAAAAAATCTTGTAAAATCTAATCATTAATAATCAGTGTTGCCACCTCTTACATTGATTACACATCGACATCGATTGTTAATACTTAAAATTAAATTGTCAATGTCTTGCTGCGGTATGAGGTCCCATGTCCTTTGCAAGTGTTCGTAAAGTTGTTGTTCAGTCGTCAAATTTGGTGGAAAATCTCTCAAAGCTTTTCGTTGTAACATGTCCCAGGCATGCTCGATAGGATTTAAGTCGGGCGACTGTGCAGGCCAATCCAAAACTTGAATATCGTGCTCTCGGAGAGCGGTCGATACCAGCCGCGCCGTATGGCAAGGAGCATTATCGTGCATGAGTAGAAATTCATGGCCTATTTGAGTTCTGTGTGGGACAATAACGCGCTCTACTACCTCCTCGTGGTATTTTTGTGCAGTCATGCTGCCTTGGATCCAAACGAGTTGGGTTCGTCCGCCAAGACGAATTCCTGCCCACACCATGATTGTCCCGCCTTGGTATGGGTGGACCTCCTGAGGGTGCCGTAGACGGCTAACTCTCCCTGGAGCTCTCCAAACGCGTGTTCTTCGTCAATCCGGGTGAAACCCAAACCGGGACTCATCGGTGAACAGCACCAAAGACCATTGTTCGTCACTCCATGGTAAATGCTCCCGAGCCCACGAAAGCCGCCGACCGCGATTGCCACGTCGCAATGCTGGAACACGCAATGGTCTTCGAGCATGAAGATCAACTTCATGTAACCTTCTTCGCACGGTTTGGTCGCTTACCAGCAGCTGGTGGTCCTCCTGGAGCCTTTGCACTAGTTGCAGCGCTGTGATATTGGGTTGTCTTCTGGCGGTCATTTGGAGAAATCGATCCTGTCTCTGCGTAGTAACACGATATCTACCTGTGTGCTGTTCGGCCACATCTCCAGTACTGCGATAACGTGACCACAACCTTGATATCACATTTTGACTGGTATGTAGGGCCTCAGCAACGACGCGTTGAATTGCACCATTTTCTAACATGCCCACGGCTCGTAACATTTCATCTCGACTCAAATGACGACGTGACATGACTTTTAAAGTTCGTACGTCACGTTAAATTAAAAAAGAAAAACAATTAAAAACCCTTTTCATTAATAATTATAATAAAACAGTTTTAACTTTCTTTAATGTAACGAATTACTAGCAAATTTGCCGCCATATTTTGTTTATTATTTTGTTTTTTTTCTTTCCATGTTCAAATTTTGAAAATAGAATAAAAGAGGTTTTAATCTGTATATAAACTTTTTGTGGAAACTAACAAGGTTCTAAACTATAAACTCGTAAATAATTTAGGATTAAAATATCCCTAGACTTTGTTGATGTGTGTAGTCGATCGTTCGCTTGGCGGTGTGAAACGAGGCGTTGTCGTGGTGAAGGAGGATCCTACTGCGAGGTCGTTTCTCTCGAACTTTTTCCAAGACAAGTGGCAAACAATTGGTAGTGTACCATTCTGCAGAAACTGTTTTTTGATCCTCTAACACAATTGTTGCGAAATGACCTATCCTTCCAAAGAACGAGGCCACCATTTTTTTTTCCCGCACTTCGATATCTCTTCACTTTAGTTGGCAACTCCTCGAAAGGAAACACCCACTGAGCAGATTGTCTTTTGGTTTCAGGGTCATAACAGTAAATCCAGCTTTCGTCACCTGTTAGTATGTCGAACACAGCATTTGAGTCACCTCCGTTAAATCTTTCAATCATTTTACGGCACCAATCCACACGATGGAGTTTTTGAGCCTTAGTCAAATTATGAGGTATCCACCGGGCGCAAAGCTTCCTGACCGCTAAATGTTCGTGGAGGATTTTGTGCACTTGACTCATACCGATGCCTAAGCTTGTCCGAATCTGCTGATAGGTCACTCTTTTGTCAGTCTCTATCATACGCCGCACAACACAGATGTTATTTTCAGTCGTCGCCGTAGAAGGCCGTCCCTCACGTACATCATCAGTGAGATTAGTGCGACCACGTTTAAACTCATTAAACCAGTTGTAAACAGTCGCACGAGATGGGGCTTCATCGCGAAAGGCCAATCGTAGTCTATCATAACTTTCTTGTTGACTTAAATGACATCGAAAGTCATAAAAAATCATTGCACGAAAATTTTCTCGTGTTAAATTCATGTTGACGTGACACAGACAATTTTCAATTTGCCGCCAAATCGTAAAACAAATGACAAATGAATGAAATATATACTCAGTAATATTGGCAAAGAGTTCTATTTTCAAATTTTAGAATATTTTTTTTATTATATTGTTTATAAGTGGCCAGTTCTAAGAACTTTCAGTTTGACCCTCGTACTATTCGAGTGTTACTTTTTGAGTTCAAAGATTCAAATTAACTAATAATTATGTAATCCGGCTAGATAGTATTTATTAAAAGAAAGAGCTAAGAATTTAGGTGGCAGGTACAGGTTACTACTTTTCTAATACAGTAAGTAAGAAACTTATATGAGTGTGAATTGCATCAACCGATCATTATGTTATTTTACATTATCAAGGCCACAGAAAGGGATATTTAAGGGATACCGATTTCGCGAGCGAAGCCGCGGGCACAGCTAGTACCTAATATAAGTAGGGATTAGCCAAGGCTGTTACTAATAATTATTATTATTAGTTTAATTAAGTAAGCGAACCTTAAAAGCGAATGAAGTAATGACAGCGCATCATAATTATGTCAATGTATAATGTGACCGTACTGACAGATATAGCACATGCTCAGCAACTCAATTATTACAGCGCATCCGTTATTACTGTCAATAGGTAGGAGGTTTGTCCCTACAAACTTCGACCCTCTCTAAAATCCCTCCCAGATTATTTTTTGCATTTTATTGTATCCTATGTGTTTTTCCTGGTTCTGAGCTACCTCCCCACCAATTTTCAGCCAAATCGGTTTGGCCGTTCTTGAGTTATAAATAGTGTAACTAACACGACTTTCTTTTATATATATAGACTAGATGAGCCCGCGGTTACACCCGCTTTATTTAAGGCTACTGCTCCGCTCCCGTGGCTCATAGCGTGATGTTATATAGCCTATAGCCTTCCTCGATAAATTGACTATTTAACACTGAAATAATTGTTCAAATCGGACCAGTAGTTCCTGAGATTAGCACGTTCAACCAAACAAACAAACTCTTTAGCTTTATATATTAGTAGAAGATAAGGTTTTGGGCCAGACTAAATTAAACCATTTACTTATGTGCACAAATATGGTACATTAAATGTGTACAATGAAAATATGGTTTCTCGATGGATGTACATATTACTGTTATGACGCCTATATATATATATATATATATATATATATATATATATATATATATATATATATATATATATATATATATATATATATATATATATAATGTAGTGCTCCAAAGTGCTGGCAAAGCATATTCTATGCTATCTTACAGAAGAATAATATTATTATCATACAATTCTTATAGAAGTTATTGCGTGTGTGACAAACTTCTATTCTTCTCAGTATATATTTTTTTTTATAGTATCACGCCTGTAACCCCCAATGGGTAGGTAGAGGTGTAATATTACACTCACATTTCGCCATGAATTTTTTAGGTCCCACGTAATAGGGAGCGAGCCTATTACCGTACCGGGTAGACTACCAGAATCCTACTGCTACTGGGAATTTTCTAACGAAAAAAACCCATAACACTTTGCCCGACCCGGGAATCGAAACCGAGACCTCCCAATCCCACGCGCACATTTATGCCGCGAGATCAACGTGGCAGTCAAATATATTATTGTTTTATTAAAAAAGGCTACTGCCGTACTAGGAATAAATGAAGTGTCGCAGGGGAGTTTACAAACCTTCAATAAGCGGCCACAATGTAGGTACCTACACCCAGACTCTAAACAACAGTTTGTGGGTCAAACAAAGTGTTATCGCGTGTAGGGTTCGAACCCACAACACTCGGCGAATTCCTTTTTAGAACCAAAAATCAACCGCTTGAAGCACTGCGCCATGCGTGCAATATCATAACGCGTTCAGCATATCCATACGTTTTTATCTGCATCCCGGATGCTAGTCAGGCAAACAATTAATATGATTAATTTATGATCGACAAGTACCTATTAGGTTTGGTTTGTTAGCTTTTTGTAGCTGTACACAGACAACAGAGGCCGATATGGTAATTAAAATAAATGATATAAAAAAGGCAGTCTGCATCCCTCACTTATAATCATTGCGCCAATTACATTGTAGCACACTCATTATAAAAATGTTTTAATGTGAATTCTAGTGTTTTACTGCGTACATCCTTTAGCAACCTTCTGATTAGCAGCGACTTAGGAGAGAATATTATAGGGCACTTAGTTTTCTAGTTATGTCTAGTGTATAGGAACACACGGCATAACTAACACATATATATATATATATTTTTTTTTGTTTTTTCATAGACTCACGCCTGTATCCCCAAAGGGATAGGCAGAGGTGTAATATTACACCCACATTTCGCCATGAATTTTTAGGTCCAACGTAATAGGGGGCGAGCCTATTGACGTACCGGACACATTACCAGACTCCGTGCTGTTACTGGGAATTTCCTAACGGAAAACCTAATAACACTTTGCCCGACCCGGGAATCGAACCCGAGACCTCCTAATCCCACGCGCACATTTATGCCCCGAGACCAACGAGGCAGTCACTAACACATACCTAGTGATAACATTATAAATCGATTATTAGATGTTAGTAACTAGTAGTAGCGATAGCCGAGTGGAGAGACCGACGGACTGCTACGCAGAGGGTCTCGGGTTCGAATCCAAGGCACGCATCAATGACTTTTCGAAGTTAAGTGCGTATTAAATTGGTGATTATCGCTTGTTTATCGGTGAAGGAAAACATCGTGAGGAAACCTGCATGTCTAAGTTTTCTCCATAATGTTCTCGAAAGACATGTGAAGCGTGGTGGACTATGGCCTCACCCTTCTCATAGTGAGATGAGGCTCGTGCCCAGCAGTGGGACAGTATAAAGGGCTGATGATGAGTAACTAGTAGGATATAGTTATATATCACTTTATTTTTATTGTCAGGCACATACAAATTTAGTTTTTATGAAATCGGGGTATTTCTTGGCTGTAAACATCATGTTGCATTATATACCTATTAAATTATTGCAGCCCGCAATAGTATAATTTGTTGACAACAGTGATGACGGTTCAAAACGACATGTATTGTATAAGATTATTATTTTATTACATAAAATAATATCAATCAGCCTATCACAGTCCACTGCTGGACATAGGCCTCTCCCAACACACGCCACAGTACACGGTCCTCAGCCTTCCGCATCCAGTCTGTTCCAGCCACCCTTTTCAGGTCGTCGGCTCACCTAGCCGGGGGCCGCCCTACCTTACGATTACCGAGTCGTGGTCACGTTTGCTCCATAAAATAATATTGATGAGTAAAATGAAAATTAACAATTCAAACGTAGGCGTCGGTGCGAGTCGCCACGCACTCCGCGCAATATACAATAAACATGTATTCCTCAGCGACTACATAAAACAGTATTATGATAATTATAGAAGCGCATTGGCTATACACATTTTTTTACGAGACGCTCTTGTAACCACCGCTCATGAAACCATAAATGAGTGACGGCGACAAAATCGTCTGCTTGCTATACTGTGGATATAATCTTACTTTAGGGGGCTCTGGCAAGCTGTCTATTAACTTACCGTCTTTAGGACGATAGATAAGACCTGGTTCATGTGCTTCCGAGTAAGAAGCTAAAAATTGCTACAAGATTACAGAAGGTAGATATATATATATATGGATATATATATATATATATGGATATATATATATATATATATACACACTTTGTAACGTATTTGAGGTGTTGTTGGTACATAGATACAGAGATGAGACGACGTCACAACTTAATGCAGCTTTGCGACTGACCCAACTATACGAAACTTCATGTTTTTTGGCTAAATGACGTTTATTACTCTTTTTATCAACATTTCTAAGCACGTACTACCTACCTACTTATATTTTATTTTCATCATCAGCCCTTTATACTGTCGCACCGCTGGGCATGGGCCTCTTCCCACTATGACAAGGGTAAGGCCATAGTCCACCACGCTGGCCAAGTGCGGGTTGGCAGACTTCACATGCCTTTCGAGAACATTATGGAGAACTCTCAGACATGCAGGTTTCCTCACGATGTTTTCCTTCACCGTTTAGCAAGCGATAATTAACAATTTAATGCGCACTTAACTCCGAAAACTTATTGGTGCGAGCCGAGGATTCGAACCTGAGACCCTCTGCGTAGCAGTCTGTCGGTCTCTCCACTCGGCTATCGCTGCTTATTTTAATACGAATTAATTATGACCAAAAAATTTTGTTATCAGCTAATTTATAATTCATGTAAAATATAATATATGCCATCTTTAGATGTTATCTGTTACGGTAACGGTCGCATAGAAATATATTTTATTTCTTGTATATTATTTAAATGTTTTTTTAATTTGAATAGAGCCATAGACGTAAATAATAAAACTCTCAAAATCTTTGTTCAACACGCTAGTGTGTTAATTTACACTAGGTATGTGTGTTATCGGTTATTGGCTCGCCTCTATGTTGCAACTATGACGGGATGCGATCATTTCCAATTAATATCGTACTTGTAATAATGTCAATAGAAAGCTGGTATCAGTTAATAATATAAAATTGGTTATATTTTTCGTTGTAGCTTGCGATGTATGGTAGACGTGAAGAAAAACGGCGCGCGTCGTCGCGCTCGCAGTGAAAGCAGTTAAGAGACGGGCGGGCCCACAGCGGGCCCTTCGTGCGAGTGCGGACCTGTTCCAGCGAACGCGCCGCCGTGATAACCACAGATACCTCCGACTCGAAAGTGATTTAGATATTGTCTTCGAGATATAAATAACTGTTTGTTCCATTTTATATCTCGTGCCCATACAAACAACTGCCGCTGTAACTATCTATACATACTTTTATCTAAACCGAATTGAAAATAACATAGTCCCTTTGAACCTTTGTTTAACATAGTTATAATTACCTATCCAAAATTAAAATTCGTAAATGTTAATAGTCCACTTAACCTTTGCGTTAGCCGTAAGGTATGTCATTGCGATATTCTTACCGTTACTGTTATATGCGATATAGTTTGCTCTATGTGCTACGTTAAATAGTAAGATTAGCCGCCTCAGTGACGTGCTCACTGTGCAGACAGACGGTTCGTGTACAAAATATCGATCTTATGTGAAGCACGACAGCCGTACTATATAATATATCGAGTAGAATAGCCGCGGCGACCGCATCGACCCCGTCGATAGAGTCCTATTCCGTATAATATATTTAGGAGACGGAAACTAGCCCTCGTTATCAGTAGCGCAAGAACCTAATCACTTTCATTGCAACCCCGCGAAGGAGGTCGGTCGGCTCGCGCTATCACACACGCAGTCCGTCCCGCGCAGTGGGTGCGCGCAGGCGTGCGCGATGACAGCGGCCCCGCGCCGGCTCCTACACGATCCCGCGACGCTGTGAGCGACGCCAGCCACACCGCTCGACGCTGACGTCCGACGCCCGACGCCCGGCCGCAGCCGGGAATGGAGGCCTGTTGCGCGATCACAGCTGCCGAGGACCTTGTGGGCGACCAGGTACTGCTGCTCGCGGCTCCTGCCGCGACACGCCACAGTGACATACGTTCTGTTGCTGTCGCACTGCCAGTACCCGCCGGCGTCACCGTCACCCAGTGATCCTTTGATGCCGTGATCGTTTGTGTAGTTCTGATCCCGAGTACCGCGCCGTATGCGCTCCCACTTGGTTTGTACCCTAGATATAGTACGCACGACGCACATACCACCCGACAATCATACCACGTACTATTTCGTTTTAACGCCTTTCAAAGTTTTAAACTTAAACGTAAGCATATGTTTCGCAGTGCCTTAAAAATAATAAGACGTAATTTTAGCTAAATAGACGTTGTGTACAAAATATAAAAATAAATGTAGTATCAATGTATTTTACATAATTTTCATCTTGATATGAGTATATTGTCACCCGCCGGTGCGGTAATAAGAAAGAAAATGTATACAAACAAAGTTTCCTTTGTTTTGTATATTGAGTTCTGTACTTTTTTATATAATTATCTTGGTATGCGAGCTATTTAATTAAACATTGGTATTTAAAAAATGTGCATAAATGCACACGAGATTCTAATCGTTTTAATGTTTACAATTTATGAGGTTTCAAAAGTTTTTATGATCAAACTATATTTAATTAACACGTGAAAAGTATTAATGAGATATTGCTGTCAGTAAATTTTTATGAAAGGTTATCAACATTGCGATCATAGCTGCAAGAATGATATAAACGAATTTAATGTCACATATCTCTTACCAACGGTCTTGCCAATATTTTTAAACATTTACAATTAATAATCAGGGCTCAAAAACATGATTAAAATTGCAGTGCATTTTTCTAAACGGCTGTATTTTAACATAAATTCATTAAATCGGCAATGCCTTCAATATTATACTTTAATATATTAATTTATTACTTTTATTAATTAAGTGTATATTGTATATAACAATGAAATGTATAGACTATTATAAAGTGTATTGATAACAGTGTAAACGTATATTGTGTATACAAACAGCGGCCGGTATATAGTTCAGCGTTTGCTTATAAAAGACATCAACGGCGCGCGGCGCCCGACCGACGGCAAATCATTCTTACAAACGTGCGCTACCATAACTACTAGATATACGAAACACATTATAACTAGTTATTATATTTTTACACTATAATAATATTTTACAAGCTAACTGTTAACTTCTATTTATAATAATATGTATCATTATTGGTTCACAGTAATTAATATCTTATAAATGTCAAAATTGACATATTTTTTACATCGAAAAACAAAACGTTTATGATTTAATGGTTGATGATTTCATAATTAATATTAATTACTACACATGCTAAACAGCTAACGGTATTATGAATCGATTCATTATTTCCTTTACTCTGCATATAATAATACGCCTTAGGTTTGATGGGAACTAAACAAACTAATAATGCTGTAATTTTTACAAATTTAAGAATGGGCGGCACAACATTTTGTTGATATTAATTCTGATTGTTCATCGAAAGAGACCCAACCAGTGTCACCGAAACCGTTTAAAATTACTCAGCCAGTGAAGATTCGGACACAATAAAATAAATAACAAGAACCTTTGTCTCATCTTACCGAAAAATTTATAAAGGAAACTGGAAAGCTTCGGAGTTCTGCTAAAATCATGTCACTTGTCACAATAAACTGTCCATTTAAACTGTCCCCAAAAACCATACGTACGAATAAAATATTCATAATATGTCCCAACAAAGAGGTTATTGATAGCTATGGGGAACACTGACCGCACAAGTTTTCAACCAAAGATACCAAAGAGCACAACAGATTTTTCTATAGATTAAAGTACAGTTATCGTCGTTTATTGTCAACGAACACTCACCAGTCGCCGATACTAAACTTATTAGCATATATTCTACTCATATGTACGCTATTATTTTATTTTATTATAATATATAATCCCTATTCCTGTTGGAACACATTTGTTTAGTAGTAAGTTGACTTATTGACCAGTAATGTATGTTAATCCGCGAGCGTTTCATATATTTGGTAAGATTATCGAATATTAACTCGAAATGGTGTACTGAGAAAGTTGTGGAAGCTGTTAAATATTAAAGTCTATATTTATTCATAACTTATCATCAGCAATTTCTGCTTTCGTTACAATTAAACGTTTTACAATTAAACATTTTGAAAAGACGCGCCGCACACGTGTTGCCGGTGGCGGCCACTCGCTACAGAAGTAAAATATATGAAAAAGTGTGTTAAGTGGCTGTCGCTGGCCACCGGTGGCTGTGGTCGGTGGCCCGTTTGCGCAAAACCTTACTGCAAAGCCGAAACAAATTTCTTGTTTAAAAACACTATAGGTGAGATTTAGGCAGCTTCTTGAGGCACCAAACCTTAAGTTTAGGTTATCCATTACTGTTTTCATTGTGTTTCTAGACGCGAGAAGAGTACATTTCTGCTGTAGCTTTGCGCCCGTGTAGTAATGTATCCTCAAATCAGCTGGTAGACGTCCACTGCTAGACATAGGGCAAGGCTCTTTATAATAACGTATAATTGATTTTATTAGTGCAGTCACCACCGCTCTACAAATGACTCCTAATCAAGTGCAATGCATTTTATTTTCTATCTCCTATATAATTTGAAGTTAATGGCAAATTGCATAAAAGTTTTACAGCGATGCACTTGTGCACAACACACACCACTTTTAATTACATGTTTAGATATCCAAACGTCATTCAATTACACCATTTAAACAGCATAATGCAAGCACTTAAAAATAAAACTATTAAATGTTATAAATTAAAAGAGAAATTTTCTTCTGAACCAGCGACCCGCCCCAGCTTTGCTGGGATTCTCTCCTGTTCTTATAAATAGGTATAACACGTATGTACAAATAAACCAACGCAGAAAATATTCATACATATCCATAAACATAAATAAAATTGGAGTATCTGTTTGTAATATTAAAATAACCGCTTTTTACTAAATGCATGTGAATGTATACACGGTACATTTATTATACCGAAATTACATTTTTTACAATTTTTGTCTGCCTAATCTCCGGAACGGCTGGACCGATTTTGACGGAACTTTCACTGGCGGGTAGCTGATGTACCAAGGAGTAACTTAGGCTATAAATTAAGCGGGTACGCGAAGTAGTTCCGTAAGGACGCAAGTGAAACCGCGGGCAACAGCCAGTCTTTAAATAATAATGAAAATCGCAGTAAGATCCGTTGCGTAGCTTAAAAACAAGAGCGTACCTACAATAAACTGCTATCTGCCTGTATAAAAGTGGCAAACATAAAACTGCCGGAAGGTTTCTTGTATGGTTTTCACAACAAGTTTCACAACTGTGATCCCTGACGAACGTTTAGGTGCATGATTGTGCCGGCGGAGTAGCGGCCTAAGTTTAGTGTATCACTAAAATCGCACCAACTATGTTGTTTCATCAGTTTCACCGGTGAATGCAAGCAACCTACTCCTAAAAACCTGAATGCTCCTGAAGCTAGATGCTTATAAAATCGTTCACCGAAAGCTTATGTGTGTTAATTTGTTTTATTGTGACTTTTTTACACTTAGCATGACTCTGTAAATAAGTTTCGTTTGATATCTCCTTTTGTTAAATAAACTATTATTTAAAAGTCAATGGCTTGACAATGGCAATACTGCCGAGTCAATGTGTATCTAACTATTAATAAGATACTATGTTTGACAATATATGACGCACTTGCTTTCTTCTCGTTATAGAATAGGTACTCCAAACAATGAACAGAGTCGTGAATAAGAATGTTAAAATGGGCACCTCAATTGACCAAAATTCGAAGCTCACAGTTTTGTAAGAATAAAAGCTGTCACATATCTAAGTAGTAGTCTTAAATATCTAAGTTGTTTTAAAATAAAGCCTAAAAGACTTACAAAAAAATCAAAACGTAACGTAAATACTTATATAGAACTATTAAATAACAATCATTAGCATAGTACCAAATTCCTGTGCATAAGATAGATAAATGCATAATTCATTGATTACATCAACAGTTCGCTATTCACGTTGAAGTCCCATGTACCTAATAGGATCCCTGATTGTAATCCCCAGAACTTTGGCACGCTATTAAGTGAGAACTGTACTTTAACGACAACACTCATTCATTCATTCATTAAGAGGCGGCCAAGCTTTCGTTCGCAGTAGTAAAATGTGCACTTAGGACGCCGCCGTTCATCCCCTGGACAATCAATTGACGCTTTACATTAGCCATATTACCATGAAGCCATTCATAAAACGCAGCTATAAGCGGCACCGCCTTTCCGCGCGGCCGAGCGATAAACCAGCCGGCAATTACAATATCGGAGCCTCACACTCTTGGATATAGCATCGTAGCGAGTTGCCATACTATATGCTGCCATATATTTTAATCACAAGTTTACGAAATTACTTACTACTTAAAAAATATACGATTGTACAGCGAACTGCCTCTGGAACTGCAAAACAACTTGAGTTAGTTAATTGCCTACGAAAAAAACAGTTCATAACATCGAAACGAAATTTATAAAACGGGTTGCACTGCTCAGAATTGTCATGTACCTATTAAGCTTGACAGTATATTGTACAAAGTAAGACAAATATAAAACATTGACCAATTATAGCTCAGAGTAATGTTGTGCTCCGATTCGAAAACGCTTACAACGTAACCAATTTACGGATAAGAGGTTAACAATATTTCCTAACAAACGCCCTTTTAGGCGGTAGTAAAAGCCTAAGTTCAGAGGCCCGCAATTGCATCAAATTATGCACACTATACTGAAACATTTACTTCAAATAGTAAAGTAAAATGAAAATAACACCAAATCAGTCCGAGTCATACACACTGCTAGACGAGTGAAGAAAATCGGATCTGTGACAGCCTCTACAGAGAGTCTGTGTGCTCAAATATCGTGGACACTGGTCAAAATAGAGTACCTATCGCTGCTGCTTTTAACAGCGCTGGTCAACCATTATAGCTTAGCAAAAATCCTGATATTTTGTCTTTGTTTGGGTCAGAACGCGGACGTAAAGCTTCAAGAGTTTTGATCTAGCCAAGAATCAGCATCTCGGTTCTCCAAGTAGCATACCTGGAAAACCGAGATGATGAATGCGTATTACGGTCATGTACACAATAACAATGTTATGCCTTTTAGCCGTATCATATGTTCTAATTATGTTATTTTAAATTAAACATTCACTGTTTTAACTTTAGCCTATCAATACTAAGAATAAACAATACCACTTCAACGACATTTGTAAGTGTTTATCCTTACTGGATTAAGCGCTAATGGGCTGGCTGGAGGCACCCGCTCACGAATTTCGATGTAAAGAATCAGTGTCTGTATTATTGGGAGCTGTGTGTAAGTGGGCTGGCTGCTCAACTTTCTCGTCATTCACCAGCCTATACTTTGTCTGTTCTCCTCTACTATGAATAAATCCTGTACCGCGGGGACTTCTGAAACATTCAATGATGGGACATAAAGAACATCCAGATTCGAAACAATAATTTGTAAATCACGCGTATGTTGTCTATGCGGTGATAGCCTAGTGGTGTACGTAACGGACTGCCGAGACGATGGGATTCAGGTCTCGGGTTCGATCCCCAGGTACTCCGGGCGCACACCTCTGACTTTTCTAAGTTATGTGTGTATTAAAACTGTTAATTATCGTTCGCTTAATAATGTGCCCGGTAGATGGCAATAGGCTCGCCCCCTATTACATTGGGACCGAAACATAACTGGCGAAGTGTGGGTGTGTAATACACCTCTGCCTACCCCTTCGGGGATAAAAGGCGTTAAATTATGTTATGTTATGTTGTCTCGTGTGGAGATGGAACTCAAAAAACTCGGCAGATTCATATATCGACATGTTTATATTGTTTCAAGTAGGTTACTGTTTGTGTTGCAGATTGTCCCGGGCGGCGGTCGTTGGGGTGCTCCACACGCCGCCGGGCTCCTCGACTCTTGGTTTCAGATGCAGGTTAGTGTTTAATATAAGAATTGCAGCGTACAAGTGCAGACAAAGAAAACATATCTACTTATATCTAGTAACGAAACGTATGGTACGGTAGAGCGATGTTGCGATGCGTCGCTTTGTAGCGACAGGTTGCGTTGCAGATCAGTTTGCAACGCAACACAAGCGTGATTTATATATCGCTAATGCCTATAGGGCAGTGATTCTCAAACTGTTTTAGCGATGGAACCCTTTTAAGTATGCAAATATCTGGAGGAGCCCTAAAATAAAACAAAGCCGAGTCCTACGTGCACTTTAAAAGCATTTATTTTACTGACATACATATTCGTGGAGCCCTGGGCCTCCGCGGAGCATACTTTGAGAATGGCTGCTATAGGTTGGTATGGTAACTATACATAGGTTGCATTGCATCAACTCGCAAAGAATCGTTAGGTGTCGCAGTAATATTTTAGGTACTGGCGCTTAGTTCTTAAAATTGCACTATACCTTCCAGTCCTTACGTCTGTATATTTTGTTGGGAGACTAACCCCAGCATATTATTAATATTTAAATAAGAATATTATTACCCGATTTTTTTAAATCTATCAATTGACCCCGTCGCTATTAACAGTATAAGGTGTTCTTGGTCTGCGGGTATACAAAAGTGTTAGATTGATTTTTCTTGGAGCGATTACGCAGCTAGTAAATCATATACAGCCCTACAACTCTACCTATATCTACAATTGTAGTTCTGCTATCATGGTCGTAAATAATAACAGATAAATTAATTGGAGAAAGTGAAATGCAAACAACATGTAAAGATATAATTTACGTGCTTAATTACGTTTCAGAAGGCTAGACAGCATTAATGCGTTACGACGATCGCAGTTAGGACAAGCTTTAACTTAAAGGATGCATAATGCATATGCTTACGGCAAATGTAAGCCTAAGTAGTCTTTTCATGCTAATCTTCGCTACAGAAATTCAACAAAAGATCTCATTTTGTTCAATCCCTTAGTATAAAAAATCGCATTTAAGTCTAAAAGATAAGACTACAGATAAATGCCAAGAAATTATTCAATTTACAAGATTTTGTGGCACCGTTAATGCGCAAGTTAGTATAATCACCCATAATTTCAAATCAACTAAGTTACACAATAATAGTCAAGAAAACTATTGAAAATAGCCCGAGCACTAACTTGACAGCAAATAAAATTATTCTTCCTATGATAAGTAAGTACAATATTTTACTTATTTTTATATAATAAAATTCTAATTGCTCGCTTCAAATTCAGCAATAAACCATCGAAATCGGTCCCAACATAAATCACCAAGAAATCATAACAGACAAATAGATTGTATTTTCATATTGATAACAAACGTTGCTAGATTTTCCCAGGTACATAAAATACTAATTAAATTAATATACATAAATGTCCAATGGCGCCTATAACAAACCAATTTTCACTTAGAAATCACGGATAACTGTTAATCTTACAGTTATTGAGCAGAATCATGTATTGTTTTTAAAACTTGTTGTGGGTAAGAGCTATGTCTGTGATTTTATCGCCTAACGTATTCATTAAGGCTTTTACCGAACATACTGGTTTATATTTCTCTACAATAAAACTAGCGGAGCAATTATTAATTTTACGCACTTTTACATTTGTTTAAGTTATGTTTTCAAATGTTTAATGCATCTAAAGGTATTATTTTACAATGGCGATTATAGATTTAATGTTAGAAACTTAAATTACAATATAAAATTAACGCTATTCAAATAAAACTTACAATTATGATGTGTTTTGTACGATACATAACGCGGTGTAGAAAGTTACATCATGCAGTTATTAATCGTATATTCTGCACTTAATTTACACAACTATTACATTACCAGTTACCATTCTAACGGAATCCAATACTTTTATCAATCAATGTAGCAAGTAAAGACCAGAAATATTTGTTTGATTCGTGTATTTTTTTAATAAACAATAGTTATTGTATTATTTACAATAAAACGTGACAGCCCAAAAAATAAGTGAATTAAATTGTTAATTCTCGCTAGCCCCATGCCACGGAGAGCACGATTTTGACTGTCTTCATGGGAAGCCAGTACCTCAGAATAAACGGACTCTAGCCTAAAACATGGCAATCGCTCTGTGAGAAAAATTATATTCAGTTAAATCTGGTTAGGCTAGTAAGCGGATCCCGAGGATGCAACTGGGACAGCGCTAGGTCGATGATGGTTCTGGAGGACTCTAAAAACGTCTTACCAACAGTCATAAAGAACATCTTGGCTTGAAACAGCAATTGTGGACTACACATAGTGTTGTCCCGTTTGGATCAAACCGTAACGCACACCTTGCAGTGTCAAACGCCGAAGTGAACGCTGAAACCGCTACGCCATACATGCAGAGATCTTTTTGGTTACCTCAAGCTCATTGCGCTACAGATTTAGAACAATTGATTCGGCTGAAAAATATTCTTTTGTTCATTATTTGATATTATTCGAAAGGCTCTACTTTCATGTGTTCTGTGGAAAGGCAATTTTTCTACATATTGAATAATCACTGGAAATAGTAAATATTACCTATCTGCTCACAATACATATTGATCAGTTAATCTAGGTCTATCCTTTTTATACGTCAAATCCATATAAACCTATTGTTTATCTACGGACATTCTAAGTAAAAGACATTTCCCCAGCGGTTTTATTTTCCAATGCATTTCACTATTAATCAATTAGCATTTTAAATGAAGTTCTAGAAATTTATCGGCTAAGTAAATTACCTTTGTACTGCAGGGCACACATAAGCACACGTATTGTCTCTAGCATTTTTATAAAAGCAAACTTTTATGTCAAAATAGTAGAATGACGTCATCCTCCTAGCGTTATTCCAGTTAGAACCCGGGGTCCACTTTCTAGTCTCACTGGATTTGACTGCATATTAGCTTTTACACATAGCGTTTGCCTGTCTGACCTCCGCAACCCAAACAGATAGCAGATTCATGTGATCGACGGAAGTATTTTTTCGTAAACTTACTGTAGCCACAGTAATGTTAACATTACAATACCATGCTGAAGCGGCAATAATTTCAATGTCATGTAGTTCTTGAAAACAAATTATAATTTTAATACTTACCTATACCTTCTCTTGAGAAGTTAAGAAGATCGCTACATCTTTTGCTAGAAGTATTATAACTAACAAAATACCCGCAAATATCTATAAAATACCAAACAAATGTAATTAGGTACTTACCTGTAATCTGAATGTAGGTATAGAAATTGTAACCTAAAAATATTTAAGGTGTTGTCTGTTGTTGTTTAGTTATTAACGATATTTTTAATTACCATTTTTTTGATATATTTGAATGTATTTTATAGAACGCCTCAACAAAAGTTTAAAATATGTATTTATACATTTTATAGTAATAACTAGGAAAGAAGGAAATAATTTATTTGAAAGCAACAACATCTAAAATAAAACAATTAACATTATATTACAACAATTTAATTGGCACACACAAAACAAAGTATAATGTTAATTCAGATTTATGATATTATAAGGTATATATTCTGACCAAGAGGTGTCGAGACCAGCAATGTACCTAACAAAGCTAGTGCATGTTGAAGTCTGATTATCATCTTGTCCCTTTCTGCACCACACATGTTCAGCCAGTCTGGTAGTCTTCCGTAAGTATCAAATATTTGCAAACTTTAATTTAAATTATTCTACTAGTATAATTGAATAAAATAGAAGTAATATATAAATAAATAACAATTAGGTACTACAAAGTATGTTGATTAAACAAAATATACGGACATTATCCATAGAAAATTCAACACGCGACGACTGAAGAACCGCCAACAATACGTTGACTGAATGGAAACATAATGAATAAGCCCACTACCATCTTTACGGTTAGGCCACAAAACATTACGATTCAATCAATTTAATACCTTACCTTTCAATATTAAGGTTAATTTTGGAATAACAGTAAAGTGTCAGTTAGTGAGGAGTAATTTGTATGCTGAATACGGCGGTGACATTGTCACGTACAAACGACATGTGTGTACATCTATTTACGTAGGACTTATAATAATAAATGTGTTTGTATCACAAGAATGCGTCACCAACGCTTATCATCGATCTAGGTTTGTACCTAGCTTAGCTTTCAGAATCTACGAAGTGGACTCCCTCCTAGAGACAGTGCACATACGCTGCATTTACATCGGTGATCTGCTAGTCGCTTTGTTGAAGCTTATTACTGCTTCCGAAGGCTTTCCTTGCCTATATTATAAAAAGGATATAGCAAATACCTTCCGTATAGAGTAAGAATCCCAAGTTGTTGATTTGGACCCTATAAGAAAATGGCTGGCTTCAGGTGGTACCTACTAAGAATATACCAACTGACATTTCGACATAACAATACTCACCATAACTCAGGTATCGATAAAATCAAACGTATAAATTCGAAAATTTATTTCCGTAGAAAAGTTGCCACAAAAATAATACTATACCTAACAAGTACTTACATAAATATCAAAGATTTTAGCGAATTTTTATAAAAAGTGCTATACTTATGTTAATATTTTAGAATTTTAGAATGTGTTTAACACCGTGGAAGTAAATTTGATTAGAACGAGATAAGATAATTAACCGCCTTAGCGAAAATTTTAATTTATTTAAATAACCCGTTGCGGAATTATGTGATATCCAAAATCTTTATCATAATTATCTAAATAGAAGATTACACTTCTGAATGCATTTATTTGTGGAATGTGTTAATTGCCCCGCAATCATAAACACAAACACCCTTATAACTTACTTTGAAAAGCCTTTATGGATTGTCGAGGATTCTTAGTGCTCACTGAGGTACTTGACCAAGTTTGAAAAACACTTCTAAGAAGAAATTGTGGCCCCTCAAAACAATGTTTGAATTATCCTTTGCTATTCGCTAGAACTATGTTAGGAACTAACCGAAACATAACTGGCGAAGAGTGGGTGTGTAATACACCTCTGCCTTCGGGAATAAAAGGCGTGAAGTTATGTTATGTAGAACTATGTATGTATGCCATCATTTAAACTTAAAAAAGCACGTTTCTGACTAGCATGACGTCACGGAGGCGAAAGTAGGTACTGAAGCTATCATACGTATAATTTGGACGTAGAATAGGTCCTATTAATGACTTGCCCACTAAGGAGCGAATTTTAGTATTCCAGTCTAAGAGGATACCGGATTTTCGGAAAATACTGTTTTTGAAGCTAACACTACAAAACACAAGCAACAGCTAGTCCATCATAAACATTGGTGCATTGTTGAAAAACCAAGTTACACAGTTGAATAGAGCCGAAAAAAAGTTTGAAAGGCCGACTAACTGACAGATTACACCAATTTACACGGTACATAACGTGAGGAGACACTATTGTTGGGGGTCAGGCAGCGTGGCAGCGATGGGAATCGTTATTGTGTAACGCAGGAGCCAATAGAGCGAAGCAATTTTGGTTTGATGGCTCAAATTTGAGGTATCTTCGTTGAAATTCTACTGTTTTGTGATATACTATTGAAATGTGCATTATGCGCAAGTGTTCGGTGACTGTCTGTGTGAAGAGCCTTGAGGTGAATTTTTCTAGGCAGATATGATTAAATGAGGTTGTAACGGATTAGTTGGTGATCAAAGAAGTCATGATTATTTTTAGTTTTCCTGACGCAGTTGATGACTTTTTACAATAAAACTAGAATATTTCTATGTATGTACTTAAGTTCGTGTTAAACTGCTTACTGTACTGTAAATCTGGTGCTGTTGTAACTAAATAAAAATTATCGTTTGACAAACCGAGGAGAAGTCTTAATTTTTTTCGTCTGTATACTTACATAGAGCATTCTAAAACACTTGCTATATTCCTAAAGTTAAAATAATCTGTGTTATAATATTTGCTATAAGTGTCTATGTGCTTACGATAAGTTACACCCCGTACCCATCGTCTTCTTCTGCTTTCTTCCGCTATTCGTAATTTAATTGGCCCTTGCCAATATGCCCAGGTAGTTGGACTAGCTGTCTAATCTGAGCAAATACGCCTGAAATAACTATAAGTAAGTCATTTCGACTGGTGCCTGTAACCTAACCTTTCTTTCGCGACATGAGAACGCTATACGAAATATATCAAATGGCTGAGCAAGTTCTTTTATATATAACTAGAGGACGCCAGCAGCTACTTACGCCTGCACATTTTTTAAAATTTATCTGTTTTGACCGATCCCGTGGGTATTTCGGGAAAACCCTTCTTAGTGCACCCCTACGGTACACAAGGAACATACATGCCAAATTTCAGCTTCCTGCGCCCAGTAGTTTTGACTGTAGCTTGTCTGTCAGTCAGTCAGTAACGCAAGGATTTTATATATTAAGATTAAATGTTAATAACGGTCTTCAAACAAAGGTTTCTTGATTACATATTTTAGGGCCGCAATTGATAAAATATTTTAGGACAATATACGCACTAAAATATTGTACGATTTTATCTTAGATTGTTTTAAATACGGACGCATCGAAAAACAGTCGCAATTATGAACAAAAATTAATAACAGGTTAGCAAATAATTATATTCACCACTAACGATAGATACAGTCCGTAAAATATTGCTTTATTTTGTAAATACATCATCAGTATCTAGATAGATTCAGATACATAGTCCGATTATTGGTGAAACGTCCCTTGAAATTTTCGAACTTGCCATGATATATAGAATTTATCAACGTCTTGGTACATCTAGTTTATAAACTGACCATTTACTTTTGAGCTCAAAACGGGACGCTTTTGACATATGGTAGGTATATTTACATATACCGAATGTCAAAATTAAATTTACGCGCGGCTTCTAAAAAGAAAAAAAACGGGACATTTTTGTGTCCCGAGCCATCGTCTCGGGACAACGGGACGACTAGCGACTGTCCGAAATACGGGACAATCCCGTACAAAACGGGACTTATGGTCAGTTTTAGTATAGTGCAACAATCAAATCTAAAACAATCTAATCTGATAATTTTAAACATGATCGAAAAGTTCGTGAATTGCCAAAATATGCTGGCAAACCTATTAAGTTTTGTCTCACGACGACTGAATAATGGCAATCATTACATAAGTATATAATTATGCAGAAACGAGAAATATCAAAATCTGGAACTATCCTGGTGTAGGTTACATTGAGCTAGGAAGTTCAGTTGGGTAGGAACCCAGATACGCTGTTAGCTGGGAATTTTGAATTAAAAATCGAGTAAATAATACCGGCCATTAATTTCGATTAAGTAAACAAAGAGCAAAACAGAGTAATGAGCAAATAATTAACTTTACAAAGGGTGTGACCCCAACGCAACAGACAGAAATTATCCGTTACACCAAAATGTATCATATTGTAATAAGCAGAGAATCTACTTTTGCTTACTCAATAGTGTTCAAAGTTCCCACGCGTCTTTTGATGTTAACATTCATTATTATCAAATATGATACAATGATACTACTGTCACGTGTGTAGATTATTTGTTTTTCTTATTGTTTGTAGGATTGGTGAAACACATAATGCCTAAACAGTTCATGCAGATAAGATATTAGGTATATTATGAAATATATGTAATGAAAGCAATTTGAATTAATCATGCTGATAGCAATACCTATTATGGCTACTTGGTCATATCTGGGTAAGAAAAGCAGATTAGGTGAATTGTGTATTTACTTCAATAACCGCGTGTAATATTCGACTGAAGGCTTATCCCTACGGCCTTTTCGCATACGGATGAAGTAATCACTAGCAGAGTGCCTACGCCATTAACAGAACTGACGAAGAGATCTACATGGCACAAATCATACATGGCAGTCAAAGTTTTGGTTTGAAATTCTCGGATTGCCTCTGTAGAGCGGTGTCATCCGAGGCGACGTAATGAGGCTAGGGTTGGCAACTTGTGGGACATTGCGTGGTCACGTATAAAAAACTAATATCCTACGACACGAGCCTATTTTTATTTGCACATTGCATCGAATCGCAACATCACCTAGCGTCATGCCCACCTCACCTGATTCGTACTGAACTCATACATACATTTGATAACGTGATTTTTCTGATATCAGCGCAGAATATTCAGTTTTATTTAAAGTAGGTACCTATTGCGCCACGCGTAACTCATATTAAGTCAAAGTACGTAAGATATTCGTATCTAATCTGCATGAATATATATAGTATTTGATGTCTATCGATGTGTGTTCTAACTCATACAAGCTAAATCATTCTTTCCCTTTTCTTCATGATAATGGAATCGGTACAACGGAAATGGCCGAAACAAAATCTTATTTTATCTGAAATCATTGTCGCTAAGTACTAAATTAATTAAAGTCTCGATATAGCAGTTATCGCTATAGTGTAAAATTCTCTTCAGAACTGGCATCCTGATATATTTTTTATTTAACGTCTTCTACAGGGCGCTAAATTCAATATAATATGACATTATATAGCCTGTACCCGGCAGACAAATAAGGTGCTTCTAACGAGACCTCATTTGTCTAAAAGTGACCAGTAGTTTCAGCGATAAGACTGAATAAATAAACATACGAGTACGTACAAACTGCTAAAATTTAACCTTCCTTTTGTTAGAAGCAGTCGGCTAAAATATACAACTAAGTAACACAGCGACACACGGCACAGCAAGTGGCACTAGTCAAGTTCACGTACAAATCATTCTATCCAGACGTTGAGAATGGATCGAAATATCCACGATCGGCTGCACTACCTCTGTTACTCGTATCAATCGTAGTGATTACGGATCCAGCGAACACTTTTTTTTTAACTGCTACATGTGAGTAATCGCAAAATGGAAAGTTTGTTTTTTCACACTACAGCCGTAATGCTAGTTATGGATTAAACGTGATACCTGTAATCAATGCTCATTGAATATGAAAAATAATAACTTCACGTTTATCAGTTATGCAATAAATTTTTATAATATACCTTTATGTTTGTTTTTAGTAAAACGCGTGGAAGTATCAAACTGAAATTTATATCAAATAGTCAAATCTACTGTCCCTTGAAGCTGTGAAAAAATAAAACTTCTAAGCCAACGTAATCAAAAGATACGGCCGTTTATGCTGCAAATTCCCGCAATTTTCGAAACTCGCAAGGGAACCAAAACCTACAGGGTATTTCCCGTGAACTCAGAATCTTGAAATTTGGTACGAAGCAATGTCTTATAGCACTGATAAAGGAAACATTGCGAATACTGTAAAGTTTTGGTAACATCATATCATAAAAATATTTTTAATAATTTTAAAGTTATTACCATTTTCTCATGAACGCGTAGAGGTATTAAATTGAAATTCATATCTAATACCCTGAGTATTTGATATGAATTTCAATTTAATACCTCTATAATACCTTTAAGCTGTAAAATCAAACGCAATAAAATGAAACAGCAATTTAAGCCGCATATTTCCTCGCAACTACTCGCAAGAGAATCAAATCTACAGGGTACTTCCCGTGAACTCAGAATCTTGAAATTTGGTACGAAGCAATGTTTTATAGCACAGATAAAGGAAAAACTGCGAAAACTGTAAAATTTTGGTTACATCATGAAAAAAAATGTTTGTATTAAATTGAAAGTTACTACCCCTTTCCTCATGAACGCGTAAAGTTATTAAATTGAAATTCATATCAAATACTCAGGTCTATAATAACTTTAAGCTGTAACAAAATCAAACTTCTATCTAAACGCATGAATTTGGTACGAACTAACGACTTATAGCACAGATAAGGGAAAATTGCGAAAATCGTAAATTTTTAGGTGCATCATATAATAAAAATAAAATTAAAGTTACTAGCCCTTTCCTCGTGAACGCGTAGAGGTATTAAATTGAAATTCATATCAAATACTCAAGTCTATACTATCTTTAAGCTGTAATAAAATCAAACTTCTAAGCCAACGCAATAAAAAATACAGCTGTTTATGCCGCAAATTCTTGCAATTTTTTTAAACTTACAAGGGATTCGAAACCTACAAGGTACTTCCCGTGAACTTAGAATCTTGAAATTTGGTACGAGGCAACTTCTTACAGCACAGTTTAAGGAAAAAATTCCAAAAATGTTAATTTTTAGTTACATCATATAATAATATTTTTTAAATTTACTACCTCTTTCCTCATGAACGCGTAGAGTTATTAAATTGAAATTCATATCAAATACTCAGGTCTATAACACCGTTAAGCTGTAATAAAATAAAACTTCTACGTCAACGCAATCAACAGAAACAGCAATTTAAGCATATTTTCAAACTCGCAACTACTCGCAAGGGAATCAAAACCTACAGGGTACTTCCCGTGAACTCAGAACCTTGAAAGAAGAATGGGCAAAATGGTACCCGGCTCCAATAGATATGATTGTAGTGTCGTTTAAAAGGTCTTACCTAGAGGAACAATATTTGCTATAGCCGCCAGTCTCAAATCTGATTGCGTTTGGAGATAAACGACAGTCTTACTAATTAATAAAAACCCTGTTCCTTCGGTTTCCCTTTTCGTTCCAGGGCCACGAAAACATGTTTAGACAGTCCCGTGGCCCCGGCGATAAACATACATATACGATTATATTAGGTACCACTTATCTATGTAAGAAAATGAGTACCAAGGTAATATTTTCTGCATTTCCGTTCATGGTTTCTATAAATAACGCGTTTACGTAAGACTTTGCCATGCACCTCTCCTTCGCAGACGAATTCGTCAATATCATAAGGCAGAAAATAGATACCCCGAATCTTCTGCATATGTATGTAGAGAGAAAACTGCCTAATCACAGAAGAGTAGATTTTTAGAGGATGGAAGCGAGCCAGATATAAAACTTTCCTTCAATGACGAAGGAGGATATAATTCTACTAGCGCTAGGTACACTACCAACTCAAGCAGGCAAGATATTACTGTGCCGAGCATTTATCAAATAGTCTGTTTATTATAATTTAAACATACAGAGAGAGAGCACTTGAAGATCTGCCTGACTATGGCATATACGGAGATGCCTGGCTTTTGCGTGGACGAATCCAGTCGCGACTTGTCCGTATTAAAACATATTTTTGTTATTATATTGATCAACAGTGCAAATAATATTGTCCGACAATATTGCACATGTTTAACCGGGCGACGTACGATGGGCACTTGTGCACATATAGTGTCCATCGTATGGTACATAGGCTATGCGAGGCATACGGGATTTACTGCTCCGGCATCTTTCCTCAATGCTGTTATAGTTGATTCCGATATGTAATATATGACTTTTATTTCAAGAAGGCTTGTTTTCTTACTTCTTTTAATAATAGAATCCTAAGTGTGTTATATCATCGTCTAATTCTATCTTCTTTCAGCTTTATTTTACTAATATAAGTAGTTAGTAGTAAATTCTCATTTATTAAACTTAGTGAGATTACTGCTTCCCAAACGTGAATAGGTACAGGCGCCGTGGTAGACGTCTTTCTGCATCAAAATGTCTTTTCAATGATATATTAATAATGGCTATTGGAGCAGGTACCATGTTCCATACATTTTTGCCCATTCGCCCTTGGCACGAAGCAATGTCTTCTAGCACAGATAAAGGAAAAATTGCGACAACCGTAAATTTTTAGTTACATCATATAATTGAAATATTTTTAATTGAGCAATCATGGTACCACAAATTGTAAGATTAAGATTATGATTTAAAAAAGAGTGGCATCAGTTTCTTCCAGGCTCTTCTCATAGCCCTACCATCCCAAACTTGGTTGTAAAAGAAGAAATGACGTTCATAAGTGTTACTTTTGTAACCTTTATGAATAAATTATTTTGAATTTGAATTGAATTTGAATTTAATAATTTTAAAGGTACTACCCCTTTCCTCATGAACCCGTAGAGGTATAAAATTGAAATTCATATCAAATGCTCAAGTCAAAACTCAAGGGTATTCGATCTTTTTGTTTTTTTTTGGTTTCGTTTTGGAAAATCGTCAGGGAGTCCCTCCGCCCTGGCGGACGGGCGGGCGAAAGGGGACTGTCAGACTCTTACTGACTTAAAAGCAAGCCCCCCGACGGGCATTGGCCCGCCAGATGGTCAGGCGGGCCCCGAACAAAACCCCCTTGGCGGTGGATAAAGGTGTTGGGCTCCACCGCCAAAACACCCAGCGGCCGCAGAGGATAGGGAGGACGGTAACGCAACACCGCATCTCCTCTTCCTCTGCGGCCCACCGCGACGCAACGATGGTGCGCCCCCATTTGGTCGCGGGATATAGGGCTCGTGGCAACGCAACACCGACACCCGTCTCCTCCCGCGACCGCGCCCGACTGCGAGGGACAGACAGAACTGTCCCCCGCATCAGCACCTATGGACGCATCCTACGCAGGCTTCACCCAAGCCCACGTGGAGCGTCCACTCCAGGGATCCCTCTTAGCTAACTGCACGGTTGGCGTAGAGGTTTAAGGGGCCGCCTCGCAGCTTGACTCTGCGCCGAGTGTTGTGGGTTCGATTCCCACACGAGACAACACTTTGTGTGATCCATAAATTGTTGTTTCGAGTCTGGGTGTTCATTGTGTTCATTGGTTGTATGTTTGTAAAGTGCCCCGCGATACAGGATTTATTCCTAGTGGGGGAGTTATTTATAAGAAATTTATAAGTTATTTATAAGCTTCACCGCGGGGTTCCAAGCCACGGTTACTGAGCCCTCTTACCACGACAAGGTGGAGATCCCACGGGGGTTAGATCTATAGTCTTGAAATTTGGCATAAATCAACGTTTTATAGCACATAGGAACTTTAATTTCGAAAACCTTAATTTTTTTGTTACATCACATATTTTTTTTAAATAATTATATATACCTAAAGGTTTGTACGGAAACCTCATTGCGCGCGAGTCCGACTTGCAATTGACCGGTATATTTGTTTTAATCCAAGTTGGGGTAGAAAATATTTCCTTGAATGTAAGCCAAGCGTTTAATTTCTTTGTAAATCGCAAAATATATTGTAACATGTAAATTGTAATACATAATAGACTCAGGCCGCGGCCCCGCCTGCGTAGCTGTCGGTGATTGCGACAAAAAGTGATGTTATAGCTATGCACTGCAAAGTTGCATTTAAAACTGTTCAGTAGTTTTTGCGTAAACTTGTGTGATAGTAGTATAACATAACAACTTGGTTTCATCCCAAACTCTACTAGTAAGCTATCGCAATGCTAGTAAGTATAGCTTTTTACGCACTCACCATCTACATATAAAGAGAATGCTCACTATATATTCAATGCAAGCAAAGCAGGTTAATCAGTCCACAAAAGACCCAAAATATTTTGTTTAAATTACAATAATGTTGGTATGGACGGCGATGATAAGGGCCGGATACAGCCTCCTTAAGTAGCGAACACCACTTCAGTGAGATAATAGGGACACTGTTTTATTTAGACAACGTCTATACGGTGTAGTTTATGGCGATCTGCGGAGGCGGTCCTTACAGGCTCGCGTGGACATTACCTTTGTGAGCGTTTGCCGAGCGGCAGTAACTGTTGAGAGGCGATCTGGCTAGCTAACAGGTCGGGCGTCCAATCTTGGCCAGGTCAAACTGCGGTTGAACCTACTCCTGTTGCAAACATTATTTACTTGATTGAACTGGTTTGTGATCTTATAGATAAAGTAAATGTGCTGGCGATTTTGACGCGGTTATTCGGTCCGTTAACAACATTTTGTTACCGTTTTTGCTGCAGATTGGCAAAGATACTAATGTCGACATAGGTTTTAGAATAGTATTACGTGATAATTTTACTGGAAAAGGTTGTAGATGTTATTTTTGGCCCTTCAGGCAATTCGATTTACATAAGATTTTGGGGGAGTCAACTTATGGTTAAGTGCTTGAAATGTGTGAACTAAGACTATTGCTGAGTTTTAAAACCTAGTCAACTGTCTACGATATCTTCTAGAGACATATACTACTCTGTCAAGCAAGTATAGGGAAAAGATCAATAATACACAAACTGTTTATTATTCATCCAAATTTATTTTATCATCTTCAAAGTATGCTCATTCAGAAACGATTCACTTACGCCTACGAATAATCCAATCATCAAAACATTTTTTAAACGCAGTTTCCGGAATTGAGTTCAGTTCTCGCCGCAAATTCCTTTATGTCTTCTACTGATTGAAAACGGGTGCCACGAAGTGGTAATTTGAGTTAAGGAAAAAGAAAGAAGAGCCATATCTGGTGAATATGGTGGTTGCTCGAAGGTATTTGTTGAGTGTTTGGTCAAAAAATCGTTCACAATGATGGCCTTTTGCGAAGGCGCATCATCGTAGTGCAAAATCCAAGAATTTGCATTCCATATATCTGGCCTTGTTCGTCGAATTTGCTCTATTAAACGCCGCATAACGCTCAAATAATATTCTTTATTTACCGTTTGACCTTCCAGCAAGAGTTCCGATAGCACAAAACTGCGATATTCAAAGAAAACACTCATCATCACTTTGAAACTTTTGAACGAGTTTGGCGTGGTTTTTTCGGTTTCTTGTGTGTGTCTTGTTGACTAGTTTGCATGTCAAACTCGTAAACCCACATCTCATCACCAGTAACAATGCGTTTCATGAATGTTGGGTTAGAATTGACTCGTTCTAGCATGTCCTCAGCGACTCTCTTGCGATTGAGTTTTTGGAGAAAATTCAGGTCTTTTGGGACTAGCCGAGCGGCAACATGTTTCATACCCAAATGATTAGTTAAAATGGTACGGATCGTCTCGTGAGATACAGAAAGTTCGGCGGCTATCTCTCTCAAAGTTGAATGAGGATTTTCAGTCACTGTTTCTCTCACTTTAGAGATGTTAACTTCTGTTGCAGATGCTGATAGCCTGCCAGAGCGAGGCAAATCTTCCATCACATCTTGACCGCTCTTGAACGCTTTGTACTGCTACTGAGAATTTCCTAACGGAAAACCCAATAACACTTTGCCCGACCCGGGAATCGAACCCGAGACCTCCCAATCCCACGCGCGCATTTATGCCGCGAGACCAACGAGGCAGTCGCAGGCACGCTAGGAAGATGACTCACAAAAACGTCTTTTAACACCTGAGTGGTACTGCAAAAACTGTATTAAATCTTTTGTTCACAATAAACCGAACATATAAACGATGATATTAAAGTTATTTGTTTTATGTGCATGTGTGAGCCTCGCACCGCATGACTGATCTCGGACCAACAGCGACAAAACTTGTGACTTCCTCTACACACTCCAATGAACATTAATATCCCATCGCATGGATTTTATAAAACTATTTCGTTCAACTAAACCCAATTGTACTATTAATGTAATTATCATAATTATGTTATCAGCCTGTCAAGCAATCTGCGAACATTATTTCAGTTCAATTGCCAAGAATTGAGATATTATTATTAGACACAAATTAGACTGCCCTGTTGGTTCACTGGCGTACTATTGCGTTTGCTATCGACCGATTTCGATAACTGTGGTCATTTCCTGAGTAGCATCAAAGCGTTATTAGCTTTTTCCTGCTAAAATATTTTTTATGACATGAAGAAGGTTGAATATCTACGTAATATTTATATGGTACTAGCTTTTGCCCGCCGCTTCGCGCGTGTTAAATTCGGGGTAACACAAATCTACTTTCAGTCTCAAGTTGTGTGACTCCTGATTATTCTAAAGACTTCAGAAACTATAGGGTACAAAGTAACTCGGTCGGTATCCATGACATTATCTACCGAAAGATACATAATAAAATCACCTTGCATACAATCAAATTTCAAAGCCATGTTCTAATGCATGTCCAATATAATTATATCTATAAACATTTTCGCATTTATAATATTAGCAGGGAAAATCGTTTCAACCGTTTAAGCGTAGTATATAATTTATTAGTTTAAATATGCGATCAATTGAATCTCCGTGAACAATATGACATTATGTATGATGTGACAGTACTGACAGATATGCGATAACACATGCGCAGCACTCAATTATTAGCGCATGCGTTCTTACTTCCAAGAGGTAAATTTGTGCCGTACATACTTCTACCCTCCCTACAATCCCTCCCAGTTTAATTTTGGCAACTTATGGTACTCGTAGCCTATGTCCGTCTCCATGGTCCAATATATCTCTATATTAAATTTTAACAAAATCGGTCGCCCCTTTTTAGCGTGAAAACGGAACATATATACATAATACACACTTTCGAATTTATAATATTAGTAGGGATGTATACGAAATGTATGAGAGATTTTCGAGCTAAATATTTGAATGTCTTAGAGTAATGTTTGTAGCAATTAATCGTTATTTACTAAAACATATGATAAATGCATTGTCGATGCCTTATTTTTTTTTTAATATATTCCATAGACGATTAGTCTTCTATCGCGATATTAAAGAAACAATCGTCTATAAATGTACATTCAGTCAGAAAAGTATCAGGAATGGATAATTATATTTTGTTTATGGTTCCAAATTCAAATTTTTGGTGATTGGCACAACTGTTTTCCATTTTGGCGCGGCGTTTCAGTTGCACCTGTTATTTATATTAAATAATTATATCATATCTAGTGTGTATTGCGAAATGCGAATTTCATAATGGACAAAAGCATCGAACAAAGAGTTTGTCTTAAATTTTATATCGCCAATGTAATTTCGTGTTCGAAGTCAATGAAAATGTTACGGAAAGCTTACGGTGAATCGACTTTATCAAAAACTCGTGCTTATGAGTGGTACAAAGCGTTCAAGAGCGGTCGAGATGTGATGGAAGATTTGCCTCGCTCTGGTAGGCCATCAGCGTCTGCAACTGAAGTTAACATCGCTAAAGTGAAGGAAACAGTGACTGAAAATCCTCCTTCAACTTTGGGAGAGATAGCCGCCGAACTTTCTGTATCTCACGAGACGATCCGTACCATTTTAACTAATCATTTGGGTATGTAACATGTTGTCGCTCGGCTAGTCCCAAAAGACCTGAATTTTCTCCAAAAACTCAATCGCAAGAGAGTCGCTGAGGACATGCTAGAACGAGTCAATTCCGACCCAACATTCATGAAACGCATTGTTACTGGTGATGAGATATGGGTTTTCAAGTTTGACATGCAAACTAGTCAACAAGCTTTGGAGTGGCGCCTTACAACCGAAACCGAAAAAACCACGCCAAACTCGTTCAAAAGTTTCAAAGTCATGTTGAGTATTTTCTTTGACCATCGCGGTGTTGTGCTATCGAAATTCTTGCTGGAAGTCTCGTTTGCCGCCTAATTTTACATAAAAAAAGAACACGGAGCACTACAATTTAATACGTACACAACAACTTATAGACAGTGGTGCCCGCTCTGGGCTCGAGCTAAGAATATTATTTGCGTTCTGAAATTGGCGACAGCTCTTACGCATGCTTCATCAAGCAACCTAAACGTTGAATATAAATTGTAGCAGATACGCAGTAACTACTCCTGCACAGTTATCTAGAATAGTTTTAGGTAAATTAGTCTAAGTGATAATACTTAATTAATTTTAACGAAATTGGGGTAATAAGTATAAATCCAATAAATTACTCGTTTACTTCTCTAACAATCGTTATAATTTTAGCAAACAAAATTATCCGTAAACAAATTATGTATCCTAAACTTTTATATGAAACGAACTCAATTAGGTAAGTTCTGAAACACTCGAAACAATACTTAGTAGTAGGTACCGACAGCATAAAAACAACTAAATAGTTGTTTAAAAGTCGAACTCTGGTCTGACCGAGGGTAAATGCTACAGATTTACCGAGATATTAGTTTTAACGTTTTGTTCCTGAGAAATACGAGGGAGCTCCCGGGTTCGATTTCCGGGTCGGGCAAAAATGTTACTGGGTTTTTCCAAATTCTGAATAGCAGCACGGAGTCTGGTGATGTGCCAGGTATCGGCAATAGGGTCGCCCCCTATTACGTGGGACCTAAAAATACATGGTGAAATGTGGGTGTAATATTACACCTCTGCCTACCCCTTCGGGGATACAGGCGTGAGTCTGTAAAAAAAAAAAGTGTGATGATCTCAATTTACTACTGTGATTTTTTTATGCCAGAAATACTGCTAAACGTATTAGGTTGCAGATATATAATGAAACAACTGATCGCCTGTCAACTAAAACTTAGCAATAAAGTATTTTAAATCAATATCTTACTCTCTTTTTTGCCAACTGCGTCACCAAAAAACAGTTTCGAGATCATATTCGAATTTATGCCCAAATTCACCTTATTACTGACACTACCCACAAAGTTATCCTTCAGCTTCCTCGCAGCGCAACAATATACACATAAATAAATGTTGCCCAACATAATATAAAGCTGCTCGCAGTATACTGTCGGTACTGTGTAAAATAATATTAAACGCATCATTAGAGTGGCGCGCACTGTGACATCGGCCATTGTTCGTTCGCCGCCTGTCTATGATCCACTGGCCGTAGGTACGTAATCACCGCTACACATTACCTATTACATAGTTTTTATACCAAATAAACGGATCATGATTACTTTTTATTTCACTCCGTTGAACTCGTAGATTGATATTCGTAGTTGTCCGTAGCGCACATTGCATCTTCAGAAGACTTTTTAGTTTATATGACTATGCGAGATTTGGAGACGCTAGATATTCCTAGATCGCACTTTACAGCCGCTCGGTTTTCTTTATGGTTATATCAACCCTGTATGAGTATATTCAGTCCCACGGCTGGGCATACTACTCTCATCGTGAGAAGGGAGGGCCACACCAAACTTTAGCCAAATTCGTGTGTTCGCAGACTTCACTATCTTTTGAGAACCTTTTGGAGTACTCTGAAATGTGTGCTTCCTCGCGTTATTTTCTGTCACAAGTTTTTTGCGATAATTAACAATTTAAGACGCACATTATTTGGAAAAGATGCTTTAAGGCCCTTAGGTTTGACCGTGAGGCCCTCTTAGCAGCAGGCTTTTAGTCTCTTCACTAGGCTGCCACTGGTATTAGAAATGAGAGCACTGAGAAGTATGTGTGGTGTAGCTTTGACCGACTAAGTAAATAATTGTGTGATAAGAGAGTGGTGTGGGGTTAAAGAAGATGTAGTGACAAGCATCGAAAAAGGCATGTTAAGAGGTTTGGGCACATGAAGAGAATGGATGACGAAAGACTGACAAAGAATATATATAAGGCAAGTGTGAATGGGACAGGACGAAGGGGAAGACCTAGGCGGATGTTCTCTAACCAGATTAGAGACATCCTTAAAAAAGGACAGTTCAGAAGTACCCTAAATAGAAGAGCATGCATGAGAAACTTGATGGGAGTGAATGAAGCAAGAGAGGTATGTCAGGATCGTTGCAAATGGCGTTCCGTAGTCTCTGCCTACCCCGCCGGGAAACAGACGTGAGTCTATGTATGGTATTCTTGGGAAAATGCATACCAAAATACGGGTGGCCCATATACTGGCCATCATCACATTGGAAATTGAATTGAAAGTGCTGTGCTGTAATTGAATTGAAAGTATGTATGGTATTCTCGGTGAATGCTGTATTACAATGTTTTGATACACACAAGCCATCATCAACATCCCTCATGTTATCCTGACTGCATCCAAACTTTCACTTTGGAGCCCACAGTTCGCTTGCTATATAAATTTCTGCCACGAAAAAGCCCTTTGCTTACCATACCCATAGCACATTCTATGTGGTTACCGATTATTATAAAAACAGAGGTTTCTTGCTTGACATAGCTGGAGTCTATGTTGAGTCTGGCATAGTCCACCATATAAGTAGAGATTATTCCTGTATACACATTTATATCTTCATATAATCTTATAGAACTTGTCCTTATTTGGTAAAAATAGTGCACAACGCTTGCTCAGAATAGTATTCGATCTGCTAATAATTTTTTTATTTTTTCTGCCGAACACATTGACTCCATGCTGCCTGATTTTAAGCAGTCAGTGAAGTCCCACAGTGATGGCCATCATCCCAGCAGCCAGCATGGCATTATGGCATGATGGCCCTCACCTTGACGGCCTTGAGGAAAGCTTTTTCACGCCCCGCCTAAAGGACCCAGGATCATAAGTGGAGGGAAACACGTGGGTTGGTAAAGAGTTCCACATCTTAATGGTACGGCAGAGATAAGAGGCGCCGAACCGTTTGGTGCGTGACGGTATCTGTTCTACCGTGTAAGAGTGGCACCTTAACTTAGCACGTGTCGTTCGGGATAGGAAAGGAGAGGGTGCGATTAGTTGAAAGAGCTCTTCGGAGCAGATCTAGAACATTCAGGTGTAATGTTCTGGTACAGTTCTCTTACTTTCATTGTCTGCCATAGCCAGTCTAACATGCAAAAAGATCTAGTTGCTTCACTATGAATATATCGCCAGTAAGACGCACTTGCATTTGTAACTTGTCCATATTTCTCAACTTATGACGATCTGTTAGCGCCACTTACCAGCCAAACTATTCATCCATCCTAACTGTTAATCTAAGCCATCCAGGGACTGGCTTAAATATTCATGAATCATCAAAATACTCCCCGCAGTTTCGGAGGTCTCCACTGACATACAAACATATACAAGAATTACATTATGATTATCATACACAAAGTCGAATAAAAAATAGACTAAAACTTATTGCAATACATACCAAAATATTACGCTATTTGCATTAAATTATAATAACTTAAGTTTATGTAAATTCCGGACGATAAGTAATAAATTAGTTATAATTACTTTGTACAGCGTGGTGATTGCCCGTTGATAGACTAAAGTTCACTTGGATTAAAGCTGTGGCATTATATTGCCGTTGTAGCAAAAATTTAGTGCCTGTCAGAACACCAAATAGGTTGCTATTGTCGTGTCAAAATATCGTAACGATTTAATTGCGTACAATTTCGATATCAGATAACTTCTGCAAGAATTTCAGGTTTTCGCTGTAATGTATAGGAGATGCAAATTAGAAAATTTATTAGAGCCTACTCTAAAATAATTGCCAAATTATATGCTTTTTACAAAGGCTGAAATTAGCCTTGAATAGTTAGTTCATGATAAACTGACGCTGCAAAATTGAGTTCAGGATCAACTATCAATAAGAATGATATGCATGATTTATTAAATTAAGAATCATTGCTGCGCGACCAGTATTTGCAAGTTACCAACATAAAAATGAAAATTTCAATACAAATTGCCCCTAGTTTGTATGTTGAGCACACTACTCAAATTGTCTCTTACATTTTAATAACGTTTCACACTTGAACGGTTTTACTCAGTTGCGTAAGCGCAACGTAAATGAGATTCATATGAGGGGCATAGAGGGACGCGGGGTACGGAGGGGGGAGCGGGGATGTAGTGACAGGATTCACGGTCCAACTGAGGAACACAATGATCGCGCTCAATACTTGATCGATTATGCCATTATGTGTATACGTACGTATGTACGCGGTACCACTATTATTGTGGCACGGGAACATTGACTGAGTGGCCCGCTCCATCATACACTGCTTACACGATCACTTGTCTTCACTGATTTTCAACCAAAACTGCACAGTAATCCTAAATTACAAACCGTCTGATATTACATTAAAGATAAAATATATCCAACAACGCATTGATTGTCGCGTATAATGACATAACGCTACAGATCTATTGGAACCCTTCTAAGCTCCACTGATCTGTATAAATAAATAATAATACACAAACAAGGAAATCACACATTTGCCTAGATACAAACAATATACAATTCAAAATCCTCCTAACGGTACAGCACTTTCAATTCAATTTCCAATGTGATGATGGCCAGTATATGGGCTACCCATATTTTGGTATGCATTTTCCCTACACACGAAAACAAGTATAGTTTTCTGCCTGCATAACTGATTACCTACAAGTATAAATCCGTAGATAAATAGATAAAAGCCGCGAAAACATGACATAGCATACACTATACCGGCGATATGGAGGTATCTTAGATAATAAATATGCTATATCAAAAAGCAAACTTAACTTAGCCTCGGTTACTTAGAATATTTATCGGAGTAAATACACGTAGTTGTTGCGACTCAAGTACGGCTTGTTTGCTGTTTGATTCATGTCTCGAAAAATACCATTGCTCGATGTCAAAAGAAACTACAAATATGTTCTGAACCGTTCCAATGAATACCGTTCTGAACCACTCTAGTCCTGAGCTTGTCACTCTGCCGCGACGCGTAGCTGACTTATAACCTCGTTGAAGTATGTCATTCAATCTTTTCTATTCTTATGCAAGTTTCCTTTCGAGTCAGTATAAATCTGTCAGATGACTCAAGAAAGACTCAATTCTAAGTTGTAAGTGCCAAACCACAAGCGAGTCGGGTACCGTAAACAGAATTTATGACAGGTATTAACATCATATTTTAAAGAGGCAACGCTATTTAGTTTTGCTTAAACAAAATATAAACTATGATCGAACGCGTCTAATTATTTATCGGAGGAACTATAAAATAAGACGAATGGGACAATAAACAATGCATAATATTTGAAAAATAATAAAATTTACAAGTAAAAGTTGTAAGAGCAGCTTTCACTAACTAGAACCAATATATTGCTTAATTGCTAAAATATATGTTCAGTGGCTCATTAAAAAAAGCATATATCTGTATAACTGTTTACTAACGAGTCGGAGAGTCGCGTTACGTCCGTCGTGTCGCACAAAATATTGTCATCTCTCAACAATATTTCATAAACTTACATCACTTCTCTCTCAGTGACTCATTTTAGAGACCATTATTTTTTAACATGCATTTTTATTATTCAATTATTTAGGGTACCGCCGGACCGTGAGAGTGGCCGGTTGTCGTTGATTTCAATATTAATGACAATGCATACTATTTAAAAGCTCATCTATTTTAATTTTTGTACTGTTATGTTTGTTGTACAAATATACCTTTATAAGCACCGGTATTAATAACACCGTGAGTTTACTTTGCAATTATAGTATGATCTAGTCTATCACAATATGTACCTATACAGCATTAGTACATGTGACTAAAGAAGGTTCTAACTCATATTTATTGGTACCGTTTGCAGCCGTAATCAGTTTGGCAAGTATTAATTAATTATCAACTACTCACGTACCTACTACCAACTAGTTTGCGAGGTAGTTTGATTATCCTGTCGCTTTTAAAATCGGTCACAACTTGGCCAAAGAACTTTAGGTATTTCAACAAACATAATTGCTTGGAAGGAATCGTTTAGAATAGGTTCTTTTTACGTCATTACAAGCTAGAGTGAAAAAATACGTATTGCATCGAAAGCATCACACCTAAACCTACTTCATGAATCACCAAAGAAGATCTAGACCAATAGACATTGGTGGAAATCCGGAAGAAAATCAGTTCATTACTTTTTGATTTTATCGCGGACAGACAGAAGCGGCGTGGCAATATGTTCTATAATATGTATTGATATTAGTAGCGTTTTGTAAGTAGATCTTTACTATTTATAGTAATAATGGTGGGATGGCGCTGTCGTAGAGTTGTCGGAACACTTGAATGATTACAAAGCGGTGCGGGCGCGCGCCTGTCCCCGATCCGGACAGGGCCCGCACAGGTGCACAGCCTTATTAGGACCCCATCTTTTAGTACTAAGTCGTGTTTCTATGGCGATTACTACACAGTATTTCATAGGATTTACTATTCGACTATTACCCTCGTCTATGATACAAATAGGATTGCCTGTTCCAATTATTGCAACACTCTAATTTTAGCTTGATTCTGCAATCGCTGCGCTCTACCTACTACTAAAAACTAATGCTTTTCATTCATCAATAAGTTGAATTCAAAGTTCGTTTTCTAATACTCAATATAGTACGCTATCGTGTAAGATTATTACTCGTGTCTATGCGAAATACATACATCAATATCTTAGTAAGCGTCACAAACGTTCCTACGTTAAACATATTGGTCAGTCGCTATCACGTGCAGTCACTTTACCTAGAGCATTTTATTCTAATCACACTACACATCAGCTGGAATATACTCGTATATAAGCTCGTGTCACTTTATCATGTACCGCCAAAATAGAAGTTGGCGTAAGTTAACAAGGAACACAGCCTCAGAGTCGACACAGGCTGCTTTACAAAGTCTACCGAGTGCAGACAATCTGGGTTAGGGCGACGCGACTCCAAATCGATCTTGCAATCTGAGGCGAGCCTCGCGGGTGTGAGCGAGACGACACCACCTGACCTAGAGTAGCAGGTTGGGAATCCGGAAGGTATGAACAAACCGGCTTCACGGTGCATTTTTCCATTCAATGGAAAGCTTTACGTATAGCTCGCGAACGACGGATTTTTAGGGATTTCAAACTTTTCTTAAACACTTCTAAATACCTCACCGTGCTATCTGCAATATTAATTACGTCTTTAATTGGTTATTGATTAGATGCAATTACTGCGGTATAAGTTTTACAAGCATCGTTAATTAACAGCTTGCGATTGGCCATCAATATTCGTATTTTCATTGCTGCTATAATTACAATCTCTGCAACAGAATATCCGCAGAATATCGACAGTGTTGGTCTTCTTCCTCCCTGTATGCATATTTATTCTTCGAGTGATATACGACTGCGATCAATAATTTCAAGTACACAAATGGCACAATGGTTTATGTAGTGACTTCGTCACTGACGCTGCATCAAGGTTTAATTGTTTATGCGGCTTCGATCGCCACGCGGCATATATCTCTGTGTGATTCTCCAATAATGTTGTTCCGGCTATTTATTTGGAGCTATTGCTTTAATGTTTATCTGTTGCGCCTGTGCAAATATTTTCATTTGAAGAGTAACAGGCACACCAGGTACGTAACGGAACATTCTGTATCTAGTCAGCGTCTGATATCACGCATGTTCCATCAACTAATTAAAATATAATTTAGAAATTGACGAACGTGCAATCACTCACGTCTACACTAAGGCAGGTGTTAAGTTCAATACGACAGTAAATATTGGAGAGACATCTTTTAAAATTGATAAATCCTGGCTAAGTTCATTCAGAAACGTCTGCGTAATAGGTATTCTTCAGTAAAAATGTATCCGGCAGCGACGAACAGTTTAACATGTGAAGTGTTGATAAGGGCCGGGGTCCCATTCGGCGCGCGCTTTCTACCCCGCGGCTGTTGCCACATTCCGCGCCCGAGGCCCGAGGCCCATGCACACATGCCCATACCCGCCGGAAAACTGGAAGCGGATCATCGCACCGCCTATTTATTGAACTCACTGCTCCCGTGACACACTTATCTCCTGGTTTAAAGACGCCGCCGACTAAACGGTCTATAGTATTACCGAAAGACTAAATTGCGTTCTTTTATGTTATTTCTTACAAATTTGTATTGTGTGAGCATTACTGTGATATGATCGGGGTCCATAATATGGTTGGATTTGGATAAGATGATTATTAAACTCGCAATTATAAAACACGCAAGACTCTTGCTGTTTAGCCGGCTAATGAAAATGTTAATATGTGATGTCCTTACTGGTTTCTTTTTCAAATGCAACGCATATATATTCAGATATAATGTACTGCACATATATTATGAATAAAACGAATTATTGTCAAATGCAATCGTTTCTCCGTTCATATTGATTAGTTATGGCGATCGACGATCGTTCGAGATTAATACTGCAGTGGCTCTATCACCTCCGTTCCGCACATAACGATACACGATATAAATTTATTGGTATTATTTTAAAAATGTAGCAATAAGAACAGATATACTAGTCGGCAGTTAAACATAATGTTAGCAGTGAGTTATGATCCATTCTATGCTGTATATTAATGGTGGGTCGGCTTTAAGTTATCGGTAATGTAGCGCACGTGTCTGTTTTTGTGTCGGTCCAGCTACCAGCCTCATGTGGACTCAGATACATGCTAGATACGACACACTCCGGACATTGCCTACTAGTTTTTGTAGCCAAGCGATTAATGTCTCAAATGTTTGCAGGGAAATTGAATCATAATTATTGTATCGCATAGTTTTAATTGAACGATCATTCGTTAATTTTCTACATAGACTTTAGTGAGAAAGTGGCTCTTTAGCTTTGCTATGTATATGTAAATACACTTCCTGATTGTCTGTTTGCTTTGCCAATGTACCTAGATCTTAAAAAAGGTTGATCGGAACATATAGGCTGAATGGTTAATGTTCAGTGCAAACATCATTGTCTAGATTCTCCATAGTAAGCTCAACTTAGCTCACATGGGTACAAATAATTTGACGTACTTACGATATTTACTACTCCATATAATGTACCTTGTCTTACAAAAAGCGTCGGCTGGCGGCAAGTTTCCTTCCTCGTCACAGTTACGACAGTGTCATCGACTTGGTGCCTTTACTCTATTATTTGCGTTGGTTATCTCTTATTGACACATTCAAACGACTTATCGGTCGAGTCGAGTCTCGAAAATGCCGTTTCACAAGCGACGTGGCTCTTTTTGCACATCGACATTAATTTTATTTTTGTCATGTTTTAAGAAAATATTTGTCATAACATTCCAATATATGTTGGACAGAAATTGCTACTATTTTTGTGTACCTAATTGTACATGATATGCCTTACTTATGGGTCGGTTAGAGTAATTTATCGATAGTTAATCATTTGTCACTTTAGATTTACGTTTTATTAACTCATTGTAAGCCAAATTTATGTCATATCGCCAAAAATTCATATCCAAACTTAATTTCGCAAAAAGAGGACAACTTCCGATAATCCTCAAAATTAAGAACCTGATAAACAAAAAAGAGTGTTTAACGTAATTAGAAGGCGGACACGTGATTGGCAATTAAACTTCCGTTGTATAAACGTCCATTGAGTGCGTTAGCGCCGAGGTGGTGTGGCGCGGGTATGTTGACTTTGTTCGAACAAAACGCACCGTTAGTCGCGGGAGCGTGGCGGCGACGCGGCGCGTGCGGCGCGGGCGCGCGGGCGGTACCAACCTGCGCCACGAGGAAAGTGATCGGGCGGCGACTGTTACAGACCAGCCACCTGTCAGACGTGCCACGATCCACGAGCCACAAGCTACGCAACTACCTTTGTCTTAAAACACATTACGATGTAGATTTGAAGCTGCCATGCACACTGACATGGCAGCTGTACACCGCTCGGTGATTATCTAAATTCATTCAGGTCACAACTTTTAACCTATTGGACGTATACGATTTGATTTATGACGAAGGTTTGTCATTCCTCTGGACTTATCTATATGTTTATCAAAATTTTACCTAGATTTTGGTCAGGCTCTGAGTACTTATTAGTTTCTAACTGGATTTTATCTTATATGATATAAGATGTGCAGAGCAGGTGAGTACGGAGTGTCGATTCTGCGGCGGCTTGCGTCGCGCCGCCCTCGACGCGCCGATCGAATGTTGGTCAGGCGGACCGCACACGACAGGTTAACGTGCCTGATAAACAGAAACCGACGTCGTAATGCCATTCAAGACTTAACAGCCTTTTTAGACACTGCCGTGCAACCAATAACTTAAACGCCAGATACGGTGTCTTTTTCGAAAAGCACCTAAACAGCGTTGTGCAATTGCGGTTCTGTTAAGTGTAGGCAAAGTGTAGGTGTCAGTCGCCAGATAGTGGCAGACGTAAGCTGATGGTGTTTTGGAATTCCATTCCGAATGTATTTACTGATTACGAAACTTATCATCGCGTTATTTATAGGAGCTCAGCTTAGTGGAGTTTTAATGCTAAATTGTAAGCTCTCATTGATTTACTTTAAGCTTTTGTAAGAGGTACGCGGTTTAGATGGCCATTACATTTCCCAACACTTTTTTTAAGTAATTCTCATTAGGACAAATTAAGTTGAAAAGTGTAACTAATTAACCTATTAAAAACATGAAAATTACCTCTTTATAAGAAACTATTTGCTTAACTTATTATTTCCGGTAACAATACGCACCCCGTCATTTACCTTGCAGTCATATTTCGTGGACGAGTGTTCCATGGAGGTTCCATTTTTCAAAGGCTTTTTATAGCTAGTCCTAAAGACTAGAAAAGCACAACAAGAATCGGATCACAAACTGAGGCGAAAATTGAACTAAATTGTTTTGTCTTAAGCCACTTACATATAAGCTATTATATTAATTTCCTAATATGTACGTAAACAATCTGCCAAGTTTAAATGGATACAGTATTTAATAATAGCATTAGTGTTTGTGCAAGGAGCTATCTGTAATAAGATTAATTTAATGTATTTGAAATAAAGTTCGCGGCACAGATTTCTCAATAAATGCCAGTGAGATAATTTACTGGCCAGAATTGTGACGAAAAAACATTAAAGATAGTAGAAACAAACGGCACCAAATTGCCAAAGTAAAATTTTGAGTCGCAAATGAAATCGAAATGCCACAATTTCGCAATATCTAAGTAACAAGCAAGTGGTTGTGGTAGTGCAGCTTTTGTGTTGAATGTATTTGGTAGGTGAGCACTTGAGCAGTGGCGGCGGAGTGCAGAGTGCGCAGTGCGCAGTATGCAGTAAGCGCTGAGCTGCGACTAGATAGGTGTAATGTCGTGACAATGGTCGGAATTTGCGCGACTCGTCGGCGGTGCGCGGCGGCACTGGTCGGTCTTGACGTCGGGTCAAACATTCTAAATGTTCCATTTGTATGACGCAATGTGCCTCGGACTGGATTTGCACTCGTCTCACCAACACTCGTACATAATATACCGACACTCTACATACATAAAAAGGACGTACCATTCCCTTCTAGACCGCAGACCTTACTATCTATCTACGCATTACACAGTTTCGCGCTAATCATTTCACATGTACGTGCTTATTAAATATTGATGGCTATTGTCATTTGCAATACTAGTTGCCCTAAAATACCTCAGGTTCTTGGCCTGTTATGTTGTTTATAAAGAGAATATTTACGACCTATCGCGTTTCTTTTCAAATAAGCGATCTAACTCATTTTTATGACGTTAATAAAAATAGTAAACTCGACCTGATAACCGTGTTGACCTTTGCAGTTGTCCGTCTGGTAGCTCTGCGTAGTTCAGTCAAAATCACATGAGTCTGTAAAGTTTCATTCATTTATAAGCGTAGCGCTAACTATGTATGGCACATCAGTTAAGTCATGTCTCAAGACGAGATTGTGCTCTTACGTCCGCATCGATTGCTCGGTGAACATTGATCACTTCACAGAGGTGCCGTGACAGGGAGCCATTGGAGATATAGTATTGTCAAGTAGTCGTGGCCGCATTCACGATTGCAACACTACGCTAGTAGCAGACAGCTTGGCGCGCCACTTTTTTAAAATAATATCTTTTTTCTTTACAAAAGTCGGACATGAGAGTGGGCGGGGGGACTGAAGAGGAAACCGTTGGCTTTCTTTTTTATAGCCGTCGAGAATGTAATAAATTGGAAGACGGTTAGAGGTGTAAAAGGTTTAGAATTACACTGTTACCTTTATATAAGTAGGTATGTAAGTATGTACACATAAGCTTCTTTATGTTCACCAACGTCGACTGACTACGGCTTGATTTTTATCGTATTTATTATTAAATAAAATAAAATTTTATGTTTATGCTCGCATGTGGACTTTGAAACATAACAAATATGTTATTAATTATAAATTTCTACATATCTATTAGTCAGAGCAGATACAACCAAAAATATATTTTATGTGCATACCGTTAACTTATTTACATTATAATAATTTAAACGATTAAACGTAGTAATATCGTGACCGTTTGAGCATAACGCTCAACTTGGTAAATACTGCTACCCTTCAGTTGAGATGTTTATTATTGTTCCTCTGTTTGGGTTTTGTTCTGTACAATTTATAGACACGATTTACGTTTTCAATAATAATTTAATCTGTGACATTTACATAGAGTCAATAAAATATGCAACAATCCATAACAGATTATTTAAGTTATTCACATAATAACATTGTTCTTGTCGCCCGGTCTCGTATTATAAACACAAAAATCAATGACTCACAACTTATAGTCTCTGGAATAAATTAATTATGTATACCTGTTAAAGTAATAATTTATTTTATACAATTTAGTACACGTATATTAATATTTTTGGCGGTGACTCACTTCTATCTAGCGTATTACGCCATAGCCAATACTTGTTCTACAATAATAGCCACAGATTATAATATTACAATGACTCAACCAAGCATAAAAAGTCAGTTGTGCTGGTACTGTGATACATGTACATTTGTATATAATTTGATATGATATGGTCTCTCTCAATATGATTGGATATTGTCAAGCAAAAATTTAAATAACTATTATATAATAACAGCTTGAGGTCAGTTTCGGATGTTACATGTGCGTTGTCGTGCGAGTATCCCCGCTTGTAGGTGATACTGGCGGTAGATGTACTCCTTGGTCATGGCATGCGTCGTGAACATGGCTCGACTTCGCTGCAGCACTTCGCTCCTCGGGCCCCAGGAATGGACAATATCAATTTCATCGTGCAAATTCTTTTTGTACAGCGCTCTTAATATTCTTACGACCGTTATAAGTATCGTCACAATCATAGTAAGGATTAAAATCCACCAGCTTAACTCAGTGCCTAGAGAGTAATGCCGACTCGCGTGTATAGCATACAACTCAATAAAAAATACGTAAAGAAGTACGAATATGGACACCAACCAGAATGATTTCACAAAAACTTTCGGCTGAACTCCCAGCATGAAATGTACGTCTTCAGAAAATCTTTTCCAACCGTAACTTACCAAAAACACTAAACACTCTAGAGTCACTAAGAAAATAGGTAAAAAATTCAGTCCACGCTGAACAGCGACCAAGAAGAAAAAGCTTTTATTAGCTAACAATGGCATTGTAAAAAAGAATAGCGACGACATCATAACCAAGGTCAACAAACCTGGGTATCTGGCTGCCGTCTTTGACTTTCTTACTAAAAGTTCTATCAAACTCCATAGTAAAGTAGTGTTCACGCAAATAAATGATATTGCGATCAAACTATACGACAATATTAGCCAAAACGATTTAGACTCGTACACATTGAGTAATCGTGGCGTCATTTCAAAAGTGATGAACATAGGGTATTTGGCGACCGCGTAAGGAAGAACATTGTGCTTGAAGGTGTAAGGACATAACATCATCGCGTTACTACATATACCGACCAGAGTGAGAGCGCCACTTATCACGACGACTGTCACAGTATTCGAGTAGCAGTGAGACCTGAAGGAACTCTTCGAAGCTATGTTGAATGATATCCCAGTGCCCAGATTTAAACTAAACAACACTTCGACTGTACAAGCCGGTAGCTCTACATAATTTATGAAAATAGTGAAGTCGATGTCCAAAGCATCCCCAAATTTTACAACTATTCCTTTCTGTAGCATGGATCCAATGAGGAACAATAAACGACCGCTCATAAGAAATATTGCACAACATGCTAATACCCACTTGACAGATTGTATTCTTCTGAAGCAGCTGAAGAATAAACAGCCGACGACTAACGCAGAAGCCAATGTTACACGCCAGGCCAAGAAGAAACCTTCTTTATTCAGTCCTAAGAGATTGTATCTCCAATATTGATACTCCGGAAATGTAGTGCAAAGTTGGGCGCAATACGGTAACCGATTTTTGGTCGTCAAGCAGTCCTGGTGGATAGTGTAATTGCTATAGAGAATATTGCAGTCCATAGTAGTCCATTTACCGCACGTGTAGTAAGGAATGGGATCTTCGAAGCTTATTAGAAGATAATGCACCACAAAGGAGCAAAAGGAATGCGTGAACACCACGCTCGATATTTGCCAAAATATCTGCACATAAGCGATGTGTGATAGACATGGTCTCATTTTCCAGACGTCCAGACAGCTTCTGCCGGTAAACTGTGCGACCACGTACTCCATGTATAGTAATGGTATACCGATGAACACGTATATGATGGCGTAGAGAAACATGTGTCCCGCAGCTCCGAACGTTACAGCTTGCTGTGGCAGTAAGATGATAGTGTGTGGACCCAGCGACTGACAAAGCATCGCCGCCAAGATCATTCTCCTCGAGCCCCAGGCGTTTTGGTCGTCTGTTTCTCCTGACATCATCACAACAATTTTATTGATGTCCAAAATAATTTATTGCAAAATGATATTTTGATCACAGCCATCCCGATTATCTCGTACGTTAAAACGGCACTAAGTAGATTATATATCAAATGTCCATACTCTTTTTATATAGAGATAAAAAGTCAGCGCCACAGTATCCGTAATATGCCGAAAATCGCACTACATACTTTGGTAACTTTCTGAAAAGATCTCTAGACTGATTTGTTTTTGGACCATTATATTATTTTTATTATTCTAATAATATGATAGTAAGATTGAAATTAATTTAAATTCAGATTCAGTAAATTTTTCGTTACGCCTTATTTCTGACTTTAAGAAAACTAGAGTCCACGTCTGGCACTCTAGTTTACTTCTTTTTTCATCTTTGTCAAAAACTGCCGTTCATGAAATCAAATCAGTAATGAAAATAACTCAAGTAAGTATCGCGATTCATGTTCAGAAAAACACTAGATCCGTGTAATACCTACATCGATTCTAATACTCAAAACAAACTCTCGACAGATGATATTATCTATGTGAAATCTGTTTATTACAAAGAGACAGTAAAGTGCATTTAAAGGCTTGGTTATAATTTTGATAATTTTCTTTATGCGCTGTGAAATTGTACATCGTAAATTGTAACTGCGTTAGACGTCTCATAATTCTGAATTCTTCGTTTAAATTGAACACAAACCGGAAGACAAATGAAAATCACAGAATGAGACGTCGGTGAAACCGCATAGCTAGTATAAATACCATAGAGTAATGTTCTTCCTCGTGTGGAGAATAGTTCCCGGGCAGGTGTCTGGTAGATAATGAAATTGCATTTGATAAACTCGCTGTAGTTTCACTTTATATGCTACGATACGAGACTGGGACCCGTTCCACTTGCGGCTAATGTTTCCACAAGGCTTTCTTGTTTCACACCAGTCTGGTGCGATCGTAACACCACTACCACCTATCCTATTTTATGGATCAACGATACAGTTTACATCGATGACTTTATTTACTGATATAACATGTTAATACCGAGTGTTGTTTTGATTGACATCAATAATGCGCGGAATTTATTCTATGTTAGTATATTCAACAGATATGTATTGGAATTTTATATATTTAAGACATCTAGATTCTATAAGTGCTTTTATTGTAAGGTTTTGTGGATACTTTCTTTACAGCGGATGAAAGTTTACACGAATTTATAAATACATCTATTGATTTTTATAATAGTGCTCTGTGTGTTGCACTCATTATTGGATTGGCTTGTTATTTGGGTTCTCTTGGGTTGTCGATGCAATTACGTAAAGGAAACACGCGATAGACTTATTCACAATGAGATATCTACAATTAATTAATCAACTTAAGCCCTATGCACATAAATAGTAGAATATTTATGATTACTATTGGCCGAAAAGATAATAACCACTTGTTATTTTATTAGACATTTTAAGTACCAATAAAATTACTATGATACAACAATAAGTAAAAAGAAGAAAAGCTTTGATGCTTCTAAAATAAGCAAATAGTCGCTCTTACTGTCGCGGGTTTGAAATATGGCGAACCAAAAAAGGGTATACTGTTTTACTAAGAAAGGTTCATAGCACTCTTTATCTTTTTATGAATGACGGAGTAAATATTCTACTTATCCGTAATTCGAAATGTGCCAACAAAATCCTCATAACTAGATAAAATATGTAGGATTAAAGTAATAAAAGTATGCTGTATAAGTACTAGGAAATGCTAAAGTTGTTCAGCAAGTGGCATAAAGACGATATCGGTGAAAAATATGCATCTTTTATTTACACAAACATTTTATCTCTCTATACTATCTTATCGATATTTCTGCAATGTACCGATGTTGATAAAAAACGAAAAATAAACTATTTTGCGAACCCCACCTTTGTTTGATGACCTACATTTCGTTCAGTTAATTATTTTTAACTAAACGGACATGTTTTTGTTGTAACACGTGACAAATATTATTGACGTTTTAGACCTTTTTGGTGTTCTAATTTGGCGATGATAAAAATGTCACAATGAGTATGATAAGCAATTTCATCCAAGATTTTGAAGTTTTCTCGAATAAATGATTGGCAATTCTACTTTGTACCTAAATAACGTTGAATCAAGTGCGTACGGTTACTTTTAGTATAAACTTATGACGCAAAACTAACGATGACAGAACTTAGTTTAATCACTAGTCAACCTGACGTATCAGCGTATGGTCATAAATTTCGATTCATTTGCCGCGTAAATCTGTAAGAACCTATCTCAATTTGTTTAGTATCAGTTACTGTCAGTCCTAGGAACGGAGCTAATTAGGTATTTCATTATAATCAACTGACCGTTTTACTATATCTATACTTAAATATAATTATTTTAACCATTTAAGGAAGAGATGTGCTTGTACCTACTTCAAAGAGCTCAACTAGTTAACTTCAGCATTTTGGACTCTGTTAATAATTAAGTATAATTTTCAGAAAAACTTGAGTATACCTCAACATTTTCTCACTGTTATAAAATTAAAAAAATAACTAAACAGTACAAACAAAGTTAATATGTCGTTCTTTTTTTATTTTATTTATTTATCCAAAGTCGTCCCACTGCTGGGCAAAGGTCTGCCTTGTCTCGAGTAGTAGTCCAATCAGTAATTTTCTTATAATATGTCGTAAAAATGTAAAAGCCGTGATTTTGAAATTAAACAACAAACACAGTTTGTTTCGGTTCTACAGTAATTATAATTAATAAAGTCGAACTGAAAGATCTGAAATTAAATTTTCCACTATTATCTATTTCAGTTGCGTCATAGATACTATGGCCTATAATTTTCACGAAATCACCTCGCGTACGAATCCGCGGGCAAAACTTAGTGACCAATAAATGAAGTAATCAATAAGCATTTTTTTATTTGCGAATTTGTATAACGTACATATTAGAATATGTTGAAAATTGTAAAATTTACTATCGTAGGAGTTTGTGTGAAAATATCAATATCATAAGGGCTACAATTGTTTGAACCACCGTTCGATTTGACCACAATCGTTCTCGGGAAGATTCATTGGAGCCACGTTTTGCATTGCAGCTTTAGACCGTTAGGCGTCTGTGGCTTGTATCTAAGAGATTGAATACTTGGACTCCGTAATTGATCCTATCTTGTGCTTAGCATGATACTCGATTGAGTAATTTATACTGGCTGCTTGCATACTTTATTTGTAGCTACGGCGGTTATCCATAAAATATCTAAATAACTCTTCTCATTTGATTGCCCGTGTGAGGTATGTTATTCTAGGAAAAACGCTTTGTTGATTGGCCAATATCACTTAGTTAATTTATCTTTTAATAAATCTTTTGGCAGATTCTACCATTTAATTACCTAATCAATTCATACGAGTAAGTATTCCCGCCGTTAAGTAGGACACTGAGTTGTTGTCGGACACTGAGTCTGGATAGGTAACTTCCATATTAAAACGAACATGACTTTGCTCACCGCATAATTGTTATACAAAGCTAACCAATACCCGTGGTTAACCACACAACTGGCGGCAAATGCGTAAAGAGGGGAATTTGTAGTAAGCGTCAAGCCTTTAGCGTATTCATATGATGTTATTCAGTTCATCTTGGTTACTGCCGATTTTGAAGATTCCCGTACACGAGAGACGCTAAAAGTCTCTATATTTGTAGGTTCAAATGGCTCAATAAGATGTTTGAAATTATGATCAATGAAGAGTAAAGACTCTCCATAAATTGACTGTACGTACTTTTTGGACTTCTTAATTATTTCTGATAGAATATCTGGTAAGAAACTGGAATGTTATCTAACCTCATTGTTTCCTATAGTTGTGAGATCTTCCAGGCACCGTAGGATGTGTGAGGATGAAATTCATGTATTTATTAGAATCTCATGAATGCATGACCATGTATTTGGTGGACCTTAAAGCCTGCACATACTGATGATGAGTTAGTGTTTGCGATCCGCCCTTAAAAGAGTTGATAGAGCCACCTTTATTAGCATAATTTTGCAAACTGAAGCAAGGTGCTGGATTTTTTGTAACTTTGAAAAATCGAGTGCACAGTCCACTGCTACTGCCAGCATATATAACAAGGGCCACATTGGAAACCATAAAGTAAAACCAGAATGATACATATCTGAATGTGCGATCTCAAGTGGTAATCACCTCAGACTAATTTTCATAATGAGTATTATATGTATTATTTAGATGTCGATTTTCTTGTGGAATAGAATTTGTTTAAAGTATCCTACTGCTCTAGTGAAATTAAAGCATTTACTCACGAGTGGCGCCTTCGCAATAATTCTGTGCTATTGTATCTAAACAGGACTGTCCGACAGTAAGTGTATTAAATTTACACCATCCTTGCGATAGATATCGTCATTTTCGAACACTAAACCATTTCATTTCATGTTTAAGTATATGTTTTCCCTGCAGATTAGAAGGATAGTTATTGAGGAGAGAAAGTCATCAACAATTTGAATAGCTTTAACGCATTCTCTGTTCCATGAACCTCATGTGGCTCATTAACCATTTTGATTTTCTATTGTATCTGTTATCGGGTAGTTGACGCGTCATATTAATTGCTATACCACTTAAATAAAAAAATCAAATGTAAATTCGTCCGTTTTGTAATTGTGAAGAAGTTTAGAGGGAATCTGCCTTAGAAGGGTTCAGTTTTGTCAGCAGTAGGACAAGAATCTTTGTTCCGTGCATCTATCGGTGGAACAGACTGACTAGTACATTTATAAGGACACCTTGTTGACGATCATATAATACGATAGCTTGAGAGAAAGTTAAAAAAAATTGAGTTACGTGTCGTAGAAACTGGCGAACGCTCTTGGGACTTTTTTCACTCTCTGCGCTAACCTCCTCCTTCTTAAGCACTATGTACTTGCGGTTAACCTAGATAACTCACCCTGTTAATTACTCTATATACTGGACTGAACGAATACCCGGTTATTTCAATTACTATACCTATTAAATATAAACTTTCCGTTGAACTCATAGCATAACTTTGCGTCTAGGTTCGCAGCATTACATGACATCTCATGTCGAGAGCTACATCAAGTACAAATAGAACCTATATTTTAAGGTCTAGATGTGACTTGATTGAGGAAAATTACGTAGTATGAATAAAAGTAACAAAGCTATATGTTATAATTGCTAAAAAGAATTGCAGACTGTAAATAGTTTTGATCCAACTTCGAGCCCTTTGTTTTCGAAAATAGACGACTAATCTTAGTAAAAATAGATACGTATAAATAGGCACATTATGAGGATATGTAATTTAATAAAAAATAAAGATATTTATTATGCTGATATGAAAGACACAACATTTTAAAATAACTGTTCATTCGCTATAGGTACCTACACGTCTTCTTCAAAATTGTTAAGTTACAATGTAGTCCTGCATATCCAGATTATGTGTGCCAAGTTTCATTACAATCGGCTGTGTCATTTTCAGACCTCATATTTTGTATATGCCTTGCGGTAAACCCTCTTAATAGTCTAAGATCCCGCGACAAATTAGTGCACTCATCGAGTTTTCGCTAAAAAACAATTTTTTGTATAAATTTATGATTAGGAGAATATTACACCTCTGCCTACCCCTTCGGGGATACAGGTGTGAGTCTATAAATAAATAAATAAATATTTACTAGGTTGCCTATTAAAATAATAATAATATTTTGGTAATTGATTCTTGGGAAAAAAATTCGTTCACTTGTTTTTTAAATAAAATATCGTCTACATCATGGCAATTATATTCTCCTAGTCATAAATATACATAAAAATTTGGTTTTTAGCGAAAACTCGATGAGTGCACTAATTTGTCGCGGGATCTCGTACTATAACTCGGGTAGTCCACAGTCGTCAACAGCATGTTCAAATTAGCGCACTTACTACAAATTAAATTCCACCAATAAAATATATTTTCACCACAGCAGCTCAAACATGCCGCTTTTGCTGCGAGACAACAGTGAACAAAACGCGATTTTGATTCGAGCGTGAGTAAAAGTAGCTTTTTAATTTTTCAATCTTCAGTGCCACGAATTGACATTGTTCAGCCATAAATTTGAAACATTCGAATTTTACTGTCCTTTGTCTCTTTCATCTCTGTCTGTATGCATATAAAAAGTGAGTGAAAAACAAACCCCTTCGAAATCGAAATTCGATTTTGTAATTCGACCTCAAAGAAAATACCTTCGGAGACGCAAATAAAAAAAAATATTTGTAATAGAGAAATAACTTTTTTTATATGTTATTGTATATATGTTTAATTTATTATTGGATTTTAATAAAAAAGGCTAATTAATAGTATAAAATTGGTATTTAACCAATACATTTTTATTTGGAATTACAACAATGATACATTTGAAAATTAAACATCAGGGACGCGGTATTAAAACGCGATTTAAAAAAGTAGCGGGAATAAAAATTTCGCTGATGCTGATACAGTATAGCGGTTTTATTAATATATAAAATAATTTAAAAAGATGAGTGAAACTAGCGATGATGACTGGACTTTAACACCAGAAGAGTTAAATCAACAAGTGATTAATGTAGAATTCAATCTATTCCTGTTCATTTCTGTCTCCTAAGTACCTAATATGTGTTCTCACTGCTGTGGTGAAAAGTTATGTGTGCTACACGAGGGCAAAGTTTTTTGTATCTCGTGCTGTTGAGTCCCTCACAACGCTCAGGATTCTAACTTTGATTCACTCGCTACGCTCGTGAATCAATCATAGAATCCTTCGCTTGCTCGGGACTCAAAATCAGCACTCGACACAAAAAACAACTTTGCTCTCTTGTTGCACAAATAACTATTATTTATTCAAATCAAGACTACACAATTATAACAGGTTTCACCCAATGCCATTGACATTGTTACAAACATATAAGTATATGTACAAAGCAAAATTAGAACATTAAATAAACAAGAAAATGAAATGAAATATAAATTTTGTCTATTCCAATTTTGTGAGTATCTCAATAGCTACCTTTACAAATTTCGCCAGTGTACAATTAAAAATATCAGTTTTACAGCTAATTTTATTTAGGTATAAGCTTTACTTGCTCTAGCAAGTGGCGCAAGCATATTTGGCTAAATTAGTGCGAGCTGTTGGGACCTCGAATATCCTCTGTCTTGCACTAATTCATAACCTAGTGTTCGGCACGACTAGCCTCAAGGAAGTCAATATTGTTGGGTTATTCATTTTGCCTCTGAAGACATCAAAAACGTATTTTGCCAATGCTACGTCACGTCTAACTTCTAACTTATAAATCATTGACGGCTTATATACGTTTGTTTACCTACTACGTTCCTTATCGTAATTTTAGTGTGTAGCCATATCGTATTTTTCTATACAGCTAAATATAAATGCATTAATAAAAGTACCTCTATCACATTGTATCGGGTGTTAATCTGACGTCGGACGCGTCACTGCGCTGTTAGATAACATTGATAATGTTGCACTTATGAATAAAGACAATACTATGTAGATTTATAATGGATATTATATTGTATAGTGTCATCATTGTGCTATGAGGGAGTTGTCAGCGGTATCTTGTACCTATGTATATTCGCATTTCGCATGTATGTTGCATATAATATATCTGTTATGTAAGATATTGGCTTAGAAACTAATTTTCTGTCTTATGTGATAGGCAATGATGACGATGATGATTGACTTACAATCATTGCCAATAACTTAACCTCTCGTATGCTGGGTTACTAGACATAATTATAAATCTATTGTGTCTCGTGCAGATCTGCTCTTAAACATACGAAAGGTTAACTAATAGTAACTGGTTAGCAGGAAATTGAAATCGTATTTTAAAAAGACCAGGGATTCCTAACTCGCCGAAATCCTAAGTTTGGTTCTAGTATACAAATTTTAATCATCGTCCTCCTAGCGTTATCCCAGTCTCAACCTGGGGTCCGCTTTCTAGTCTAACCGAAAAACGATTGCCTGTCTGACCTCAGCAACCTAAAGGGATAGAGATATTCCATGGTTTCGACTAGTGTCAGTTTATTTTAGAGGTACTGACGCCCTATAACAACTGTCAAAGATCTTCATGACAGCCGGGACCGACGGCTTAACGTGCTCTTCGAGGCACGAGACAATTCAATACGCACATAACTCCGAAAAGTCAGTGGTCCGTGGATTCGAACCCGATACCCTCTGCATGGCAGTCCGTTGGTATCTCCTTTAGGCTATAGCTGCTGTACAAATTTTAATATTGACATAAAATGTATCCGACTGCTGAATTTGGTTAAGTGTTAAAAAATAAATATAGTTTTCCTACGCTGCTCTACAATTTGTTAATGTAGGCGCTGCTTTACTAAGCTAAACTGTATTAATTAATGACACAATTTGAATCTTAAAATTGTGACATTTATTATCAAATTAATTTCAAGTAAAATGTATTTCTATATTTAAATACTACGATGGTCGTATCAGACCTTATTAGTCAATTATTATCCACAAAAAAGTATACACGTAAAATGACACGCTTACAAACGGCTCGGAAACCTTAAATAGAACGAATTCCATCCTTGTCTGATATAACTACTCCTTATAAGTAAACTCGTATTCTTATCAGTAATGTATCTTATACAAACAGACCACGCTGACTCGATGACGACTATTGATTTTGACTGATACTATCGCAATGTACTTACTTTTAACTGGCAAGTAGACCTTCACTGGAATTAGGTATCTAGGTGTATTGTGTTTTATAAGCACTAACAACACTAACTGATATATAAATTGGAATATTTGTATCAGTCTATAGCGCGTATTTATTGGAAAATAAACCCGATACAGGTGTCTTATATTAGCCCCGGTGTTTTCGCAATGTGTATCCGCGGTCAGGGAACGTCATCCCGTAACCAAGGATTTAAAAAAATATTGTTAAGTTTATAAAATGCCATAACGTGTGTCTTTGTTTTTCATAGACAAAGAAAATAAATTACTTTATAAAGATAGCTTCTGAAATTAAAATAAAGGCTACTTTTCGCTTCGGAAAATGATCTTCAATTTTCATCACGTCTTGCTTGATTTCTGCCAAATTATTTCTTTGATTTTAACTGTAATTTTATTAGCGTGGATCAACGACTAGTAAGTAATTTATCGTGCTTATAATGAAGCAATATTTTGCATTTTGATATTCAATAGACGATAATATATGTATGTATGACGAGACAGATAGCACTCTATCATTTCGCAGAAGTTCTCTCATACTGTATCTTAATCAGTAGTGATCTAGCAATGAATGATTATGTCTGTAGCTTGTATTGATACTTTTCCTTAATAAAGCACATATTATATAACACACTTTTATGTATGTCTTTAGGCTTCTTAGTATGTTGCAGTTACGTGTCTATGGCAGACAAGTTTCGGATCAGATAACAAGAACAACAATATTTTAAGATCATACTATCCTAATCAAAGTTCGTTAACGCACTTTCTGTTGGAATAAGTTCTAGCTGAAGTTTAAAGCTCGATTGCCCAAAATATTACTGTGTAGATTTTCAATAGGTAACCTATTCTTAATGATATGTATCAACTTCCAACCAGCGCTAGATCAGTGCGGCAGATAAGTAAGAACGCGCAAGTCCAAGAAACTCTGGACTTGGACAAGCCATATACCGATGGGTATACAAAAAACGATGGTGCGTAACTGATGCTGGACACAAACCAAACCAGTAGATAATGCGTGAACTATAGAATCCAGAAGCGTCCCTGTACATAATCCTTGCGAAGTTATCCCAAGGAATCTTGCCCGCACCGTGTCTCCATTCACCTTCAAATAAAATTCGCAATCATCAATCCTAAAAAATTAACAAATCTTAATTTACGATCATAATTTAAATAGTTACTCAATCCACTGTGCAAACAGTCTATGAAACTATTTCATTATCATATTATACATTTTAAAGGTATAAACGATAAAACAAACACAATGTAGTGAAATACCGAATGTTTCTGAAGAATATAGGAATCGTGACTGAGCAAGTGCTGCACTATACCCAGCCCTATGAGAACAGTATAAAGTAACATTTGCATTGCACAGTTATCATTTTAACATTTTACTATCAATAATGCTATCCCGCTCTGACGTGGGCGGCGTGATTCGCTATTTCAAGCCGAATAACGCAGTGCAACTGAGGAATCGATATCTGTCCTTGTTTAGCATAGCGACGACCTATGACCTAATGGATCGATTGTGGTGAATGTGGCCACCACGGTAAATCGATTAATTATCCAAAGTAGCCGGACCGATTAGCTAATCTCGGTACGCCGATTTGTGTAGTATGGAAATGTTTCATATGTATATTTTTGCGCGTAATAGATTTTACGTAAAGTGCGAACATGTAAGATATGGCGCTCGTAACTTTAATTGTTTATGAGTAGGTATGCGTTTATCTAAAGGCAAATTATTCGACTTTATATGTTGTGCGCTCCTTAAATGTATGCAAATAAATTCTTTCCTCATTGAAAATGCATGAAAGAAATGCATTAATTTGAAAAACATGCTTTCTCTAAATATTTTTTTGGATATTTAAAAAAATACTTAATTTTTCGCCTTGAAATTGCTACTCACCGAAAGAAGAGCTAGTTTAATAGGGATGGCTTAGACGAATTGTCTCTTAAACGATTATTACTTGAGTTATGAACGAAAAAGGATTTCAGAAAGTTTCGTGGTGGCATGCCATGTCAAAAACCGTGCGACATTCAACTTTATAGCTAACACTAAGCGATGACCTCTGCACGATTTTTTGACCTTCAAGGTAGCCTTTTAAGTATATTATGTAAATTGAAAAATAGATTAATTTGTTTCAATTTCAGACAATAGTAAAAATTTGCATGCAATGCAATTTGTCGAGATATTACTGAAAATACATACATACATACATAGACTCACGCCTGCTTCCCGGAGGGGTAGGCAGAGACTACGGAACGCAATTTGCAACGATCCTGACATATCTCTCTTGCTTCATTCTAACCTGTCCTTTTTTTGGTTGTCTCCAATCCGGTCAGAGAACGTCCGTCCCCCGTTCACCTTCCTCCTGACCCATTCACACTTGACTTATATGTACCTATAACTTCTTGGTCAGTCTTTCGTCATCCATCCTCTCCATGTGTCCAAGCCATATTAGCATACCTTTCTCAATGGTTGTCACTACATCTTCATTTACCCCATAAAACTCTCTTATCAAACAATTCTTTACTCTGTCGTTCAAAGACACTCCACACATACTTCTCAGTGCTCTCATTTCTACAGCATTTATTCTACTTTCATGTCTATTCTGTCACACCCACCTTTCACTACCATACATAAGTGTAGGTACTAACACCCATCTATGCACAGACAAACGTGCCTTTTTGGACACGTTTTGACTGTTTATAAAAGTCTTCAGAGCTCCATTCACCCTATTATCTGCCTTAACTCTTCTTTCAATATCTTCTTCATTCTTACCATACCTAGTAAACAGCGTACCTAAATATACAAAATCATTCACTTGCTCCACTTGTTGTCCATCGATCACAACTATACAAGCCGTAACACATTCCTCCTTTTCAAAAACCATAACTTTCGTCTTGCTCACATTCACTTTCATTCCTTTCCTCCCTAAAGCACCATGCATGATTGCTACCATCTCCTGCAACTCCTCCGCTGAAGTCGCAAGTGTTACCTGATCATCAGCAAAAAGGAGCCATTTGACAAGTAACTCATTCATCCTTAATCCACAGTCACTATTTTTCAAATCTTGCAAACAACTTTTCGGCCATGCTTCGCAAGGAAAAACCTAATCTGTACATCCCAAACCCTTTCGGAATCCCGTTTGTATATCCTATATTTTCTTGTCGGTTACTTTCATGACTCTTTCAATCAGTACCTTTGCATACAATTTGCCCACAATGCTGAGAAGGCTAATGCCTCTATTGTTTTTGCAGTCTTATTGCGAGACGTTTCCTTTATAAAGAGGCACAACTACAGCTGTGGCCCAGTCATTAGGTACTCAGCCGGTGCTCCAGCACCGTTATATAACCGCTGCAGCTGACCAACTATGATGCCCTGTCCAGCCTTCAGCATTTCAACTGTAATCCTATTATATCCTGTAGCCTAATACCTAATTTCATACTTCCCAGCGCCTTCACAATCTCATCCACGCCAATATAGCTTTCATCATTGCTATTATTACCATTAATTTCGTCGATCAATGTCTCTATCGCCGTTCTTTCAAATAAACCTTCAAAATACTCCTTCCATCTCTTCAGCACGCATGATTAACCAATCAGTATCTTTCCATTCTTGTCTCTGATTGACGTGTATTCTGAGGATTCAGTTCTTCCTCGAACTGCACTATGCTGAAAATATTTCTGAAATAATAATGACAATGCCCAAAATTTCAAGAGACGATATTGAATCTCCAAAGAGAAGAAGCATATCGTAGGATGCCTACGCGTGGGCATTGCAAAATCCCTTTCGCCAAACTAAAACAAATCATCAGTTTTCATGACAGTTCATCATCAAACTAACCATACTTGTATAACACACCATCATCATCATCACCCTGTCATAGTCCACTGCTGGATATAGGCTTCTTCAATGGCACGCCACCGAGTCCGATTTCCGGCGGCTCTTTGTGTCAAACCGCTGCCATCGTCACTCCACTTATGTAGCTGGAGGGCGTCCTACACTAAGTTTGCAAAGGCACGATCTCCACTCTACCCTACGACTACTCCATCATATTACTATACAATATATAAAATATTTGTATGAATTCTTGCACTAATAGTGGCGTATAATCATTTTATCTGATATTTAATAAATTTTATAGTAGTTAGCTATAACAAAAATATCTCCCATCGCGATATTATTAATTGATTTGCGCACCCTTTTGTTTTCAGTACAAAGAACTTGTTTATCTACTAAGGGATTATTTCAAATGTACAAACTCCACACGTCGGTTAATATAATAACGTAATTGTCGCTTCCTCTGTGCTAACCCAGCCCTACAAGGCAGTAAATTAAAGAGTTTCTAACATTGAAAGGCCGAACATATGCAATAGGATACACAATGTACCTAGATACCTCTTTGCAAATTTGATAATATAATTCATCGTAGTATGAATCTAAAATATGGCACAATATTCGATCGTAGCTGTAAACTCTGTACAGTAGCTAGTACGAATTCTTCCGTAGTCAAATCAGTATCAAAGGATACCCTTCAAATCAAGGACGGCGCCGTAATACAGAGTTATGGAACCCGACGCCGCACTATTCACCAACAAAGAGGGTCCAATCAACAAAGTTACGACTCCGTCTCTAATATCTAGTTATCTGTATCGAAAGTGGACAAGAAATATTTGAATAGTGGTTGTAAATAGACTGGGGTAGTCGCTTCGTTACTTATTCGAAAGTAAGATTTATAATGCACGGAACCACGCTGCGTTGGATATTCAGTATCACGGTGTGCGAAAACGGTGTGAAAATGGCGGTCTAATATTAACACGTAAATGTTGTGTGAAAGCAAACGTATTAAACATAGGAATGCATATACATAAACTAATTAATCGGGCAACAACACGAGGTACCACTCGGAGCGCTCGGCGACAGACACGTAAATTCTATCTGCAACTGGTTCAGTATTCACCTATGTTTATCACGATGAAAGTGCCAATGAGGGTATCTAATGCAAGTGTGCTTTTGAATGCATGTCCGAAGAGCTTCACGTTCTTGGCGGCGATTGTAAATTCATATGATTAATAAGTAAACATGTCTTACTTGTATGATACAAGAGCAGAAATTGTTGTCCTCAAATAGGGTGCAAAGAAAATGACAGCCTATTAGTGTGTTAAGAGATAACTATTACAGACCAATGAACATCTATTTTATTAAATTTTATTTTAAACAATTGAGGGAGGTTGAAAATAAGTGATTTCATACTATTATCTCACAATTCTTGACCAATAAGTAATACTTATCAAGACACTCGGCAATCACATCATGAAGCTCAGTATTGAAGGGCATTTTCTACATTCTACAAATTCGTGTCAATTAAATTCTGCTAACTTGAAATATGCCATTACAACGTAACAAAGCCCCGGACAGTGGACGAAACAAAATGATCAGATAGATGGATATTGCTGTTAAATCGTAAAACAATACATAAACGATTGATTAAAGCCATGATGAAAGAGTGACTTGTTCGGAGACCAAAACGTTACCTTAAGAGACTTGATAACTATCGCCTTTATATTGTATATTATAAGTGTTATCATGTTACACTACAATTATTATTAATAACATACTTAGAGTATAGCCTTTCTAAAATTAAATTGATACTGTTGAAATTAATTGCCGTTAGCCATACGACCACCGATACTAACAGGAAAATAATAAGGTGCCATTAAGTACAAATAAAATATTAAGCTTTCTCATGTAAGAGAATGTACAGCTTTATTGAGAATTGCCTTAATTCATTAAAATTATCATTGTTTCCATTTGTGTACCTATCCTTTAGTAAAATCAGGAAACAATAAAAAGGAAGGAATATGCTTTTTCCGCTGCCGAAAATATTGAACCATGATGAGGTCAAAACGTTTTTACAATAGTTATTTGTGCAACAAGAGAGCAAAGTTGTTTTTTGTTTCGAGTGCTGATTTTGAGTCCCGAGCAAGCGAAGGATTCTATGATTGATTCACGAGCGTAGCGAGTGAATCAAAGTTAGAATCCTGAGCGTGGTGAGGGACTCAACAGCACGAGATACAAAAAACTTTGCTCTCGTGTAGCACACATAACTTTTCACCACAGCAGTGAGAACACATAATACTTAGGAGACATAGAAATGAACAGGAATAGATTGAATTCTGCATAATCACTTGTTGATTTAACTCTTCTGGTGTTAAAGTACAGTCATCATCGCTAGTTTCACTCATCTTTATATATTATTTTATATATTAATATAATTTAACACGTTACGCTATACCTACTGTATCAACAGCGAAATATTTATTCCCGCTACTTTTTTAAATCGCGTTTTAATACCGCGTCCCTGATGTTTATTTTTCAAATGTATCATTGTTGTAATTCTAAATAAAATGTATTGGTTAAATACTAATTTTATACTATTAACTAGACTTATTTTTATTAAAATCCAGTAATAAATTAAACATGTAAACAATAACATGTAAAAAAAGTAAGTTCTTTATTACAAATATTTTTTTTTGCGTTGCCGTAGATGTTTTCTTTGAGGTCGAATTCCAAAATCGAATTTCGAATTCGAAGGGGTTTGTTTTTTCACTCACTTTTTATATGCATGTGAAAGAGACAGAGCACAGTAAAATTCGAATGTTTCAAATTTATGGCTGAACAATGTCTATTCGTGGCACTGAAGATTGAAAAATTAAAAAGCTACTTTGCCTCACGCTCGAATCAAAATCGCGTTTTGTTCACTGTTGTCTCGCAGCAAAAGCGGCATGTTTGAGCTGCTGTGGTGAAAAATATTATATATTATGGTATTGTTTAATTATCCAAAAATACGGCGTAGATATTGTAAATATATTATGAACACACGTGCAAAATATAACCACTGACTTGAGGTATTATCTGAATATTACACGTAGGTACAATATTGTATGTTCAAACGAAAGAGCAAGGCTATTTTCGAAATGCTTCCTAAAAGAAACTGCTGTCGCAAGAAAGAGATGACCGATTTTCCATGCGCAGACAAGAGACAAGGCAAACGCAGGCCACATGGGCAGCAGGCGTGTTCCTCTCCCTCCCATTAATTCCATGAGTATCGTAAGCGACGTCTAAGGAAAATACACTAAGCAAATAGTATCACTGCGAAGAACCGTAAAACTCGACATCAAAGCTTATACCAGCCCGTGTGGCCAGCCAAATCCTCCTATTTACTCATAATGTTGTTTTGAAGGTAGTAGAGCCTTGCTGATTTCAGCATAAATGGGCCGGCTCGACCGGGGAAGTACTACCCTCTCACAGAAAATCGACGTAAAGTAACAGTACCTAAACTGTTGCGTTTCGTTCGGTGAGTGAGAGTGCCGGAGGCCCTATCCCCTATCCCTTCTCCCTGATCCCACTCCTCATCATATCCCTTTTCCCAACCCCAAGGGGCGGCAACGCACTTATGACTCCTGTGATGTTGCTTGTGTCCATGGACGGCAGTAATTGCTTACCATCAGGCAATCCATCTGCTCGTTTGCCGCCTATAACCATAAAAAAAAACCAAATAAGGAGAGGCTCATGGCCAGCAGTGGATTGCGAAAAGCTATGATAATGATGACGATGTATACATTGTCGTATAAAACAACTATGTTTAATAGACAAAACGCGAATTGTTTCTGATCAATATTATACAAGCCATATATGGTTATAAATGAAGACTTTGCAATAACCCGTTAAGTCAGATAAATCAACCAATAGAGTTTGCAGCAATAAAGTGATTGTAAATCAAAAAAAAAAACAGCAAATTGAAATAAACCTGTGTGATCTTCGAAATCAGTACCAAACCTGCCATAGAAACGAATATAAAGAACCTAGTCTCACTTCACTTCACATACAAACTACTGGCCGACTCTCTCTATGGACCACTCAATGTTGTGTATATATATATATCGGTATGTGTCGGTAATTATTAATAATAATAGATAATTATTAATAATCTTCAATTATTCACCCTTACCGTAACATATATATATTAAACTGACAAAATTTGTAATGACACCCGGAACCGACAACTTAACGCGCTTTACGAAGCACAGAGCTAGGTAACGCATGCGATATTTAAGCTATTAGTACGAAAATAGAGCTGAAAACAGCGATGCATGTCGTGGTATTAAACCGTCTGCATAGCAGTCTTAGATATCTGTAGGTACTCGGCTATCGCTGACGCAAGTTCCTCCAGCCAATCAAATAACATTGAAAACAATGAGCCTTATCACAAATAAAAAACAGCCTTATTGACAGTATGCCTAATCCAAGTAGTTACCGATAGTACGTTCACTACAGATTCATTGTCATACAGCCTTCGCAGTCCACTGCTGAACATAAACCCCTCCTAATTTGCGTTACAACAGCATTATGCGTCAATAGGAGGATTCTGCCAAACGGATTAGTATAAATGCCGGCAAACTTAGACCAATATGCATGCGCAGAAGACATTTTTGTACTTACGTAAAATTGCTACTGCGCAGCTCTTTTGGTCTACGGTAGTGCTCAAGAAGTTCGGCGGCGTCTATACAGGGTTTGATGTCAAGTTTACCGCCTCGCAAACATTCTATAAGTTTCGTTCAGTTTCCTTAGTCGCCTCTTACGAGACCTAAGGAATAATATGGCGAAGTAAAACTTTGTATTCTTAAACCTATTGGTTTAAGAATACAAAGTTTCACTCTCGGGTTATGTATATGTTTTGTAATGTATTCATCACAAAACATATACATAACCCTCATTTAAAGAATCGATAATTTATTACAATATAATATGTAAATGTTGACTGCCTCCGTGGTCCAGTGGATAGCGTATGCGACTGCTGGTCGGAGGTCTCGGGTTCGATTCCCGGGTCGGGCAAAAGTGTTACTGGGTTTTTCCGAATACTCAGTAGCAGCCCGAAGTCTGGTGATGTGCTCGGTAACGGCAATAGGCTCGCCCCATATTACGTGGGACCTAAAAATTCATGGCGAAATGTGGGTGTAATATTTACACCTCTGCCTACCCCTTCGGGGATACAGGCGTGAGACTATAAATAAAATAAATAAAATAAAATGTAAATGTTATTAGGTATAAAGATATTTAGTGTTAAATTAAACTAGTCTTGCAGCTTCCCCAGCTTAATAATAATTACATTCAGTACCTGGTTTTTGCTAGAGATATAAACATTAAATTACACTTTAACTAGAAAGTAAATATCAAAGTACAAGAAATGGCTCAATAATTTAGGACCAGGTACTTACACAGCCGCTGCAAGAGTAAGAAAGTATTTTCGTACCTACTTATTCCAAGCGAAAAATATTCAAATTTTACTGCTATCTGAATAAATGGCACACTCCAGGATGAGACTATAAAGTGTTGACTTTATGACCCTCGCTAAACACTGGTAGCCACGATGCTTTTATACCCCATAACAATGACATACGATTATTGCGCCATTGAAACGATCGCTTTCAAAAGCTTAAACCCTTAAACCGATCAACATTGAACATATAAGTTCACAAAACAATTATTTATATTGTATTGTGTGATTGACTGTTCGACAACAACATTTGAAGCAACATAAGTGTTTACAATAAAAATGCCTTATTTTATTGCGGCTATATCCTCCAGCTACCAATAAAACGATATATTATGTATATTCCACCTACCTTATCTACCTTGTCTCCGTTAAAGATTTGTGCACAAAATACAAATAACAAGAAGAAAATATGACCCATTGTCAATTCAACCAGCATTGATCTTTTCGATGACAAATGAGCTCAAAACTCTGCGTATCATTGAGCGTCACCCTCAACAAACTCACGACAAATACTTTGGATAAGTTCACGGTACATCGCCGCGTCTGCACTCATCGTTGTAAAACTGTCCCGTATAAAACGACTATGTATTTTGTAGGATTTGAATCGTCGCGTTGATTGTCGAAGTGAAGGGTAAAGCCGATTTAGATCGAGCAGATAGAGGAACATGCGTGATGCTAATTCAAATTTAAATTTGTGCTCGCGAGCACACAATTCGAATTCCAAAAGGACAACTTTTCTTAAGTTGACTGATGTATTGTCATATTGACAAAAAACGGTCATACGACCCAAGAAGTAACACTACCGTTTATTATTATTACTATGTAAAATACGTTAAATTCAGCACATTAAACAAATATAGTTCGATCGTGTTTAGGTTCATTAAGTAATCTAAATTATGTCAATAGCGTTTTAATATTCGTTTAACGGCTTTTAACTGCGCTATAAAACAACATTTGGTACTTAAACCGTTTTTATTTTGGTGTGAGCCATTCATGAAACGGCGATGAATAGTTACTCCAAAGACAAACAAAATTAACAATATTATAATATTTACAACCGCGCGTTGGCGGCTTACGATCTGCGTGAACATAAATAGCCAATTATTTAAATCAAATAGTCTTTTATTTTCCAAAGTGTCCGTATCGTAAAGCCGCATAAATCGTGGATCTTCCATGACAAGAGAATATTTCATTAGCATGGCGGAGCTGATTAAGAGCCTGTAGAAATGTTGTAAATTAAAAATGTTACGTAATCTAGTACTATATTGAGTAGCGGCGCGTGCTAGTAAGTTGCGGTGCGATCGCCGGGTTCATCAATCAGATATAGTATCGTTTAAATAACACCAATGGCAGCGTAAATACAATTACTTAAGAGCGATAGCGCGCGAAATCTGCCGAGTTTTCACCATAATTACGTGTGGGCAGAACGTTTACAGACATTCCACGGTTAAGGAGGTGAGAGGCCACACACGTATTTCACTTCTCTGTCCACTCGGACAATAAATACGACAACGTAGATCATAGCTTCGAGCCGTCTCTCCTTAATTATAATTATCGTTCCAAATAATAGCGTGTGCTCCCGTAAATTGATGATCGATAAGTTCACCGGTGCCGCGGTGGTCACAACTCTCCCCGGAGCGAGACGCTCGTTAAACTTGATGTTAATTAACAGTTATCACAATAACAATATATTTTTCACCACAGCAGCTCAAATATGCCACTTTTGCTGCGAGACAACAGTGAACAAAACGCGATTTTGATTCGAGCGTGAGTAAAAGTAGCTTTTTAATTTTTCAATCTTCAGTGTCACGAATTGACATTGTTCAGCAATAAATTTGAAACATTCGAATATTACTGTGCTCTGTCTCTTTCACATGCATATAAAAAGTGAGTGGAAAAACAAACCCCTTCGAATTCGAAATTCGATTTTGGAATTCGACCTCAAAGAAAACACCTTCGGAAACGCAATTAAAAAAAAATTGTCATAAAGAAATTACTTTTTTTTATATGTTATGTTTACATGTTTAATTTATTATTGGATTTTAATAAAAATAAGTCTAATTAATAGTATAAAATTGTTATTTAACCAATACATTTTTATTTCGAATAACAACAATGATACATTTGAAAAATAAACATCAGGAACGCGGTATTAAAACGCGATTTAAAAAAGTAGCGGGAATAAAAATTTTGCTGATGCTGATACAGTAATTACAGTATAGCGTAACGTGTTAAATTATATAAATATATAAAATAATCTAAAAAGATGAGTGAAACTAGCGATGATGACTGTACTTTAACACCAGTAGAGTTAAATCAACAAGTGATTAATGCAAAATTCAATCTATTCCTCTTCCTTTCTGTCTCCTAAGTAATATGTGTTCTCACTGCTGTGGTGAAAAATTATGTGTGCTACACGAGAGCAAAGTATTTTGTATCTCGTGCTGTTGAATCCCTCACAACGCTCAGGATTCTAACTTTGATTCACTCGCTACGCTCGTGAATCAATCATAGAATCCTTCGCTTGCTCGGGACTCAAAATCGGCACTCGAAACAAAAAACAACTTTGCTCTCTTGTTGCACAAATAACTATTTCACCACAGCAGCTCAAACATGCCGCTTTTGCTGCGAGACAACAGTGAACAAAACGCGATTTTGATTCGAGCGTGAGGCAAAGTAGCTTTTTAATTTTTCAATCTTCAGTGCCACGAATTGACATTGTTCAGCCATAAATTTGAAAAATTCGAATTTTACTGTGCTCTGTCTCTTTCACATGCATATAAAAAGTGAGTGAAAAAACAAACCCCTTCGAATTCGAAATTCGATTTTGGAATTCGACCTCAAAGAAAACACCTACGGCAACGCAAAAAAAAAAAGATATTTGTAATAAAGAGATTACTTTTTTTTATATGTTATTGTTTACATGTTTAATTTATTATTGGATTTTAATAAAAATAAGTCTAATTAACAGTATAAAATTAGTATTTAACCAATACATTTTTATTTAGAATTACAACAATGATACATTTGAAAAATAAACATCAGAGACGCGGTATTAAAACGTGATTTAAAAAAGTAGCGGGAATAAAAATTTCGCTGATGCTGATACAGTAGGTAAAGCGTAACGTGTTAAATTATATTAATATATAAAATAATCTAATAAGATGAGTGAAACTAGCGATGTTGACTGTACTTTAACACCAGAAGAGTTAAATCAACAAGTGATTATGCAGAATTCAATGTATTACTGTTCATTTCTATGTCTCCTAAGTAATATGTGTTCTCACTGCTGTGGTGAAAAGTTATGTGTGCTACACGAGAGCAAAGTTTTTTGTATCTCGTGCTGTTGAGTCCCTCACCACGCTCAGGATTCTAACTTTGATTTACTCGCTACGCTCGTGAATCAATCATAGAATCCTTCGCTTGCTCGGGACTCAAAATCAGCACTCGAAACAAAAAACAACTTTGCTCTCTTGTTGCACAAATAACTATGGACGATGGATGAAAAAAAATTGTTTCCTAAAAGATTTTATCTGTACTAGTAAACAATATTCATTCATAGTTTGTAGAAATAATGATCAATAAGAAGAATATGTAGAGCTTACGAAAGCTATTTCTCCTCATATCACTCACGTGTCACGTATAACGGCACATCCTTAAATCCAATCATAATATTAAAACAGCTGATAGCAGGTGATTCAAGATATACCGCAGAGGGCAGAGAGTACACACAGTAATAATGAGTGAAATGAGCCGGTGTTAACTCATCGATCGCGTTCATAGAAAGTGGCCCTCCCGAATCGCCTCGGGCGATCCAGCGCCGACGTTATGCTGCCGAATATACCTTTCTTTATAACTAGCTATAATACTGCCACCAACAGTGTGTATGTGAAATTTCGAATATGGTACTATGGAAAAAATTTAAAGACAATGCTGCCAATCTTCTGGGCACGCTCGTAATCGCTGACAATGTGGATTACTTTCATGACGCCCTTAAATTATTTTTTTTATTTTATATGTTGTATAACTAATTACAATAATTATAAAAACAATATTTATGTGTATACAGCAAACGAATTGATATGAACAGCAAGAAACTAAATAAATATGAGTTTATATAGTACATAATCTCAAAATATCTAAGATGCTTTCTATATTTCAGAGCTGCGTTTCTTTTGATAGATATGTAATTAAACGTAAAATAACGGATAGCATAATTACAAAATGTTAAAAGTTATTAAGCAATTATAATGCTACCATGCATGGCGTAGCGTATCTTCCAAAAAATAAAGAGCATGTAACTTGCAGACATAAATATGCACATACAGAAATAAACATAAGTCGTGGCCACGGCTCCTGTAAAGTCACCGAAACGTCGGATTAAATATAATGTCGGCAAAAGCAAAATATAGCGATAAAATCCGTAAACAGAAGCTGTTAATATTATTTTCTTAAATGCTCATTAATGAGTAATAATGTCCTCCTTAATTATGTATTATAATTATTATGCCTTCGTATTTTAATTTCTTAATGATTATAAAACTGTTATTAATGCTAACATGTCTTAATTTTGTAAAATAAAACACGTACGTATCGATTTCTTTGGTTATGTAAAACTATTTAAATTTTGAACAAACTAATTGCTTCTCGAACAGACGGCAGATTTTATATTTAGTTTTAACTGTAGTTTTAGCTCTTGAAAGACTTTGTTCATCATCTTCTGCCTCAAACTTAATTACCTAGTTTAAGGAAACCTACCATAACTTCGTACATACCCTTTATCTATGACCATTTTTCATGGAAAAACAGTTATTCCTATAACACAAAACAGATAAAAATTCGTGAGAAAATGAAAACTATTTAACTTATTATCAAATGATTACATTTTCTTCAGTCCTTAGGTATTCGTATTTTTCTTGCAGAGAATATTGTACTAATAATCTCGCTCATTTCTGATATATTTATGTCCTTTAAAAGTCAATTCTATCTCCATACCAAATTAGCGACTCTGTAAACGTAACAAATAGAGCCGATTTTGTATATCTACTTAATATCAAACTTGAATATTACCGAATCATTTAAATATAAGTCACAAATTAGTGGCTGCTGAGCTTCGGAACTAGTTTAAAACTTCCATTATACTACAGCAAAATCAATAAATGACCTTTATGAAGCAGCAATAACTTCTAATTGTATAAAAAATTGACTCTAGATACTGAATACGATAGATGTTTAAATAAGAATAAAAAGCAACTTATATTGATGTCTGAATAAAAAAGGTAACAAATCTATTAATTTCAATTACATCTAATTACAAAACATGGTTCACGAACACACAATAACCAATTTCGTATTCGTCATTCACTTCATTTAGGCACAATATCTATTAAAAAAAGTAAACCAGACCGCTCATCAGAATAACTGCGTTATCTCTCGATCAATCTCGCCACCTGCCCGCTCCAGTAGTAAATCTTCATTATTGTATGTTTTTTTACCAATTTACTGTTATACAGACAGAGTAGCTCCGAGCTTAAAATCGATCTTCGTGTAGAAACGATTACAAACCAATGTAATTATGATGTATCGACGTTCCTTAGGCGCGCGTCGCCCGCCGCGCATCGTTCCACTCTTTTAGTTTTTACTATAAAATATTGCGACGTTTCCAAATTTAAAATTAATGTTTTCATTATAAGTCAACTAGCTTTTGCCCGCGGCTTCGCGCCCGTTGAAGTCGGGGTAACATAAATTTACTTTTAGTCTCAAGTTGTGTAAGGGCACTCCTGATTAGTCTAAAGAGTTCAGAAACTCTATAGAGTACAAACTATTCAGGTCAATATCCATGACATTATCTACCATTATATATACCGAATATATATCTATAAACACTTTCGCATTTATAACATTAGTAGAGAAAATCGTTTCAGCCGTTTAAGCGTAGTCTATGATTACATACATACATACATATACTCACGCCTTTTTCCCGTCGGGGTAGGCAGAGACAACAGAACGCCACTTACTTCTATCCTTACAAACCTCACGCGCTTCCTCTACACTCATTACTCTTTTCATACATGCTCGCCGGTTTCGGGTACTTCGGATTATTGTCAGTCTATGATTATTAGTTTATATATGCGAATAATGTAATCACCGTGCACAATATGACAATATTATGTATGATGTGACAGTACTGACAGATATACGATAGCACATGCGCAGCACTCAACTTACAGCGCATGCGTCCTTACTTCGAAGAGGTAAATTTGTGCCGTAGGTACAAACTTCTACCCTCCCTAAAATCCCTCCCAATTTAATTTTTGCAACTTATGGTGGATATATTGCACCATGGAGACGGACATACCGTCTCCATGGTCCAATATATCTCTATATTAAATTTCGACAAAATCGGTTCAGCCATTTTAGCGTGAAAACACACACATTTTCGAATTTATAATATTACATACATACATACATACATATCGTCACGCCTTTTATCCCCATTACACTTTTCGCCAGATATACTCTAGTCCCACGTAATAAGGGGCGAGCCTATTGCCGTACCGTAATTTATAATATTAGTAGGGATATAACTGCCAGTGCGCTTTCGCCAGCACTTTTTTTTAATAGTGACTCGACCACACAAAGTTTGGCATGTGTCAGGAACTACAGGTAGGCTATGCGTTGTAGTTATTATTTATTTTACCTTGTTCATAGTAATTGAGTAACATTGGATCACGGTGGCAGTATAATCATGGCGCGTAACAATAACACAAGCAGTACATAAGAGACAGAATACTTACTGTCGGGTACTTTTACCGCTTACTAAAGCCTTCCATATTAAGAGTCGGCTAAATCCTTTTCGGTCACATTTAATGACGTCCCAGTCAGTCTCACCGTAACCAACCTGTTTGATGGATAGCAACTCTATGTTTTGTAGAGTCGATATCTAGAGAACTAATCATTTATACGAGAAAACTGTAAATCTACGTATTACTCAATTGGCCTTTACTTGTCAATGAATAACTATATATGCTCAACTTCGAAGCACCTAAGTCTACACTTAGGTACTTCGTAGTCGAGCATATATAGTTATTATAATATTAATTTAAATAAATAAATCAATAAGGTACTACTATTACTAGTAATTAAAGCAACTAAAGAAATTTTATTATTTATCGGATTTTGTTCTGCTGTTACAGATTACCATTCTTGCACATATAAGTAAATAAATTAAACATATTCCGTCCGTAATGTACTTTATCTTTCTACTTATGTTTGTAGTTGAGGACGAAATCTCTGACTCGCTACCCGGGCAACACAAATGGGATTTTTGGTATGAACAACCGTAAAAAGTGAGTTTTCTTGTCAGGTAAATTGCAAAAAGCCTAGTACTAAATTTACCTAAACATTTTGAAAAACATATGATCGCGATAGTATCAAAATTGGACACTTGCTAGTTTGCAAACCAATTACAAACAATGCCACATTAAGTTATCATTTTTAACAAGCAATAATAATTTTTACTAATATGTATATTAAAAATATTTATATACTGACTGACTGACTGACTGACAACGCACAGCCAAAACGATAGGGCGCAAAACGCCAAAATTTGGCATGCATTTTCCTAAGTTATCGTAGGGAACTATGAAGGTTACTATGAAGAGATTTACCGAACTAGTTAAGGAAAAAGGCAGAAATATTTCAATAAAAAAAAATATGCGGGTGTAACTGTAGGCATCTTCTAGTCTTGAATTTTTATCAAGTATGCGTAAGCAAGTAATAAAAAGTTTACATAAATATTATTTATGTACATTTGATAGTTGTGATATAAAATCATAATAATCATAAAAAAGAAAACAATTATGACAGACAAAAGAAAAACCCTTTGAAAGATTAGAAACGTGAGAAATGTGTCTAAAGATGGAAATACACGTGTCAAAGCAACTCATTGTAGCCGGTTCCACGGTGACTCATCAAGTGTCTCAAAGGTTTAAAAACCACAATAATAAGTATATATGTTTGATGAATTATTATAATTATGTTATATTTTACATAATATACGCAAACTGCCAGTCCGCGTAGCGTTCAAGATTTAGGTACAGCCAAACCAAACAAAATCTTTGAGGTGTATGTCGTATATGTTATTTTAAAGTTATCTTAGTATGTCTCCTTACTAGAATTTATTAGATTTCTTTAATGAATGTAACTCATTGACTTTAGTTTTCGTATGAAATCTATAAATTCTAGTTTAATTTAAGATTATCTTTTTTTCTCGCAAAGGAAAAATCTTGAACGCTACGCGGACTGGCAGTTTGCGTATATTATGTAAAATATAATATAATTATAATAATTCATCAAACATATATACTTATTATTGTGGTTTTTTAACCTTTGTGACACCTGATGAGTCACCGTGGAACCGGCTTCAATGAGTTGCTTTGACACGTGTATTTCCATCTTTAGACACATTTCTCACGTTTCTAATATTTCAAAAGGTTTCTCTTTTGTCTGTCATAATTATTTTCTTTTGTATGATTATTATGATTTTATATCACAACTATCAAATGTACTTAAATAATATTTATGTAAACTTTTTATTATTTGCTTACGCATACTTGATAAAATTCAAGACTAGAAGATGCCTTAGGTACAGCCAAACCAAACAAAATCTTTGAGATGTATGTCGTGTATGTTATTTTAAAGTTATCTTAGTATGTCTCCTTATTAGAATTGATTAGATTTCTTTAATGAATGTTACTCATTGAAATTAAACTTTAGTTTTCGTATGAAATCTATAAATTCTAGTTTAATTTAAGATTATCTTTTTTTCTCGCAAAGGAAAGAATTTTTGCATGTGGGTCATATTTGCGCGCGTAAATATTAATGAAATAAAATGGAGCACTCATTTACTACTCCTAAGCCTGTCAGACTTGTGGCTTATTACTTAGTCCTTGCCGTTTTTGCAGTATTTCCGAGTAGCAGTATTATTGTACAAACTGTAACTTATTTTATGAACAAACCACCTTGGAAGAGGCAGAGGGAGTGTATGTTTCCCTTCAGACACCCAAGAGAGAGAAGGTCTTTTACCTTCTCTCTTTCTCCAACAAGATTTAGCCTGAGTACTGTTTCATAGCTAACCAAGAACTAGCCAAAGAAATGATTCTAGCACGTAATAGATACTCATCGTATAAATATGATATTCTTGTTTTAGTTCTCATAAAAGATCAAACACCTATAGAATAAGCCAACTTTAGACGTTGCACACATTTTACGCGATCAATAAATAACTAATTTCAATAATGAATTTGATTGAGGCTTTTAATTACTGTTATGTACTGATCGGTAAAGCAGTTATTCAATTATAATTTGGCATTATTCAAAACATTCGCTTTTTCTAAAGGGGCCTTTTTGTCACATTTAGATCAATGACATTCCTCAATCCATCACAGAGTCATCAATAGAGAAACTAATGTTCTACGCAGAAATTAACCGCCTACAATCCATCAAAATAACTCCTTTACGGCCTTTCTTTACACACAATACTAGATATCCTTTTAAAGTCATTATCAATTAAATTTTTACTTTCGACGAACACAAACTATATAAGTAATTTGATTCGAACGACCAATTTTACCATTTGACTAATCATAAAATAAATACAAAATGAAAAGATATAAACAGGAAACTAGCATTTTAATTTGCGCTTATACCCCAGATGATGTCATGTACAGTCGGCCACAAAACTTGTGTGATTTAGTTTCACAGAAGTAGACGACGACGAAGAAAACTTTTGATAGCATTTTCTATGTTACGTAACTTAACTTAAAGTATAGTTTTATTCTGGAATGAATATACCTTCGTCAGTATTTTCTTTATGGTTCACATTTTTAATTTGTAATCATAATTAGGTACAAAGTTTCGCGAAATCGCGATTAATCACTTCTTCGAGTCAAACAAATTTATATTGAGTTATTAGATACTTAATATACGGAGCGTAAGAGCTGTGCTAATATTTGTTTACATAAAACTATTAATTTAAACAGCTTCCAACTATACCTGCAACAAACCCTCACGTATACGCGTAAAGTTGTGACTCATCTAAACTACAATCGAAATCGTGTCGGCAGCGCGACTGTCGACGACTGTCCTACACACCGGTCGTTTTAGCGTAGGCGGTCGCTTCGTTTCCCATGTCCCGCGATCCGGACAGTTATATCAATAACAGACCGATGGCTTACATATCGACGCTACTTACATGCTACTCACAGATATCACCAAAATAAATATAAATAATTTTACTGACGACCGTTGCCTCTAATACTTAAATGTATGAGATAGCTTTTGCATATTCAAGCGCAAGAGTGGACTGAGTACCATTGACCGTTTGTTTTGTTTTAGATGTAAATGTTCGTAATTTCGTACTCTTCGCAGCTGTTTGACGTGGAATAGATATACTTAATGTATTTAATTATTTATAGTAACTGTACAAGATAGGTTTTTGAAAATAACATATTTTTTTATGTATTTGAAAGAGAGATTTACTATTTATCCGTTTCTAAAATAGTGCTTGTTACTGATGTCAACCGAAATATAAATAACCTAAATCAGAAGACCGTTAGCATTTTGGAAAATATCGTGACAGCTTTTTGATCATAATAAAAAACTACGTAATATTCATTGTGATATTCTGCACCAAAATAAAAAAATAATAAAGTTACTACACTATACCCCATTTACCTAAACTAATTAGGACATGATATATTTCTAATTGTCCGTGTGGTGACGGATTAAGAATACGGCATGTCACCATCCCATATCATCCCATGGTTGTCGTAAGAGCCGACAGAGAGAGCATATTAAGCAGAGAACAGCACTGTAAGAGAAGGAAAACTTGATACAAACCTTATACCAACCCGTTTGGCCAGCGTGGTATAGTAGGCCAATTACTGCTTTCAAATGAGAGGCCTAGTCCAGCAGTGGACTGTTAAAGGCTGATGATGATGATATTACTAATTACAATTTCCTATTCCGAGAGTTTGTTTTGTTTTGTTTCACGTTCAACCACGAGAAATAAACGCACAGAACACACAGTAACAGAAAAAATACTTATAATCTCAGAGTAAATTTGTAAACTATGCGAAGTTGCTCACTGAATCTAGCCTCTCAAATCTGGTTCAAGCAGTGCTGCCACGGATCATTAATGACAGCTTTGAATAATTTAACTATGACTCTGATCAAGAATTAAACACCTAATATAAAATGAACACCTGAGTGGTTCTCATTTTAGTTGAATTCTATGATATAATATTAATGTTGATAAGTGACGTTAAAATCGGCAAATTTCAAACGGGTATGTGTAATAATATATAAAGGCTAATATACAATCTAATATTATATTAAATCTGTAGTACTACAAGTATTAAGTTATATGTATGTAATCTGAAAATATTGACACTAGTGAGAATAATAATAGCTTTTAACTTCTTGTATTTTAGGCATGAGCGTTTTCGGATTTTTACGCAAACCGATAAAAATCCGATTTCAGATTTTGAAATCGATTTCAAAACCCGATTTTAGAAATCGATTTCACTAGCGGATGTTGGAGCGTAGCGTACGACAAACGTAAACAATCGAAATGTTTTTGTATTTTAGGCATGAGACAAATCAAGTCAAATAAAACTCTCCTAACATAAATTCCTAGTAACTATTTGCAATTTTCAAAATAAACATTAAATAGTTGCAATCTGAATTAGATATTATCACCTCGATATTTAGTTTTATTTTTTCTATTCAATCTGCAATAATTCATAAAACCGCCAAAATCCAAAACGATTCGCTCGTGGCAGAGCACAATTCGCTTCATCTCTTTCGCTCTTTGAACAGATCACTAAGTTAGAAAGAAAAGGAAATGAAATTCGCTCTCTCTCATTCTAACTAGCTAGTCCTTTGGTAGTGTGAAAGAGAACGAATGAATATGAAAACTATCGGAAACGTAAGCTTTCGATTTACTTTGTAGTTTGGTTGCGCTTGCACCGTTTGGTTCGGATTTGTGTAGTTTGCGTTATCGTGGTATTGTTTATCGTTTTCTAAAATCGATTTTTCACATTGGAATATCGATACGATACGATTTCTGTCTGCAATCGGATTTCAGTTTCGTTTTGATATATCGGTCTCATGCCTATTGTATTTAGAAGGCCAACTAAGAATAATTTCAATTATTACAAGCCATTCCACATTACTTCGGAGAGCTTGAAATTTCAATAGTCTTATTACTTTTTTTGAAATTCGGATAGCTCTAGTTGTTACCTAAATAGGCATGTAACTATTGAGATCTTATAACGTACTTATGTAATACATATTATATATTAAGTACATATATTCTACATTTCTCAAGGATCACGAGTTATATAAACGCACCATTTAATCCTGATTTGTGGTAGGTATTTGGTCTTAGCAGTATCATTTACCATCCACGCAAATATTCGTGTTCATGGAAAACAGTTTTCTATAATAGAGGTTTGAAAAATGTATAAGAGATTATTGCTAAACAGAAAAGCTTAGTACTTATTGTGAAAAACAATAGAATATTAGCCGACTATCCCATGTTCACTAAAGACATTTAAGCCTTAGCGATAATGCATAAAACAGATATTATTATTAGTGAAATATTCTCCCATAAACACTTTGTCTTAAATGTCCAGCTTCCACTAACTCCGAGACAATGAGTGTTACTCTAAGTTAGTAAATAGATGCTATAATTTTGTTTAATTTATCATCTCGGCTTGCCCGCCCACACTGGATTAAGTATTTCTCACGAATACGCATAGAACAAGTGTACTGCACAATTCTAAATATTTTGATAGGTCACGACTTATACAAGGCATAATTTAGCTGATATACACAAACATTAAAAGGAAAAGTTATATAGATGGTCAGTAGCTACATGTTATCTACTGTCTTCTGAAATACCGCTGTGTATTGGCAGAATTGGTACTATTTTGATAAATAAAACAAAAAATGCATAAAGCAAAGTCTATGATGCGATTAACTCGAAGAAATGGGAACTCAGATACTCGTAGTATAAAAATCGTGCTCAATAGTTGTTGATGTTATTGTAAGCCTTTCTCGGCAAATGTTTGGCTTGCAATCGAACAACACTCGAGGCTCTTCTATTGAGTGGAAAACTGAACTGATTCACATGGTATGACGTACAGCTTACATGACTCACGGTGTGCCTTAGGCCCCGTTCCGATTGACCGGTGAAAATGCATCTTACATTAACGTCCGTCAATAACTCCGGATTCGATGTGTTTGTCGGATCTGGCGAAATATGAATAATTTGATTTTTAAAGTGTTTTAATGTTGAACCTGTAAAGGTTTTCATTAGTACGTTGAACATTCTAAGCCGGTAAATGGTAACCGAACATTTGTCTGTGTTACAGAAGAGATAAACTTTGGGTTCTGTCTGAATAAAGAGTCAAGTCTATATATATCAATGTAAGGTAATTTTCAATTAATTGTGAAAGATGCACAATATCGTCACTATATTTGGACGACGTAGACAGCTAATCAAATGTCTAGATACACATCTTCTTCAAATACTCTCGCATCTTTAACTTTCGTTGTATTCAGGGTATTAGAAAAGGACAATCGAAGCAAGTGATACAACAACTTAATACTGATCCATTTTCGTCTTAGAGGTTAAAGATCACACCTGCCTTATTAGGATGAAACGCCGCCGGGTTACTTGTAACTAAATGCCACAGTGGTCTTTAGTAATATTATTGTCGCTGATAGAACAAAGCAAACAAGGGTACCTACTTCAATTTAGTACTGAAGAAAATCTGTGCTTGAAATAAAAGTTTATAGATGTAATATTAAGGAAATACCTAATTTAAAGGAATACTTAATAGTATCACTCTTCGGTTTTGTTCAAGTTGACATGCGTTTATTGTGGGCAGTTACTTATCCATTGATACATGGCATGGCACAGTATGTTTTTTATGATCATGTTGATCATAAAAAACATACTCTGAACAAAAAATTGTGTTTCAGACAGAGTGCCGACCCATGCAAAGCATGCAGTGACTGAATTCGTAATATTTGGAATTTCTATGCATGTTTAAACTCTACCTAGAGTCAGTAATCTGAACTAGAACAAAGATACATTATTTAAGAAAAATAGTTAAAGAAATTCAAATATTTTTTGTACTTCATGGTAATTATAATCCACTACTGTAGGATTAAAGATGGCAACTTTCAGCTCACTCTAGGATTTTCGTGTCTGAAAATCTAAAAGAAGCTTTCAATTAATATCTTAAGAACACTTATGCTGTCATCTCCTTTTTTGTTCTGGAATTTCCCCAAATAGGTAACGGTTAGAAAGGGACAGCAAGTCGGGAACTACGGCGTTGTAGCCATGCTACAACATTGTTTATCGCCTGTGTTCCCTTGTAATATATAACAGGGGCTTTCAAACGATGTCTACTTAAACTAGCGCTCCTGAATCCTTGTAAAGCAATAACAATCTGAGTATAACGATCGCCGGGGCACATTACTACCTACAAGACACTAGCTTTTTGACCAAGCTTTGAGCTAAATCGATAATTATTAGTAGGGAGTTGTTTATCTGTTCGATGAACTCATCTACAACTGTAGACAAAAGAAATTGTGTGTTAAACCTTACTGATAAAATAATTTAAAACTGATTTCCTTTTGGTATATAATTAGCAGTAACTGAATAGTCAGTCCTCTTTATCATGTATAGTAGCAGAGCAACGTATTCAGATATTAAACGTAAATAAAAAGGCTCATGTCATTAGACAGGGATGAAAGCAGTAATTAGCTTTAAATATGTGATATTGATCGACCGCTTAACCGAAAAAAAAACAGCAATCAAAATAGACTAAGGATTGAATATCAATTTTACAGTCATCAGTCAAACTACTCACCCTATTATCTATGTTTTAGTACTTTTAGTAAGTACCAAAAGAAGTTTCCATTAGAATCGACCGGCAAGACAAATTACCTGACCATAGCTTATGGCTAACGAACGAATGAGACGGTTCGCACTAACGGACTGCAATCATTCGGTATATAGATGACAGTTTACAATAATATTGACCAATGTGCACCATTCGTAGGTGTCAAATGAAAATGGTATTTGCACTTTACTAAATAACTAGAAAATATAGCTTTATGTACAGCGGTGTTCAGAAACATTTTACTATCTAAATCACTTCTGAATTCACTGAGATGGGCGGTTCTGCAAAGAAACATAATTTTACCCCGAAGCCATAGATTATTTGGCTTGTTAAAAGCATTTAAGGGGTAGACGTACAGTTACTTAGCACTGGCTTTTGCTTTTAAAGATAAATAAAAACCAAAAGATCTATGTTTCAGATTCAATAAATAAATAGCAATAAATTTTACGGCAATTCTTATTTCTAATTTCACTTTCGGTGTCAAAGCTGTTCGTACAATTAAAAGTTTCACAACTACCAAATAACTTCGGCTGTAATAAAAAACAAAGTCCTCGCGATCGAAGTACAGCGGGAATTTTTAAAAAAAATAGTACTGTTTAACACCAACATATACTAACATAAAAACATGTTTTTGTTATAAGAATATCATCATATCAGAATATGTAGGGAACGATTAATCGTTCTGCAAGAGAGACTAGACTAATGTGTGTTTAGCCTTAATTATAAGTACCTGCGTAAGTTACTTGTTAGCTCGTAGGTACAATTATATTCCCTTTAGTTTATGACAAATTATAAATGTATTGGAATTTAAACTTCCGTGGTCATTTTAACTTATTTTAAATTGTCTTTCGGGATATATACATACATACATACATAGAGTCACGCCTGTTTCCCCGAAGGGGTAGGCAGAGGCATATTAAACGCCCACTTTTCGTCAGTGTTTTGATCCCACGTAATAGGTGGCGAGCCTATTGCCGCTTATTGGGACATTTTGTTTGCCAGAGCCTCGTCCGTTGATCGGCAGGTGCACCACTTGCAGGTGAGGTTGGCTTGGGACCCTAAGTTCTTGGTGGGAACCCTATGCATATTTCGGGATATATACCAACACGTAAACACGGCTACTCGTCAAGCTAAACACTTTGACTTTTGTACCGTTCTTATGGCGTAGGAAATAAGTGTTAGAATCGTACTGCAACTGTATAGCTTGACTTGTCGCTGTGTGTACATCCGTGAACATGGCGCTTGCAACAGTGCCGAAATATCGGTTGTGGTCATCATCATCATCGTCCTAGCGTTATCCCATTTGCTTCCAAGACTTACACTCCTCAGAGCCGGTCCGCTTAACTACTTGTGGTATTTACACCATAGCGCTGCCGTGCTTAAGAGGGCACGTAAACCCACCAGTTCCGTTTTCATCTCACAGGAATTGTTAGGCTACGTCGACGGCCTTCAGGTGATCTATTAACTCCGATACCAGAGTTGGTCACACGAAATAGAAAGAAGAATTGCTATAACAACTGCTTCGAATACTTTAGTACATGCTAATAAAGCTTGCTTGATCTTCTATCTTTAATATATGTAGGTATAATAGGTAGAGATAGCTTCTTCTTCTCTTATCGTTATTATTTATTCGTGTAGGTACTTCCGGTTTCAAAACTGTTGAAATATTTATGAAATCCCTGTGAACAGAAAATCACAGATTTTAAAATCCCTGCAATTTATTTAAAGTTAATTATACGATTATGTCTTATAGGAGTTATGTTTCATTTTGGAGCTAGCCTCACCTTTCCTACTTCTATATCACCTGTCTAACCAGAGTCAGTTTTATTGAACATAGAAAACAACTATATGACAGTTGCCAAAGTTTAATTGATCAAAATATCAAACACAAGTTGTATCATAAGTATCATAACATATAAATGAAATATTAACGGCTCGTTGATACCGAAAAATCAATTGATTAAATTAATAATATTTTCTGTTAAGGCGAGGTTGCAGTACTTTTTAAGATTTTTGAACGTCTGAAAGTCCCATGAACTATGATATTTTTAATGAATAAAAATTAAAGTATAAAAGTTGAACATATCTTCTAGTAAATCGTAAAGATAGAAACACGATTTGGAATGATTGGTTCGATAAAAAAAAATGTCAAACATGGCACTAAATCACAATTTTAAACGTGTACTGCTTAGAGATTCCAGAATGAATGTATATGAAAGTATTATCAATAGAAACAGCTCTTTATTTTAAAATAAATGGTAAAAACAGATTTCGTAATTTCGTTATCATTTTTCTCCAAGAAAAAAAATAGTCAAAATGTTGGCATTATATCGCTCGCCGGCCGTTCATCAGTGCCTGTCTAGGCGTGATTGAGGGCGGACGTACGTCGTTGCTCCGCAAAATCCCCCTCCACCCCCGCATGTATGTTTTCGCAAAAGTACAAAGTAATTCGTATTCCAAACTCAATCGTTCAAACCATAGACATACTAGTAAGAAACCGTAGACAGGTTACTGACAAGATAACATGACGGAGCTTATGAGTGGCACGCATCGCGAAAAGCGTACGCACACTAATATAAATATGTCAAAACGACACACTAAGAATTAGATAAGAAGTGTAAGTGAGATAGCACATCTAATCGCAAGCGCAAAATAGAGATAAACATATACTCTCTGGACCGAAGCGCATTGTGACATCATGCTGACCGTTTCACAAACAATAATTTGACTCAGATGCGACATGATCACTTTGTCTGTCTTGATTCAATGTCAATTCGCCTCAAAGTAAATTTGATTAATTCATTTAAGGTAGGGAAATAAAAAGTCAATGTGATTTATTTATAACATTTATTAAAAAAGTACATTTCATTCAATGGAAACCTAAAACAGTACGTTAATATAAAAACTGTGCGCTGCGGACCCACCGTAGCCCTGGCTATACCCCTGGGGGTATGGTGGGTCTTTTAAAGCTTAACCGTACTCCTGGCTGAAATGCTCGTAGTGTTATACCAACGTGCTACGTGGACATTAAACTGAACAGTGTTATCTCTCGTATGATAATGACTTACTACTTACGTTTTTGTATTTTAAGACAAGCGAAGACAAGCGCTAGTACGATGATATAGTGCAACAAGAAGATAAATTAGAGAATAAAACGTTTAGGTATTACTGCTAATGGTTATAATGCTTTGTATATCATAGGTATAATCTGTGGTACTGTTGAAGACCCGTCATCATCATCATCCTTGCGCTGTCGAATCATTCCCACTAGTTCTATTGAACAGTTCTATGATAGAACTAGTGATACTTTTTTTCCCACTAGTTCTATTAGCACAACTTGATGAGAAGAATAGAACTAATGGGAAACAGTTATAGGAAATTTACCACTAGTTCTATGTATGTTTTACAAGGGTAGTGTCACAACATCGCGCTCACAAATCTGAATAAATATGTATTTATAAAAATGTGTTAAACGAATGAACGTCTACAAAACAATTGAACGTCTACAAAACAAATGAACGTCTACAAAACAAATGACTACCAGAAAGTGATCAGCTATCGATAGTGATTGCAAAAAACAGGTGCATGCTATTTTCGACCTTATTGACAATTCATGACAAACATTTTTTTTTTGTTTTTTCTCGCTTTCTGGCAATATTAGGGTAATAAAATTATGAATCCTGACTAATGTCAATTAGGTTGAAAATCGCATACAGCTGTTTTCTGCAATCACTATCGATAGCTGATCACTTTCTGTAAGTCATTTGTTTTGTAGACGTTCATTTGTTTTGTAGGCGTTCATTTGTTTTGTAGACGTTCATTTGTTTTACACATTGAACAAATGAACGTCTACAAAACATATTTATTCGGATATATGAGCGCGATGTCGTGACACTACGGATCATTCCCAGTAGTTCTATTGAATACCCTTGTAAAAACATACATAGAACTAGACTGGGACATTTCCTATTACTTATCCTATTAGTTCTGTTCTCCTCATCAAGTTGTGCTAATAGAATTAGGACAGTTCTATCATTTCAATACTACTACTATACTGGGAATGATCCCACAAAATAGTAGAACTTGAAATTAACGAACTGAAATTAATAAACTAATTACACAACAATATTATCTGGGAGTACGGTTAAGCTTTGAAAGACCCACCATACCCCCAGGGGTACTGCCAGGGGTACGGTGGGTCGGCAGCGAAAACTGTGCAGTACAATCTACTTAGTTGTTTAATACTAAAAGGAGAAAAACAAGAACAAGTGAATGGACTTTGATCATCCGTCAATGTTTGTAACTTACGTATGATTTTGTATTTCTATAATAATAATATATTGTGTTGATTCAGCCTCTAATCACTTTTATTACTTGACAAAAACACACATCAGTATTTTATTATTACGAATGTCCCATCTGGATACTTTGTTTTTTAGTCTTTGAACACGCACAATACTGCTTCTCTTTTACACTCGCTAAATGCCAATTTTTTATTCACTCTATTATTTGCGATACTGAATTTATTATAAATTGAAAATAAAACGTTGGAATATTGTAATACTCATGAATGAGAAGTGATTCCATAACTTTTAGTCATTTTCCTACTATAGTTTAACTACTTTAGCAAAATCTCATTACACACGACTGCATTTTTAAATGTAACGTACACACACGCGAGTAAAAGAGCGAGCGCTTCCGACCGCAGTGCGTACGCGACTAAAGCCAAATGAGACATTTAGAAAAAAAATGTTTGTCATGAATTTGTCAGTTTTTAATGTGCCACTTTTGAAGTTCGCATAACTCATCTACGGTTTTTTTACGCTGCGCTGTGGCACACGCACACACGAAACCCCTCCCCTCCCCCCGCTCACTCGCTGACGCCACCGCCGTGTTTTTGTTTTTGCGGGGGGTGAGGTCGAGCTACGCACTGTACCTACTGCAACCTCGCCTTAAGGCGAGGTTGCAGTACAACAAAAACACGGCGGTGGCGTCAGCGAGTGAGCGGGGGGAGGGGAGGGGGGGTTTCGTGTGTGCGTGTGCCACAGCGCAGCGTAAAAAAAACTGTAGATGAGTTATGCGAACTTCAAAAGTGGCACATTAAAAACTGACAAATTCATGACAAACTTTTTTTTCTAAATGTCTCATTGGCTTTAGTCGCGTTCGCGCTGCGGTCGGAAGCGCTCGCTCTTTTTCTCGCGTGTGTGTACGTTACATTTGAAAATGCCGTCGTGTGTAATGAGATTTTGCTAAAGTAGTTAAACTATAGTAGGAAAATGACTAAAAGTTATGGAATCACTTCTCATTCATGAGTATTACAATATTACAACGTTTTATTTTCTATTTATAATAAATTCAGTATCACAAATAATAGAGTGAATAAAGAATTGGCATTTAGCGAGTGTAGAAGAGAAGCAGTATTGTGCGTGTTTAAATACTAAAAAACGAAGTATCCAGATGGGACATTCGTAATAATAAAACACTGATGTGTGTTTTTGTCAAGTAATAAAAGTGATTTGAGGCTGAATCAATACAATATATTATTATTATAGAAATACAAAATCATACGTAAGTTACAAACATTGACGGATAATCAAAGTCCATTCACTTGTTCTTGTTTTTCTCGTTTTAGTATTAAACAACTAAGTAGATTGTACTGCACAGTTTTCGCTGCCGACCCACCGTACCCCTGGCAGTACCCCTGGGGGTATGGTGGGTCTTTCAAAGCTTAACCGTACTCCCAGATAATATTGTTGTGTAATTAGTTTATTAATTTCAGTTCGTTAATTTCAAGTTCTACTATCTTGTGGGCTCATTCCCAGTATAGTAGTAGTATTGAACAATTCTATGATAGAACTGTCCTAATTCTATTAGCCCTTAATAGGGCATGGGCAAACTGAGGGTGATTGAAACAAAAACGCAGTCAATTTGGCATTATGGGTGTATAGTGAAGTAGAATTGCAAATCTTTTCATCCTCAAAAGTTTTCAGTTTTTCAGGAAAACTTGTGGGAAAATAATTCCTCTTGCCCATTTAGATCATCACATGTAAGTGTTATGTGAGAAATTATTTCCCTACCTATGGGAAATATATTTTATACATATCCGGTAGTAGGGGCAATAAAATAACATATTGTGATTATTTTATTACAGGATAATATTTTATGTAAATAAAACAGAAATAAATGTAAATATTTATTTATTGGTGGAACATTTCAAAGCAAGGAGCAGCACACAAAGAGACCTTACAAATTTTGCAAATGTATTTGCTGTTTTGTTCCTTTGCATGTGTACCGAAGATCCTACACCTCCGAAATTTGGACAATTCTGGCATGTGCGATCCAACATCCGCTTTTCTTAGTTCCTCGGGTACTGCAGTGGCACCTCCTTTTATGGTTTTGAATACTGGAGCAATTTTTTTTCGTGACCTCATGTTCTGACGAACATAACAGCGCGGACATTTGGGTTTCAATATCTGAATCACGAAGATGTTTCTGAAAGAAAAAAACACTACCTTCTTTCAGATTGTGTAACATAAACATTCCTCGCAGGAAAATATTTCCCACAATATGATAAATATTTAAACCTAAACGGGCAACAAGCTAATATTTCCCACATAGTTTTGAGACCTAAATTTCAGTCACTCATTGTTTTTCATACTAATAAATTACATAAACAAGTAACGTGACCCTTTATCTAATAAAAGAAATCAATAGTAAACACTTACCGGATTTTTTTTCGGCATTATCACATTTTTTATCCAAAATCACACAAAAAACGGAGATCTGTTTGACAAAACATTGAAAGTAAAACTTTGACAACTCATTTTTTTTACTGCGTTTGTTACGTGTCTTTTGACTAATATTGTAGGTTACCTCATAAAGAAAAAGATGACAGTGACATATTGTGGGAACAGTTACACATTTGACCGTTTACAACAAAAAAAATATGTGGAAATAATGTTCATCTTGCCCTATTAAGGGTTAGCACAACTTGATGAGGAGAACAGAACTAATGGGATAAGTAATAGGAAATGTCCCAGTCTAGTTCAATGTATGTTTTTACAAGGGTATTCAATAGAACTACTGGAAATGATCCGTAGTGTCACGACATCGCGCTCATATATCCGAATAAATATGTTTTGTAGACGTTCATTTGTTTAATGTGTAAAACAAATGAACGTCTACAAAACAAATGAACGCCTACAAAACAAATGAACGTCTACAAAACAAATGACTTACAGAAAGTGATCAGCTATCGATAGTGATTGCAGAAAACAGGTGCATGCGATTTTCAACCTAATTGACATTAGTCAGAATTTATAATTTTATTACCCTAATATTGCCAGAAAGCGAGAAAAAACAAAAAAAAAAGTTTGTCATGAATTGTCAATAAGGTCGAAAATTGCATGCACCTTTTTTGCAATCACTATCGATAGCTGATCACTTTCTGGTAGTCATTTGTTTTGTAGACGTTCATTTGTTTTGTAGACGTTCATTTGTTTTGTAGACGTTCAATTGTTTTGTAGACCTTCATTCGTTTAACACATTTTTATAAATACATATTTATTCGGATTTGTGAGCGCGATGTTGTGACACTACCCTTGTAAAACATACATAGAACTAGTGGTAAATTTCCTATAACTGTTTCCCATTAATTCTATTCTTCTCATCAAGTTGTGCTAATAGAACTAGTGGGAAAAAAAGTATCACTAGTTCTATCATAGAACTGTTCAATAGAACTAGTGGGAATGATCCGACAGCGCTAGGATGATGATGATGACGGGTCTTCAACAGTACCACAGATTATACCTATAATATACAAAGCATTATACCCATTAGCAGTAATAACTAAACGTTTTATTCTCTAATTTATCTCCTTGTTGCACTATATCATCGTACTAGCGCTTGTCTTCGCTTGTCTAAAAATACAAAAACGTAAGTAGTAAGTCATTATCATACGAGAGATAACACTGTTCAGTTTAATGTCCACGTAGCACGTTGGTATAACACTACGAGCATTTCAGCCAGGAGTACGGTTAAGCTTTAAAAGACACACCATACCCCCAGGGGTATTGCCAGGGCTACGGTGGGTCCGCAGCGCACAGTTTTTATATTAACGTACTGTTATAGGTTTCCATTGAATGAAATGTACTTTTTTAATAAATGTTATAAATAAATCACATCGAATTTTTATTTCCCTACCTTAAATGAATTAATCAAATTTACTTTGAGGTGAATTGAATTTACTCAAGACAGACAAAGTGATCATGTCGCATCTGAGTCAAATTATTGTTTGTGAAACGGTCAGCATGATGTCACAATGCGCTTCGGTCCAGAGAGTATATGTTTATCTCTATTTCGCGCTTGCGATTAGATGTGCTATCTCACTTACACTTCTTATCTAATTCTTAGTGTGTCGTTTTGACATATTTATATTAGTGTGCGTACGCTTTTCGTGATGCGTGCCACTCGTAAGCTCCGTCATGTTACCTTGTCAGTAACCTGTCTACGGTTTCTTACTATTATGTCTATGGTTTGAACGATTGAGTTTGGAATACGAATTACTTTGTACTTTTGCGAAAACGTACATGCGGGGGTGGAGGGGGATTTTGCGGAGCAACGACGTACGTCCGCCCTCAATCACGCCTAGACAGGCACTGATGAATGGCCGGCGAGCGATATAATGCCAACATTTTGACTATTTTTTTTCTTAGAGAAAAATGATAACGAAATTACGAAATCTGTTTTTACCATTTATTTTAAAATAAAGAGTTGTTTCTATTGATAATACTTTCATATAAATTCATTATGGAATCTCTAAGCAGTACACGTTTAAAATTGTGATTTAGTGCCATGTTTGACATTTTTTTTTATCGAACCAATCATTCCAAATCGTGTTTCTATCTTTACGATTTACTAGAAGATATGTTCAACTTTTATACTTTAATTTTTATTCATTAAAAATATCATAGTTCATGGGACTTTCAGACGTTCAAAAATCTTAAAAAGTACTGCAACCTCGCCTTAAGTTTGATTTCTTCATGCGAGGCACGCATGTCATCTACTCAAAGTTTTGTTCGTTGTCAACAGAAAGCAGTAAGCCCATCTTTTAAAATATGTAGGTACCTAAATTATTAATATGTATCTAATACATATCCTATTTTTCACCACATGGCTAATCCACCTTCCTCATCTATCTCTGCACCACCAAAAGGTTGACTGGCAGAAAATGCTACTAGGCATTAAGTCAACCTGTGTACTATTTTTGTGCATAAAAAATAAAATAAAATAAAGGCAGATTTCACTAGTATATAATGAAATGTCGTTAAACATTTGTTTTATTAAAGGGCAGATGCTGCTTGGAATAATAAATTAATTTTTCTCTAGACTGTGTGATAACTACGTGTTAGATACATCCTAGCACCCACAAAAGCCAGATGTCAATCATAATTCAGCTATTTAGATTGCCAGTCAGTGTCTCTGACTTAGGGACGATTCTTAATAGTTTTGTATGGTAGATAAATCAAAAAGAAAGAAAAAACCTTTTTTAACTCTGAGATTATATACTCGCACGGCTCGAGGAAATGGTTAAGATGCATTGACTTACCAGAACAATTAAGAAACTGTTGTGATCAAATTTGCAATGATACACGTCATCAAAATATTATTGACTAGCTGTACAGTGATATTGTCGGTGCGTTAAGTGAATCCGCAGTAATTAGTTGCACACGGAGAAGAAAAAGAAAAAACGTTGTAACTGGTTGGAACAAATATGTAGATCAAGCATATCGAGCTGCTAGAGAAAAATACTCTCATTGACGATATTTAGGCAGGCCTACATCTAGCGTTTTATATAATGAAATGTATGAGTTGAGAAACAAACAAAACAAGCTTGCTCTAAACAAGTGGAAAATACATTATTTCGTGCGTATTGTACATCTTTCTACACGTGTAACCTGTGAGCGAATTATACTCAAAAATCTTACAGCGGTCTTCGTGTCCAATTCAATAACGCGTTTCGGGTATTAATGGGACTGCCCCGTTTCTGCAGCGCGTCAGGGATGTTTGCTGAAGCGAGAACGGATTGCTTCTTTGCGACAATGCGCAAAAGATGCGCGTCTCAGGTGCGCTGCGTGCGGGCCAGTCCCAATAACATACTAAAGTGCATTACAAACTGACTAGATTGTGACTATATCAATCACTGTATTAAACTGTCTACGTCTGTTAACGTGTCAATAAAATAAAAATTATGTGAACTACTAACATAGATTGTAAGTGAAAATTGTTACTAACCTGATTGAGTCAATGCTACTTGAATGAATAAATAAATATTTTTTTTTATTAAGGACTCACTCCTATTTTATATTACATATTTTGCTATGGCATTAAAATGTAAAGATACCTTTAGTTACGTGCTTCAATTAAATCCATTTGATAGTGGACAAGAAAAGTATTTAATTACTTAGAATACCAATTCATTTGCTCACTGTGGATTTTTTACTTCATGCCGTATACAGCGGCTGGTAACGTAGCATGAGCGGCATTCAACGTTGCACAAAAAATAATAACCAAAGATAGTGGATGTGTCAAAATCGTTACATATAGATCATTCCTTAACAAAACGACTACTTGCTGCTAAAAAATAATCAATCTTCAGTAATATATAGTAACTAATAGAGGCGTAAAAACATGTTGACAACTCGCAACCTCTCTAAAGTAGTCTGAAATGTAGCTTGCAAACCATCGTCGTTGGACACACAGGTTAGTCGTATTTTTAAGCTCAAGTCATTTTGCTAAGTCGTCGTTTCACCATCGTACGATCTATCCAATACCGATAAGTTAATAAAAAGCACTTAGTTACATTGTATGTACATATACATATAAATGCCGGCAAACTTCTTGAACATTACCATTATGCATGCGCAGAAGACATTTTTGTACGTAAAATTGCTACTGCACAGCTCTTTTGGTCTATGGTAGTGCTCAAGAAGTTTGCCGGCGTCTATACGTATATATAAATAATGATCAGGTACATCACAATTTATTATAAAAAGGCTGCAATTACTTGTAACGCTCGAAGTAATTTGGTCCCGAAGATCGAAATGTTCGCATATTATACACGTAGTTATAGGCTTTAAGCGTCGCGTTGTCGTCCGTTAGTCGAGTGACATCATCGGCCAGCCACGTTCAAGCTCAACAATACCTGCGTACACTGCGTTATTGTCAATTAAATCTACGGATTGCATATGAAATGAGGTAGAAAATACACATGACGGAACCATAAAACCTCATCGATCTGGGGTAACCAGTACCATTTCTGCTCAACGGAATGTACTTTTCGTACGAGACTACCACGAAACATTACTGCAATTTGTAATTCTAGTTATTGAACAATGTTCGTCATAGAATCAGAATAAACAAAAACCCACATTACCTAAAGTATAGGTATACTGCGTGCCATAATCATTAAATTAACTACAGCCTTTAAGTTCTCTCGGTGTTGGTTTTATTCGGTGTTGAATTTGAAGCTGTCCTATTATTTTCTGTTTATGACGTAAAATAAATCTTATCTCAAAATGAGATCCACTAGTGCTTAGATTTTAGACGGATGACTGCCTTCACAAAATGGGTAGTTTATAGTACGCATATCTTCGAGTACCTAGTCAACAATTTGACGGCAGCCTGGATTGGATGCAAGCCATCTGACTTAACAGTATACCTAAAAGCGTCATTTGAGCGACTGTTATCAGTTGCAGACATTTTAATATATTCCATCGTTTATGATCGTTTTAGTGACTGTCCGAAAGATTGCTATCAAATAATCTAAAGCGAAATGAAGTACCGAAACTACCTCCGAATTTAGAGTCTGTATAATTTATGACCCCATGCTAATGAGGTATCAATAACGAAGGTGCCGTTATGTCCATTCATAAAAATTTTGCGGCCGCGTAAACTTACCAGCTGACTATCGAAATAAAAATGGTCGACAGCTAAATTTCATCTAAAATTTCACAATCGTCGTCTGTTTTCTACTAACATTAAATAATTTGGACGCGTTTAGTCTGACAGTGTTCAATCTTCTTTTTGATTCGATTTCGGGTATCGATTTATTAATTTGATATTTTTGATTTGTCTGGCTATTTCGCTAAAGGTTTTGCGTGTAAGTTAATTACAAAAATGAAACAAGGTTCAGTGTTACCAAACGAGAATAGAGGCACGCGTCGCGCGTGGTCCGGCGAGGTGCTCGTGGCGATCATCAGGTGTTCCGGCGACGGCGGCGGCGGCGGCGCGGCCGCGCTGTTGTCCGACCGTTTCCCCTCCCGTATGTCATCAACTCAAATGAGACACAAATTTTACAACCAGTTATATTTGATAGCTTCGTAAACTTGTCCAATTTTATCACGACACAAATTGGACAATTCTGGCAGTAAAACTGCTAACTTGACCCGCTGATTACAACTTGGAATATTCTACCTTATTAGGAGTACACCGATAGATAAGTGTTGATTGATAAATGAATGACAACAATAATACAATGGTGTGGGCTTTTTTTAAGTAGAAGTTACGACCGACAATAACTTAACCCTTTACTTGGCAAAGGTTTTCATGGTATATATTCATTATTTTTTCCACATATATCGCATCTAGTACGTGTCAAATACATGTAAAAAATGCAGAAAAAAATCATACATATATAGTTTTGGAAATATAGCATGTGCATTTAAATGCACATTGCCAGCTTCGTCGAATTATCGCTGTAAAAAAGCGTGTGCATTAAAATGCACATTGCCATGTGCAGACGAAATTGAAACACGACTTATTTAAGATGAAACAACGGTTTATTTAAAAAAAACTACTAGTAAAGAGATCAAATATGAACAATAAAGACAACAACATGATTGTCTATGACCTTTTAGGTCCTTTTAAACACTACAAAATATCTTTAAGTACTACAAAAGTTGTAAACACACAAAATACTATTAATAATGAGAGATCAGTAATCAGACATGTCAACAATGAAATTTATTATTATTATTTTGTATGATAATCATAAAAACAATAACGACCATATACCAAAGAAAGCCTCATGTTGCATTTTACACATATTAATTTAGTCTGGTTTTTAAAGCAATTTTTGCATCTGCCTATATTTGTAAATGATGGCAAGTGTCAAAAGTGGTCATATCGGCCGTAGTCGGACGTCTGCGGTGTAACAAATTTCGAACCTCTGGACATATTCGAAAACTTCTTAATTCTTTGAAAGGTGGTGAGATCATCACTTATGGCCCATCGAAAGTCTTTTAGTTTCATTTGCTTTGCATCTTTGGTTTCACGACGATAAATGAGCCACGTATTATTTACACATGTGTCAAGAACCTGTGAGTATATAGGTATAATAATATACCAACGATGTGCTCGCATTTTAGTCAGTTAAAGAGCTACAAGCATATCAGCAGGGTCTACGCCTCCCATACAACAGTTGTATTCTTTTACGATGTTGGGACATGTAACAGGTGCTTTGCTTTTTGTGTTTTTACAGTATCGTAACACCTGATGCACCGGCTGCTAGTCAGTATAAGTACTGGCCGTATTGACATACTTGTTGTCAACCTATTTGACTACTGTTATTTTACATCCATTAGAAACGACTTGAGCAAAAGATCCACGACCTTTATTTTTTAGGTTTTTATCAGTAGATAGTTTGGCTACAGCTCCTCGAAGTCTGTTTTGCCTGATAGTCCCTAAAGCAAAGATACCATAAACATTTCTCAAATGTTCCAGCAATTCTACTGAAGTGAAAAAATTGTCGAAGTATAGCACTGAACATGCATAATGAAGTTCATCTTCCGAAGAACCACTTTTTTCTATGTCGGAACTAGCACCAGACTTAGGTACTAACGCCAAAATTCTCGAAGTCATTGTAGAAGGCTAGAAAATGAAGAAATATAAAAAATAAACATCTAATAGAAAGAAATAATTTCATTGAAATTCGTAATGTTATTTTAAAAACAATGTCCCTCAAACTGGCAATGTATCTATAAATGCACACAGCCTAGTGCTGGTAGGTCTGTTAATAATTTGGCAATGTGCATTTAAAGACACATGCAAGATAACATGAAAAATTTTCCAAGTAAACTATTTCAAACTGAAAAAATCTATATTTAATTCACAAGACTGTATATTTAGGTCGTGTTTTTATCAGTTTTTTGTTCAATTTCTTTTATAAATAATATTATTTCAATAGATTTTTACCTTATATCCCGTAGACGCAAGCGCATGCTCCACAATCTTGCGATCTACTGAGTACACCAAGAGTCACCTGTGCTCAGTAATATCTTTTTATGTCAAATACGGGCATTTCATGGGTGAATGAGTAGAAAATAAATAAAAAATGTACTTAATTTTGCTTGTAGAATATTTAAAAAAAAGTGTGCATTTAAATGCACATCGTCAAGTTTAGGGTTAACCGAAAAGCTTATAAATTTTAATGTGGCAAGCATATATAAATTTGCAAGTTATAAAATAAATTTATATGTTTTAGAGATAGGTTTATGAGCATTAGAAAATATGATAAAATGTACCTGTAATGGATGTGCGTTGTGATATCAGACGACGTCTGCATTATCAAATAATTAAATGAATTGGTACAGATATTAATGAATTCATGGTCGTGATTGAGCGATCAGTGTTTCGTCACGAACAAAGAGACAGACGGACAGACAGGCCGTCCTGGCTGTCACTGCGGCCCCATTGTCTCTGCCAACAATATTGTTAGAATCATGTCCCGGCCTTATCTTGTGCCTCTCAAATCTTACCGTCAAATTGTTCCTCACATATTTACATCGTCTAAGAGAAAATTTCTATTTAAACAATAACTTGCCCTTTGTCCTTAAAATTAGATTAAATATTGTACCTTTATAATTGAACTTTAGTCCATCAATTCAATAGCATTCGATTATTCCATTAGCATTATTCTAATAAACACCGTCTGAATATGCATTTGAATATAGTACTTTAAATGTAAATGTTTACACCGATAACGGTCATTTAACGAAATGTCAAAAAAAGAAAAGAAATGAACCGCACCAATATTCCAACATCACCAACAGTCATAATCTCAATAGCCTTCCATCGTCACACGATAATATATAAGCATTACTAGACAATCAACTTTTAAAGAGACTGACTTGTCTATTATTACTTCTTAAACCAGTCAATAGCACCAATAATATCAATGCTATTAGATCATGACTTTATTTAGGTAACCAGAATTGTATCAAACGACGCGACGTGAGCAGAAATGTGAAATGGTGTACAATATTCACAGATCAGTGAGAACGAGAATAAAACTTGAATTACACTGATTCGGAGGTCAATGACATGTTCAAAAACTTTTTGACCTTATCACATCTCAACTTCCTTTCTTGAAAGGCAAAAATGCACATTTCCTACTAATGACGGAATCGTGCACAGCATACTAAATTAAAAGCTCGAAAGGATCTGTACGATATTTCCGGCGACGCGTGGGCGTCAGGTTCGTTCCCGAGCCAAAAACTGTTTAAAAATACAACTTCGCACAATGTTACGCACCTCACTTCACTTCCTCTCCACTTGGGATCATAATCTTAAAACCTACATAAACGTACCTTTTAGTGGCAAGTGTACCACTAAGTTAAATTTAGACTCTGTCTTTCACTCAATTAGGCTCATTTTCATCTGATATATGAAGAATGTTTAAGGCTTTTTGGGTGCTATTGAGAGAAACACCATTCATTGAGACAAGTAACGGGCTAATAGTAATCTCGCGTCTTGGCAACGCCATTCAAGAGAGCGCGTACTATCGAGGTGAAAATTACTTACCTATTATAAAATATTTTTATCGTAATCTGTCATTTGTAACTTATGTTACAATAGAGACAGCTTATTTAAATTTGTTAGCATCGAGCTCAATCTCATGACAAAGTATACACATATTATTATGTTTATGAATGAACATACTCATTCAAAGGTATACTGTTACTTCGTTAGTCATGTTAATGCAGATTATAACTTTTAACAAGATTATTAACATGGCACTCTATCGTAAATTCGGAATTAGTTATTATTTATTAATTAAATATAAGCCTAGAGATATCAGCGAAAATAAATCAAAATAAATTACTATAATTTGAATAAAATAACAATACACCTACTTAAAAAGTATTTCGTCGATGACTATACTTTATGTTGGTGTGTGTATGTATGAAGACATTGCGGAGGTGTGCGTGTGTGTATAAAATCTTGTTTTATGCTTAGTTTGTGTATGTAAATATGCGGTGTGTGCATGTGTGTGTGAGACGCGTGCGCCGCATTCCTCCGCGTAGTCATTCATACATACTCGAAGAATTCGAGACGTATATTTGTCTACCTTTAATATCTTTTTGTTTTAGACTGTTGTGTATTATGACTATTATGCGTCTATGAATATAATAATCTGTAATACATCCTGTGTGGTTACCTTGGAGATAAATATGTTAGCTCAGATATAAAATAGATATGCAATGCAGTGACATCTTGGATACAAGTGGATTGAGAAGTGCTAATAAGAAAAACCAACACACGTACGCTGTAATAATGCTGTTTGCATTTTCTATTTGCATTTAAATACCTGCATTAGTGAAGTCTAAAGTTTATTTCTCAGTTTCAGTTCTAGAGAGTTAAATTTATATTTATTAAATAACGTTTTAGATTTTGTTTTAAGTATCACTACCTACATAGTATAAAACAAAGTCTGTCTTCTGTCTGTCTGTCCCTATGTATGCTTAACTCTTAAAAAGTACGGAACGGATTTTAATGCGGTTTTTTTTAATAGATAGAATGCTTCAATAGGAAGGTTTATATGTATAATTGACGCGGGCGAAGCCGCTGCCGACGATTAGTTATATATAATGTTGAAAATAGGGCATTTGAAATTATAAGGCAGCAATAGCCGAGTGGATATACCAACAGAATGCCATGCAGAGGGTATCAGGTTCGAATCCACGGCACGCACCAATGACTTTTCGGAGTTATGTGCGTATTGAATTGTTAATTATCGCTTGTCCCGTGCCTCGGAGAGCACGTTAAGCCGTCGGTCCCGGTTGTCATAAAGATCTTTGACAGTCTTTACAGGGCGTCAGTACCTTCTAAATAAACTGACACTAGTCTAAACCATGGAATATCGCTATCCCTTCAGGTTGCGGAGGTCAGACAGGCAGTCGCTCCGTGGAAAAGCTTATATTCAGCCAAATCCGGTTAGACTAGAAAGCGGACGCCAGACTGAAACTGGGATAACGCTAAGAGAAAGAAGAAGAATGTTGAAATTAGGGTTGATCTAATATTGGGAGGCATAGTTATTAATAAAATCAAAGCAACTATGAAATCAGGCGCTAATATTATGTCGCTGGAAAAGCCAATATTAGGCACTTCCAAAAAGTACGTAATTTAAGTTCACTTTATGGTATTTACACAGAGCATATTTATAACACACACAATTATGCATGCATGTGTTTATTATAATCATCATTATGTCAGCCTAGAGACGTCCACCGCTGCACATTGGCCTCCCCCAAGGTGCTATACACAGACTGATCTTAAGCCACTTCCTCCAACCGCTTCCCGCAATCTTAAACAGATCGTTATTATAATGTGGCAGTCATATTACCGGTGTAAGTGAATAGAAACACACATCGACTGGTAGCATTCAGGCACCACGAAACGAGTGAGATGACCGGATTCTTGCTGAAAATTTGAAATAAATATTTCATTTTGCTAAACTTAATCTGTGACCTGCACGCAGTACATAAAGGTAAACTTATATTACAGAACTGCCATTATTTTTAAATTTTACTCTGCCCATACTTTTACCCAAGACAAATAGTAATATAAATATAGAAGACATTTCCACTCAAAATAAATATTACTGAAAACATATGGGCTTATTTCAGAGCATATGATAAAATGTACATAAATGCGTCACTTCACAACTACTGCATCCTGTCCCATTTTTGAGAAAAGGCTCTCTCAAGAACTCTATCTCTACCAATAAGTAGCTATCATTGATATGTAAACCAATGTTCATAACACAAAGTTTATCTGCGTACGTTACTTAAATGCTTAGGAATCCTGGAGACTTTTCACTGCGACACTTGATTTGTGACTTTTTACTCTCCAGTGCAGAAGTGTCTTTAATAAAATAATAATATCCGAGATTATCGTAAACTTACTCACAACCATACTTTCAGCCCATGCACCATGCAAACAATATAATTTCTAACCAGGCAATCACAACTAACATATTTTCATGACCACCCACATTCGTAACTTCGGCGCGACGCGATACTTCTGAGTTTGCTGCTCAAAAATGAATGATGAATGAACCATACAAACACCTTCATCTGCAAAAACAAAGCTGTATTGTTTAACAGGTTACCAATATATATATAAGTAAACCACTATCTACGAGTATATATAGATAAATATAAAGACAATATATAATCCAAAATATTATTAAAACACTTGCAAAAGAAAAACAGACCATCATAAAATAAACGATAATACTTCACCATCTACAAACGTACCATAACGGAATAATTAAATCAATCACTGTAAAAATCTTTATATCTAAGAACATAGCTCACTAGGTACCCGCCTAGCGAACTGTGTATATAATGTATTCATAATTGTTTCCCCCAAGTAGGTACGGAGATTTCCGCCCAATCACGGCCCAGGGCGGGCGGCTAGGGCGGGGGTACATGCAATGTCACGTCAATAGGCGCGCGCATGCCGAGACATTTACATGTAAATGACATTCTTGACGACATTCAAGCTCTCTCATTGTGAATATGCTAAACTGTGGCATTTTATGTTTTGCCCTTCGTAAGGGACGTGTGAATTACTAACTGTACAGAATGTCTAATTCAAGAATTTCTATACCTTGTGGTTAGGTTGTAAGAGAAGATACATGAAAAATATATAAAATTTACTTCATCAAGATACTCATCTAGCTGTACACGTCCTATTGGTACTAAGACTGAGTACAACTTTATGGTTCATCGAAAGCTAACGAAATCTCTATATTTTAGTTAGATAAAATATCAAGTGTCTAAGTGTCCACCGCTAAGCTGCTCTCGCTTTTATGAATAAGTGCGATGACCTATTTCTACCTAAACTAACCACAAAATTTTAATATTTACCTACAAACTTTATTTAATGAGGATTATCTATGTACATAAAACCGATAAAGTACGAAGTGTATTCACACTCTAAACCTTTCATACCAGAGTACAATACATCTAAGTAAGCCACATAGAACTTTTGTAAATGCAAAAAGAGATAAAAAGTGATAAAATATATGTTAAAAAAAGAAATTTACTTAGCGACCATTTTGGATTGTGTCATCTTGGTTTTTTATTAACTGTTTTTATAACGGCAATAGAAACACCCACTGGGATAATTACCTAAAACTCGACTGTTAAGATTCGTAAGAGACAGCTCGATGACAGACAGCCGATATTTAGAAACGGTGAACCATTAGCACCATTCAGGTACGAAACACTAAAAAGTTAATAAAAGCTAATACAATTATTGTACTATAAGGATATGCGCATCCATTCATATAAAAGTTGCAAGTTCAACTTTCTATACCTATCTTACGAGTCTTCATTCATTACATAACCGATTACGACAATGCGTCTACAGTTAATGAAAATAAACGATACAGTATGATTCATACCTATATATTAATCTTAATCAGATGATGATTGGCCTCTGCGATCCTCCATATATGCTATTATATCTGCGACATAGACGCAATGTCTACCGCACATGACTCATGGTTACGTCATAATCTTATTAATATTTATTTTATCACATATATCTTCAGGTTTTCGTATACATATTGCTAATTTGAATTAATAAGCTCTCGCGACAAAAATGTTGTATAAATAAATATTTTTTATTATAACCGTTAGTAATGAAAATTATAGTAATAGTAGGACTTATTCTTTTAAATGGAAAGTCTTTCTACTTCTTAAGTACATTTTAACAACCGTGCCGTGTATGAAAATATCAATCGTCTATACTTTCAGAAGAATACGTAGGTAGGTATTATTATACATATGTACATTATTATTTTGACGGCGTAGCAACAATTTTATTGATCTCTGAAAAAACAATCAGTTATTTAATTTTTACGGTGGAAAGCCAAGTTATAGGCTCTCCCTCTGTTTCTTGATTCAAACAGATGTGGTGTGTGTGATTCTTCTCTACATGCGTTCGGTGCTTATCCTACCCAACAAGCGGTGCCCGCAGACGTCCCAGAGCGGCGGAGCCACGCGGTTACTTTACCCCGACCCCGACGTAATCATAAAAATCATCGTAATCAAATAATTTATTGTCAAATATTTAGTCCTTCTTTTAGGTTATTATATACCTATGCAAGTAATCCCCACATCTAGGTAAATATCCAAATATCTCCTAACACACACCATATCATTATCACTTATCATACCTTATTGTTTTAAAAATACATATTTTCAATAACCCGTCCTTGCGGAAGTCCAGTGTTTCTGCATGGACTTCCTCGGGATTCCTAGATATTCAGTATCCATTTCTAGATACAAGTATCTAACTCTTTAAATAAGACAATAAACCCACTTTCCAGCTACTAGTTTCGTTTCTACTTACTGTCTCATCGATGTCTGATATCTCTGCATTGCTTCTACTTGCCTATATACCCTATAATAATAATTCCTACTACCCCATGCTGTTTCATCCCCATTACATTCAGCAAGCTAAAAGAAACTCTATAGTTTGGAAGGCTATGTACAATTCACTTTGCTGTAGACGACCACCACTTCTCTCTTCGTCCATTCAATTTGCGTCAGAAGCCAAGTTATGCGTTTTTTATTGCAGCTAACTATAAAAATGTCGTTTCGATTATTATGAAGAATTATTTTAGACAATACAATGAATGGATCATCGATCGTAGTGTGCTGATGCCTTTTACCATACCTACGTCATAGAACAAACTGTAAAGAAGTTTAGTAATAGTAAATCGTTACGATGCAGATTTTTATCACAATGAATGGTTATCGCCTTGCGGAGGTCAAATGACAGCCGCTGCCTGGAAAACTTTTCTTCTCTCTGTGATTTTAAGTTTGGACTTAAACCTTATTTAATTACATCGCCAATAAAGCAATAAGATAATGATAGGAACGTTTTAACTTTACATATTTTTTTTGTATCGTCGGGTTTTTGCATTTGAATTAACTGAAACCTAGTATCTATACTATATCTTAACCTTATTGATTTTATATTGCGTTATTGTGTCGTAAGACTTTATTTTTCTTCTTTTTCAAACTGGTACCCCAGTTTGAAAAAGAAGAAAAATAAAGTCGTTTTATTTTCATTTTTATACATACTTGCCATTAAGTATTGCATTGCTCCTAACATTAGATATAGTTTCTTATAAACCTCTTATATATATTATATAGGAGCTATATTTGGTAATTTTATTTAAAAACTCCTTTTCAAACATACAATAAATAGAATAAAACCAGTTTACGACTGCAATACAACCGTTGAGGCTATAACCGAAGGCTTTTCCGTAACGTGACTCTGAGTGACTCACTGGTTGCGATGCGCGCGAAACCTGCTTGCGATTATAAAAGTAGCCTGGACGTTTCATTGCCAACCTCCATTAGTTGGCAATGCCAAATCAGTCAGTTTGTAGTGGTTTGGCAGTCCTTTTAATGTAAAAGTCAGCTTAGATTTAGGTTTGATTCCTACCTGCTTTGTGTGATAAACATAATTCATTTTCAGGCGGGGTTTATTTATCTATAATATATGATGCGTGTAGAAATACACATATAAATCAGTTATTATGTCTTTAACATGCATAATATCTACCCCTCTCAAAATTGTTAATTAGAAATATTAACTTTCCCAATTGGTTATTTAAATTGCTCAGTGTCTAATCCATTTTCTGATAAAATACCATAGACAATAATACTAAAAGATTATATGATTTCGTATTTATACATTGTTTCAAACGAGGACATGTTATCTATAGTAATAAATTATAATATTTCTAGCCATAGGTCTCAATAATCTGTGCCAAATAATTTCAAACTTGAATATATAGAGAAACTTTCTTCATATGTTGAGGTAATTAATTAAAAATTAATAAATTTTGACTCATAAAACATATTAAATAAAAGAAAGGATAACAAGGCCTTTTATTTTCCGCAGATGTTTATAACCGTATCCGATTTTAATACTTAACAGTATAATTGATTACGTCAAACTAATTTTATAATTACGGATTTCTAGGTATTAGAACAATTAGAGATTTTTTTATTTTTTTAATATCTCGCTTTTATGTTACATTTAAATATTTTTCATATTTTGATCTACTGTTTGGTGTTTATTAAATATGTATTTTAAAATACATTTAAAACCTAATACTGCAACTTTACAGTACCCGCTACAGAAAATACTGTTAAAATGACCATTTCAAACGAATTCTAACCGCATAAAGTAGGTTATAAAAAGAAGCAAAATACTTTTTAAGTGTATTTTAAACCATAAAAATTGCCACAGTCTATCTTTAGTCGTTTAGTTACATACATGAAGTATAATCCATGCATCGTAATAATATTATCATACGCATACTTGTCACGGGACGGACATGCTTATAATGCTCCTGTTACACCTGCGTCTTAACGCGTCAATTAGAGCGTTAATTTAGGCACTACGTAATTTTATATTTTTGAAACTAGATTTAACTTGTAAACTGATGACACTTTAAAATAGTATTATTTTTCTATGTGGAATTCCATTACGCTAGGAACTTTTTTTTGAAAACCGCCCAGATGTGGCCAACGTTTTAACACGTTAAATTACTAATTAACAACGCGTATTCTTAACGCGTTCGTTAACGCGTTGTTGCCTGTTGGCCATTGCTATTAACGTTCACGCTAACGCAGGTGTAGTAGTAGCATAATAATGTAAATCTTTGCAGTGAAGTTAATAGAAGATAAAATTAATAAAGGTCCAAGCTACAGCCGATATATTCCTATATTAGTTACCGAACAAAAGAAATCATTTAAAATCTATATGTTTCTATAGTTTAAGAAAGTTTAGTTCAATAAGTAGTTTTTATTTTGTTATTCATAATTATTTTAATACAATATGTAAAATTAAATAAAGTAATTTTATTTAAAATGAATATATTTTAAAATATCAAAAGAAAGATGTGAAATGAAATCGGAGACGGGTCCGGAGCGTGCCACAATCCATTACATCAGGTCGCGGTAGGCGCCGACCGCGAGTCGGCCAGGGGGATGTTCCATTAGCTAATTACCTACGACCAACGACCCCTTCTTACAACCAATAGCTGCCAGATTGTAGCCTCTTCGACCGCTAATTGACTTTTATAATGAAACGTTCAATTTAAATATCAGTTTTCGCGATAATAATGTCGGTTTCGGACAGTTTTAGGAACGGTATTCAACGATTATTGAATAGATTGCTTTTTAATGAGTCTGATACTTGTTATTGAAGTTTTTTTTACTTATAGGTATATTTCTAAATGCTTTTACCTAGGCGTAAACAGGGTCACTTCATAGCTTACTGAAAATAACGTCAAAAATTATTTTACTCCATCCGAACGTACAAAAAAATTGAAGTCATTAAGTCATCTTGTTTGTAAAATATAAGGCCGTGAAGATTCAAAAAGCAAACCTCAAAATCACACAAACACATTATTTAATTATAACACACGCACAACAAATAAATCGATGGCAACAAAGTACAGGCCGGTCATAAAATCACACCTTTTCACAATACGAAAGTATTTAACCGCAACCACAATACATTAAATTAAAAGTTAAACTACCCCTCGGAACATCAGGGCTATCTTTTAATGAGGTAATGGCGATCCGTCGAGAAGGGCGAATGACGCGTGCCTCGCACGCGAACACCCCTCGTCTCTAATAATTTCATTATTATAATAAAACGGAGTCAAACGTGTAAACGAGGGCACGTGATAATTGTGACCCTCTGCCGAATGATTACTGTGACAGCTTGACCCTTTATACGTTCGCCGTGTTTTACCGGCTAACTCTATAATTTTATGGAATTATGCTTAGGCTTTCTGTGTTACTTATTTTAATTTGGACGAAATACATAGCGTCGTTTATAACTATAGTAAGCTACATAAATGTTTGAAAGTGTAATTGACTTCATTCGTTATGTCTGATTGAAGCTTCTTCAGAAATGTATTTTTGAAAGAATTCGAAAGCTCGGCTTAAATTCATACCATAAATATTTGGTATACACGAGCACATACCTAATATATTTAGCGAAGTATAAAAAAGTTTGCATCGTAACAGATTTGTCATAGTAATCATGAAAATTTTAAATACAGCGATTACAAAGTACAATATTCTAACATTAAACGTAAAAGAAAGATCGGTGCGTTGCGTACGGATGTTAGGCTAGCAGCACGATACGACCGATAGTCATGACAGTTAATTTATAAAACGATGAGTTACAAGCATTGCCGAACTGCTCAGCAGGCACAATAAACATTATGAGCACATTCATTAATAGCTGACCGCTGACAAACGGTGCCTACCCCCCTCCGCCCGCTCTTTACCCCATTATCCCCATAAACCCCTGTCTACCCTCCTTCCATCTCCCCGTCTCCCCATTCGGCCAGGTGTAAAACTGCCCGGTCACGGAAAGACAGACATGCGATGCGGCTAATATGTTTTTATTATTAAAGGTATACGTATTGCTCATTCCTCCGGCCGGCGGCCCCGGCGAGGGGATGAGCTATGAATATTTATACGGTGATTTGTTAATAGCGCCACTGCGGTACCTCGGTGTGTGACTTACAAAAAGTGCAGCGTAAAGCACATCCGACGTCCGGCACGCGAAACTGTTCACGACAGCTCGCCCCACACCACTGCCTCACTGTGATAGCATCACAACTATGTGCCGGCAATAACTAGAAAAACATTAATTAAAACTGATTTTATTAAAAATCAAGCGCTTTAACATATGTAGTCGGTGTAGTTGTATCATACGTAGTAATGAGAACGCAGTTAGCACATAAATCTACGTCATGATCTACATACCCTTCGCGTGTGTCGACGGCGAGGCTGTGTGATTCAAACGCTTTCTCGGCGAATTCACATTAGTAATAACTTGAAAGCTAAGTGGCGGGACAGATACAGGAAAACGTGTACCGGGTAATGTCAACTTTAGCGTCGTCCTAATGACAATGTGCGTAGCTATCAGCGCCGTGCTATCTGCGAACAACTCCCGCTTGCTACTCCACCGCAAAATCTGATTTCTGATTGTATGAAAGATAGTGTGCCGCGTAGCCACGTACTCGGGTAAATAACTTGTGCAACTATAACTTCGGTAGTACATTTTATTCAGTGGCGTGGGAAACGAAATTTTCATTTACTTTCCTGTCCGCTACCGCTGTTAACTGTGATATTATAGTTATGACAGAAAGATATGAAAAGGGGTATGTAATGGTACGAATGTATCGTAACGTTGAAACAACATTTAGGTATAATAATTGTATTTATTACGCGGTAGTGGAGTGGGTTGTACCTATAGGTATAAAGTTTATAGGACGTTACTATATTTTACGTGGTACGTGTATTTTATATTAGTAATGTGGGGTTTACATGACATGACACGTCACATGAAACACCAGCGGCACGCGTGCTGCGAGCCTTTACACACGCTCTGGGATCAACCTGACGCCTCTTAAAATGCGACTACATTCCATTTACAAATACATCGCTAAGCTACGTAGTATTTTTAAAAGGATTAATTCACCTAAAGGGTTCCATCTATTGGGGAATTATGACCGAAAGTTGTCTGTGCAATTTTTTTTATGAACTTACTTATCATCATCTCAGCACTGTCCCGGCTACCGGAGTTGTTGGAGGCCCGGATTCGCCTTACAAAGCTATCCCAACAAAATGTGGTTTACTACTAAAATAAACCAGAATGCATTTGAAATAACTTATTTCTTATGTGCCACAAAGACTTTCCAAATAATAAAAATCCCATTATATTGTTCTACTTAGGTCAGACAGAATTCTACAAACAACTTGTTTAGATTGTAATCGACCCTAATAGTATCTACCTACGCAGTTCCGCAGCAATGAAAATCTTCAATATAATACAAACAAATGCTTGTACATTATATGTACATCGCAGATATATTATCTCTATTATTATATTACCTACTTACGTTTTCTGATTTCTCCAACACACTTTTAGGGATGCTATTTCTGTACAACAATCTTGCATGGCAAGTCAAGAATCTATTTTATTTCAGTTTCTTATCGGATATTCGGATAACTTCGTACTTAAATGGCAGTAACTTAGAGTCATAATTCTATTGTTATATAACTTCTATCTAGAACCTACTTCAAAAGTTCAAAGTTCGCCATTTGAAGTTAAAGCTGTAAGCGGTACTAATAGTCTCAATATTTTCAGTCTACTGGTTTTATTGAATCTATAACAGTAGTCCACTGTTATCAAAACATACTTATTGTCTACATTTCTTTCTAATATCGTAATCAAAAGTTTCGCCTTGGAGCCAGGAGTGTAGTTTTCTAGTCTAATAAAAAGCTCTGTCACATTGCTATTATTCTTTCATATTTGAAAGAATAATAGCAATGTGACAGAGCGACTGCTGTCTCACCGCCGCCGCAAACCAAAGGGATAGCGATGTAGGCTAGAACGGTGTCGGTGTACTCAAGTGTACTAGTTACATAACGACCACAAAGACCTTCATGACAGCCAGACCTACCAATAACGTGCTCTCCGACACACAGGGCAAATGATGATAAATCCTTCTAATATCTCGGTAAGTTTGTATACCTATTTACCCCTAATATTATTATATTTAATATCAAATACTCTATAAACATATATTTAATTTCATTTCCCACCATTATTTTCTAAAATGATGTAGGAAACAATTTGGGTACAAAATCAACATGCCCTGTGAACATAGGTGTTTAGTGAGCGCCCCATGCGCCCCAGCGTTTGGCTAAAATTATGGGAAATGTACACACGACTCGAATTACATTTTTTATTCTCCTATTAGGCGGTGTTGTGAGACCGCTCTGTATACACACAAATCACCTAAGTACCTTTCCCCTTATATTTATGATAAAAACTTGAAAGGATGTTTTCGTAAATTCGTACACCTCTGTATAAGATAATATTTATGGTATCATAAGGTTCTCTCGCGACAACTTAACGTTTACAAGCCAACAAAGTAAAACTATAATGTACATAATTTGATGCGTTTTAAATCTCCATTTTTAATCAATCATCAATATATAAAACTGTTCTGTCACTGGCTAACAGACACCGCACTGCTGAAGCTAATGGGCCCAAGAAGCTGAGCCATAAATGTTCCGCGGAGAGTGCAAAGGAGCAGTAAGAGAAGATTTTGAAAATTTCTCTCCTAAGGGGTAAAATTTGGGTAAGTTAGGACGAAACCATTCTTTCAGTCGGGGGAAGCTGGGAGTAAGAGAAAGTAATGTTTGTTTTCCGTGTGAGTGTGTGGCCAACTCTGGTGTCGGAGTTTTAAGACCGCCCGAAGGCCTCCGATATGGCCTAACGATCCTTATCCTTAGACAAAAACCGGGACCGATAGCTTTACGTGCCCTCCGAAGCACAGTAGCGCTCAGCTGTAAATACAACACACGGTCACCCGTACAAGTGGTGACCTGTGCAAGCATTGCTTAATTTTGGCATTGCTTATCTGTTACGAAAGGCAAGCCAAATCTCGCTATGAGCGCTACTTGGCATGTGTTCCTCGAGGAATAGGAAAGGGTGCACTATGAAGGGATTTCCTAAAATGCCCACGTGGTCGGGCAATTTGGACGGGTTTCGAATTTGTTAAATAAAAAAATGTGCAGGCGTAGCTGCGGGCATCCTCTAGTTTAAATACTATTGTGCTGAAAGTTGGTCTCTTGCATATGCTGTAGGTAGGTAATTCTTTGGGTTTATTGTTTGCTTTTACTTTAATTATCATATTGATGGCTCCGATTACTTAAATGACGTACTTAATCTTCTACCACGTTCAAGCCAAATAGGAGCCCAAGATGACTATTACCACAGAGAGAAGAGATGATTATTGTCGCCGCGCGCTTCGTAGTTGATTATTTGTACGATTATCATCATATGTAGGTACTTACTTTTTAAGTTACTTTAATAGCTTGTGACTCGGAAACACGACTCAATTTAGTTTTTTTTTTAATATTATTAAATTATATAGGTATATAAATATATTTTAAGAAGAAATTATATATTTGTGCTACAATATAAAATAAATATACAGGGTGAAAAAAGACCCTTAACGAAAACTGAAATCCCATGTTGTTCCAGTCACTATGAACATTTTTTACTTCGGCACCATACCTGGGAAATTACTGGTTCAGGAGATATTGAGGCTCAAAGTTAGTATGGAATTTTTCAAATTAGGTACAAAATCGATGCGTTTACCCGGCCAATATGTTCTTTTGATGCCCTATAACGCCTTGGGATAAGTAGGTATTTCAAGCACTGCACGCACGCGCTTTTAATTGCGGTTTAAAAAATGTGAAAACTCAAAAAAAAATAACATTTCCCAGGTATTATTTTTGGTTAGTATGACTGGGCATGATGTCCACAACGAGTAGACTTCGGCTTGGTTAAGGGTCTTGTGACATCCTGTATATGGGAAGGTAACGCACATTATTGTAAATGGACTTACCTATATACAGGAAGCAGAGAGATAGCCTCTGTTCCTTAAAACGCTATGTGATTCAGTCATGACTAATTTTATTGTATCATAATGCAAATATATTAAAAACTGTTAATTCAATAGTCAACTTAAGTCATAAACTATTTTGAAAACATGTAGAATGTTTTATACGAAACTGTTGCTTCTATTCTTCTTACTGAGCACAAGAACTATCTCTACCTTTAGGTACTGCATTATGAACGAATACGTACCTACGTAACTTTCGCTCTTTCTTCTAAATCGCTGAACATTTGGAAGATTATGAAATTATCTTCATAATGTATAAAAACTAGCTTTTCATATTAAAATGTGTGGAGTGAGGTCGAGGGTGGGTTGTGGGCGGCGTTGGCAGTATCGATCCGACGGCGCCGCCCGCCCTATCCGCCCCACCGATAAATACTCCCGGCTCCGTGCCAATGTGAACCCACTGCCTATAAAATGTTATTACTATTAGTTATTGTCGTCATAAGTTTTAGGGGTACCTACTTGGATGATAAAAAATGCCACATTGTATGTTACAACTGAAAGCCAACATGTTTATGTTTCGTTTTTCCGGAAGCGATATTATGTATTGTTCGAGCATGCGACATTAACACGTTCTAGGGAAGAGTAACGGCCGACTAGTAGGCCGGCCAATGTAATGCACATAAACTTACAATTGCTAATTATGCAGATGCTGTCTTTGTGTTTTGAGCGATTCGCGCATTCCAATATCGTATTTCCGACGAATAAGCGGCCATTATTACCGGTACTCCGGCCGAGAGGAACAATAACAAACGGAAGTGCGGATACTTCGTCGTACGGAATACGCTCTTTACATTATTGAATACGCGTATGATAATCGCCACTCAAAATTATGCCGATTACCTACATCCGCGGCGTTTACAGTTAGTAAAAACTCTATGTTTGTAATATGAACTTTACGACTTTGCGTTAAGACGCGTATGTGCTTATTTTAATTGTTTTACATAGCGTTGTGTGCGTATTGAAGAATGAAGCGTACCCGCGTGGGTGTCGCTTGAATTATGGAAATAGAGCGTCGACAAGAGACGTTGTTCAAACAATACCATAACGGTATGAGACGGCAATTTTAATTCTTTTCTTGTGATGATACATTATTGAAAAGGTCGCGTCTATTGAGGGGTTTTAAATACGACGCATTGATTTGAACTATAAGGGCCTGTTCTCACCAAGACGCACCGTCTCTTTTCTCTGTCTCAAGGAAGGAATTCGAGGAATATTGGCCTCATATTGACAATATCATATGTATACTTATAGTATTGTACTGCCACTGACATATCTGTTTCTTAACCTGTGAGAACGGACTCTACCTTTACCACCATTTAACAATTTCTTCACAATACCCACTCTATATACACTACTTACTTCTTTGGGTCAATAATATAATTCCATGGTTATTGCTACATCATGAAACAATCGAACTAATATTGTAAAATGTCTATTATATCGTTTTAATTAACTATAAATAAATAAATTAATCACGTGTATAAAACAATGAGGTCATTTCCCTTGACAATAATCTAGATATCCGCCACAATTCGCTAACTGTTAAGTATGTTAATTGTAATCACAAATTGAATAAATTATGTTGCATGTTCAAATATCTCTAGACAATAGTTTATTCATGACTGGTATATTATAAGCTAGTTTTAGTGCTTTTTATATTTTGTAATTTTCTTTTAGCTACATGCGCCCATCAAACGTTGTTCGACATAACAACTATGTTATAGTTTATAAGCTTCCCCATAAAGTCTAATTAGCACACAGTCCCTGAGGGCCAGGGAAAGTTTATGTCCGACGTTTATACTCGCCTGGCCTCCTTTGGCCTTTTCATTTCCACATATTAATATCGAAGCCAATTTTTCGCGGAGGAAATGTTTTATGATTTATTTTCAAAGATAACTACATTAATAGTGAACTTTTAAGCAGAACTTGTAGTAGGTAGCGTAAACTCAAACATAACTTTTCTTAGTATTTTTTTTGTTGCTGGAATTATCAAAGACGGTTGCATCATGCCTCGAAGGAATAGTTTTAATTGATAAAGGCTGCTCTTTGTATTCTATTTTAATAAAAGATTTCTAACGAGGCTCATATAATAGGTGGACAATAAAGAATAAAATTAAATATTATACCTATGTAGGTAAATAAATGTTTTTGTATATATTTGATTTTTTAATAGCACTGTAAAATAATGGAAGGAAAGAGGAACCCACCACGCACCCTCGAATTGACCACCCCAACTATTGCAATAGAAAAAGGTTGACAATATCGAACTCCTCTAAAAGGATAAGGGATATAGGAATGGTATGGGTTCCAGGAAGATACCTGACTTGCAGTATCCCGCTGTATGCGCCGACTATTCTTCGACACGTGTTTCGCCTCTGCACGAGGCATCCTCAGGAACGATGGGTAACGGGACGGGAGGTACTCTTTTACTTTTATGGCATGATAATCATCCTTTTGTAGGGACATCAGCTACTACTAGGCAATATAGCAGACAGGAAAAACATTTTTCGTACCTGCACTATTAAAGCGCCAAGTAAGATTTCCGGCAGTTTTGTAATAGGCGGTGCATGGTAACCATTGCATGGGTGCTCCAATATTTATTGGCGGCACAGTGTGTATAGCTGAAGGCTAAAACTCATAAATATAATTATACAACTTACAGTCTCGATATATTTCCAGGGTCTTATAGTAAGTCATAAATGATAGTATCGTAAAATATTTTAATAAGACTGTGAATGGATCGAAAGATAACCAGCTTTATCCTTATAGAATTCGGAATAGATTGATTTACTTGCTTATTCCGAGGGTGATAATAAAGAAGATGATGATGAACGGTGTTGTTCACGTTCAATTTATTGATAATTATCAATAATTTGAACGTCAACAACACCGTTGGTTTACTGAAATGATATTAAAAGCGTTTTACTTTTTTTTTTTTAACAATTTACTTGGCTAATTTTACTGATTTCTTAGTTTCTTTTTTATTTAATTATATATCTGAATACTAACATAAAATTCTGCATTAAGTACTGACTTACTGTTAGACAACGCGCAGAATAAACTTTTGGACGCAGGAAGCTGATATTTGGCATGTATGTATGTTCATTAGGCAGGAAATGGTTTTAAAATAAAATAAAATTCGGGCATCCTCTAGTGTATATAAATTGTAAAGTATATAAATTCATTAAAATACGTGTAAGGATGATAGAAATCTAAGAATATAGTAATAAGAAGGATGAAGCTCTTAATTCACTCCTCTTACCCGCAGTGAATACTGTCACGTGGTACTTAAGTGTCAATTCTGTTGACGACATACAAAATATAAACAAGATTTATTTTATATCTACGGTTGAGGACAGTGAATACTTCCATATTTTGATATAGCTATATATAGGTATATATGTTTTGATTTACTTCGTCCAGTAAGTGGCGATTGAGTAAAAGTATAAAAGTTTAATACCTAGAATGCGAAACTTTAACATCACTCCCATTAAGTTTTACAATGTTATAAAATATTTTACGACTTTTAATTATTTATACTTTTCTAGCATTCAATTTATTACGAAACTAGTTTTATAGAAGATAGCTAACAAACTCTAGAAACTATGTATTTACAAGTCTCCTTTATGTAATAATGTTAAACCTCCATTATAAAAAGTGATATTTCGTCATCCTTTGATATTATAATATATTTGTTTTGCATCACTTCGCCATGTAACTTTAACTTGTAGATAACAATACGTACTAGCTTGGCTGTAGGTTTCAGTTCACGACCAAAGTTAATCTACATGCCACTCTGATGTATAAGCTATATATTTGAAAAGCTTCTTCAAAATTTGTTCAGTAGTTTTTGCGTAGAGAAGTACCTAACAAACATCCTTAAGAACTTTCGCATTGATAAAATAAGTGCCTAGTTACGATTATAATTTTGCATTGGTACGCCATAATTGTTAACGTCACACCTCGACAGACCATAAATGCATTATAATGGTGGTTTATTGATTTCAGCGGTTATCTGTCTTTTATAGGCTATTAAGTAATCTGTTGTGAAGTAGGTAGGCGTCTGTTCGAGACAGAATAGAATAGCTGCCATGAATAGCTGTTCAACACGCGAGAGTTGTCTGCTATTGGCAGACCTTTGAGGATTTTTTTTAGACATTTGATCAGAAAGGAACGTAATCTTTCTAACAATTGGCAAGTAGGTTAACATGACTGTTTATGTAAGGGGGTGAGCTATTGTTTTTGTGAATACAAATTGGTGTTGAAGATTGGGAATCACCATCTACCGAAAGTTGCAGGTTAAACAATTAGGAAAGAAACAGTAATTTAGAAAATATATTGTATTATTTAGGTAAATATACGTATTTAGGTACCTACCGTTTAAATGTTGGTAAGTAACATACTAAAATATAATCTCTATTATGCTGAAAGTAAATAGCAAATGTGGTACAGTAGGTATTTGGTGCAGGAGCAATTACCATAAAGTATGTCGAGCAGTATGTACCTAACTACCTACAGAGGTTTACACAAATATGGCGATCAGTATATTGCACGTCAGCGTCAGCGTCGGTCGCCATTGGTCGTCGAGGACGACGCACGTGGCAAGCGTCGCGACGCGCTCAGCCACGCACCCATCACGTCATTATCTCCAAACAACCAATCGTAACACAATACTTTTCATCCACATACCTCCGTAGGTAAAAACCAACATTCCACATCATAATACCTACTAATATTGCAATCTTTATACTCTTTCGCATCATTCGCCAAAGATAAAAAATACCAGATAAGGCTCTTTATGTATATTTTAATTGATATAGCTAGAAAAAAACGCCAATCTTTTATCACTTGCATGTTTTGTGATCGCTATCTTTCGATAGCGATTTAGTGCAACATTTATTTGATTTAGAATAGGTCGATCGTAAATTTATTATAAGTACCTGCCTACTATATCGAATAAAAATTGCAGTAGGTATTATTAGATAGCAAATAGTAGATGTAGCGTTGTCAAAAATGGTTGATGATTACACTGATAAGTGAATACCAATAATGGGAGAAGGAGTCCGACAACCTGATTAACAAATACCTACGAATACGTAACGAAACAGTTCAAATGACTATTGGAATATATATAGTCGGTTAATAGTGTAAGTGACCTCACATCAGTATAAACCTGTAAGTAGAGTGGCGAGCAAGCACTTGCCTCATTCAACGGTCGAAATAAATAACAACAATAATCTATTAGATTTGAGATAATATAATCTGGTGCAAGTGCGTGTTTCATCACTGACCGGTGCAAATCCGCGGGAGGTTCTTTCATTTCACAATAGCTGTCTGTTCGCTATAAGCCGACTGATTTAGCTGGCTTCGTAAATGAGCTAAACCGAAGCGAATACGGTGCCTGGCGAACCGCCCAACGCATAGAGTAAAATGTTAACACAACAGACGGGACAACGCATTGGCAAGCCTTAAGTAAACAACAACTTTTAATACTTAAAATAAAGCTCGTCCACTTTGAACAACTTTCCTATGTGTATGAAAATGTTAGAGTGACGAAATATTTAATCGAATTTCAATTAACAATGCTATGCTACTAATTTATTGTTATGATTGGAAACAAATATAAATTAATACAAAGGCCATTTAAATAATTCAACCTTTAGAACATAAACAAACCATATAAATAATAGGTGTGAGCGAGTGTGTGTGTGTGTGTGTGAAGCGGGTCTGTGCGTGCGCTACTCTGTGAGGTTGTTGCTCAAGCTCGTCTAGTCGCGGTAGAGGAGCTGCTGCGCAATCGTTCGATCCGCAAAGGTCATGGAAGGAATTTGCGCGGTCCGGCGCTCTTGCGACACACTCTCTGTTCCAAAGAGGTTCCGATCGGTGCCATACAGGGTAACAGATTGCTTTGAATCAATCCCTCCTCTTACCTACCTGCTCCACCTTACAACGACATCGTCTAGTTGCATTCAAAATAGAACGCGATTATCTAAAACCTTGCCATACCATTCCAACCACCTCATTATAGTTAAACAATGGATATACAAACAGATAAACCCTAAACATAAAACTTATCAATATTTACATATATTATCACTATACGTTTATGGAGCACAGCAAAGATTTGAGTAAAATGTTCAACAAATGCTCTTTTCCTATCGTTATCTGCGTTTGTGGTCATAACAGTATTTCGATAGCCATGTATTGGTTCACAATTGTCAACCGGCTCTAATTCTTCGAATTCTGAGTTAACGGATAATACTTACAACATTAGCGCAGTTTAATACACGTACCTACACTAGGTATAGTTCTAACATTTACGTCTGCACTTAACTTAGACAATCGCAATTCAACATTTTACTATCCATCGTAAACATTTTACTGTAATTTGAGTTATAGTTATTATCTAAAGATACTTAAAGATATATATAAGCTTTCTAACTATTTTATAAATCCAATTTGTACTTAATTTTGATTTTCACGATGTGATCGATAAATTATCTAGAATCATAATTTTATAAATTACTCCATGACTTTCTTGCAGCACAATTAAAATTGATTTCAAAGCTAGCATAATCTCATCCAAAACGTGTGTATGAAATGATCCGATATGAAAGCATTGCTCGTCACCTGCGAGCCTGCGAGCGTGGGCCCAATCCATTGTATGCTAATATGGCGCACGGCGCAGTATGCCCACCTAGCAAGAGAAATTGTTGGAAATTGTGTAAATTCATAAGTTTAATCGCAGCTTTAATCCTCTTAAATATGATCGATGGCCGCTATCAGTTACCCGGAGTAGGTTCGCAGTCGGACTCTGAATAAGACATACTAGACACTGCGAGTCGGTGGCAGCACCTGTGATATCAAACCAGTAAGATGTCTTGCATATAAAACTACTATCGTCGATAGACTATTTTCAAGAGCAATGTATATATTAGACAGCTATATAAAATGCAATGCTCATTACAAACTCTACAATACAGTACGGGGTATGACATCTATCTATAGTCCGTGCCACGAGAAGATAGACTTTTTGTAAACAAAGAATTTCTACTAAGTGACTTAGCGATAGTTCTGTCAAAAACAAATAATGTCAAATCCATTGAGCGCAACGGTACATAGATACGTGTCATTGGAAACTAATATGTCAACGGATCTGGTTTTTATCGATATTGTGCGCTGTCAACAGGATCTTTTAATGTTTTGAGGTACTGGCGCCTAGAATGTCAACATTTGGCGTTAGTTCATTGAAATGTTATATTCTTGGGCTTAACATGCATTTATCAGAGGACAAAATATTTTTTTTAATTATCAAGAAGGGTTAAATGTAAAGTTAAATACAAGTTTATAGGATCGCAACTCTTTCCGCTGCTGGTATCTCGAAAAAGCGGGTGAGAATAGCAGATGACAGAAAATGATTTATACCTAAAAAAGAAATTGCGTTTTCAGACTACCGTAACTTGTTAAATTTTGTTTAAGTTCATTCTGACGATTTTATTCACAGAAAACGTAAAATCTCCATGCCTAGAATTTTTTATGCAATGTACTAGCTAGTTCTTTATAATATTATTCATTGTTGGTCAATAATTTAATATTTTAGGATAGGTATGCTACATTGAGTAAATTATTTATTGTCTATGATTTTTAAAAAAATCGTGTCAATAATAGAGTAACATGAATGTACTCTATCATTAACATATATGGTACTCTATTTTTCCTTAATTTACATAATAAATTAAAACTACAAAAAAATCGGCAAATTTATGAAAATTCGACCATTCAAACACAAAATCAAATATTTTTATTTCAGTAAAATTTAACAATATAAACTAAAAAAAACATAGTGACATAATTAGGCCTTAAAAAATATTGTTCAAAAAGTATAAAATCTATAGACACAACTGTTTGAAAAAAGGTTGTGAAGCCCTGAATGTTTGTTTACAAAAAGTCTATCTTCTCGTGGCACCAACTATAGGTACATTATTATTCTTCTATGACTAGGTCACATCAAATGATTAGGTAAATTACAGGAAGACCGCGACGTATAACCAACCATGATTTTGTCAACTGGCAATAACATCCAATAACTCCGCAGATAACATTTAAACTCATAATAGTAATATTATCTCCGTAATAGTAGAAATATTGATCTAAAAGTGATCCCAGTGATAATTGAATTCGCTTCAAACAGTATGACCACGCAGTGTATCCCAACTGTCAAGATAAATGTTGAAAATACCATCATTATAACAATATAATAATCAGTATCTGCCAGTCCGATGTAGGTCGGTTCACGAAAGATGACCACTGCGCAGAAATCATTTTTTAGGTCCCCGTGGAGGTGCGAGGTGAGGCGCGGGTGAAATGCCAATGGTGTGGCTTCGTTCTTGACGCATTCCCTAAATGCGTCAAGAATGGAGCAACGCCATTGGTGCACGAAAGTACATATGCGCGACGGCCGCCATTTGTGGTCAACTTTCGTGAATTTACCTATGTTGACTAAATATAGCTTTTTGATTCATCAGCGACACTTTTGGACCCACTTATTAACTTATAGTTTATTATAAAACGCTCAAATTCAAATCTTAATTCAAACCAAAATTTAATAATAGAGGAATCGTCATGGTCAGACCATTCACAGGTATATTATAACGCCAACATTGTTTAAGTAACCAGAATGAGAAGTACAGTATACCGTATCCAGTTTTGAAAACGTTATAAGATAAACTGCACTTCTCACACCTCAAAAATGTACGTAGGTACTCGTAGGTTACATATTGGACCAGCCAACTCTATTGTGCGTTTATCATCTTTAAATATCTCGGAGTTAGCAGCAGATTTTTATCACCAATTGATTGAATAAGAAATAACATGCTAAACAAAAGGCATAATAATAAATATCACTTATCCGAAACGTTACAAATGCTATTTAAATCATTGAATCGGCTATTACTAGTACAGACGTAATAGGCTAGTTGACAAAAAAAATTTATAAGTCCGTTCTTTAGATTATTGAAAAATAAGCGATACGTATTTTTTTTATTTGTAAATTAAACCAAACATGACCAAGATATAGCTCATTAAAGTTACGTATAACGTCACACCGTGCTGCATTGTTTCGCACTAGATGACTTCACACGTATCTTTGTTATTTTTTATTTAATCGAAAAAAGAAAAAAAAACGTGTCCAATATTTTTTTATAATCTAAAATACGGACTAAATAAAATGTAATTATTTTGACCCTGGAAACTACCCTATTATGATCCTGCAGTTGTTCTGACATAAGACGTACATTATAATACTTTTTATATCAGAGCACAAGTACATCTAAACATGTTTGTCGTTTATCCAAGTCGACTGGGGACTTCTTTGTGCTCAAAAGATTTACACATTGAATCGGGCTTTCTAATGTTAAATCTACATTTGAATAGGATTTTCATAATACTAGCGCGATAAGTATCTGCAAATCATTGAAGTATGCTCACGTTTGTTTCGCTTCAGACATCTGAGCTGGAGTCACTGCTGTGCAAGCAGGAGGGCGCCTCTCTCGCGCCCACCCACATGGACCTTTTCGACGGCGGGACCTCCTCACGCGACGATGCTTTCCTGCGGCCCGCACTGTGGGAGGACATCGCCTCCTCCATCAGGAACATCGACCCCGAGAACGCGAACATGCTCGCGCCGCTCGGCTCCACACACGTCAAGCTCGAAGCTGATGAGGCACTTCTCGAAGAGTGCGCTACACCGCTACTCAGTCCTCTCGAGATCAAGACGGAGAGGCTGTGCGCGCCGCCGACGTACGCGCATCCGCAGCCGCCGCCGCAGCTGCCGCACCAGCCCGCCGCGTCCTTCGCCAAGTACCCGCCCTCGCGCCTCGTCTACATGTCGCCGCTGACGCCGCCCAGCTCCGAGCAGGGCAGCCCCGGGAACACCATGCAGGTAACACCTAAGACTAGGCACACCGCTGTGCGCCGATAGCGAACTCTTCGGATGGTACCATCTTCTGCTGAGCGAAATATTAATTAGTTGTAGTGCTTGATCGAAACGGCAGTTACTAATAATTGTAAGACGGTGGTAAGAGAAAGTCTTGCAAGCTAGTAAAGTGCTCGGATCTGGTATGTGTAGTGCAATGTGTGTGTGTGTGTGTTGGCAGGGAGGGACGCGCAGGACGCCGCCGCCGCCGTACCACCCACCGCCGCTGCTGCGGGCCCCGCACCTGCCGCCGCACGCACCGCCGCATCCACATCATCATCACCAGGTAAACCTCACCTTAGCCAATCTTCAACCGTTCAACAAGTTGTACGTTCACATAAATGTATTTTGGCAATTTTGCCATTTAGTAAATAGGCTTAAGCCTTGTCCGAACTTATATAAACCCCTCCAAACCAGAACTACTGACTACTAGGTACTACTAACCGGAAACGATCACTAGTCGTGTAAGCAAATGTTGTAGTACTTGCTGTACACAATAACAATGACTTCTACGTTGTTTTCTATACAAGGCGATGTCCCAAGGCCTGCAGCTCCAGCAACAGCCGCAAGTGGCGCCCCCACAAGTGCACCACGCGCCGCTCCCACACTCGCGGCTCGCGCCACCACCGCCAGTCAAATACAACAGACGGAACAACCCCGAACTGGAGAAGAGGAGGGTGCACCACTGTGATTTTATTGGTAATTCTTTTTTATACTAAACTATCAGCTAACAAAATCATCATCATTGTCTTCCCCTAGTCCCAATTTATTTGGTTTCGGCGCAGTATGTCCTTCGCTTCCATACTTCTCTGTCACCAGTCATCCGATCGTTTATCCCTTTCTCTTTCATATCCATCCTCACACAGTCCATCCATATTTTCCTTGGCCGCCCTCTCCCTTTCGTCCTTCTACGTGCGTATTCATCACTTTCTTACCTACGTACATCTCATGTCTTCGCATAACATCTCCATACCAGGCCAATCGACTCCCTTTTACCTTTTCATCAATAGGCGCAACTTTCATACTACCTCTAATGTAATCATTCCGAATTTGGTCCATTCTTGTCACTCCACACATCTATCGTAACATTGTCATCTCAGCAACATGCAATTGTTTCTCATCCATCTTCTTTGTAGCCCAACACTCAGTTCTATACAGTAGATACGACAGGTAGCAAAAACAGTTGCCAAAAAAAATAAAATAATGAAACACTCTAACAATATGGAGTCTTCGAAGAGGAAAGCGGTCACCGTGCAACGCTTGGATGATGATGATGATGATGATCAGCTAACACGCCTGATAATAAGCTGCTAAATTAGTTCTGTACGCCAGTGATGCCAGTCAAACAAAATGCACCCGTTATTCAAAGTACCCTGTAATTCCTGAGGCCAGAGAGCGTAAAGCGAATTTATCGCCCTCCTCTCATAAGTCTGCTGCTTGTCCTTATCTTACCCTTCATCTCATTCTTGTAAATAAGAGTAAGAGAACATGGAAAGAGATCGCTAGATCGCATATGCTGTTGGTCTGCTACTTAACGCAGCACGTCTGCGAGGGGTGATTACAACCCAGTTCATCCATCCCATCAATATTGTAACCATTTTTCTCTAAACTCTATATAAAAGTGTTGCTGAATTTCTTTTTGTTATAGTTAGAACTGCTTGGATGAATCAATTGACGACATTGCGTTTACCGCTAAGAGATTTGCGATCGTCCTACCCTCACGATCGCTTATTTTACATAGCGACATAGAAGGAGGAATCATAATAGTACCTGCTACTAACTTGTTCATACTATTTTAAAAAACTCTTGATCATAATTTGTGTGCAAGGAATGAAAACGCAATTCTTAATTTCTTACAGCTGTGTCTCACTGTACATTTCAAGTATAGCTTTCACAGACTATAATTATCTTTAATAGCTAATAATAGCTATATTTGACTCGTCAAGGAACAAAACAAATAAATATAATGGCAGAATGAATTTATTGCATAATTTATGTGTACATTACGGACCTTAAGTATGATCAAAGCTGTCTTTACTGCTGTGTTACTGCTGCATATCAGTTTATAGAATATATACACATGATTAATTGTATAAACTCAACTGTGTACCTAATTGGTAAGTTTCATCACGGTAACGAAACCTGTAATCAAGAGTTTATCGATATAATACTAATCAATTAATGGAGTTTAAATTAATAGGAAAATATACCTGTATCAATAAATGTTTCAATGTCCAGACATGAATGACAAACTACTTAAGCTCACCTGGTTCATTGAATTAATTACAGGATGCACGAAGGTGTACACGAAGAGTTCTCACCTGAAAGCGCACCAGCGGATACATACAGGTACTATGTCTATACTTACTTTAAGCCCCTGCGACCTTACTACATAAGATTATATCGTGGCCCTTGCGAATATTGTTGAAAATATCATGTAATAAATAACGTTTAGAACATCCAAATAACCTTTTTCTGCTGTTAAACGGGTCTATCCTATAGTAATCGTGGAGTACCTACCTAGCGGCCTGGCGAAAGTAACAGATATACCTAATAGCAACACTGTACTTAAGTACCGTGTAACGAGTATCGTTTAAATTTCACCGTACTTTATTGTCACTTGTCCAATTTATTTAACATGGACTTCTTGCTTGGTAACCCGCTTTCTAAAAACTTTAATTTTACATTAACCGACTGTCGTCCTAATGATCTGATTCCACTGGCTCGGTGACGATAACATTTCATTTTATACCACAAATAAACTGTAGTTTCAACACCTTATCTTAAAACTTAGAGTCGTCTACACTATTATCACGGTGTTTTGGAAGCGTGAGAGTGACTTTAATGCTTTAATAATACTGCAAAGATAACAAATGTCTAACATTTCGCAATGTTCCCTAAGAAAAAGTCCAGCGTCCATTTCAGGATACTTTGTTCAAGTCTGATAAAAGACTACTGTGTCGTAGCAAAGACTATGATTTCGGAACATTAGGCACCTTTGTTTCCGATGACCTTTGAGTTGACCTTATAACTAGGCTCACCCTAATTACTTATGGATGTCACAGGAATCTAGTTCAAAAGTTTGGTACGAAGTATCCAGTTACTCTTGATCGATATGAATTACTTTGTGGAGCATCCTCATCTATATTTTTGAAGATGGTGCAAACGCCGTAATAATTTTGGTTGTTTGATTTGTTTTACTACATACTTACGTTTGTTAAAAAATCTAAGAAGAAAACTCATTTATCAGCACTTCTAAGTGCATTGCAGTGTTTGTCCCACATTTAACGAAAATGCTCCAATACTTTTTGACATCGATCTATGATGATTCGTTCTGCGGGTTTAAATCGTCACGGTAAAAGTTCTCATTCTTGTGGTCTGTGGATATGATAGAGTTCTATGACTTTCAGCGTATTCTACTTGGCTTAGTCCAGCTTCAGTATTTGCTAAAGTTTATATTAATCACTGAATGTAATGACAAGCTCGTCATCGACAAATATTTCAGTTGATTGACCCGTTTCTAGTTCAGGTTCAGGTAGAACTCGGAACGAACCAATCAGTGCGCCGTACGCCGATTGCATCAATCTTTCGTCGCGGCGGTAGCACTGGACACAAAGCTATTCCTTAGCTGAATAGCTCTGCATCCCTAAAACTATTGGTAAGGTGTACTCATAAATAAGAGCACATTATTCACCAGGAGAGAAGCCGTATACGTGCCAGTGGCCGGAGTGCGAGTGGCGGTTCGCGAGATCAGACGAGCTGACGCGCCACTACCGCAAGCACACTGGCGCCAAGCCATTCAAGTGCGCCGTGTGCGAGCGCTCGTTCGCCAGGTCCGACCACCTCGCGCTGCATATGAAGAGACACCTGCCGAAGACGTCCAAATGACACGCGAGGAGGGGTGGTGAACAACCACCCACTCCTCAGAACACTCAGGTCATTATCGTTTATTAGTCTTTATAACGTTTGTCCTAAGGAAACTAGATACACATATATTAAAATTTGGTTAATTGAAAGTAAATGACAATAAAGAAATAAATGCATTAATATGCCAAGAAAACATTAGCCAAGAAATCGAAAGAATTAACTTATTTCTTGGGCACAATTTTCAAGATGCATAAAAAGTGTAGAAACGAAAGTGTACGATGAAGTAGAAAGTACTGCCCTAGGATACTTCCTAATTCCTATGGCAGTGTATTCATACATTTTAATAAACATTTTCAGGAGGAATGCAGTGAGAGCATTTTTCTGGAGTGCGACCTGGACACAACCCTGATGGATACTTTCTACGGCGTGCTGTGACCGAGCACCGCACCAATGCAGCCAGCACACACCAACACACGCGCTGGCCAAGATGCATGTACATATATTTTGTAAAAGCGAAGATAACAACTTATTGAAAGTGTTATTGACTCTGAGCAATAAAGTTTGACGAACTGTTAATAAAAATCTCAAAGTCCTTATACGTATTCTTCGAGTGATAGTCTTTGATCAGTTAACATGAGCCCTCATGTCGCTAGAGACCTCTCGATACGACAGCATTACCAAGGAAATCGCTTTACATAAAATATACCCTTAATTGTAAATGGCTCGATTAGTCATTAAAACAGAAACCCAAAACACCCGTATTTTATAGATATACTATTGATGTAAATTAAAATTGACAAATATTTTAATGAACCGGGATTGGCAGCACCGTTGTCACGAACGCGTCCAACATGAAATCCACTTACTTAATGAGTTTACCTGATTGAACTTGGGCAAGGTCTGCAGCGACGGAAGGCGATGCGTGCTATAAATAATGTACGCGAGTGGTCAACACTCCGAGAGCCATACATTTTAATTGATTCCAGCTTGTCTGTCGTCGCATGGTTTAGCATTGATCGAACTTTCAGCGCCTACCTTGACCTACTAACCAACTTTTTACCATTGATTCAACTTACATACCTGTTTCACATCACAGCAACTACTCCCACCTGAAATGATTTATTCCCCGAAGCCTTTTAACCGTACCATTATTTTATAACTTTCTTAATGGTATCAAGATTCTTTGAAATTGCTCACTACAATTACAACGGTGTTGCTACAAGCTCGTGAATTAAAAGCTCTAAGTATTCATTAGATATGATTAGCTAATTTATGGTAAGTTATCAATAAGAGAGCAAGGAATATCCAAGATATTATCTTTTAATATTATTATTGCGTAAATATCAATAAGTATCTAGATATATTTTAGTCTTTAAATACAACATGTTTCAATGGTACGTCCTAAGTTTTACATCCAGTTTATGAAATGCTCTTCTAATGCACCTTTGTGACATCAAAGAATCTGTTGAAAATATGAAATCCATTTCTACATTGTTGAAATGCGAAATGATTGAAAGGTTATCCACCTTTCAATCATCTCGTGCAAAAATAAACGCAGAAACAAATTTTAGGTCGTATCATTGGAACGTTCAAATTTTACACTTTCTAGTCTCGATTTATTAAAGTTTTTTTCTTATTATATCATCACCAACAGATTGTCCACTTAGAAGTACCAAAATTGTCCAGCAAATGAACCAACATGTTTCATCGTGCATATTTTATATTTGATATATTTATTGTACTTTGTATTATAAAAGTTAAAATATTATATAAAATTAAATGTAGCGCCTAATATAATGTTAACTTATCTTACGAAGTGCTTGAGCAATTTAGTGAGGAATATCTTGAATCAGCCTTATTGCGTCCGTCCATCGAGAGGCGCGCGTCCCCTGCGAGGGCACGCGTACCCCCGCGAGTTAATCACAATTTTATATAACTTCATTTAATATTTGCAGTTATGCAATTGCCATCTTAAATAGTCACTAGTATTTTGTGCTACTGTAAGTTATGCTTACCTAATTACTTATATTTTCAAAATGTAGAATTATATCAATAATAATGCCTTGCAGCCTTCAGAATGTACGTACATCGTTTCATTTTTATATCGCTTCTTGCCTTTGTTGTACTAGTACCATCATATGTAACGAATACCTGTAAATATGTATTTACGTTTAAAGTAAATAAAAACCAGTTAAACAAGTTCAATGTATGTGTACCAACTGGCGAATATTTCTGGCGGCTATTGCAGTAGCGCGCTATCATATATGGTTAATTTATTGCAAAACTATGTACCTATGTAGAAACGCGATGAAAAAGAATCGGTTCACGAAAATTATATGTATTCTGCTGATCACGTATCATTTGATTGGATATTAGTAATTTTGAAGTCTATCATATCAAATACATAAGCTTTTAGTGTTAAACATCCTGTGCTATAATATCTTCCGCTTCTGTCAATAACATACAAGTCCGTATGTTCAAAATATTGTCTTCTCATTTTACACATTTGTTTTATACATCTTCAAACCATACCAGTTAATAATTAAGGAAATAAATTATAATTAATATATAAATTGTAATTTAGAAGCACTTTAATCTTGCCACTGTTTCTTGCATTTAATTTTACATATCTCTATAAGACATGATAATTATTCTATTATGGTATGAAAATGAAACCAAATCCCCAATCGTGCTATAATATTGTTCATTTTGAGAACATATTTAATTAGTGAACAGTCTGAGTGTCATATAAGATTTCCGCTAGTCTACATTTAGTTGTTTTCACAAATGTATGTATCTTATTTAATTTTATATTTGCACTGAACACTCTACATTACCAATTATGACAATGGAAATGTTAAAAAATAAATGAGGCCTTAAAATGTTACTTTACGAAATTAAGTAATATAATGTTTAATGTTAGAAAACGATGACAGCTAAAATTAGTTGTGATTAGGCACCAGTGAACCAGATATTGTAGTGTCTTAAGTTTTTCTAGTGTGCCGAGTTTCTTGAACCGAATAATTATTGCCATAAAGATATCGGTAGATGCCATATTTTAAATTAAAACTAATTTTAGTTTATATATGAAAACGCCGTAGCCATAAGCTCGTATTTTCTGTATAAAAGAATTGTACCTCACTATGTTCTGTTCTTGCTTATTCCTTGTACGTACTTATTGTTTCGGTAGCTCATAACATTATGTTTGTATCTTTTTTTCACGTGTAATGTTACTTTTAGTACCTAGTTAAGTATGTTGACTAAGTCACGAGATAATTTATTACCAATGACATGTTTTTAAATTCTTTTTTATATACCTTTTTTTATAGTTGAGTGTAAAAAGTTGAGATATATTATATTGAGGAAATAGATATGGATTTGATGTGTTTAAATATATGTATAGTTTGTAGATTTTGCCAGAAGTGTGATTTACTAACATTTTGTTATTTGCCACTTATATCGTCTTAATTAATTTGTTCGTTAATCTTTTGTTAGTCGCAGTTTCCGTCACCCTCAAGTCAGAAAAACACTCATTTAGAGTTTTACCACCCTCTATATTGTTAGTATCAAAGTGTAATTCCTATGTGACCCGGCACGGCGGCGTGACGTTAGTGTATACCTCTGTCACGTCGAAGGTCGTGGCTTCGATTCCCGCTCTAGTCAAACATTTGTGTGCGTGAACATCGATGTTTGTCTTGGTCTGGCTGCGTTATACATAATATGTATGAATTTACGAAAAAAGTATAACCAACTCTTATCTGTTTAGCTCAAAGTCGTTTAATCCGATCTAACCTAAAAAATGTAATGTACTTAGCAGATCCCACATGCTTAAGATCTGCCTGCGTAGGTACCACTGAAATATTTAATTTACTCGCAAATGGGACGAACTCTATTCCTTTTCTTTCTTAAAATATTATAAACAACTCATCTCTAACAATGTTACAAATATGTTCTACACCATGTGTCTAACTTTCGGCAAGAGCCGCGTATAAATTTTGAAACAAAGTTCATAGACCTTGATGGGCCATGAATTTTTCTTAATGGCATCAGAGTGACGGATAACTACATTTATGTATTCTATTCTTAATTTTTACTGAACAGCTGATGAAGCCCAGGTGCCTGCGTGCCATACAGTGTGTAAAACATATCGAATGGTATTGTTCTATTGACTTGACATCGCGCTATACATTAAGAGAAAAGAGTTAACTTAAAATATCTCATCAAAGCCTGGAAAGACATTGGCGCCTCCACAGTGCCTTAGAGAAACACAGCCCTTGTTAAATGTTTAAATGCTGAAATATCAGCCTTACATTTATATTAGCAAGCTTAAATTTTTTTCTGCCAAAATGAAAATGGCTTTAAATCATGAATCAGATAAGTTGTAAAATGGTAAATTAACCAACATAACTCTACCTAAAATGGTAATTATATCAATCATAACTCTATTTGTACTAAAGTTTTTGCTAGGTCACAAGAAGAGGACTCTTTTCTTTACTTGTCAGTTTGCTCTACATGTTTTGTAATGTGCTCGCAAATGTCTGTTGTCAATGGCACAATATCAGTCTTCGAAGAGCTTTTCATGTCATTAATATAAACTTTGTATACAGCCTCCACGAATAGTAACTTTGAATTACATTACTGCAACACTCACATTTCAGAACAAATTAAATTTAGTCACATTTAACATTGTTTGTTATTCTTTCACTTTCTTATCCACCTACCAAACACATAAGTAAAATTTTAGAAAAGGTTTTGTAAATATTGAGCCAGCAATTTTAGCCAGAACCTAAAGCGTTAAATAAACTTGCCATGACGTAAGAATAAGAAGTAGGTAAGTATCTTCAAAGTCTGGAATAGTAGGTATTTGATTTTCACCGTATTTTTTTGGTCATCATTAAACATCAGGAAAACGACGATCGTCTTGTCTATTCAGGTATACGCCTCCTACACATCATGTTAAGATATTCGATGACATGTCATGAACAATACGAGGTCAAATCACACTAGTCCACAGTGAAAGAGTTTGGAGAATCGGTATACATTGCAAGTCTTCAATAATAATAATAAACCGAGCAGAGCGACTCGCAATGATAGTCGATATCTCCATACCGCATGACGGCAATCTCGTGAAGGCAGAAAAAGAGAAAGAGATTAAATATTTGGACCTAGCTCACGAGTTTGTTGACATGTGGGATGTGGATTCGGCGATCATTGTGCCGATAGCCGTGTCGGTAAATGGACTTATCGCCAAGAGCCTCGAACAACGTCTAAAGAGGCTCGCACTGGGCAGCTGGATCAAGTCCTTGATGCAGAAGGCAGTTCTTCTCGACACGGCGCGCATCGTGAGTAAGTGCCTGCCTCTGAAGGCTTGGTCCCTGTAACCGACACCGGTGGGTCTCCGTGGTCTCTTTTATATTTTTAAACGTATTTTTTATTGAAAAGTACTTTATTAATAGAAAAGAAGCTATGAGATGTTTAATAAATAAAGTGAACAATCTTTATTTATTAAACATCTTTGACAAATCGCAATGCAACTTTGTGGCGATCTAAATGTGGGTGGTGACACTGCGGTCCCGAATACTTCAGAGAGTCGGTCAGAGCCTCGTCTCCGGCTTGCCTTTATTGGCTGGTTGGAGTGGATGCCCAAGAACACCCGCAAGATTCTCAACTCTGGCTTGCCTTTGTTGGCCGGCCAGAGCGAAGCCGCAAAAGTTATTAGCTTGGGGGTGGAAGAGTCATTCTCAAAGGCGTACTAATGAAAAAGAAGAAAGAAGAAAGCAAAACTACTTATTTGTCACAGAACACAGAAAAGTTTAACATATAAAATAAAACATCGCAAGCCTTAAGAGTAATCTGTGACAGATAGGTGCACACTCAGCTTTAATGTTGCATTGTGTCCACAATACAACGCTGGTATTCTGTGTGCACCTTAAATGCCGCCCGGACGTTAATCAGCACAATAATAATTGAAGAGAAAAATAAAAATAGACAAAGGTATATAGCAAGTGAGTTTTCTTTACACATTTTTATCTAAATGACAAAACAATAAATGACAGAGACGAGACAAAATAATGAGGGAACCCGCTGCGGGGCTCCGTTGTCACGAGACCCGTGTAGACGGAACGGGTGCCTCATTGCTCGACACACCTAGCCACTCGCACCGCTGTTGTCTTCTGGGTACTTTTATAGCAGACTTTGTTTGCTTTGGGCATCTGTTTGGAGAGAATCCATCTAGTGAGTTGGCGAGTCACCAGCTGCCACGCAGACGGATGCTATAAGACAATCACTGGCAGGTGCCGTTTTTATCCATAGAATCATTATTCCTAGTCCATTAAACACCCATCCTACAAGAGCTATTACGCTGTCCCTGTCGAATTGTATACATAAGAAAGAGAATCACGACGACGACGGGACGTTTAGAACTCTTTACAAACCATAAAATTAATTAATTACAGAAAATGTATTGATTGCATTAAAAAAATAAAACAGTATTTCGTTAGTATGTTGCTTGTTGAATAATTTGTCAAAAAATCAGAATGATTGTAGGTATGTATTTTTTCAACACAGTACTTAACTAGATTGCTTCTTGAATAATTTGTCAAAAAATCAGAATGATTGTAGGTATGTATTTTTTCAACACAGTATTTAACTAGATTGCTTGTTGAATAATTTGTCAAAAAATCAGAATGATTGTAGGTATGTATTTTTTCAACACAGTACTTAACTAGATTATATCCTAAAGAATATCATATATTTTTCTGATTATGTTAACTGCATTGAATCATATACTTTAAAGCATTATAAAACTAGCGTTTAGCTCTTGTAGGCCCCTTAAATTAGATTTCAAAACATTGCGATAGTCCTACATGTACTGCGGCTAGTCCATAACTATATCCAGTAGTTGTGGAGGCACCGCGCCATGTGTCTCATCCAATTACAGATTAAAACTCTTCAAGGTCCTCTGCACATTGGGACCCTGTCTCCGAGTATGCGTCTCAAAGCTCCGGGTATAATTTTTTTAACAATATAGTTAGAACAATACCCGTGAAAAAGAGATAATTTCATATCTAATAAATAATATCATACCTATAGGAAATACAATGATGGCCAGTCTCACCATACCTACATAAATATTAGAATATATGTATGTATCTACAAGTCACTAGATAATTTGAAAATTAGAAAAAACCCAGATGTTTTCTATTAAGTATGTACCTAGGTACGTAATTCAAAAGAATATTTTTAAAAAATAATGAGACTAGCTATCAAAAACTTGCAAGTATAAAGATGATTTAGGATTCACACGGGCATTTATGACTATTGGTTAGTGCGTTGCTATACTGAAGCAGCACAAAGACTTTAATTTGCCGAGATAAAATCTTTTGTATCTAAAACCGATCGCCAGCTTAAGATATTATTTAAGTAACCTTCTAATGATTCACGATAGTTATTAAAAAATACATTGCGAGTTTACAATAACGAAATCTTGATTCAACGTTTTATATCCACATTATTGTTGAAATTAAGCCATTATCAATAAGTAATTGATCTATTTTAGATTATTTTTGCATGCTTAGTCTTTAAAAATCTTTTTGACGATCGTTGCACTCTTCGATACCGCGTCGTAGTTCGCGCCGGCCTTTTAGGTACCCATACAAATACATTCCCAAATCTTAATCTAAAGGATGGGATTTATAGGAGACACAGAGAAAAAGTAGGTTCTATATTAAATATAGAAGATTTTAATTACTCTAAGAAAACAAAAAGAACATTAATTGTATCTAATAATATGATGGGATGTACGTGTGGTGACGGATTAAGAATACGGAATGTCCCCACCCCATATCATCCCATGGGTGTCGTAAGAGCCGACAGAGGGAGCATATTATGCAGAGAACAGCACTGTAAGAGAAGGAAAACTTGATACAAACCCTATACCAACCCGTTTGGCTAGCGTGGTATAGTAGGCCAATTCCTCCTTTCAAAGGAGAAGCCTAGTCCAGCAGTGGACTGTAAAAGGCTGATGATGATGATATGATGATGATCATCTAATGATGACCCTAGCGTTATCCCAGTTTCAACCCGGGGTCCGCTTACTAGTCTAACCGGATTCGGCTGAATATTAGCTTTTCCATAGTGCATTCCATTTTCCAGGGTGCTTAGGGTTCCCACCAAGAACTTAGGGTCCCAAGCCAACCTCACCTGCAAGTGGTGCACCTGCCGATCAACAGACGAGGCTCTGGCAAACAAAATATCCCGATAAGCGGCAATAGGCTCGCCACCTATTACGTGGGATCAAAACACTGGCGAAAAGTGGGCGTTTAATATGCCTCTGCCTACTCCTTCGGGGAAACAGGCGTGAGTCTATGTATGTATGTATTAGCTTTTCCACGGAGCGACTGCCTGTCTGACCTCCGCAACCCGAAGGGATAGCGATACCTATTCCATGGTTTAGACTAGTGTCAGTTTATTTAAGAGTTACTGAAGCCCTAAACGACTGTCAAAGATCTTCAGGACAGCCGGGACCGACGGCTTAACGTGCTCCGAAAAGTCAGTGGTGCGCGCCGCTGCTTAAATAAGCAGTACCCATTTTAAAACCCTACGTGTCCGTTACTTTTTTTATTTCACTTTCAAGTTGTTTATTATTTGCCAGTAGACTATCAACTTAAAAGGCCACTAAGCGTTTGCAACTAATAATACAACTTGGCAGCGATTAAATATTTTGGCGACAAATATAATATGATTCAAGCTTTAAATAAAAAAGAAAGAATAAAAGAATTAGAAAGAATTAAAGTAGAAAATCTGCAAGAAAAAGATGTGAAAGATATATATGTGTGAGTATAAGCAAAGATTGATAGCAAGATTTGAGAGGTTCGATGGCATAAATGATATGGAAGAATTATGGCAATCTTTTAAACATGAGATAGTATGTGTAGCGTCTGAAGTATGTGGTGTGATCAAGAGACGGAAAATACGAAAGGTTAAGAATACATGGTGTGACAAGGATGTACAATCAGCAGTGTCAGAGAAGAAGAAAGCTTGGTTAGATTGGTTGGCTGCCAGAGCAAATGAAATAATGGGAAAGGCAACGACTGATTACATAGATGAAGCAAGAAAGGAGTTTGTTAGGTCAAAAAGAATTGTGTAAGAAATTGTTAAAAGGAAAAAAATTCCAGAAAAACTTTATGTTTCTACGGAAATCCGTTCGTGCAATTCGAGGAAGAACTCAACCCTCAGAATACACGTCAATCAGAGACAAGAATGGAAAGATACTGAATGGTGAATCATGCGTGTTGAAGAGGTGGAAGGAGTATTTTGAAGGTCTATTTGAAAGAACGGCGATAGAGTCATCGATCGACGAAATGAATGGTAATAATAGCAATGATGAAAGCGATATTGGTGAGGATGAGATTGTGAAGGCGTTGGGAAGTATGAAATTAGGTAAGGCTGCAGGATATGATAGGATTACAGTTGAAATGCTGAAGGCTAGACAGGGCATCATAGTTGGTCAGCTGCAGCGCTTATTTAACTTGTGCTGGAGCACCGGCCGAGTACCTGATGACTGGGCCACAGCGGTGGTTGTGCCTCTTTATAAGGGAAAAGGCTCGCACAACAAGACTGCAAGAACTATAGAGGCATTAGCCTTCTCAGCATTGTTGGCAAATTGTATGCGAAGGTACTGATTGAAAGAGTTATGGAAGTAACCGACAAGAAAATACGGGATGTACAAGCAGGATTCCGAAAGGGTATGGGGTGCACGGATCAAGTCTTTTCCTTGGGGTGCGTAGCCGAAAAATTCTTGGCCAAAGGTCAAAAGGTCTATTGCGCATTCGTGGATTTGGAAAAGGCTTACGATAAAGTGGTGAGGAATGAAATGTGGTCGGTACTGTCGATGTATGGGGTGAACAGCAGTCTCATACGAGCTCTGTAATCCCTTTATGAAGATTTTAGAGCTTGTGTGAGGATAAATGAGTCGTACACGGATTGGTTTACCATCGAGACAGGTGTTAGACAGGGATGTGTAGCGTCGCCGTGGCTTCATGGACAGTTGTTTGCAAGATTTGAAAAATAGTGACTGTGGATTAAGGATGAATGAGTCACTTGTCAAATGCCTCCTTTATGCTGATGATCAGGTTATACTTGTGTCTTCAGCGGACGAGTTGCAGGAGATGGTAACAATCATGCATGGTGCGTTAGAGAGGAAAGGAATGAAAGTGAATGTAAGTAAAACGAAAGTTATGGTTTTTGAAAAGGAGGAATGCGTTACGACTTGTAATGTTATGATCGATGGACAGCGAGTGGAGCAAGTGAATGAGTTTGTATATTTAGGTACGCTGTTTACAAGCGATGGTAAGCATGTAGAAGATATTGAAAGAAGAGTTAATGCAGGTAATAGAGTGAATGGAGCTCTGAAGGCGTTTATGAATAGCCAAAACGTGTCCAAAAAGGCACGTTTGACTGTCCATAGAGGGGTGTTAGTAACTACTCTTATGTATAGTAGTGATAGTTGGGTATGTCAGAAGAGTCATGAAAGTAGAATAAATGCTGTAGAAATGAGAGCACTGCAAAGTATGTGTATTGTTTCTTTGACTGACAGAGTAAAGAATTGTGTGATAAGAGAGTGTTGTGGGGTAAAAGAAGATGTAGTGACAAGTATCGAGAAAGTTATGTTAAGATGGTTTGGCCACGTGGAGAGGATGGATGACGAAAGACTGGCCAAGCAGATATATAAGGCAAGTGTGGAAGGGACAGGACGAAGGGGAAGACCTAGGCGGACGTTCTCTGACCGGATTGGCGACATCCTAAAAACAGGTTAGTTTAGAAGCACCCTGAACAGAAGAGCATGCATGAGGAATCTAATGGGAGTGAATGAAGCAAGAGAGATATGTCAGGATCGTTGCAAATGGCGTTCCGTAGTCTCTGCCTACCCCACCGGAAAACAGGCGTGAGTCTATGTATGTATGTTTAAATAAAAATAAGGTAATAAAAGAACTTAACAAACACAGCTGCAATAATTCAGTGAATAAATAACACGAGTCGATATAACAAGCGAGCTGCTAAAAATAATTACATAATAATGTTACCAAGGCGAAATAGATCGTATATTACAACGACAGCGATTTATTATTTAAAAAAAAACGCCGAAATAACATAACCGTATCGATCTCGGTTGACACTGCGCCTAGTGTTGTCGGTACGTGTGGATCCCCACACGAGACAACACTGTGCGATCCATAGTTTATTATTTTGTCTATTCAGTGTTCATTGTTGGTTGTATGCTTTTTAAGTCTCAAGCAACACAGGGTTTATACCTACATACCTAGTGCGGAAACGGTCTTTTTAAACAAGAGAGGAAAAGACATGCTGTACAGCTCTTCCTCAGAACACATATAATATTTTTCACTTACACCTGTAGGTGAAAAAAATATGCTATTTGTGACGTAAACATTTAAAATAACCTATCAAGCCCTTTGGGCTTCGATGTTTCTAAGACGTTGTCTTAAAAAGGTAATTTAAGTAATGGGTATTGTAATGGTATTGTAAAGGTAATTGAAGACGGACCTGCTGTATGAACAAGCTACTTAATTAAGATGCTGAAGCGTGAGTGAAAACCATAGACGAAGATGTTGCTCATAATTTTATGTCTACCAACCGTCCAATTTGGTAGAAATTAGTCACCTAAAGTTTGCCGTTGACCTTTTTTGCTAATCTCTTAAAATAATCATGTCTTACAGGAACCATTGACATTTGCATGGCGTTTTATATTAGCTGCCAAATTGAAATGGACCTGGGCAGGCCACGTTAGCCGTAGGTATGCCAGAACCGCTATTGGCGGGCACAAACACAAGGTGGATGCCCAATAGCAGGCAACGGCAACGGGGAAAGCCTAGGAGGAGATGGCGCGATGAATTGGACGTTTTTCAGAAGGATTGGCAGGAGCTATAAGGTTGGCTCTAAAAAATTATAACATAGTGAAATGTGGGTGTAATATTGCACTACTTCTGCCTACCACTTCGAGGCTAAAGGCATGAGTTTATAAAAGGGTATAACGTAAAAGTCTATTAATTCGTTAATTTCACATTTTTTTTAAAGGGTTTCATCCACGTTCGTAGGGGAGACCGGGGACAATTGACCATTTTGCATTTGGCGTTGAATTGCTAGATGTTTTTTGATATTTATTAAATGGTGTTAATACTCAACGACAGCTATTTTAATTAGCTAGAGGAAAGAACTATTCTTATGGCTATAGAAACAGTATTACCATATTGTTTTTGTCTTTGAACTGAATTCGGAAATTGCTACAATTGTACAAAATAACGGGGTAAATTGTACCAAAGATTTGAGGAAATAAAACACTGTCTTTCAGCAAAGAAATGTATTTCTAAATATGGCCTTAACACGGCGGTTTGTACCGCCGAGTTAAGGCTGTTAATTTAAGATTTTTAAGTTAATGTAAATTAAATTAAAAAACAAAACAATTTACACAAATAACTGAAAAAACTTTCGTTGACTTGAAAAACATAAAATATATTTTTCACCACGGCAGCTCAAACATGCCGCTTTTGCTGCGAGACAACAGTGAACAAAACGCGATTTTGATTCGAGCGTGAGGCAAAGTAGCTTTTTAATTTTTCAATCTTCAGTGCCACGAATTGACATTGTTCAGCCATAAATTTGAAACATTCGAATTTTACTGTGCTCTGTCTTTTTCACATGCATAAAAAAAGTGAGTGAAAAAATAAACCCCTTCGAATTCGAAATTCAATTTTAGAATTCGACCTCAAAGAAAACACCTTTGGAAACGCAAATAAAAAAAGATATTTGTTATAAAGAAATTATGTATTTTATTTATATTATGTAATTTATTATTGGATTTTAATAAAAATAAGTCTAATTAATAGTATAAAATTAGTATTTAACCAATACATTTTTATTTGGAATTAGAACAATAATACATTTGAAAAATAAACATCAGGGACGCGGTATTAAAACGCGATTTAAAAAAGTAGCTGGAATAAAAATTTCGCTGATGCTGATACAGTATAGCGAAACGTGTTAAATTATATTAATATATAAAATAATCTAAAAAGTTGAGTGAAACTAGCGATGATGATTGTACTTTAACACCAGAGGAGTTAAATCAACAAGTGATTAATGCAGAATTCAACCTATTCCTGTTCATTTCTATGTCTCCTAAGTAATATGTGTTCTCACTGCTGTGGTGAAAAGTTATGTGTGCTACACGAGAGCAAAGCTTTTTGTATATCGTGCTGTTGAGACCCTCACTACGCTCAGGATTCTAACTTTGATTCACTCGCTACGCTCGTGAATCAATCATAGAATCCTTCGCTTGCTCGGGACTCAAAATCAGCACTCGTAACAAAAAACAACTTTGCTCTCTTGTTGCACAAATAACTATTTTTTCATCTTTAGCAACAAATTCTATAGTAAGGACTTTAAAACATGGTTAATTAAGTCATTGAAGCCACTATATAGCTGTTATAATTGTGATGAACAACAAAAAAACACGCAAATAATCAATTATCATAATGTATGGAAAGGCACATGGAACAATTGTCCCCTTGGTACAACTATCCCCTGGTACAATAGGCTAGTTGCATATTTTTCAGAAACTGGCTAATATTTTTCCTTGCATTATTATACTCAAAATATAAATATTTGAACAGAAAAAAAATCTATTCATTTACCCCACGACCACGGTTGATGTAACTCAACCGAAAAGTAGGGTAATATAAAAGTATGTATTGTAATCTCATACCTTTTAAAATTTTTGTCCCGTATAAATAAATAAGAAGACTTACATAATTTAACGGCCTTATGGGGTCAATTGTACCACGGGGGCAGTTGTACCGGTACAACCATACCCAAAAAATTGTAACAATAACTGTCCCCTCAAGGTCATTTTGACAGAAAAGGTAAATTACTTGTTAATACGAGCTCTATATGACACAAAAACTGTAAAAATACATTGCTGTTAATTATACTAAGCGTTTAAACTATCACCAGGTAAAAAATAAAGCATAGATTTTCTGATATAACTAAAAAATATTACAACAAAAAATTTACTTTTGATGCGCAGAAATTTCCTCTTGCCGCCACACACGCCCGCTTCGTCCCGCTTTCGCGCGAGACTGGCGGTTGAGAGGCCCGCGTTGGGGGGCGCGCTTGATTCAGGCTCACACAACAGTACGACGTTTAGTTTAGAAGATATTTGCGATGGTTCAATCGTCCCCTGGTACAATTGTACCCGGTCTACCCTATACATTATTTACATAAATCCAATCTAAACGACAGACTCGCCATAACCTTAGCTACAACTTATTCTAGTTCCAGAGCAGTAAATCAAATTAAGTACTGAGCTGGGGATTTCCGGTGATGCAGAAGGCAGCGAGCAAACAAACACAGCGGGGTGCTACGTCGCTGTACTTACTATTACAACGTGCAACGGTCTCATACCCGTATCACGGCATCTTATTTGAGTCTTGAGATAACCTACTAGAGTAGGGGTGGCCAACTTGATAAGAGTTAAGATCTATTTTAACCGACGAAACCGTGTGGGTTCTACCAATCCTCTCTCTCTCATCACACTCTACCAATTCCAAACTAACTAAACTGTATAGGTAGTTAGGTACCTATACATGGTTATTTGTAAAACACCGTTAACCTCTCAGGGTTAACCTCTCAGGACTATGTTACTAACATCATAATCGACAACTTTTGTTCTACGACTATTTACAAAACATAATACATTTACCAAAAACAAACCTTCAAGATTTCGTTGTCCTATCTAACATATACATATTTGTGTTACATACAGGTGTTTTACGAATAACCCTTGTATAGTATACATTTCGTATCAGTATAGAAAAATCAATATTCTAATGAACAGTGACTGAAAATGATAAAAGGAGATTGATTTCAGCAGTTGATAAAAATGTTATTGTCTTGTCGCGATCGACTCTACCTATTGCTGTGATGGACCAGTTGGCCAGCCCTGTACTAGAGCAATAAATTAAACGGAAATCAGTACAAAGCCATGCCATAAAGCTAAATAGATTATTGAGTCAAGGTTTATTAGCTAATTTCTTCATTTCCTGAATAGTAACTGCTCGCGCGGTATCTGTGTCTCAGAGCTTCCGGGTAGACGGGATTACTCTCTCTGAATTGAAAAAGCTGCTGCTAAGTACTACTAAAATTATTATTTTTTAAATATTTAATACTGCAACCCGCTACATTTCAATTCTTGTAACTACAAGTTTTGAGGCTTCTTTTTAATGACTGTAGGTACTTCTTTTTATTTATTTTTGTATGGTATTTTGTTGATGTACTAACTATCTTAATACCCGCAGTCTTTAAAATCACTAGGGTATCTATTTGATGTTAATTTTAACAAACTTGAAGAACGACTAATATATTACAAACTAGCTTTTGCCCGCGGCTTCGCGCGCGTTAAATTCAGAGGAACACAAATCTACTATCAGTCTCAAGTTGTGTGAAGGCACTCTTGATTATTCTAAAGAGTTCAGAAACTCTATAGGGTATGAAGTAACTCGGTCAGTATCCATGACATTATCTACCATTATCTACCGAAAGGTAGGTACATACCTAATAACATCACCTTGCATACAGTCAAATGTCATAGCCATGTTCCAATACATGTCCAATATACATATGTACTATATATACATGTCCAATATATCTATAAACACTTGCGCGTTTATAATATTAGTAGAGAAAACCGTTTCAGTCGTTTAAGCGTAGTATATAATTATTAGTTTATATAAGCGAACAATGTAATCACCGTGCACAATATGACAATATATAAGTATGTTGTAACGGTAGGTACTGACAGATAGCACATGCGCTGCACTCCATTATTACAGAGCATTCGTTCTTACTTCCAAGAGGAAAATTTGTGCCGTACTAACTTCTACTCTCCCTACAATCCCTCCCAGTTTATTTTTGCAACTTATAGTAGCCTATGTCCGTCTCCATGGTCCAATTTTCAATAAAATCGGTTCAGCCATTTTAGTGTGAAAACGGAACATACATACATACATACACACTTTCGAATTTATATTATTAGTAGGGATAGTAAGTTATTTATGACAGCAATTCTAGAATAGAGTTATTCTATGATTAAAAAAGTCACTTTTGCTAATTTGATATCGTAAGGCAAGCATATCAAATAGGTACTTTAGTTACATGTTTATTACTTAGAAATAAGGATAAAATAAGCCATTTAAATGCAACTTCACTAGAACTGACTCACGTTTCGGAGAATGTATTCATACGACAAATGTCGTAAGTATTGTAAGTGGGTTGTCGATGAGATGCCACAAGAAACCGACAAACGAAAGTGCGAATCGCCAGAATGCGGCAGAACGGAAATGGTTCAATGAGAGGGTAATTACATTACCGATGAGACTGCATGTAGAAATGCATCCATTCACGTCTCATTCACTCCGGCGTTTGTCGGCTCTGAGCCACATTGCATTACAATAGCAATATGAATGACAATTAAAATTTTCAAACGCATCTCGCGTTGAGGCTTTACAGTGCGTCTTACTCGTAAACAATTATAGATCTTGAATGGCTGCATAGTTTTCAAATAACTGGCTGCTTGACGGGCTGGTGAAGCAATGTAATAAAACGCAAAGTAGAAGACAGAAAATACGTCTAACATTTAAGCATACTGAGATACATAAAGCTGCGCCGCTGCATATATAAATAGAAATGCAACATAATAAGTAATTTGGTCATAACTTAAGTACCCATCGAATGGTATTGCTATTTAGGCAGTAGAAGTGTATTTTTAAAAATATAACTTATTTGAAAATTCTAGTATTATTCTCAGTGGATTCAATCCGCATTGCAATCGCAATTAACCATTCGGCCAAACGTGATACATAACGGATAAAGTAATACTTCTCAAAGCAATACACACTGCAGTCGCTGTATTGCCAAATACAGGCACTGAGTGATCTGCTCATGCTTCAGCTCTTAATTCCCTCATTTGTTTCGTCGCATCTGTGATTCTAGATCTACCATTATTTTGAATACCTACAGACAGAAGTCTTTCATAGTGACCCTTAATATCGATGCAAGTGCAATTTCCACGCATATCTTTAAGACTATTTGTGGAGAACTATCACGAAACTGATTGTATCTCATCTAACATGCCTACTTCCACATCCATATCGTTAAAACTCTTTTTTATTAGGATGAAGTTACTAGAAGCAAAGTATATTTTTATATTCCACCTCGATGAAATAGGGGTTAATAGTTTGTTTCAAAATACGATGATTTTATGTGTGGTCAACATGTAGTCTTCATAAGTGAAGAGCCCTGCATTCGTTAATCTTTGGATTTTATAGACGTATGTTGCTGTATACAGTTAGGTACATTATATTGACTCAGTATACATGCAAATGTTGATCTAACGAAGATATGCATGTGGGAAATTATTATCGTGAAATTATCACACATGATTACAAAGTACCTACGTCTTCTTCGAAAGTGATCAGATTGCTGTCATATTAGATAAAAACAATAATTATATAATGCTCATTATTATCTTTACAATCATGTTTTCAATACATAAGTTGTTGAAAGCCGAATGAATGAATAATTGGTTTTTAGTTTGTAACTAACTAAGCGATTAATCATCGTATAATATACTAGAGCAGCCAATCTCAAAGTGTGCTCCGCCGAGCCCCAGGGCTCCACGAAGCATCTCTAGGGGCTCCACGAAGGTGTATGTCAGTAACAAAATGGTTTAAAAGTGCAGATAGGACTCGGATTTGTTTTGTTTTATTTTAGGGCTGCGCCAAATATTTGGTTCCCCAAAAGGGTTCCATCCCTAAAATATTTCGAAATTTGTACCACTATACTAGAGGATACCCGCCCGCAGCTAAGCCGTCACATTTTTTCTAATTCCTTCGTTTCTGCCCGATCCCGCGGGAATTTTGGTCAATCCCTTCTTAATGCACCCCTACAGTCTCTTGATATAACTTGATACAAACAATTTGGACATCAAGTTCCTTTTATGATATAGCTCCCCACTAAGTAACGCTTTTAGTTTACGAAATTTAGGGCAGGCAAACCCGCGGGTGACGGTCTGTCTACTCTATTACTGACAAAGAGTTTATACATTTAATTTGTCTTTACATCCAAAACAAGACCGAGTCCTCTAACAACAGAATACGCAGCCGCCAGGACTACCCACAAGCTCCAATTTTCACTGACTACACCCCTGAAAACAGTGGTTGGCAAAAAATGCACAAGGCGCTAAATCTACTGCAAGTCCTACTTGTGAAGATGATATTCTGCCTTAGAAGAAAACTGCAATTTTATGTTATGGGAAGCCCTGCAACAACCTTATAGGTAGTTTTACGGCAAAAAGTATGAATTTGCAGTGAGAAATGGTTTGCAATAATTATTTGTGCGATAAATAGTTTACCAGTTACATAAGAAAAAAGGTATGCTTTTAATATTGCTAAGTTTAATGTAATTTAATATAATAATATTATCGATATTTTCTCCGGTTTTGTAAATGTATTGTAAGTACGAATACCTATATTGGTAATATAATATTTTGAAAACATGCTCACCTGCGTTCTTGCCAAGATTTTTTAAATTTCGTCATCACATAAAATGAGTTTGGGATTTTAGGTTTTAGGTAATTATAATATAATACCTAAGACCCAGTTAGGATGTTTGAATACAGTTTGCTACTTATATACAATTTTGTCATCAAATCAGTATTCAAAAATCAATGAATACTATCGATCATCTTTATTATAGGACGACGGACGGACTAATACGATTTAGAACATTTATGTATGTTATTGAGATTCGATTACGACTATATAAATTGTCAAATACAAATCATTTTATCGGGTACTAGCTGAGCCCGCGATTTCGCCCGCGTAATTTAGGACTACTGCCCCACCGTGGCTCAGAGGGTGATGCTATATAACCTATAACCTTTCACGACAAATGGTCTATCCAACAAAAATAATTATCCAAATCGAACCAGTTGTTCCTGAGATTAGCGCGTTCAGCCAAACTAACAAACAAACATACCTACAAACAAGCAAACTTTTCAGCTTTATAATATCAAAACAAATTGTATACATATACGAGCTTTTCAGGGCGATCAGCGCAACGGAAATCACTCAACGTTGAATAAAATCGCATACCATCATACTGTAGGCACAGATGTGAGAAGTATACAGTAGGCATTAAGTAAAGTTGTTTTGGTCTATAATTTGTTACAACTGGTAGCATCGATCCTTGCATAAATTGTATACTTCATAGCCAATTTCATTTTCACCAATTTGTATTGTGGAGATCTGGGGGCCAAATCTTCTATTTTTATATGACATTGATATTATATTTTGAATTGACTCAGAAGCGGTATTCTGATAACCTATGTCACTATCGTATTATTTGAAATAAACAGTTCGTCGTTGACACTTGTTTCAATTTACGATCTCGTTACAACTTCGTTCAATTATCAGATAATTTAGAAGAATACGCTTTTTGTGACGTAAGTATGACACTGACATGACATCGAAAATATATTTATTTAGGAGAATTGGGCCCTCCTGGTAGCAGTCCTTCTGTAGACAAGCTAGCCCCTGCTGTCAAAGCAAGAATGCCACTCAATGTACGACTCTGCTCCAAGAAAATAGCAATTCCATCTTACAATTCTGCTTGTACCACAAATGACTCACCACACAACAGGTGCATGTTTGACGCGCGGATTTACAACACAACTATTAATTAGAAGTAGATGGGCTTATCAGATATGAGTCCCGTAATAATTGCCCTTTATGTTCTCTCTAGTTATTAAATAGCTGCATATTGTAAGATAAAGACGAGGCAACATCTCAATCAGATAACATGACAAATTCCTATAGTCTATTAATTAGAAGTAGGTAGTTTCCCTTTAGGTGTCATGTTACTAGGTGTGCTCACCAGCAATTTATGTGGTGAAAATGATTTATATCTACTATTTATATAATAACCGATTCAAATATAAATGAATAACGACCATAATGGTAATGTTACAAGTCGACATAAATCAATCAAAAATATAGTTTTGAATAGGCACCCATCTTTGATTTACTATTATGCTGGTAACAAGTTCTTACTACTGTTTATGAAGATGGTTGGATGGATGTCTGTTACTATTTTACGCAAAGCTACTAAACGGGTTTTGATGAAAGTTTGCAGTAACACAGCTTAAACATCAGGGTAGCACGTGGGCTACCTTACATACATACATACATATGCTCACGCCTTTTTCCCGTCGGGGCAGGCAGAGACACCTACCTGGGCTACCTTCTGTCCTGATATCCGGCTTCGACACGGGCAGAAGCTAGTAAACAATAAAAGACGACCACATCTTTCTGTACCTACTATTTATATTTGGTTCAACTTAATGACATCGATCAGGTCGTGACACACTGACCTGCAGCGTGAGTAGTAAACTTTTCCCTGGCTCTACATCCATAAGCAGCGTCATTTTAACACTTCAGTCGACAACGCGTGCTAAACGAAAAACGGTATCATCCCTAACAGTTTGCACAAACAAACCACCGTTATCACCCACTTTATTTATACATGATTGGCATGTCTACTTGCATTTCGTGACTATTTCTATTGAGAGCAGGACGCTGTGGCAGTAGTAAATAACCGAATGACCGACTAAACGTTCATTTTTTTATCGTATTTTGTTGGATACTCAGTGACTGCTCAAGAAATGGCTTCGAGACAGTGGTGGATAATACTATCGGCGATAATAGCTGTAGCTGCTACAGCCAAATCCTTGACAAAAAATGATATAGGAGATTTGGAACTAGAAGATGACTTTGATGAAGATCTGGAGGAACTTGATGTGCACGGCTACAATTCGACTCAACTCACAGGGAGAAAAGGAAAGATTTGTAAGTAAATTTTTGTATAAGCTGGGCGAATAAAATTTATAATGATATGCGACATAATTAATGTGCAGTTCAATTCATAGGTATAGTACAGTGCATGCGTAACTTGGTATCGTTTAGACCTGAATCAAGTCTCTCAACAAAACGTTATTTTTGTTATGTTAAAAATACGTAATTCTGTTATATTAAGAGTGACAGTGCAAAGTCCTCAGTCTAACTAATGCCGTGGCCCTCTGATGATAATGGCCCGGGCTTCTGCTATTACAGTATAACGGATCCCTTAACTGCACTGAATGTATAGTGAAAATATACTTTCATCTTTTCGCATGTATTTAAAAAGCGTTTGAAGCCAAATAAAAGTAGTGGCGAAAAATAAGATGGGTCTTTATCTCATCAAGCATTCAAGTAAAATACCATTAAGAATACTGAAAATCTACATTAATGAGTACATAACAACGTACCATAGTAATTTCTGTACTAAATACCTGTGCCATACATAAGAAGGTGCCTAGAAAGATTAAAACTATACACATACCACCTTTATATGAATTTACCAGATTAGATAAATAAAACTAATCTTACAATAGGTTATTTTATGACTATGGTATTGCGGCGCCGTAACGACCCGTGCTTAGCGGTTTATGATCTGTGATCGTGAGTTTGTGCCCGATTCGATAATTGAATCGCGTTCGCGGCCAGTGTTTGTGTCTTTTTCTGTTAGTAAATAAAAAATAAATAATAATAAAAATGGTTTATTATTTTCTTTCTTCTTAAATATTTCGTAATAGCACAGGTTGCAGCCGGCTTTTAAGATTGAGAGATTTGCCAAAATTTGTGGGTTTTCGGGTCAAAAGTTAGATTTTGTGCTATTCTAATTTATAAGCTGTACTGTGCAAAGCTGGTCAGTACTGTATACAGCGTGTGGCTGAAGTAAACATCCAACATGCCATCCATTTAAACTCAAAACTTTTGCATATACAATAGCAGCAAGATAATACCGAATACTTGGCGAAACTGATACAGTGCGTGTACTCTGCGTAAAAATATTATTTGCCGCTGCTTATTTACCAATGCTGAATGCACTTTGCCAACTCCATTGCACATGCACATGTATACGCTGTAGAACTTCTAAGCATAGTTATGTTATAACAATTGGTTTTATTTTTCAGTGTTTCCATTCGTGAGCATTGTACGGTTCGCAAACACAGAGTGTTCAACGACGAATGTGATAACCGGCACTTGCCTGGCGCGGCGGGAATGCAACAATCTTAACGGTACCATAACTGGTACCTGTGCCTCCCGGAGAGGGAGGTGCTGCGTCGGTAAGTGCCATACAATTAGTACCACCGCCATAAGAAACAATCTTAAACTGAGATTAAATTGATGACAGTATAAAGGGCAATTTAGTGAGCTTAAACTTGGAAGGGATACCATCGTGGTTCCACTACTATATTTTATTATGGATGCAAACTGAACAGAATTACACGAAACAAGTATGAGTGTATTAAGTTTATGCCTTTAAGTAAGACTTCGTGAGTCCGATTCCTTTGACAAGCATGGCTTTTTTGGAGTCGTGATGTTAATTTGTAGATTTTAGCATTGCACTAGCTAGGAACTAAGTGTAAAGTAGAGATGTTCCTACTATTTTACTTATCTTTGGGCTGTAGAATACCTTACTATATTTTACTATAAACATTAGACGTCATTTTGGTAGTAAATTCATTACGTATTATTTTATCTTTACATTTAAGTAAAACCTACATTTACCTACGTGTTGTGGTGATTATGTCACGTGGTATATGACTCGTGTAATACGCTATTACGCAGTAAAGGCATATCTATCAGATTCGATATACCTATGCGTATACGAACTTAACTAGTTATGTATAGTTTAGAGAAATACAATCGCTTTTGATCTATCTAACTTGTCTACAAAATCACTTTTCCAGGTCCCTGGTCCTGACATCACCGCAGTGCCTAAAATACTTTAGCAGGAATATGATATGTGTACAGTGTCTTTCTTTTAAGACGTAGGCACTACGAAAGGATTTTAATGAAGGAGATGAAACGTTCGAAAATCCGCTGTTTATGAAGCAAGCTCTCTGAAATCGTCCAATAGTTTCTAGATAAAGATATATATTATGTATCTATTAAGGCACATACACGTTCTTTGTGCAGTATCCCGATCATGCGGTGCCTCGACGAACGTGAACAACACATACTTCACAAGTCCCGGGTACCCGGCGGCATACTCAGGAGGACAGACTTGCTCCATGATCGTCAACAGATGCAACAACAACATATGTCAGGTAACACACAAAAGGCCTAAAAGGCACTTATTACCTTACTAGGGCACTAAGTTATTGAGGTAGGAGATGGGATTAGAAGTAGAAGCGACGACCTAATAGAGAATCCGATATTTAATCAAAATAAAAGCAAACTCTAAAAGTTAGGAAATCTTTTGAAATACCTGTTCTTTGCAAATAAGATGAGTGCTTCTAGAACGCCCGTCTGTGCGAGCAACGTAGGCGTTCCCGGATACAACAGCACTAGTCGGGTTTAGTTATCACAAGACAAAATTTGAAAAAATATTATTTATTTGTTTTATTTATTTATAGTCTCACGCCTCTATCCCCGAAGGGGTAGGCAGAGGTGTAAATATTACACCCAAATTTCGCCATAAAGTTTTAGGTCCCACGTAATAGGGGGCGAGCCTATTGCCGTTACCGGGCACATCATCAGACTCCGGGCTGCTACTAAGTATTCGGAAACACCCAGTAACACTTTTGCCCAACCCGGGCATCGAACTCAAGACCTCCGATCAGCAGTCGCAGACGCTATCCACTGGACCACGGAGGCAGTCAAAAAATATTATAGTGAAGCAAATAAATCTAATTACAAGATCCCTCATTGTCACTTTCTATTCACTCTCTACTCTCAGTCCCAGCAGTGAAGAAAGTGCACATTAACTGTAAGAATGCAGCAATGAGTAATTGATCATATTTCGTTGAACAAATCGCTAGCAAAGCAGTCAATTTATACTTATCGCTTTAAAGGACTAAGACATCTAAGATGTATAAATAGGTACATATTAATATATGCAATCATAAGTTCATATCTCAACTTCGCGGCAGGCAGCTGCGTAATGACCAAATTTAGACCTTTCGTATTCTCAAGGTCTTGCTGCGAATTACTACGTGTAATCCGCCCCACAATTTCGGGACAATAGGTACTGGCCTTTAATGTTATCTACGATTGTATATCATGCTATTCGTGTACATTTTAAAACACTAAGGGCGGTTTCAGATTAGCGTATTTTTCTGCGCGTATACGGTCGTTTTAGCATACGCGCTTACACGCGCGCTACAATACGCGCTTCAAAAAACTAGACTCACGTAAACGGGCGTGTTCGCTCGAAATGGTAGTGACGTCTTGTCAGTGTCAACATGGATTTTGACGGCTCGTGGTTATACGAGCTTAGAAGCGCGTCAACGCTCGTACGAGTTGCGCGTGTGCCAAAAGGCGCGCCTATACGCGCCTACATGCGCTTCCAAAAACGAGCTTATACGCGCGTATAAAACGCTAATCTGAAACCGCACTAAGGACTAAAACCGGTAGCTGGCAGTTCTTAGCCCAAAACAGGAGTAGATACGTCGTTTACACATCTAACACCAATGATAAAAGATAGTACGACTATGTGGCGAATACTTGCGTCTCACAAGACGTGCATTCACATATTTAAATAAGACCGTCGCGACAACGTGAGTTTTCTCACCGGGTGCACAAGAATATCACCAAAATATTACTTTCCATGAAGACCATATAAAAATATAGTCGTCCTTATCGATTTCGATAACGGTGACCAAATTCCTTTTAATTGAGAGCGTGTGCTCTAAAATGGCCTAAAACTTCATCTTAAAAGCCTGGCTACAAGCGTACCTACTATAAAAATGTACCCTATATCACTCACAATAGATGTTCTAACTCCAAATAAAATTTTAAATAGTTCCATCATTTCTAAAAAAATACCAATAACCACTTTATAAAATAAATATACCTACTCGTACTACTTGGCATTTTCTAAAATGTTATTTTGCTATTCATTGCAATCTAGCTCCGCATCGACTTCCTGGACCTTGTACTGGCCCAGCCTGATGGTGACGGCAGTTGTGTCACCGACTCCATCACTATTACTGGTGGCAATACAGTAGTCCCACAGCTTTGTGGAGATCTCACAGGACAGACGCTATTCGTGGATTTCAATGGGAACGCGGCTATAACCATTATTGTTACCGCCACGTTGGCAACTACTTTCTCAAGACGATGGAATATCAAGTTGATTCAGATAGCTTGCGACTGCCCTGGTATAGGTAAGCATCACCGTATTAAATATGATATAAATGTTTAATTATGGCGTCCGAATGGCCACTACGTCATCAGATGCCAGATATCAGTAAAACGTTTCTTATCACGGCCTATGGATGCCAGATTTTATTAAAAGCAATTCATTGGTCTATTATTTTGCTAAAATCAGCCAATCTATATATATATAAAAGAAAGTCGTGTTAGTTACACTATTTATAACTCAAGAACGGCTCAACCGATTTGGTTGAAAATTGGTGGGGAGGTAGCTCAGAACCAGGAAAAACACAGGATACAATTAATTGCAAAAAATAATCTGGGAGGGATTTTAGAGAGGGTCGAAGTTTGTAGGGACAAACCTACTACCTATTGACAGTAAGAACGCATGCGCTGTAGTAATTGAGTGCTGCGCATGTGGTATCTTATATCCGTCAGTACTGTCACATTATCCATTGCCATATGGTGCACTGTCATTACTTCGTTCGCTTACTTATATAAACTAATAAATATTGTAACAGCCTTGGCTAATCCCTACAAATATAAGGTATAAATGCGAAAATGTGATGTACCGCTAAACCGGCTGAACCAATATTCTCTACTCATAAATGCGAAAGTGTGTATAGAGATATATCGGACCATGGCTTTGACATTTGACTGTATGCAAAGTGATGTTGTTGAGGACCTTTCGGTAGATAATGTCATGAATACTGACCACGTTACTTCGTACCCTATAGAGTTTCTGAACTCCTTACAATTATCAGGAGTACCTTCACGCAACTTGAGACTGAACGTTGGTGTTCCAGTCCTGTTAATGCGTTCCATGTATGAAGAGCCTTAATATTCAATATTTTTTATTTTCTATAACGTCGTAAAGCGGTTCACAGAATACATCTACCTACCAATTTTCAAATGTGTAAACTGAATAGTTTCGGCATAAAGTGTGACACACGGATAGACATAGCGCATACACATAGACTTACAGACATAGCGCGTCTGTAAGGATTTCGTGTTTAGCCATCCATTTTTGACTACGGAACTCTAAAAATACTGTTCACAGAAATGTTTTAAATACTTCTTGCGGTTATATTTCTTATTAGTCCCTATGAACAGAATTAAAACGAAAATTAATATCGATGGATGAAGGAGTTTTGCATTTAACGTGAGCGAAGCCGCGAAACGTAAAAAACCGTGCGATACTGAACATCTCTCACATAGCCTATCTTTATTTTGGTCATGAACTGTCGGTACATAAAATACAGCGGAGTCCAATAAATTAGCAACTATCGTATCCAATAATATCTGATATATCCTTCGCCTTGACCTCTATTTCCAGCACCCAACGGCTGCCTGCAATACTACACTGGCATCACAGGAACAATCAACGGTTTCAACTATGGAAGTGCGGCTAACACGGTGCTTAGCGCTTCACTCGTCACCGGCACACGACAGATAGCCAACTTGAACTATGGAATATGTATCAGAATGGAAGCTGGATACTGTGGAATACAGTACGCTCAGGTGAACATTTTTTTTTATACTGATATGATATTGGAAGTATAGGAGATCGGGTTTTGAGGCATATGTCCAGCAGAGGACTGCCATATGCTGATAAATTGAAATGATTCTTTAGTCATATGTAGATGTGGGCAAAAGAGCCTAAATTGATTTAGGTAGCATCATATTTTAAACAATGCGTACCCAAATGGAAAAGTTATCACTTAGGTAATAATTGTTTCTAATAGTGTAAGGTGTATGAAAATCCAGGCATTTCTACTTAACACAGGATCTCACTTTCAGTATTTATAGTGTACTAGCTGCCCCGGCGAACTTTCGCCGTATTTTTTTTTATATTCGCATTTTTTTAGGGTTCCGTACCTAAAAGGTAAAAAACGGGACCCTATTACCACACTATTACCTGTATAGTATTATATTTATCTATGCTATTACTAAGCCTCCGCTGTCTGTCTGTCCGTCTGTCTGTCTGTCACCAGGCTGTATCTCACAAAACGTGATAGCTAGAAAGCTGATATTATCACAAATTATGTACTTCGGCTGCCGCTATAACAACAAATACTAAAAATAAAAAAAATGAAAATATTAAGGGGAGGGTCCCATACAAAAACCGTGTTTTCTTTTTCGTATTTTTTGCTCAAAATTGCTTACTGTAACTGGTAGACGCTTTTAATTCTCACAGAATATGTAGGTAAGTAGTTGTCTATTACCTTTCAAAATAAATAATTAAATAAAAGAAAAGTAAATAATAATGGGGGGCTCCCATACAACAAACGTAATTCTTAAGCAATTTGTTACTCGATCTTAATAAACAGGTAGAAATTTAAAAAATATTAAGTATACTAGTACATACAACGAACGTGATTTTCTTTTATAGGTGATGGTACGGAACCCTTCGTGCGTGAGTCCGACTTGCACTAGCCCAATTTTTTTTTTGTGAATCTAAACCATTCTCAAGTCCCCTTGAACACACACAAACAATTTCATCAAAATCGGTCCAGTCGTTTAGGAGGAGTTCAGTGAGATACACACGCACACAAGAAATATATAATATACACCGTGTTTTTTACGTCAGTGTTTTCCCGTAAAGTATGTACTCAGCCCATGATATAGAAGCTACCTATAATATTTATTTTACAAAATATGTAAAAAAAAATTTTTCCGAATTTTTTTTCGCCGAGATTAATTTTTCATAGCCTAACAATGCGACGGTCGATGCGTAAGGTCAATGCACTTTATTTATAACCTAAAAAGTAGCTTACCTTACTTCGTTCACGACACATTTTAGTCCTATGAAATGCTGATTTTACAGAAAAAAATAATAGAAAATCTTTTTTTGGATATTTTGTAAAATAAATATTATAGGTGAGTAGCTTCTATATCATGGGCACAGTAGGTACATACTTAACGGGAAAACACTGACTTAAAAAACACGGTTTATAAAGATTAGCGACCGGTTCACGATTGGTCGCGGTGCGAATGTTCAGCGATATCGGCCAGATGGCCAGGTGCACTGTGCTATGGAAAAGGGAGCATAAGTGCCTAATCATTATGCTTGACTAATTATGGTGACATTCGCAGTAAATAATTATTGAGAGTCTGATAGTTTTGGGGAGCATTCATCATTGGTGCCGTTACCTATAGGTATACTAATGTAATAATATTTTAATGATACCTGATCACATTTACAGACTACCGACCCATTCTCGTTCACTTTAACGGGTGATGTGGAAGGCGCGGATAACACAGTACTGGGTACAGCACTGGGCGCTGTCAACGACGGTCAGTGCCTTACTGACTTCGTGGTAATCCCAAATCCGACTGTGGTTTCCACTGGTATTGCTGCCGGTACCGACCGTTTCTGTGGACTTGGTTTTGTGACTGTTTCATGTAAGTGTTTTGTTGTTCAATCGTCTCTTAAAGTCTATTCCAGATTTAATATATTGACTTATCATCGTCCTAGCGTTATCCCGGTTGCAACCATGACTTGCACGCCTTGGAGCCCGAGGTCCGCTTACTGGTCTAACCATATATGACAGAATATCGACTTCTCCACAGACCGACTGCCGTCTGACCTCCGCAACCCAAAGGGATAGCGATATTCCATGCTTTAGACCAGTATCAGTTTATTTGAGGGTACTGACTCCCCGTAACGACTGTCAAAGATCTTCATGACAGCTGGGACCGACGGTTTAACGTGCTCTCCGAGGCACGGGGCAAGCGATAATTAACAATTTAATACGCACTTAACTTCGAAACGTCATTGGTGCGTGCCGTGGATTCGAACCCGATACCCTCTGCAAAGCAGTCCGTTGTATCACCACTAGGCTATCGCTGCCTATATTTAATATATTGACTATTGAAACAAATCTGAAATAGACATATACGTAGGTACAGGTAGGTACGCTTTGGTTTGTGTAAGGATCGCTTGTTCAGACGTGTATGTCCAAATGTACCTCTGTTACCTTAATGACATAATACCTAATTTTTTTAATCGCTTATTTGTTTTTGCAAGTATCTACTGTTTTGATTTCTATTTATACTTATACATCTATCCAGCTACAATATTTATTTTATTTGTGACGTTTAATGTTCCTTTTTTGAGGTTTCATCACAAGTTCCAGTCACAACTTTTAAAATGTTCTAGCTTTCTTCTTTATTGTACATGAATTACTTTTTGCAGCTTCATCCAAGCCGTTCGTTTTATACGTGGTGACGGATGCGAACGAAGGTGCTACGGCTACAACCTCGCCGGATATCGCCAATAGAGGATTCTCTCTGGCGTACACGCAGATCGCCTGTTAACATAACGAACATTCGACCAATTTGTGATTATGCGAATTCTACTTGTATAGACGTTTAGCTCACTTTTTATGAACCTCAACCTTTACGAAACATGCTATTTCTAGCCAAATGACGTGATTTATTTAACCAGAGTAAGTAATATAAAAATTAACACAGAGATCTATAGTGTAAGATCCCGGAGCCGCCAGACTTATGTACGTCATTTTAGCAAAGCTGAAATGTTGAGGATTATTGGTATAATATCTTGTTAATAAGTATGCCGACCCACTAGCTTGAAAGCGGGGCTATTTCACAGGTAGCGCGCAGTACAGGTACATAAAAAACATACTCACCTACGTTAACGTAGCAAAGCTCGTATTCAAATATGTTTTTAAAAATATTGTCCAATATTGAAATTCATTATTGCCAGACACTTTCCGTGGGACACTTCTGCCAGACGTCTTGAAGGTTATTTAAAAATTAGGGTAAACAGTATAATGATTGGCACCCTAAGCCGGTTTCCACTACTAAGTAACAAATTCTCAACATAATACAAATTCAATAATATTTTCTATGGTTTTGTCGGAATTGTGTTTACATGGGCATTAATAAAAATAAAACATCGTATTTAATAAAACCGTTTTATTAGCATAAAAATGTGCTCAAACTTATTTCTTAAGAAAAGTAGAATCATTGGCACCCTGGTATATTGGCAGTACCAAAAAGGTACAATCATTGGCACTGTTGGCCTAAGGCCGTGATACCCATACAGTCTTAAGACTTGATATCCGGATCTTTATACATGTATTCTATGTAATCAAAATATATATTTATGAATGTTTATGTAACCTAATATTTCTAACATAAGTCTATGTTTGAAAGAAATTTAGTTCATTTATCACGTTTTATATCTTTCTTTCGGCATATTTTTCTAATGTAGCTCATTTTGTCTCTTAGATACATTGTAGCAAATGAGCCCTGTTTCAGTTTCTCACAAGCATTTTGTTCGTAATATTTTTGTCTATACTAAGTTCTTTGTTTTAAGCGATTTCTGTCCTGATTTCTGGGTACTTTGTAGAGAAAGATTGCCATCTCTGTACGACCGTACCATAGTAAGTTGGGTGTAAAATGCGAAGAAATATACAATCTAAAGTTGTTTCTATGCGAATTTGACGGAAAACAAACAAAAATCTGAAAAAAATATGATTCTAAAATGTGCCAATGACTATGTTATTGAACAATTTTTAAGTATAGTCATTGACACTATCGGAAAAGACGATCCATCTTTTTAATAGCGCAAAACTAACGTTTATTAGGTAAGCTTTAATGAAGATAACAGATACAAATTAAGAGGTACTTTTGTGTAAAATTAATTAAAAATATATTTTTTCGCTTCGGAAAGTAACTACCTAACCTAAACATTTCATTAATTTTTTAGGCAATTTTCCTAACATTTTTTTAAAACAGTTGTTAAAGAAATATGGTTCATAGTTAAGATTTAAATATTTGCTCTGTGTATAAGAAATAGGTTAATCCTGCTTATGAATAAATTTCTGTGACATAATAATGTAAGATTTACCTAATATTCAGGATAATTCAGCAGAGTGCCAATCATTGGGGGGTGCCAACATTACTTTAGTTTACCCTATGTAAAAAATTACGTTATATTAGCAAACCTAAGTTTTATATCTGTTAGGTACTTAAGGTACTATTTTAAAACCCTTTGTACGCAGCCAGACAAATCCGATGAGCCAATCATCCCCCCAGACGCATGAAACTTTCCCTGTGTCTACATTCACAAGATGGCGGACGAGACTTTTTTAATAAAATGAATATGGGTATCATTTTCGGGGTTTTCATGGATTCTGATCACGAAAATGACATCTATTTGGGAATCCAAGATGGCGGACGGGACATTTTTAATAAAATTAATATGGGTGTCATTTTCAGAGTTTTCATGGATTCTGGTCACGAAAATGACAGCTATTTGGGAATCCAAGATGGCGGACGGGACATTTTTAATAAAATTAATATGAGTATAATTTTCGGGGTTATCATGTATTCTGATAACGAAAATGGCATTTATTTGGGGATCCAAGATGGCGGACGGGACATTTTTAGTAAAATTAATATCTTTAACATCATAATATAATTTGTCCAATTATCATTTGGCATCGTTTTACTGTGTCAACTTTACTTTACTTTAACATTTTTTTTTTACTCATGCCTGTATATTCCCGAAAGGGTAGGCAGATGTGTAATATGACACCCACATTTCGCCATGAATTTTTAGGTCCCACGTAATAGGGGGCGGGGCTATTGCCAATACCGGGCACATCACCAGACTCCTTGCTGCTACTGAGAATTCGGCAAAACCCAGTACCTAACACTTTTGCCCGATCCGGGAATTGAACCCGGAACCTCCGATCTGCAGTCGCATACGCTATCCACTGCACCACGGAGGCAGTCTCTTTCTTTATGATATGGCATTGAAAATACAAACAACTCTGAACTTTCACCCTTCTAACATCAACCCCTATTTTTAATAGCCATCTTAGTAAGTTAATCATATCACTAGATCAGTCATACGCGCCAGTCGCATACTGGAGTTAATAAATCGTTTTACAACTGCGTTAGTGAAACAATTCAGCAATTTCACAGTGTTAGTGATACAATACTCCTCCGAAATAATATTTTTTGGTCAATTTCTTAAGCTCTGATGGTTGGATGGATGGATGGATGGAAAAAAAGGAATGAGAAAAAAGACCTTAAAAAGGCGATACGGAGTTCGCCGGGTCAGCTAGTATAATATATTTTTTTTTAATAAATGATGTATTCAACAATGTATGTTGAATACATCATTTATTTACATTTGAAAAAATATGATATTTTACACTTTTTTTCTTGAAATTATACTCAAAATAATATTCCTACAGTCTTTTGGGGCAATGTAGTGTTCACACTCGCATTCATGCGTATGAAAAATGCCCTCATGCTCGCACTCACAGGGAAAGTTTCATGCGTCTGGGGGGATGATTGGCCCTTCGGATTGGTCTGCCTGCGTACAAAGGGTCTTAAAATAGTACCTACCTTAAGTACTTAATATATATAAAAGTTAGGTTTGCTAATATAACGTAGTTTACATAATTTTTAAGTAACCTTCAAGACGTCTGGCAGAAATAATGGCCCAAGGAAAGTGTCTGGCAATAATGAATTTCAATTTTGGTCAATATTTTTAAAAACATACTTATTTGAATACGAGCTTTGCTACTTTAACGTGAGTAAGTTTTTTATGTACCTTTACTTCGCGCTACCGATAGTCTAGTGGAAATACCAACGGACTGCCATGCAGAGGGTATCAGGTTCGAATCCACGGCGCGCATCACTGACTTTTCGGAGTTATGTGCGTATTGAATTGTTAATTATCGTTTGTCTCTTGCCTCGGAGAGCACGTTAAGCCGTCCGTCCCGGCTGTCATGAACATCTTTGACAGTCGTTATAGGCCGTCAGTACCTCTAAAATAAACTGACACTAGTCTAAACCATGGAATATCGCTATCCCTTCGGGTTGCGGAGGTCAGACAGGCAGTCGCTCCGTGTAAAAGCTAATATTTCGCCAAATCCGGTTAGACTAGAAAGCGGACCCCAGGTTGAGACTGGGATAACGCTAAGAGGATGATGATGATGACTTCGCGCTACCTGTGAAATGGCCCCGCTTTCAAGCTTGTGGGTACGCCATACCTCTTAACAAGATATTATACTAATAATCCTCAAAATTTCTGCTTTGCTAAAATGACATCTGGCGGCTCTGGGATCTTGGACTACTAGTGAACTTGAGTCTTATATCTAGTCTTATATCCAGCAGCGAAACTGTCTCTTACAAAAAGTTTGTTAAATCGGCAGATTTTTTCTTTTTTCTCGTTAAATTTATTGCGTAGTGATTTAAGTAGCACCCTCGAAGCTTTTAACACTACAGACAACGCTTTGTGTAACCCACAAATTGTTCTTTTGGGTCTTGGTATTCTTTGTGTCTGATGGTTAAATGCTTGTAAAATCACACGCGTCACGGGATTTATTTCTAATGCAGGCGATGGCTTCTCAAGACAAAATATCGATAGAATCAAGAAACCAATTTTATTGGAACACAAGACTCCGCATAGTACGCATTAAGTTGTAATTATTTTGTTACTAAAAGCTACTCTGTTTAAAGCGATGATTACCAATCATTATTAAAAATTATCGCGAGTAGGTAAGACCATTTTAATAAAATTTTACTGTCTACAAATCGCATAAGTTTAAAATCGTTTAATGATAAGTAAGCTACATATTGGAATTGTTTAAATTTATTACAGCCAGCAGTCTTTCTGTTCCGTTTCTGTGTTAGCGGCGATAGCCTAGTGGAGCACGTAACGGACTGCCGAGACGATGGTCTCGGGTTCGATCCTCAGGTACCTCGGGCACACACCTTGACTTTTCGAAGTTATATTTGTATTAAAAAAATGTTAATTCTCGCTCGCTTAATAATGTGCCCGGTAGATGGCTATAGGCTCGCCCCCTATTACATTGGGACCGAAACATACTTAACTGGCGAAGTATGGGTGTTTAATACACCTCTGCTTACCCCTTCGGGGATAAAGGCGTGAAGTTATGTTATGTTATGTCTTTCTGCACTTTCTGACAAAAGTAAGGTTTCTGACACAGGTATAAAATGTCATCAAATATCCAAATTATATTTTCCTTTAAACGGTGTGTTGTAAGTGGGTGCCTACAAAATTTCGTAACTTTCTAGGGCTTAGAAATTAATATTTGAAAGGAAGACTTTAGCTGTATTTTTATATGTGTAGGTAGATACTGATTTTATTAATGTTATTGTTTTCTTTTCGAAAATAAAAATATGTAAATAAATAAAGAAAAGGTTTTATTTTATACCCGAAGAAGATATGTGAAGATAGGTTGATATCTTGTGAATACGCAACACTTATCGCCATTTAAAGGTGCTAAAATACTTAAGTTCAGTGGCGGATTAACCTCATAGCAGGACCACACCGCGCCTCTCCAGTCACACAAGGTCTGCGCACAGTCCCGGGGTCGTAGCTAGCCCTCATTATAACATGACTAATACTACCTACTAACGTATTGCGATAGGACCCCAATTGACACCCACCAACCAGAAATCCCACACGCCCACACGTTAACCTAACTGAGTGATGAGATACCCAGCTAAACCATACCAGCTCCAAGAAAACACGACATACCTACCTACTCACACATTTCTCACACTAGCTGTAGGCCTCCCGTGGTGTCTGGTTTTAACTCATTTACCTTTAGTTACACCGAGACTCGGGTAACTTCAAAGGTACAATCAAACAAGTCGGCGCTGGAACAATTTGAAAAAAAATCCCTTGGATATAGATAGCATGGAGTCGAGGCACACTAGAAACTGGTTTTGTATACGAGTGTCAATGTGCGTGTAAAGTAGCACTCGAAGCGATGTCTTGCTGAGCGATTCTTGTTCAACTGTACCTATTCCCAATATTCCCAAAAAGCTGGGCGTCCCTCCGCTAAAGCAGACACCATGGAAAGCCAGCTTAAGACTTATAGGATTAGGCTGAGGTAGATAGACACAAATATTTTCCTCCATTCGAAAAACATTGGAAAATCCCAAGTCACTTCTTGACATGTACTTATAGCAGTTATAACGAATATAAGAACCTGAATATAAAAACCTGGAAAGACTTCGAATAAGCCTGAGCACTACCGACCTATTGCTCTCTCACCTGTTATTAGCAAAATACTCGAACATCTTATAAAAAATTGGGCAAGTGCGGGTCGGACTCGCGCATGAAGGGTTCCGTGCCATCATCTATAAAAGAAAATCACGTTTGTTGTATGTATACTTAAATATTTTTTAAGTTTCTACCTGTTTAAAGATCGAGTAACAAATTGCTTAAAAATTACGTTTGTTGTATGGGAATAAATTATTAAATAAAAAAAAGTAAATTATAAAGGGGGCCCTTTATAATTAACTTTTTTTATTTAATAAATTATTTTGAAAGGTAGGTAATATACAACTACATATTTTGTGAAAATTTTAAGCGTCTACCTGTTACCGCCGGTCATTTTGAGCAAAAAAAATGCGGAAAGAAAGCACGTTTATTGATGCGACCCTTCCCTCTTAATATTTGGATTTTTTATTTTTAGTATTTGTTGTTATAGCGGTAACCGAAATACTTACATAATTTGTGAAAATTTCAACTTTCTAGGTATCACTGTTTATGAGATACAGGCTGGTGACAGACAGACAGACAGCGGAGGCTTAGTAGGGTCACGTTTTTTACCTTTTAGGTACGGAATCATAAAAATAGGTTGGAGTGGTATATTGAACATAAGGGTTTCATAGCAGAATCACAACTTGGCTTCCGCAAGGGATTTAGTACCATGGACAGTCTTAGTATGTTTATGATGGATTCACGTATTGCCTTCAGTTGTAATCAATCTGTGGTGGCAGCGTTTTTGGACGTGTCTGCAGCATATGGTAATGTTCTTCTTGCCGCGCTTAGGAGTAAATTACGTCAGCTGAGTGTCCCGGCAAGGATGCTACATACTATCTGCAACCTTCTGTCTGCCCGTACAGTTAGCCTCCATGTAGCTGATGTAAAATATGGACCTCGTGTAGTTTGGCGTGGCTTCCCGCAGGGGTCCGTCTTGAGACCCATACTGTGCAGTATCTACACGTCTGACTTACATGAATCCCTCAATAACGACTGCCAAATTTTGCTGATGATCTATACCTATACGTTACAGGACCGATTGTAGAAACAGCTACCGGATCCTTGTAAGTATCCCTCAATTCGGCAAATCAATGGCTTACATCCCACGGCCTACATATTTCCGCCCCTAAAAGCTGTGCGGTAGTTTTCAGTCGCAAGAGACATTCACCGAATAACTCTTTTAAATCGAAGGGTAATATTTACCATCAATTTCAATGCCCGCCAGAAACATCTGTCTTCACAGGAGAGTGCATTGGTATTCTCGAATCATGTTTGTTTCATAGCCCAAGAAGTTTGTTTATCCTGTCACATAACATTATAACAAAGGCTCTTATACTCTGCGATTCCAGAAGTGCTTTGGAATCGAATATTAAAGATGCCTTCACAAATAATATTCGTTGCTCAATAATTTTGGAAATTAAAAAGCACCTATACACTCTATCCAAGAGGGGAATTGAGGTGATACTGGCATGGATCCCCGGACACGCAGGTATTAGAGGCAATGCGTGCGCAGATACACAGGCCAAGGCTGCTGTTACAAGCGATTTGCCTGATCATAAACATTACAATATTCCAGTTTACGACTTGCTAAATGCTACCAAAACTGACCTAATATCATCTTGGCAAACGTCTTGGTCTGAATCATGTAAGTCCAAAGGTGGGCTATATGCCTCAATCCAGCCAGCTGTGTTAGTTAAGCCATAGTACCCAAAACTGTCACATCAGTAATTTGCCGAATACTAACTTGTGCTGGAGCACCGGCCGGGTACCTGATGACTGGGCCACAGCAGTAGTTGTGCCTCTTTATAAAGGAAAAGGCTCGCAACAAGACTGCAAAAACTATAGAGGCATTAGCCTTCTCAGCATTGTTGGAAAATTGTATTCAAAGGTACTGATTGAAAGAGTTATGAAAGTAACCGACAAGAAAATATGGGATGTACAAGCGGGATTCCGAAAGGGTATGGGGTGTACGGATCAAGTCTTTTCCTTGCGATGCATAGCCAAGAAATTTTTGGCCAAAGGTCAAAAGGTCTACTGCGCATTCGTGGATTTGGAAAAGGCTTATGATAAAGTGGTGAGAAATGAAATGTGGTCGGTACTGTCGATGTATGGGGTGAACAGCAGCCTCATACGAGCTCTGAAATCCCTTTATGAGGATTCTAGAGCTTGTGTGAGGATAAACGGGGCATACACTGACTGGTTTACCATCAACACAGGTGTTAGACAGGGATGTTTAGCGTCGCCGTGGCTGTTCAACCTCTTCATGGACAGTTGTTTGCAAGATTTGTAACATGTGATTGTGGATTAAGGATGAATGAGTTACTTGTCAAATGCCTCCTTTATGCTGATGATCAGGTTATGCTTGCGTCTTCAGCGGAGGTGTTGCAGGAGATGGTAACAATCATGCATGGTGCGTTAGAGAGGAAAGGAATGAAAGTGAATGTAAGTAAAACGAAAGTTATGGTTTTTGAAAAGGAGGAATGCGTTACGGCTTGTAATATTATGATCGATGGACAGCGAGTGGAGCAATGGAGCAAGTGAATGAGTTTGTATATTTAGGTACGCTGTTTACAAGAGATGGTAAGAATGTAGAAGATATTAAAAGAAGAGTTAATGCAGGTAATAGAGTGAATGGAGCTCTGAAGGCGTTTATGAATAGCCAAAACGTGTCCAAAAAGGCACGTTTGACTGTGCATAGAGGGATGTTAGTACCTACTCTAATGTATGGTAGTGATAGTTGGGTATGGCAGAAGAGTCATGAAAGTAGAATAAATGCTGTAGAAATGAGAGCACTGAGAAGTATGTGTGGTGTTTCTCTGACTGACAGAATAAATAATTGTGTGATAAGCGAGTGTTGTGGGGTAAAAGAATATATAGTGACAAGCATCGAGAAAGGTATACTAAGATGGTTTGGGCACGTGGAGAGGATGAATGACGAAAGACTGACCAAGCAGATATATAAGGCAAGTGTGGAAGGGACAGGACGAAGGGGAAGACCTAGGCGGACGTTCTCTGACCAGATTGGAGACATCCTAAAAACAGGACAGGTGAGAAGTACCCTGAACAGAAGAGCATGCATGAGGAATCTGATGGGAGTGAATGAAGCAAGAGAGATATGTCAGGATCGTTGCAAATGGCGTTCCGTAGTCTTTGCCTACCCCTCCGGGAAACAGGCGTGAGTCTATGAATGTATGTATGTGTAAATCCGCGTGATGTCTAGGATACATCACGCGGATTTACTGGAGAGAGTGTATTTGTCAGTGCCGGATGGGTACGTGCGACGCCGCCGCCGGCCGCGCCTGCTGGCCGTGCCGCGCGCGCGCACTAACCTGCTGCACGAGGCTCCGCTCACGGTCGCGCTCCGCACCCTTAACCTTATAGCTAATGAACTCGACATATTCTGTTGTAGTCTGTGTGAATTCACTAAGATAGCACTATATGTTATTTGTTATGAATTGTAGTAGGTATTTAATATTATGTTTCTTTTCTTTTAATTTTTTTCATTGTGTTATGTGTATGACCAGAATGTTAGTAGTACAGTATCGTATTGGGTTTTTACCTGTAAAGATATTTGTTTATGTGGAAATAAATAAATAAATAAATAAATGTCTAAGACATTGCTGTACCCCAGTATTCCTGCATAAAATAAGGGTACCTACGGGACAATTCACTATGTGAGTGTGGATTGGACGAAGGTTCCCTTGATCATATTTTCCTTAATTGTCCCTTAAGACAGCCCTTCCGTTTTGATCAAATTGCCTCTAAATTTAAAATTCAACTCCCAGTAAATGTTCGCCATCTCCCTTCAGTTTTCCAGACCCCCTAATGATCAGGACTTTTATTAAATTTATTTCTAGGTACTAATACGATTAAACTATAAACTGATTATGTATCCATACTGTTGTGTTCGTTATATAATAACCTTTTACAACTAATAGGTAACAATTTCATGTATTTGTGTTTGTCTGTTTTTCCAGGTACCAATTACGTAGCACCAAAAGTCGTCTATCAACGTCACTTCAGTAGGTAAATTATAATACACGACTCTGGCAAAAATTGATGAGTTAATCGGCAGATTGCCATCAGAAAAAAAAATCAATACAGTCAATACTTATTTGAATGCATCAGATAAAAGTAGCAACCAAAGATTAGAAAATACTGTTTGTAGCAACAAAAGCTGCGTGTGCAAGTTTATCACATCATTACGTTTTGAGAAATATACAGAGTGTCACAAGACCCATCACCAAGCCGAAGTCTACTCGTTGTGGACAGCATGCCAAGTCATACTAACCAAAAATAATACCTGAGAAACGAATTTCTTTTTGAGCTTTCACATTTTTTAAATCGCAATTAAAAGCGCGCGCGTGCAATGCTCGAAATACCTACTTATCCATGGGGTTATAGGGCATCTAAAGAACATATTGGCATGGTAAATGCATCGATTTTGTACCTAATTAGAAAAATTCCATACTAACTTTGAGCCTCAATATCTCCTGAACCATTAATTTCCCAGGTATGGTTCCGAAGTAAAAATGTTCTTACGGTACAACATGGGATTTCAGTTTTCGTTAAGGGTCTTGTTACACTCTATATAAAACTTAGTGCAAAAATCTGGTCTGCGTTTCATGCAGTGATCAAGCATTTACTTGTTTAACAACTCAAGCATTGTTGTAACATAAGATCAAAGACACCAAGATATTTGAACTTTTCAATACCCAGGCAGTTCCCAGTTCCCATTAACGCCGCGAACGGTTCCCGTTCAGCCATGCAAGCTGCTTAATGCAATCAATCAAGAATAATGAAAAAGACAAAGATTTTATGACAGCTGTATGCCACACTACCTACACCTTAGAAGATTTCTGCAAAGAAACATTTGCCACTTATTAAATTTTCAAAACTGGCAGTTTAGGCCATCTCAAATTCTAAAGACACTTATGTAATGTTGATATTATTGCAAGTCTTCACACTACAACTGCAGTTCTGCCCAAGTGAATTATGCACCTAAATCTTTTCATTGGTGAAAACCATACAAAAATCCATTTACTTGTTTTTGAGGCTATGCTGTTTATACAGATGGACAAGAAAAGGGGACTTCATCTAATATATAAAATTCTCGTGTCACAGTTTTCGTTCCCATATTCCTCCGAAACGGCTTGACCGATTTTGATGAAATTTTTTGTGCTTATCCGGTATCTATGAGAATCGGCCAACATCTATTTTTCAAAAAAAAAAAAATTTTGCAAAACAACGTTTGCCGGGTCAGCCAGTAATGTATATTTGTGTCTAATTGTCTTAACAGAAGAAACATTGACCAAACAAGCAATATTTTATTTAACCGCAATCTAAACAATGACATCCTAAAAAAAGGACAGGTCAGAAGTACCCTAAACAGAAGAGCATGCATGAGAAACTTGATGGGAGTGAATGAAGCAAGAGAGGTATGTCAGGATCGTTGCAAATGGTGTTCCGAAGTCTCTGCCTACCTCTCTGGGAAACAGGCGTGAGACTATGTATGTATGTAGTTATCTGCAATTTGCACAGGCATGACACCAGACTGAAAGCGTAGAGACATTGGGTGAAATATATTGCAAGAATGTGCAGGTCAGACAAACAAACTAATTGGATATGATTTACATCTAGTGGCTGATACAGGATTTTGCTTTGGGAAGGAATGTTGTTTTTCGTAGGGGAGGACAAATGTGATAAAAGAAGCTTTTATCCCAACAAACACTGAGAAGTTATTTGACTTTGAATGAAAGTGATGATTTTACGGAAAGCTTGAGACCATTAGGCTCTTCTTCCTCTGGATCTTCCCCTTTTTACATCCATACTTTACTGGAAATTGTTTATTTTAAGCAAGTGACATATTTTATTTTCAATAAGTCACTTTTTTTTTGCATTAGAGCTAGCGCGCACTGGTGACTTTTGTCAGCGTGACTGTTTTGTCACTCTTATCAAGTCCGTGGATATGTATGGAGATGCGCGCATGTTACGACGTGACAACTGGGTGACATATGTGTACGCCGACAGGCGAACAAGCCCGTGACGAAACTGTCACCGCGCCGTTAGGTTTTCATAGCAGTGCGCGCACTGGTGACAATTTGATAAATAAGCTGACATAAGTATTTTATAAGCTTTTGCCCGCCGCTTCGCGCGCGTTAAATTCGCGGTAACACAAATCTATTTTTAGTCTCAAGTTGTGTGAAGACACTCCTGATTATTCTAAAGACTTCAGAACTCGGTCAGTATCCATGACATTATCATCTACCGATAACTACCGAAATAAAATCACCTTGCATACAGTCAAATGTCAAAGCCATGTTCTAATACATGTTCAGTATATAGGTATCTATAAACATTTTCGCATTTTTAATATTAGTAGGGAAAATTGTTTCAGCCGTTTAAGCTTATTATATACCTAATTATTAGTTTATAAATACGCCTGCGTTCTTACTTCCAAGAGTTAAATTTGGGCCGTACAAACTTCTACCCTCCCTACAATCCCTCCCAGTTTAATTTTTGCAACTTATGGTAACTTATGTCCGTCTCCATGGTCTAATATATCTTTATATTAAATTTCAACAAAATCGGTTCAGCCGTTTTAGCGTGAAAAAAGGAACATACATACATACATACTTTCGAATTTATAATATTAGTAGGGAGTAGGGATTGAGTCTCATGAGTTCACAGAGAACGACCGTCTCTTCGAAATCCATATTGTAAGTTTTTGTCACCGTCACGTCACGTCACCCAAGTGAGGTGCGCTCACGAAGGATGACAGTGACAAAACTTTTTTGAAATCCTAGCGTCATTTGCCAATATGGATTTCGAAGAGACGGTCGTTCTCTGTGAACTCATGAGACTCAGGAGAAAAAGAAAGCGCAGAGAATACTGAGTTCACCCCCTTTGGAATAGATCCATTATAAATTCGAAAGTGTGTATGTATGTATGTTCCGTTTTCACGCTAAAACGGCTGAACCGATTTTGTTGCAATTTAATATAGAGATATATTAGACCATGGAGACGGACATAGGCTACCATAAGTTGCAAAAAATAAACTGGGAGGGATTGTAGGGAGGGTAGAAGTTTGTAAGGCCCAAATTTATCTCTTGGAAGTAAGAACGCAGGCGCTAATAATAGAGTGCTGCGCATGTGCTACCGCATATCTGTCAGTACTGTCACGTCATTCATAATGTCATATTGTGCACGTTGATTTGTCGCATTTATAAACTAATAATCTTCTTAATATATAAAATCCTTGCGTTACTGACTGACTGACAGACACGCTACAGCCGAAACTATTGGGCGCAGGAAGCTGAAATTTGGCATGTGTGTTCCTTGGGGACCGTAGGGGTGCACTAAGAAGGGATTTACCGAAATTCTCACCGGATCTGCCAAAATGGGTAAATTAAAAAAAAAATATATCAAATTGTCACCAGTGCGCGCACCGCTATGAAAATCTAACGCCGCGGTGACAGTTTCGTCACGGGCTTGTTCGCCGGTCGGCGTACACAAATGTCACCCAGTTGTCACGTCGTAACATGCGCGCATCTCCATACATATCCACGGACTTGATAAGAGTGACAAAACTGTCACGCTGACAAAAGTCACCAGTGCGCGCTAGCTCTTATTTGTTGATATGTGAGTGGGTAACAAAATGACTATCATCATTGTCTTTGGCAAGTGCCCATGACCATGGAAGAATAACTAAAGCATGGAATGAACGATATTTTTATGAACCAATTGAATATAGCTACACTCTTCACTCATATGACAAATTTGAGTTGCCAGAAGAAGATGGCACTATGTTTGTCAGTTAGGGCTAAAGACAATTTGAACACAAATTTCGTAACTTTTTAATTTTTTAGTGATTGAGCAAATTCGTTATCGATATCGATCAAAGTTTCAATAATATAGGTTCAAAATCAAACAGACTTGTAAAAGTAAGTATGTACATGTTATACATTCCGTAAGTTTGTGTCCACAGCAGTCAGAACGCTAGTTACATACATACATAACGTCACGCCTTTTATCCCCGAAGGGGTAGGCAGAGGTGTATTTCTACACCCACTTTTCGCCAGATATACTTTAGTCCCACGTAATAAGGGGCAGGCCTATTGCCGTACCGAGCACATTTCCAGACTCCGTGCTGCTACTGAGATTTTCGTGACAGAAAAACCCAATAACACTGCCCGACCCAGGAATCGAACCCGGGACCTCCCGATCCCACGCGCACATTTATGCCGCGAGACCAACGAGGCAGTCGTATAGGGTTTGATGTCGAGTTTTCCGTCTATACGCAAAGATGGTATTTGCATCGTGTTATCCCTTAGTCGCCTCTTACGACACCCACGGGAAGATAGGGGGTGGTGACACTTGTATTCTATGCCGTCAATCACACGGCGAGTTACAGAACGCTAGTTAATGGATAGTATTTATATAATTATTACACAAACTTGCATTTTTAAACGGAATCTATATTTGTTTGTTTCAAATGGGTACTCAGTAGCACATAATAATGAAGCGTCACAGCATTTTTTTTAACTTCAAGCTAATCTCACGTGTTTTGTCACCAGCCGCGCGTGAAAGGTATTTTTTAATAACACTGTTATTTTTCACGTGATCTAAAATTATCAAATCCTTCTTCACGATATTTTCGTTTTGCAAACTATCAAGTATATATGGGCGCAAATTAATATATAATGATTATATTGTTACGAAAATGTTAATAATATTTAAGATTGATATTTAAATAACTATTTGTGAACACAGAACTGAGAACTAAATAATTAAGATAACTCCAGAAACTTTCAAAGTAAAATCAATTAGTATTAAATAACATTATTCTGATACTTTTATGTTAACGGTAATAAATAACCTGCGCTTATATTTACATCCTGTTGATAGCATCCCATCACTGTCAGATCCTGACCCAAATGAACGGCGCGTATTGCGTGCGCGTACTTGGTTTCTGTAGGTAATAATTCAATGGCGCCATCTGTCATTACTATAAAAACATTCCGCAGTAAAATGCTTGGAACAAATTCTATGGTGCTTTCTAGGCACCCAATTTTCTCCACGACATACTGCAGCAATCCACTTATTTTATAAATCTTTATCACGTGCACAAAGAATTTAAAAAATAACGAGATAAAAATATACGGTGGATAGACATATCGATAAGATTTCTTACAACACTTGAAAAGTCGATATAAATATTATACGGCTAAATTCAAAATCATGATAGAACTGTCATAAAAGATGAATCACTAAAGTTATATAATTTGATGGCATTAAATTGTCTAAATTGTATCTTACACGTCAGTTGACTGTGTTCAATTTTTCAGTACTGGGGCTACCTCTATGTATTATATATCCAATCTCTTTGGCCCATGACCAAAGAAATATAACCTTAAGTCATAGAAGTAACACCAAAATAACAACAGCGGTTGCTATGATTGATATCTTCTTTCTAATGGCACATGCAGTATGATAGAAAGAGCTATCGATAGGTTTAGCAGCACGCTCTTATAGCAGCCTCGTGGTATCCAAACAGTAGACAAAACATAGAGTTAAGAAACCGAGTGTTGTTCGTAATAGTGATGATTTATCGATAAATATTTTTGGTCATACGTCTAACTTTCTGTCTGTCTGTCGATATATTTAAGTATTAAAGTTTTTGTTTTCCATTATTAAATTTGATATTTAATTACTTTCATATGACCGTATGTTAATAGTTATAATATACATAAATTATTTATAGATTTATTATTTTGACTCTGGACATTATACATCCAGTACATATTATTATAGAGATGATTTTTTTTTTCATAATTAAATTTGACATTTGATTAAGTAATTTTATATGACTGTATGTTAATCTTCTATGACTGATTTTTCTTTTTACTGACAAATGTATGTAATTCTCATTTTTTACCTTGCTGTATTTATGCTTTTGAGTCATAATACCATTAACTAGAGGACGCCAGCAGCTACGCCTGCTTTTTTTTTAAATTCACCCGTTTTGGCCGATCCCATGAGAATTTCGGGAAATCCCTTCTGCACCCCTACGGTCCCCAAGGAACATACATGCCAAGTTTCAGCTTCCTGCGCCCAATAGTTTCGGCTGTAGCGTGTCTGTCAGTCAGTCAGTAACGCAAGGATTTTATATATTAAGATTATGGATGTTTTATTGTTATTATATTATGTCAAATATTATTCATTCATTTATTAATTTAGATTATGGTATTGACTAAAATTATTATTATTGTAATAGATACTATTATAGATCATGATGATATTTCTAAAGATAACTTAAAATTGTCAATATGTGAGCACCATGTAAGTAGTCGCTTTCTCTTTTTTTTTTCTAATTGACGTGATGATTGTCATGCAGTTCTGGGTCGTCATGCTCACTAAAAAGTCTTGCTTACGGTGGCGTTGTGGGTGGTGGTTTGGTTCCCTAAATAATGGTTGAGCTAAGCTATGGCTGAGTCACACGTCATACTCGTGAACGGGTGCCGTCTGCCGGGACTGGTCGGCTCTGAACTGCTGCCGCAATTCTATCAAAAGATAACTATTTTTGTAGTCTTTCACTCGTATAGTCGTCTCACATTGTGCTCACATATTTATACTTTATTTTGTATACTTATTATTATTATTTTTTACTAATTGTCTGGACTTTACAAGAGACTATGACCTCTGAGTTTGTTTCGGATGTTTCTTCTCAGGGCAGTCAGTTAGGAAACACCGGCCTCATCTAGCTTAATTTAAAAAATATGACTTTGTTTAAGTGTTTATAATAATGAACCTATGAACAAATAAATGATTTGAATTGAATTTGAATTAAGCCGTTGAAGTAAACAACTAAAATATTGAAATTGTAGTTTTTGCTGTCGACGCCGGACAGTGCTTTGCAAAGACTTGCCAGACAGACAGTACCTACTAAAAAATTTCACATGTTTAATTGTTCGTTTTAGCCATAAAATCTATTGACAAAAAGTAGGTATTCATAAACTAATGAGCGATGCGTTGCGAAGCGATGCTAAGAAACTGTCACTTAGATTATGTATTGTACGAATTATACCAGATTGGCAGGCTTTGGCAATTTGTGTGCGTCGCATCATATCACGTTGCTTGCTATCGCTTACGTTGGACACTGCTCGATTTTTTTAGAGTTGTAGCAGTGAACTACTTTGACAACCCAGTTGGCGTGAGTGCAACCGACTGCCACGCCGAAGCTTGCGGGTACGATTCAGTTTTACATTCATGTCCGATAGTTTGTTTCCGTATTTATCCCTCATTCAAAAAACATCGATAGATATCGACAGTGAAAGGAGATCCTTTCACTGTCAAATCCCATCACTCCTTAATTATGGGATTTGACAGCACGGCTATTTAGAGAATGCAGTCAAAGATATGAGTCTGTAAAGAGTCTATGCCTCTTTAAATGAGACGCGTAATTTGACGTTATGATTAACCAACTAAGACCAACTGACATTACATGTTGCACGTTCGGTATAAGGAAATATGGCGAGCATGTTCTCTCTAGTCTAAACGTCCGACCTCTCTGGCCCATGACAGAGAGGTTGGACTAGGTTTAGACTAGAGAGAACATGGCCTATAAATTTCCTTTTCCTTTCAAATCTGTGACCAAAGAGTATACAAATACTACGTTCTGTGACTATATTCTCTAAAGGCCTATTCAAAATTGAGCTATATTCGCTGCCGCTGTGGGTAGAGGTTCATACCGCGCGGGTTTCGCTCAGGTATTTGGTATCAAGTACCGCGGCTAGTTCTTACCTCTCTGAGCGAAACTCGACTACCGCGCGTTATTCTACCCACAAGGATAGCGAATACCGCTTAGGTCTGAACAGTAATATTACCGCATACCCACTGGGTTTTCTCTGCCGCAGACGGTAGCGAATACCGCTTAGGTCTGAACAGGCCTTTAATTAATAGCCGTGCTGTGATCTGTGATCTGTCATCAGTGTAAAATTTTTTGGACGTTTGCGTTTACATTTTTAATAACTTTTTTGCATTTAAATAGTAAGTAAGCTGAAAATAATTAAATAGTGTACTCATTAATTAATACACATCGTGTATGTGATATCGGGATGTGGATTCCGCTATTCTTGGAACGGAAATAACAGGAGAATCTTTATCTTCTAGCAGTGAGTCGGCATTTTTCAACAAATTTCTTTCATCATATCAGCCAAACGACGTCCACTGCTGGACACAGGCCTCCCCCAAGGTTCTCCACACAGACCGGTCTTGAGCCGCCCGCATATTTCTTTACTTTTCTCGTATTAATGCTATAATGAGTGTTAAGTTTACACAATATCATTGTATTGCAAATCAAAGGAACAGCTTGCATACGTATGTGTTATGAATTTAACTCATAAATTGATATTTTGTACATTTATTGATTTAATGGCCTTAGTGATGGGGATTTGACAGTAAAAGGAGATATCGATGTTTTTTGAATGAGGGATAAATACGGAAACTAACTATCGGACATGAATGTAAAACTGTAGCTGGAAGCGACAGCAGGTAGCCGCGGTTGCTAAGAAGGCAATAAACAAAGACGTCCAGCGTCCAGCGCACTATGGTTCGTCTAGAACAAGCTAGCTAGACAAAAACAACTCTTAAATTCCTGGAAGTTAATTACTATTACGAACTCATTACCCCTATACATTGAGGATTACACCTATTAATTATCAATACTACCCTCATTAAGAGCGTCATTAAGGTATGTTTATAAGATGTTGACTATTTAAAGGGCATTCATTTGCATTTTTACATCATATTTGATAGCATTGTTTATGTCACTAAAAGAAATTTGTGAAAGTGTTTTTGTGATGGATTGTATACGTAAGGGTAAGTAGTTATATTTTATTTCATTTTCAACATGGGAACTTCATTCTTTAGTCTTATAAAATGAAATGTTTGAATTTTCACCCACTTTTTTACTCATTTTTTCAAATTCATCGGTCAAATAATAACATGTCCCCACTTGTCCCCACCGTAGAACCTATCATATACGATTCTCATAAGTGTCTAGTAGTTATACGTAAAAAAATTCATTGCGATATATTTGCACAACTAATTTTTATTTATTTTTTTCTTTCAACAGTTTTTACCGTCTCAAGAATGGATTTTTTCGAAGAATGGCTGAAACACCCGAAGGAAACGCGGAATGAGGAGCTCTTTCGGTTTATATCTTTGAGATATAATTTTGATGGTGTTACGGAGCAGTCTCTGCGAGATATTAAAGTACTAATCTCAAGATATTCAACGAAATTTGCTGAAAAGTGGAGCAGCTGTGGAAGAAATCGAGAGCGATTCCTACAAAAGTATTCGACGTGGCTGGAGGGTCTTGACATATCTTTCGATGTGTCCGTTTATTTATCTCTGCCAACTACATCTGGAGAACCGGGACCCGGAAGACCTACTAAAGATTTTGAACATTCTAGTCTCAAAACGAAGAGACGACGTGTAGACGATCTATTACAGTCCAGAAGTGCTAGTGAATTAATTTACGCCGCTGAAGTGTCAGCTCGAATCTCGGGTCAGAGAAGTGTAGCACGTCAAATTAAAGATGTGACTAGTGATCCTTCAATAACCAAGACCACGAGTGAAGAAAGTGCCCCCAGGAGTTTAACAAGTGAGGAAGCTTTAGCGTACTACGTTGATAGTAAATCAAGTAGCCATAGCTATAAGCAGACTCGGAAGTGGAGTATTAAAGCTGGACATAAGGTGTTTCCGTCAATGTACAGTGTTAGAAAGGCTAAAATAGCCTGCTACCCGTCAGGTGAACAAATTACAGTCAATGAAACGCATGCTGAAATCAAAGTTCAGGCAATTCTTGATAAGACTGCCGAACGTTTAGTTTCAGCACAACAAGAAGTTGTTCATAGTCTGTTACCTTGCACGTCATTCACATTAATCAGTAAATGGGGTTGTGATGGAAGTTCCGGTCATAGTATGTACAAACAAAAATTCACTAATTGTGACGATAGTGACGAGTTTTTATTTGTATTTTCTTTCGTTCCTCTTCAATTGAAAGATGAAAGTGGTAATATTGTGTGGCAGAATCCTCGGCCCTGTTCTACAATGTATTGTCGGCCAATAAAGTTTATCTTTTCTAAGGAAACGAAAGATTTTACGATTTCGGAAACCAATAAGGTTTTAGAAGAGATAAACGCTTTATTGCCGACAACCTGCAAGGTGATGGAGACCGAAGTATCTGTCACACATGTTATGCTTTTAACAATGATTGACGGAAAAGTTTGCAATGCTCTGACCGAAACTTCTTCCTCACAAAAATGTTTTATTTGTGGGGCAACTCCAACAATGATGAATGATCTGTCAAAAGAGTTTGCTGCGGACAAAGATAATCTTGGTTTTGGTTTGTCTACGTTGCACGCTTGGATAAGGTGCTTTGAATGCTTGCTTCACATTAGCTATCGACTAAATATAAAAAAATGGCAGTTAAGAACAGCCGAAGACAAAGCTAGTGTGAAACAACGTTCAGATGACATTAAAAAACGATTTAAAAGCGAAATGGGCTTGATTGTAGACAAACCAAAACCAGGGTTCGGTAACACTAATGACGGGAACACCGCGCGAAGATTTTTTGGAAATCCCGAGGCTAGTGGCGATATTACAGGGTTAGATGTTTCACTAATACAAAAATTTGGCATACTACTTCGCACTTTATCATCGGGATATGATATAAATATTGAAAAATTCGTTAACTTAGCTCAAGAAACTAGACAACTTTATGTAAATCTCTATTCATGGTATTACATGCCCGCTACTGTCCACAAAATACTTTTGCACAGTGGCGAAGTAATTAGATCGTCCCTTCTACCTATAGGCCAGCTTTCCGAGGAAGCACAGGAAGCTCGGAATAAGGACTGCAGAAGATTTCGTGAGCACAACACACGAAAGCGATCACGGGAGGCTACGAATAGAGATTTACTTAATATGTTATTGATAACATCTGACCCTGTAATAAACGGTTTACGAGAAGTTCCTCGGAAGAAAATAGGTACGCTTCCAACTGAAGTATTAGATTTAATTGTCCCACCTAGCTGTAAGGAACAAAATGTTAATATGATTTCTACTTTTCATAGTTCTGCCCCTCACGATCATGACTATTCAATGGATGATTCATCTGATGATAGTGATGATAATGAGTAATAGATTTAGTTCTTAGATATTTTATGCATCTGTTATTAGATTTTATAGCGACGTCGAGGGATAAATCACTTTATAAAATGTTCAAAAAATATATTATACACATATGCCCGATAAATGTTTTTTTTTCATGATACCAGCTCAAATGACAAACTGCCTTGAAAAAAGTACCAAAAACCTTATATCTTTGCTTATTAACCGCATCTAGACATAAAAATCAAATAAAATAATTTTGTCTAGCTAGCTTGTTCTAGACGAACCATAGTGCAGCGGTCTAATTTTCTATCGCGCGTTTGATAATAAGCGCAGTTTAATGTACAATGTACATAATTTACTTAGAAACCTACCTTAAAAGTAGCGTCTATTAACCTAAAGCCAAGTGTTCCAGTGTACGCGCGTGTGTGTAGGCTTACATTTTTGCATCTATAAAATAGTAGATGGATTAGGGATGTGAGTAGCATTTTTTATTATTAAGGTGTTTTTTATTACAGGTTGCCTATTAATGACGTCACAAGAAAACTTTGGATAAATGCCGTTGGACGGTCTAGTTTGATTTAGCAGAAGTACCATCGTATTTGTTCACGTCATTTTGAGAAAGACTGTTTTTTTAAAGACAGAAAGCACCTGGCGTCGTTTAAAACCGAAAGCTGTGCCTACATTACATTGATGCCCGGACATTGCACACCCGGTAGAATCATTTATCCAAAGCTAAACAAAAAGTGTGTAATTTTAGTTTGAACATATTAATAAAATATAATAATTACAACGATTTTAATTAATCTACCTACTTCTATATTATTTATCATATTAGTGCTATCCTGACTGATCAAAGACGTCTTGTAGTCCGCTACATAATATTCTACCATAAAATATAATATTCTTCCACATTCACACAACATCATCTGCTCCCAAACTAAGCATATCTTGTACTACGGGTACTAGACAATCGATAAACATGCATACCTATATACTTTTCTGTAAATATATTACATATTATACATAGTACCATCCAGACCAAGGCAAACATCCATATTCATGCACACAAATGTTTGACTTGAGCGGGAATCAAACCCGCAAGCTTCGGCGTGGCAGTCGGATTACCTACAACTCTAAAAAAATCGAGCAGTGTCCAACGTTAGCGATAGCAAGCAACGTGATACCTATGATGCGACGCAAACAAATTGCCAAAGCCTGCCGTGGCGCATTAGCCAATCTGGTATAATTCGTACAATACATAATCTAAGTGACAGTTTCTTAGCATCGCATCGCAACACATTGCTCATTAGTTTATGAATACTTTTTGTCAATAGATTTTATGGCTAAAACGAACAATTAAACATGTGATTTTTTTAGTAGTCTGTCTGGCAAGTCTTTGCAAATCACTGTCAGGCGTCGACAGCAAAAACTACAAATTCAATATTTTAGTTGTTTAAGTACTTCTACGGCTTAAATATATCTACATACTAAAGTTAGACCTTTGACCAAAAATATTTATCGATAAATCACATGAAGGTATAGATAAACATGGAGGCCACAGCTGCAACAAAGCCTTGAGTCAAATACCTACGTTTCTCTATCTCACTCTCTGTGGTCTGACCTCTCATTTTAGCGTGGATTTAGTATTGCTATCTTCTTAAAAAGAGCCGACATGTTAAGCAAATCAGAAGTTTACACGGTCAATTAATGTGTATTTAAATCAAGAGTTGAAATCCAATCACTTGTTAAAACTCCCAATATTGTAGGTCTCGAACGCTTATAATCATGGTTGGCGAGACAGTGAATTATAATCCCATTTCCTAAGGATTTGGTAATGTGGCAACATTGGCCACCATATGTCAAGTAAATCTTGGCAGTGGTTGGTTGAAAAGAGATGGTATGACCACAGTGAGCGAGATAGCGACACATCATTTGAGCTTCAAGTAGGTATTCGGAGTGCGGTCTCCATGTTTATCTATAACTTCATGATAAATCATCACCGTTACGAACAACACTCGGTTTCCTAACTCTATGTTTTGTCTACTGTCTGGCTACCACACACAGAAGAATAACTAAAGCATGGAATGAACGATATTTTTATGAACAAATTGAATATAGCTACACTCTTCACTCATTTGACAAATTAGAGTTGCCAGAAGAAGATGGCACTATGTTTGTCAGTTAGGGCTAAAGACCATTTGAACACAAATTTCGTAACTTTTTAATTTTTAGTGATTGAGGAAATCCGCTATCGATATCGATCAAAGTTTCAATATAGGTTCAAAATCAAACAGACTTGTAAAGTATAGTAAGTATGTAATACAGTCCGTAAGTATGTATCCACAGCAGTCAGAACGCTAGTTAATCTATAAATTTTTGTTTCAGTACCACATAATAATGAACCGTCCCAGCATTTTGTTTTTAACTTCAAGCTTATCTCACGTGTTTTGTCACCAGTCGCACGGGAAAGGTATTTTTTAATAGCACTGTTATTTTTCACGTAATCTAATATTATCAAATCCTCCTTCACAATATTTTCGTTTTGAAAACTATCAAGTAAACGTGAATTCATAGCAATGTTCTTTTTCATCAGACGTTTAGACCGTTGTCTTAAATAATTTATTTTTAACAAACGTCTTTTAACAAGCTGCTCAAGGTGAAAAACTTCTTTTTGTAGTTATTCTATTGTTCGTAAGTGTTTAGCGCACACGATTTTCATCGCTTCTGTACCTACTGGCGGAGAAATTGTAACTAACGTAGGCGCTTTAGTGCTGGTTGTCAGAGAAACAGAAGATGTCTCATTTATGGAAGGCGCACGCGTACACTAAAGAAAGAAAAAAGCCACGTTTTAATGCAAAGCAGTATATTAAAATAAATAAGCATACCCTTTGTGTTTGCCACCCTAGCAATCACTGATGATACCTGAAGCTTGATTTATAGGCCAAAGCCGATTGATAAAAAGTACCTTACACCTTTTGCTGTACTCCCATTACTCCCAGCAACGTGCATTGAACTTTTTATGATCGATTGAGTAGTCAAAATGTGAAAGCTTAACAAATAAATAAATTCACTTACATTTATAATAGGTATTAGTAAGGATATGGTAAAACTATGAAATAGTGGATGTCACCTAACAGCCTGGCCACGAACGGCCGCGACACGCTGAGCGACAAGCGATTTCAATGTTCATGCCGCTCTCTATTCTGCCGCCGGCGCTGTCATCTCAGTGCAGAAATAAACATCGAAATCGCTTGTCGCTTAGCGTGTCGTGACTTTTCGTGTCAACAGTGTAACTGCAGGTAGCTGGCTGAATACTGTTTATAACATACATACATAGGCCCACGCCTGTTTCTCCGAAGGGGTAGACAGAGGCATATTAAACGCCCACTTTTTGCTAAACTTTTCATCCCACGTAATAGGTGGCGAGCCTAATGCCGCTAATCGGGATGTTTTGTTTGCCAGAGCCTCGTCCGTTTATAATCAGGTACACCACCTGCAGGTGAGGTTGGCTTGGGACCCTACGTTCTTGGTGGTAACCCTATGCACTGATAAATTGAACAAAATATTAAAATTAAATTATTCCTTTGATCGAGACATCGAATGGAGCCCAAGATCCGACTCCTGTTTGGCGCTGCTACCCTAATAAAAGTAAAAGCAAGTAATTATTTAAACACTCACACTGATACGTTTAGAATGGAGGAGTAATGTTGGCACAGAATTTTCTTTTAGTCTGCCCCATCTGTCAATACTATAAAAACATTCCGCAGTAAAAAGCTTGGAACAAATTCTATGGTGCTTTCTAGGCACCCAATTTTCGCCACGACATACTGCAGCAATCCACTTCTTATTTTATAAATCTTTATCACATGAAAATCTAAAAAATAATGAGATAAAATACTGTGGATAGACATATCGATAAGATTTTTTACAACACTTGAAAAGTCGATATAAATATTATACGGCTAAATTCAAAATCATGACAGAACTGTTATAAAAGAAAAATCACTAGGGTTAGGTATTTAATTTGATGGCATAAATTGTCTAAATTGTATCTTACAGTCCATTCACAGTTATTTTACCTCTGACAGATGTCAGTGTTTGTACTGTTTGTTTTCTTTATGTTGGAATTGTACTCTGTGATGACAGGTATGCAAAATAGGGTTATCCATGCATAACATTTTACCCAATATTAGTGGAAACTAGAATGTTCAACTGTAACCACCACCCACCACTGTACATGAGTGTGTAATCTAATTTCTGTCACGTCTGCTTTGATTTGTTGGCAACAAGTCACGTTAAACTGCTGATATTTTTGGGACACTACTTATATGTAGGAAACTACTACTATGTTGTATATGCATTATTTCATTGTTATTGCTAATTATTGTAAGCCTCCTTGTGTGATTCTAATTTGAATCAGTCATATCATATCATAACAGCCTCTTGCAGTTCATGCTAGGCCTCTCCAAAAAAGGAGGTATTGGCCTATTAAATTACGCTGGCCAGTCGGGTTGGTAAAGGATTTGTTTCAAGTTTTCTATCTCTTTGCAATGTTGGTTGTCTCTTAAGACTATTTTCTTGTTTCATGCTTATCTGCAAAAACCTTTAGCACTATCACTAAAGAAGGCGAAGTTGCGGCTTCCACATCTCAAAAAATCTCCGCGCCTAGAAAAAAACGCAAGCAAGAAAAGAAAATTGTGTTAGGTAGATGATTTTGATCTGTGCGCAGTCCGAAATAAAATAAACGAAATGTTTACCGTCAGAAAAGAAATACCGACTTTGGTTTAACTCTTGGCGGCGTTAAAGATTGATATAAGTTTTCGTGGAGGTCGTACTATATTAAGGAAAATTATCCGACAAATTGAATTTATATTTAAAAATTGTAGATCAAAAAGGAAGTACTCATGGAGAGGCATAATATTGCAGCTTGGAGATACAGGTACCTTACCAATTTGAAACAACATCGCTATGAAGGCTGACCTATTCTGTTCCTGGATGAGACCTATATTCACGCGTTTTACACGGTCAATAAATACTGGCAAATAGAAAATGAAATGGGTGTCTTAAAAAACGATTCCGTTGGTGCACGATGGATAATTGTTCATGCGGGTGGTGAAATAGGGTTTATACCAAACGCTTTATTAATATTTAAATCCTAGTCGAAATCGGGTGACTATCATAAAGACATGAACAAAACAAATTTCATGAAATGGCTTCAAGAAAGACTAATTCCTGATTTGCCGCCTAATATTGTAGTTGTTATGGATAATGCTCCTTATCACACAGTCAAGTTAAACAAGGTACCAACATTAAGTTCTACTAAAGCTGACATGCAAAACTGGATCACAAATAAGGGGTTATCTTATCTGCCTACCATGGTGAAAGCTCAACTGTATGAAATTATAAAAGACCATAAAGAAGCTCCATTATATGAAACTGATCAAATGCTTGAAGCTCAGGGCCGCAAAGTGGTTAGATTACCGCCATACCACTGCGAGCTAAACGCAATTGAATTTATGTGGAGTCTCATTAAAAGACGAGTCACAAGCAAAAATGTAGGACAAGAGGCAACCAACATTGTGAATTTAGCTGAAGAAGCTTTTCAGTCTATCACTGCAGAAGACTGGCAAAAACAATGCAAACAAGCGCGCCACATTGAAGACAAGCTTCGTGAAACAGATGGATCTACGGATGCTGAAATGGACAGGTTCATAATAGAATTAGATTCTGAGTCTGATACAGAATCTAATAGCAGTTACGAATCATCATTGGCAGTCCGAGAATCTGACAGCAGTTACGAATCATCATAACATTGGCAGACCACATGGATCATTCTTATAGACTCACGCCTGTTTCCCTGAAGGGGTAGGCAGAGATGTAATATTACACCCACATCATTCTTATTCAAAATAAATATGAAAATCAAATTTGCAGTTTATGTATTTGATAATTAAAACCTCACATTGACGTAATTATGATGCGTTTACCTTTGTATATTAAATAGACAAATTTTTTATTATAACTACTTATCTTCATAGGAAATTAGTTATTTCGTAAGAAAATAAATGTACATGCATATAGCCATGCCGATATCAAGAGGTTTTGTTACAAACATTACTTCCAAATATTTAATACGATCGCGTAGGCAATAAAAAAATAAGTACATTTTTAGCAATACTGTATATTTAAAATGGGAGTATTATATACCAAATATAGCAACACAACGCCCAGGTTGGCCAATCTAACAGCTAGAGGTAAAATAACTGTGAACGTACTGTACACGTCAGTTGACTGTATTCAATTTGTAAGTACTAGGACTACCTCTATGTATATATATCCAATCTCTTTGCTACCACAAGACTGCTATAAGATCGTGCTGCTAAACCTTTCGATAGCTCTTTCTATCATACTGCATGTGCCATAAGAAAGAAGATATCAATCATAGCAACCACTGTTGTTATTTTGAGTGTTACTTCTATGACTTAATAAGGTTATATTTCTTTGGCCCATGATATAATTATATTGTCTATTTGCAAATATTGTAAATAAAATTTCTGTGCAATCAAATTAAAACATCCATATTCTGTAGCAATAAAATATGGATCCCTCAATGGTATCTCATTTAGGATCTGGTAATTCAAAGTATTAAATATTGGAAGGGAGTGTTACTTTTGGCAATAAAATACAAATAAATAGTCAAATATTTAATAACAATTCAACTAAATAATAAATCACATGTTAATGTATTGCTCTACATTACTTTTCTAGTCTATTGGTAGATGAAGTGAAACAAAACTTAAATTGTGCTAATAAAGGGAGTGAGTTGTCTCATAAATCCTGTATTAACAGCAACCATTATAAATCATCATTATCATCGTCCTAGCGTTATCCTGCTTACTGGTCTAACCAGATATGAAAGAATATCAACTTTTCCATAGAGCAACTGCCATCTGACCTCTGCAACCCAAAGGGATAGCGATATTCCATGGTTTAGACCAGTACCAGTTTATTTGAGGGTACTGACTCCCCGTAACGACTGTTAAAGGTCTTCATGAACAACCATTATAAATATCAATCAGAAATATAATGCTTTCTATATCTTAATATAAATAACTACATATGTTTTGATGACTATTGCTATCCTAGAATTGAGTAGCATACTTGTACCAGAAAATAACAATTTCTAATTGCACTTCTTGAGGTGTGTAAGTAATAAGTTGTACTTGAAAATTCATTACATCTACTATTATAATTATTAATAAGAAATGTTCTATTTTTGAGAACAAACAGTTTTTAGCTAATATGTACCTTTTAGTAGTACACACCTTCACCAGAGAAGTATGAATCTATACATTTATGCAAAGAATTGCTTTTTAAGATGTCCTCTCATGAAAACTGGTGGCCGAAGAAGGATACAAGACAAATTAGAGCAGTAACCAAAGAGAAGAATATTTGTTTTCTAATACAGAATAACAAATATTAAAAGAACTTTCATAATAAATACAAGTCTGGCCTTACATTTGTGAAAAGCTAATCATTTTATGAAACGGATAATCTTTACTGAAACAATATTGAAAGTAACCATAATATCTATGAATGAGGTACATAACGGTATAAAGAATATGATTGTAATATTTGAAAATCTATGACTACAGGAACAAAATAATTTCAAGTATGTCTACACAAAGGCACAAAAGTTCACAACAATCTCATAGGCAATAAAATATATATAGTATGCAAAATATATAGTAGTGTCTGAAAGGTATAATAGCGTTTTTGAAAAATGTATGTCCACAGTGCCATAACTAAACTTGTAAATGTACCTCTGAGAAATAATTTTATGTAATGAGTGGTCATCACATCACTGTTGCGCCCCTGTAGGGCCTTGGCACTGCTGGCCTAGTTATAGCACTGTATGTGCAACAACTTTGGCATCAGCTTGGTCTGTGGTACTTGTATTAATGTTTGGTGTATTATAAATTTGAATTATTTCACTCTCTAATTTTGCATACAGCTGTACCTCCAAGATATGATTAAATAGGTTATACAAAATATTGTAAATATATCTAATCTAAGTACTGTAATCTAAAGCAACAAGCTATTAATGCTATGACAAAATACAATTTTACTTAATTATGGCCTTTCCTGGGAAACAAAAAAAGATAATAAAAATGAAAATCATTCAAAAACGTCTAGTATGTCACAGGCCATAACAATGTCTATCATCTGTGCAATACATTATTTCATCAAATGTTCCAGTCTAAATTAAAAATAAATATGTCAACTGTCCACTAGAAAACTAATAATGAAGTAGTAAAATATCCCCTGAATGTATTGCATTACTCAATGTTCATAAGTTCGTTTTTATTGCCGCACTATAAGAAGGCGTAGAAGTGATACCTGAGGTCTGGCAATATTAATCAGCAAGAAATTCTGGCAAACTAGGGGTAAGGCTATGCTTGAGCTTGAGCGTGGACTGCAATCACTTTACCCATTCTCCGATGAATGGTATTTTTTATATTATTGTACCATTTCTCGATTTCTGTATTTTGTTTCAAGTCTTGGAAAGCCGTACAGCCTTCGATACTGCTAAGAACACCGTATACGGTGACATCAGCAAGGTTAGGTTGATCGCCGCCTAGGAATGGTGTACCTTTCTTCTTTACTGCCCCTAACCACTCGTTTACTGCATCATATAAGGACTCACGGGCGTCTTCTTTTATGTTGTGTCTGTAAAAGAACATATTATGATTATCATTTTGCAATACAAAAAAAATAAAAGATAAAAAATGTGATAACTATTACATTTACAGGACATCACATTTGAACTCTCTCCGGTTACTGAATCTCATGATGTTAGCCTGTACCATTTAACATTTTAAACATATTACATATTATATAATATGGAATAATTTATTTTCTAGGTAGTTTCAAATGTATACCAAAATCTCAGTGCGTAGTCGTCAGGCGAAGATAATTTTTTTTTATAACATCACTTATCTCAAAACATAAGCATTGATAAATACAAAAATTATATTTTGACATTCCAAATAAAATTGGGGCAAATTTCCTAGTTTAAAATTCGTAAATGTGCGCCTATAGAGCAATTTACTATTGATTGAATAACAATAATTTGTAATGTCCTAACTAACCTTGTCTTTAGTCTCTTGGAAATCAAATACATGGCGGCGGCGCCTACATAGACCATAAGACTGCACTCCCAGGCCGGGAAAAATTTCCGCCATCCACCGGCGTCCTCGAACCATTTGAAGGTCTCCAACGACTCGGCCGCGGTCCTATACACGTTCGGAGATAGCGTGTTCACCAGCACTCTGTCTGCCCATTGACGCCATTCGCGTTCTTCACTGGAAAATAAGTAAGAAGGCTACAGTTTAGTAACTGCCTGGCATTGCTATAATAATATGCGTAATGTGATATGCCTTCACCAACCGCATGATACGTCGGATACCGACAAAGTATACACCAAAATCTTCCTCATGAATCAATTTGTCTATTGGCGTAAACCGCATGAAAGCCCATTCAGTTTTTTTTTAGTTTATCGCTAAGTGACAGACAGATGCCGTGTGATTGACGGCATAGAATACAAGTGTTACCACCCCCTATCTTCCCGTGGGTGTCGTAAGAGGCGACTAAGGGATAACACGATGCATATACCATCTTTGCGTAGAGACGGAAAACTCGACATCAAACCCTATACGACTGCCTCGTTGGTCTCGCGGCATAAATGTGCGCGTGGGATCGGGAGGTCCCGGGTTCGATTCCTGGGTCGGGCAGTGTTATTGGGATTTTCTGTCACGAAATTCTCAGTAGCAGCACGGAGTCTGGAAATGTGCCCGGTACGGCAATAGGCTCGCCCCTTATTACGTGGGTCTAAAGTATATCTGGCGAAAAGTGGGTGTAGAAATACACCTCTGCCTACCTCTTCGGGGTTATAGGCGTGAGACTATGTATGTATGTATGTGACAGACAGATGCAGTGGAGGACATTATTTTTAAGTATGTTAGGGTTCTAATCGTTTTATAACTTACATTTCAGCCGCTTTTTCTTTCTCATCGGGCACTGGTGCATTGTGCATTATAAAGTATTTATTGGTGATGTCAGTAGCTTCTTTGCCCACGTCGTTAATATATTTAGAGACAGGGTAAAACTTGATAATGTCTCTCAGTGACAATGATTGGTCTTGCACATACGTTTCAAGGACGGAAATTATTGCTGTGCTGTCCAGTAGTTGCTGTAATAGATAAATTACTTTTAATTAGTCATTTTATTGTGCTATCATAGAGATGAATTGTAAGGTCACGTTCAAACGGCAATCATGGGCTTCGATTATTTTTATGTTTACGGTAAAATGGTGCAGGAAATAAATCGTCTCAACGTTACGTTCAAGTGACAGTCATTCGAGTAGCGACCAAGGAGCAAGTATTCTAAGTATGGAGAGATAGCTTTAAGCATAAACAAGAAACCTATCGTTATTTCTTTTTACTTGTATAAAATGTCATATGTGTAACCGAGATAGATGTATTGTATTTATTACCTCTTGAAATACTCATGTCGCAATATTTTTTAAAGAAGAAATGACTGTCAATAGTGATGTACTCATGTATTTATCTTTGATTGGTATTGGTATATAATTCGGTATTTATAGACAAGATAAGCATTTGATGAAATAATATACCAGAAGTATATTATTTAACGAGCTTTTATTTAGAGTATAGTACTTAGGTGCCTACTATGAAACAAATACTGTAAAAAGAGAGGTAATAATAAATTAATTATGTCTAGCAAAGGATGTATTTTGGCTGAAATAATAATGCAATCATCATCATCCTCTAAGCGTTATCCCAGTTTTCAACCTGGGGTCCGCTTCCTAGTCTAACCGGATTAGGCTGAATATTAGCTTTCCACAGAGCGACTGCCTGCCTGACCTCTGCAACCCGAAGGGATAGCGATATTCCATGGTTTAGACTAGTGTCAGTTTATTTAGAAGGTACTGACGCCCTGTAACGACTGTCAAAGATCTTCATGACAACCAAGACCGACGGCTTAGCGTGCTCTCCGAGGCTCAGGACAAGCGATAATTAACAATTTAATACGCACATAACTCCGAAAAGTCATTGGAGCGCACCGGATCCGAACCCGATACCTTCTGCGTGGCAGTCTGTTGGTATCTCCACTAGGCTATCGTTGCCTTGAAATAATAATGCAATATTAATGGTAAATACAATTTTTCTCATAAAATTACGAACTCGGAAATCGAATTGACAATGTTCTTCGGGGTGCTCCTCTCCTACCGCTTATTCACAAGAAGAATTCAAGTATCCACTTCGAACTGGTGGTCAGAGATACTTTATCCACCTCTATGATGATTCGCATTTCAGATATTTCCAAATTATTAGAGTACTTAAATATACTATAAAATTAAGTTTTGTCTAAACCGTACATTTGGTACAATAAGTAGGTTACTTGTTATTTGTAAACGAATCCTCCAGGTATGTACAATCAAACAAGTCAGCGGTGGACCAGTTCGAAAAATAATCCCTCATAGAGTCGAGGCACACTAGAAACTGGTTTTGTATACGAATGCCAATGTTTGTGTAAAGTAGCACTGGAAGCGACGATGACTTTCTGAGCGATTCTCACCCTTATTGTGGTCTAGCGGGAAGTTGTTCGACCGTACCTAGATAGAAACAGTATACAGCGCAGTTTAGCATCGCTCGGTATCACAATTTGACAATATTCTTATAATCCGAAAGAAAATAATTACCTTTAATTCCTCTTAAATTGACAATACTGAAACTGAAATGAATTTTTGAAGGAGTGAAAAACTGCGCTAATAGGATTATAAGTATAACCAGTTGAATGTTGCAATACCGACTGGACAGTTAGACACAATTAAAATCTATTATGCCTCGCACTGATCAGTGCATTGTCAATCAGCGAGTTATTTTATGTTCTATTCTTTGTGACATTTGTATTGGCAAATAATTGAAAAAAAGTCAAAATAGATAAAATCATTTATTTATTCCACAAAGTATCGCACACTATAATTGTCCGGCAGGTGTGATACTATATGTATTACCAAAATGCGATGTACATGGGCGGAAACAGTTCACATTTACGAACAATATTTTCATCCTGAGTTCCAGAAGTGGAATCCATGTTCTCTTTTAAAGCTTAATTATCACTTCCAAAAATAAGTTATAGTTATTTAGGACATTTCTGAAAATTACGACACAAATCTGTTTATGATATACATATAATATGTATATATGATAACTAAGCATATTTTTACAGTTGCAGTTTTGGTATATATTGATTGACAAAAATATAAGTTAATCATAATAAAGTGGAAGTATAAACCTCAGTATTAGATATCTGGTTAGTAAAAATAATAGGCACAGCATAATTAAGAAAGAATGCAAAACTTTTCTTTGAAATCAATCTTTAACAAGCAGACACAAAACGAAGTGAACAAAGTTTAGAAGAATTTGACGGTTGCCATTCTCTCTTTCTCATATTTCGGACCCAATTTCGTTTCAAATCTAAATTTTTTGGAAATCTACAATCTAAAATCACAATGAATAGCCAATTATTCAAATTAATACCTTTCAGAAACTGGTTTTCTCATTGACTTGTTGTATTACAACACTATCCTCATATTTTTTATCGAAATATTTCTATTATATTTATTTCATTGTGACTAATGGAATAAAAATATCTGTCAACGGTGGTCATTATCTTCATCTTTAAATATAAGCTTTTCTTTATTTCATTGTAGAATTATTACGGCAGATATCTACAATTTTACTTATTATGACTTACCGGTGGAAAGATATTTTTTGTCCATTTTCGGTCAATAGTCCCTTTCGACTTTTACATCCGACGGCACCACAAACTATTGTAATTTGTTGATGTCTAAAAGTAATAATAATCACAAAAAATATATTTTGTAGCAATTAAAATTGCAGTTTATCTTCGACACGGCTTTCACTCCAGCTGAATGAACATCGACATGACATAACATTTTTTAGGCATATGTCATTCAAGGCTGTATAAAACATGTATAAAAGCTCTATGGCTATCACACTCGAACTTAAGCAGTTCTGCTATTATAGAGAATAGAGATGCATATACGATTTCTACTCTTTTTGAAATGCTCTCTCCATACTTAGAATACTTGCTCCTTGGTAGCGACATTCCAGTGACATCTTAATATGATTTAGGTATTCAGAAAAATGTTTCTCAAACACGACGTTTGTCCTGCCCCATTAGGACACCTTGTGAACAGTTTAACTAATTTTCTACTGCCACAAAATAATGTGTTTGATAAATTCTTGTATATGGTATGCGCGTGAGGCAGCGATAGCCTAGTGGAGATACCAACAGACTTGGCATGCAGAGGGTATCGGATTCGAATCCACGCCGCGTACCAATAACTTTTCGGAGTTAGGGTCATTTCGCCTGTTCGCGTCCATTTAGTGCAGTTGGCAAGTTTGAAGGAGAAAATAAAAATGTTCCAGCAAATTAATTCAAAGAAAAATTTATATAATGCGTTCATAATATAGTCTATTTTAATATTAACTTTCAGCTTTGTTCGAAACCTGTTCTTTTATTTTTTTAAATAGACAAACTTCAAAATTTGGCATTTTACCCAGTTTGCGTCCAAAAAATCCACATTGCGTCCACCTGTGGATCAGTTCGCGTCCACCAGCTTAGAGAAGGAATATAAGGGTGATATTAAAGAAAGATTGGCTTTTAACAGTTTCTACATTTAAGATTAAAACAAAACTATAAATAACTATTTATTGTTCTCAACATCGATGGAACATAAAATGAAAGATAAAAAAATAACGATACATGTTGTCCAATATTGTGGTCTTCGGAATAGCATAATTTTTACATATATGTATTTGTCTTATCGATTTCTTCTCACGAATATCACTAAACGCTTTCTTTATTTAATGATCTTCTGTATTTTTTCTTTTCCTTCTTCTTTCTTGTCTCCTAAGAACTCATCTTGAATAGAAAAAAATATGGAATAAAAGAAATTGCAATGAAATGCACAAAATTTGTAAAAATTGAATTTTAAACTCAGTCTTAATCAAAAATGTATTTAAATTATTAAAAATATACATATATATAATATGTATTTATGCTATCATTTCTATTTCATGAAAAAATGGACGTAATTTGCTATAATATTATCCCTTGTAGGTATAGCTTGCGTCCACGTGTGATCGATTATTATATCGATTGTATCTTTTATTACAATCATAATAATCTGGACGCAAATTGGACATTACAATTGCATACTATTAATGTTAAAATAAACAATATCCCAATTTCTCTCTCATATTTTAATCACATAAAAATAGACAACTAAAGAAAACATAAATAGACGAGTTCGCGTCCATTGCGGACGCAAAGTGGAAGTTTTATAAATTCGGTGTTGTAATTCGCGTCCACCTTATTTTAATTGTTAACTATAAAAAAACAAGCTAATTCATAATTCATACTATTCGTCTTTTCATTATTAATGTCTAGAAACAGCTATGTATCCTAAAATTCACATAAAACAATAAAATACTTATCGTCAAACACGCCGCTGCACACTATTTTTTATTTATATCCCGCGCATCTGCACTTTTTTGTTGAACAACCGAGATTAACTAAATTTTTTAAACAGGATAAGCTTGGCGCACGGAACTTTTGTCTATTTGTGTGTTGAGGTATTGGCGGTACTGACTTTTCATTTTATTAGTGTGTTAGTATACTTATTTTCGAGCATTTTCAAAGGGAGATCCATAAAATGGACGCGAATTGGGCGATGGACGCGAACAGGCGAAATGACCCTATGTGCGTATTGAATTACCGCTTGTTCCGTGCCTCGGAGAGCACGTTAAGCCGTCGGAACCGGTTGTCATGAAGATCTTTGACAGTCTTTAGAAGGCGTCAGTAAATAAAACTTAAATAAATAAACTGGCACTAGTCTAAACCAGGGAATATCGCTATCCTTTCGGGTTGCGGGGAGGTCAGACAGGCAGTCGCTCTGTGGAAAAGCTAATATTCAGCCAAATCCGGTTAGACTAGAAAGCGGAACCCAGGTTGAAACTGGGATAACACTAGGAGGATGATGGTATGCGTGTGAGTGTGACCTTAGTTTATTCAAACTAGGCGAAAACATTTTGTCGCTTGTTATCATACAAATTCAAAATATTTATTCTTGCAGAATTATTGTAACTTCCAAAAACTTGCGAAACACATCACGAAAACCAAGAAATTAGTTAAGTTTTGGAGTTAAATAATGTCCTAATATGTATATGCAGTTAAATATTTTTTGACAATGTTATGTAATAAACAGTTTTGTATTATTATTTGTAGACAAAGAGAAGTGACTAAAATGTAACATAATTGTCTCACAAGTATTACAATCTTCATATTTTCCTTCTGCCTACCTCGACGGGGAAAAGGCGTGAGTATGTGTATGTACATTGTATAATATAAGACATTTGCATCGATGAGGATAAATAAACGAATGTCAATTGTCTTATTCAACTTCAAGACAATGCGGTGCATGCTATATGTTTATGGTTTATGATTATTTTTATTACAGCAATGACAACAAATACAGTTTACCTGATATCCTCCATCAACTTTAGCCAGCAGTATGGGCACTTTCTTGTATCCTGACCACTTGATGGCCTGGCGAAGCACGGCGTCTACCTCAACGATGTCATAACTGATGCCTCTGGAGTCTAGGTACGCGCGCACCTTGCAGCAGAACGGACATGTTCGGTATTGGAATAATGTGAGCTGCAGGTTACTTAGATCGCCATCATTTATTATCTGTAACAAACCAAATAGCATTTCTGAATAAAGAATTCCAAAGCAGATGAAAGACGGTAGGCGCCAGCAATAATTATGAATCTGTATCATGGCATTAAGGTGATTATACGCTGCTGCTGTTTCAGTGGAAATCATCAAAAGGCTCAAATACCGTCTTTTTGGGCCGATTGGAGTCGCAACGTTGTACGTTGGGGTCACACGTTTCGAGTGCGAACATCTGTTACATAAGTAGATGTCGCAAAAACACCGGTCGATGTCTGACGCCACCAGAAAACATGTTCCCCTATTACATTGGGACCGAAACTTATCTGGCGAAGTGTGGGTGTGTAATACACCTCTGCCTACCCCTTCGGAGATAAAAAGGCGTGACGTATGTTTTGTTAATATTTCAATGGTCACATTTGTTGTTATATATGAGTTAATGAGCTATATTATAATATAAATATTGAAAAATTCCAGCCAAAGGATACTGTGTGTAAATAACAAAGTGATCACATCAACATAATTGCTATCTTGATAGCATACAGACCTACGAACATCCATATGTATTTTTATATACATCTATACTAATATAATAAAGCGGAAGAGTTTGTTTGTTTGTTTATTTGTTTGTTTGTTTGAACGCGCTAATCTCAGGAATTTTTCAGGGATAATTTTTCAGATCCGACCGGTAGGGTCGGATCTGAAAAATTATTTTTGTATACGATAGTCCAGTTATTCCGGAAGGCTATAGGCTATATAACATAACGCTACGACCATTTGGGGCGGGGCAGAAGGCTAAAAAGGCTAAAACATAATGTCGGCTAATCTCAGGCACTAGCCGTCAGATTTTAAAAATTGTTATTGCCTATGATAGCCCAATTATTCCGAAAGGCTATAGGCTATATACAATTACGCCACAACTTAAAGGGGCCAGACAAAAATAATAAAATTGTCAAACGAGAAGGGGGAGGGTTGGGTCAAAGGCAAAAAAAGGCTAAACGAAAAGGATACAATCTATACGGGTATCGTTTTCGAGGTTTTCGGGACGCTGATTAATAATATGAAATTTATTTAGTGATCCAAGATGGCGGACGGGCAATCAAAGATGGCGGATGAGAAAATTTTTAATATCAATATGGGTATCGCCTTCGATATTTTAAGGGGTGGAGAATCGAAATACAACATCTATTTCGTGATCAAAGATGGCGAATGGGCAATCAAAGATGGCGGATGGGAAAATTTAAAAAAATCAATATTGGTATCGTCTCCGATGTTTAAAGGGATCTGGAATCCAAATACAACATCTATTTCGTGATTCAAGATGGCGGATGGGAAATAAAAAATGGCGGATGGAAAAAATTTAAAAAATCAATATGGGTATCGTCTCTGATGATTTAAGGGATGGTGAATCCAAATACAACATCTATTTCGTGATCAAAGATGTCGGATAGGAAATCAAAGATGGCGGACGGGAAATTAATGATGGTGGATGGGAAAATTAAAAAAATCAATATTGGTATCGTCTGCGATGTTAAAAGGGATGGAGAATCCAAATACAACATCTGTTTCGTGATTCAAGATGGTGGATGGGAAATCAAAGATGGCGGATTGGAAAAAAAATATAAATCAATATGGGTATCGTCTTTGATGATTTAAGAGATGGAGAATCCAAAAACAACATCTATTTCGTGATCAAAAATGACGGATATGAAATCAAAGATGACGGACGGGATTATTTTAAAGTCGATATGGGTATCGTCTCCGATGTTTGAAGGGATGGGGAATCCAAATACAACATCTATTTCGTGATTCAAGATGGCGGATGGGAAAATTTAAAAAATCAGTATGGGTATGGGTAACGTCTCTGATGATTTAAAGATAGCGGATAGGAAATCAAAGATGGCGAATGGGATTTTTTTTTTAAAGTCGATATGGGTATCGTTTCGATATTTTAAGGAATGGGGAATTCAATATTATATAAAAATCTATGTTTGTTTTTGCATCATTTATAGACCCTGGAATGATAAGAGATTAAGCGCTAAGTCAATGGTAAATTTAGAAAAGAGGCTTGGAAAAAGGGAATTAAATAAAAACTCTTAAAAAGGCGATACGGAGTTCGCTGGGTCAGCTAGTTATAGATATAATTATAAAGTTGCAAAGCTATTATAACCTCAACGCCAGCTGCTCTTTAATTTCAATATTTTACAGCAGAATCAATTAAAGTAATAATTACTGTAAACATAATAGACTTGTATGTAATCGAAGAAAGTCGATAACAACTATGTTTAGGCTATCACATATGCTTAAGTCATGTTTTAAAACATACATGCAAATGTATTTATCGCCAGCGGGAATAACAATTATATATAAACAAGTGTATTTCTACAGAGATAATAACTTATCTTAAATATTACATAATAACATTTATGCAGATGCTCATATAAATAAATAATTTTCATTTGCCATTGCATTAGAATGTCTAGCAATTCTGAAGATTCGCACTGGCAACGCAACTTAATAACTTATGCAAACACTCGCAAAGCACGCAGAGCAAAATCAGTTTGCTAAGCTACAAAATAAAACAATAATTTAAGAAACTATTGCAACAGCAAAGCATTCATTCACACCAAACAGTCTCCAAAGTATAATTCGCATTAAAAACGTAGTACATAAGTCGACACTTAAAGATTTCGCAATTAATTTTATTATGTATAATGTATTCAATATGCAATCAATACATAGCACACGCTATAATATTCATATTACTTTTACGCAAAAAGATCGCCACAGTCAACTATATTTGCAAATAGGCTCACAGATTCCCTGGAATTGTTTTTGAAATGACAGAAACAGAATGTCCATATTAACCATTATACTTACTTTTTTATGGTTAAAAAGGCCTAACTTAACATTGCTCAATAAACAAGACAAGAAATAAACAACTTAAAAAAAAAATAATAACACTTTTTGACAATTAATATTATGATAAAATATAGAGCCTACTGTTAATTAACGTTGGATAATGTTGTCCTTTCTTGTAATTATTTGTTTTAATTTATGGATATAAAGAAACATTATTACATAATGTGGCTTGGTATGCTAGGTTTCTAAAACAACATTACTACCTACATTACCTACCTTTGGGAGAAAATACGGAGATTTATTATGACAATGTTGATTTATATTCTGAAAGCCGACGTAAATGCTCTTAAGCCAGCGCGGCGTACGATAAATTGGATAAGCGAGAATTGAAATTGCAGATTTCCTATCCACATTGCTATCTTTGGTGTAAAAGGTCAAGACAGTGCAGCGATATCTAGCACTAGTCGGAGCGGGTCGGTGTAAGCCAGCGCGTGCCAACAAGAGTACAAACTTATATTTTAGTTCTAGCCACGCACATTCACGCCTAAACTCGGGGGGCTTTCTCCGAATAAGTCCAAAGTAGAAAAAGTTATAGCATGAACAATGCATTTTTTTTTCTATAAACAACTACAGGTTATTTTGAAATAAGTTGTTAAGTTTACTAAACCACAATATCTAATGGTACATGAATGGAAATAGTTAAAATGTATTATGTTAATAAACGAACAATGTCTTTGTGCCTATCCCTTTTTAACCCTAGAAGGATCTACGAGGCGCTTCCTCGAAAATGTATGCCCTTTTTGATTACTTACCGACTTTGAAGCAGTGAGACACACCAGCAAAGTGAAATAATACACGATTGGAAGATTTTCGCTCGATAGAATTTTAATTTGAAAAACATGCTTTTTCTAAATATTTTTTATGGATATTTAAAACAAATACTTAACTTTTCGCCTTGAAATTGCTACTCACCGAAAGAAGAGCTAGTTTAATTGGGACTGGTTAAAAGAATTTTCTTTAAAACGAATATTAAGTACTTGAGTTATGAACGAAATAAGATTTCAGACAGTTTCGTGATGGCATGCCATGTCAAAAACCGTGCGACTTTCAACTTTACAGCTAACACTTAGCAATGACCTCTGCACGATTTTTTGACCTTTGAGATAGCGTCTTAACAAAAATTGTTTATATTTTTGTAGCAGTTGAAACTAGCGCTTTGTCCTCTTTTGCCAACTCAGTGGCCACCGGGAGCTAACAATCGGTACCCATTTCGCTAATGTAAGTCCCACCATTTTTGAGTTATTGAAGTATTGCACGCCTGCAAGGCGTATGTTTAGGCTTTGTGTAACTTTTAATATTTATTAGTTACTATTATAAGAGATTAAAATGGAGAGATTGTTGAATGTTTTGTGTCCTCTTGTAGAACATTTTGCTTATTATTTTAATTTCATTGCAAACATGTATTTTTTTTCAATAAATGGTTCTACTTTTTTGTGTTTTTATTTATTTTATTTGCTGAAGGTCCTTTGCTATATTTATCTTATATGTAATTGTAGTCGAGAATTGTAAGCCTTTACTACTGCTTAAATTACAAAGTTTAACTTAATCAAATTGTAATACTATTGATTATTAATTTAGAATTTTAAATATGATTGGCCATCAGGTAGAGACATCTGATATAGTAATTAATAAAACCAAATTGTGTTTAAAAAGCTTCAGAATATTTTATAGCAGTATAGCCTTAATGTGATCAGTAATTTATATAATCATTTGTAACTGCTGTTCTTTATGAATTCACAAAATATGTATTTACACAGATTTAGGTATTAGATCTATCTGTAACTGTGATTACCGACATGACTTCTACGAAAGTATGAATTGCTATTGCATAAACATAAACAAATCACATGTGTGATCAGTTTTGTACTTTATTTACAAAAGTAATACAACATTACAATTTAAAATATTATTTACCTACATAAATTAACAAATACAATTCTCTCCAGCTCAGATTTATGAGAAATAATATATCTTTCAAAAGTTTTAAAGTTTCATACGTAATAACCTAAACGTATGACTTACCCTGTAGTGTGTCTGGTATTTCGGCGCTTCCTTCAGAAAGGCATATTCCTCTTCTTCATGCATCGTTAGCCTCTTCTTGTTGTTGACTTGAAAATGTGTATAGGCACCATAACCCGCACCGAACATAACACCGATGCTGGCACTGACCAGAGTTAACTTAGTGGTCGATTTTGGACCTCTGGTAGAAATGAATAATTTTTGTAAGCCCACATTTTCTCTCAGTGATGACGAAACAATTTTCCGCAATATTGTAAACGTAGGTCGCCACATTTTATTTAAAAAGAGTTGACGATCACATGGAAACTGCTAGTACGTATTTATTGAGAGCGGTGGACGGGTGGAAAATACAATAAAATGTAGTAGACCTAGATGTCGTTATTGCCCTGTGTTATCGAGACTATCGATATCGAGTAGTATCAAGGGATGTGCGTCTGCTACAGATCTTGAGGAAAATAATATACGAGTTGTTTGTCTATGACTGAAGATTTAAGTAATTTTTACTTAGTTCATTACATAATTATTATTCCCCTTCGGGGAAACAGGTGTGAGTCTATGTATGTATGTATGTATAATTATTATTCAATATTTTTATACATTGCGACAAGATAATTTTCGGTGGCGAGGTATGCCTTAGATCGTTTAATAAAAGGAATAGGAATAGTAATGATTGAGAACTTCCTTTTATTTTTCCTTTGGATTTTTAGAGAAAGCATAAACATACTTGCAGGTTTATTTTCTTGCCTTTGTCCGTTAAAACTATCTATAATATAAAAATGAATCGCAAAATGTGTTGGTAAGCGCATAACTCAAAAACGCCTGGACCAATTTAGCCAATTATTTTTTTATAATGTTCGTTGAAGTTCAAAGATGGTTTTTACGGCGAGAAAAATCTAATAATTGCCTGAAAATCCCTAAAAACAGCCCTTTTCTTTTTCCCATACAAACGTTGTCTAACTAAAACGTAGAGTCAATTTGTAATTTATTACTGCTGCATAAAGTTCAAATTCGCGTGCGCGTTGATATACCTACTTCTTTGTTTGATGGCAGTTTTGACAGGTTTCCGGACCTAATGTCTCAGTGCTGCCGCCCAGCGGGCTTCATGTCAGAAGAGACCCATTGATAACCCCGACTTAATCTATACTAATATAATAAAGCGGAAGAGTTTGTTTGTTTGTTTGTTTGAACGCGCTAATCTCAGGAACTACCACCTACCGGTCGGATCTGAAAAATTATTTTTGTATACGATAGCCCAGTTATTCCGGAAGGCTATAGGCTATATAACATAACGCTTCGACCCTTTGGAGCCGGGCAAAAGGCGAAAAGGGCTAAAAGATAATGTCGGCTATCTCAGGAACTAGCAGTCGGATTTTTAAAATTGTTATTGCCTATGATAGCCCAATTATTCCGGCAGGCTTATAGGCTATATAAAATTACGCCACAAGTTTTAGGGACCAAACAAAAATAATAAAATGGTCAAACGAAAGGGGGGGGGCAGTTGGTTCAAAGGCAAAAAAAGGTTAAACGAATAGGATACAGTCTATATCGTTTTCGAGATTTATGGGACGCTGATTAATAATATGAAATTTATTTAGTAATCCAAGATGGCGGACTGGAAATCAAAGACGGCGGATGAGAAAATTTTAAAAATCAACATGGGTATCGCCTTCGATATTTTAAGGGGTGGGGAATCGAAATACAACATCTATTTCGTGATCAAAGGTGGCGGATGGGAAATCAAAGGTGGCGGATGGGAAAATTTAAAAAAGTCAATATTGGTATCGTCTGCGATGTTAAAAGGGATGGGGAATCCAAATACAACATCTGTTTCGTGATTCAAGATGGTGGATGGGAAATCAAAGATGGCGGATGGGAAAATTTTTAAATATCAACATGGGTATCGTCTCTGATGATTTAAGAGATGGAGAATCCAAAAACAACATCTATTTCGTGATCAAAGATGGCGGATAGGAAATCAAAGATGGCGGACGGGATTTTTTTTAAAGTCGATATGGGTATCGGCTGCGATATTTTAAGGAATGAGGAATTCAAAAACACCGTCTATTTCGTGATTAAAGATGTCGGATAGGTTTTCTTTTTTTAAATCAATATGGGTGTCGTCTCCGATGTTTAAAGGGATGGCCAATCCAAATACAACATCTATTTCGTGATTCAAGATGGCGGATGGGAAATCAAAGATGGCAGATGGGAAAAATTTAAAAAATCAATATGGGTATCGTCTCTGTAGACTTAAGGGATGGAGAATCCAAATACAACATCTATTTCGTGATCAAAGATGGCGGACGGGATTTTTTTAAAGTCGATATATGGGTATTGGCTCCGATATATTAAGGAATGGGGAATTCAAAAACACAATCTATTTCGTGATCAAAGATGGCGGATGGGATTTTTTTTAAATCAATATGTGTATCGTCTCCGATGTTTAAAGGGATGGGGAATCCAAATACAACATCTGATTCGTGATTCAAGATGGCGGATGGGAAATCAAAGATGGCGGATAGGAAACATTGAAAAAATCAATATGGGTATCGTCTCTGATGATTTAAGGGATGGTGAAGCCAAATACAACATCTATTTCATGATCAAAGATGGTGGGTAGGAAATCAAAAATGGCGGACGGGATATTTCTAAAGTTGATATGAGTCAATGGAAAAGGGGCTTGGAAAAATGGGAATTCAATAAAAACTCTTAAAAAGGCGATACGAAGTTCGCTGGGTCAGCTAGTTTATTAATAAAATCTAAAGAGCCTGCCTATTTTCACTGTAGTTTCTGTACCTATGTTTTCTTTTAAACTTTTATTATTTTTAAGAGATATTGTAACGTATGTCCGGTACCTACCGAGTGTACCTCATAATACCGTCCATACGCTCGGCCAATCAGAGAAGGCCATCGTCCGCGCTCGTGAAGTCTGACCAAATATGGTAACGTACCGACACCAACTCTGATGGAGAGCTCCGGTATATAAGGGGGCTGACAGAGAGGCTGGCACCGCTACTCTAACGTAAGCTGCTACTACCTACCTACGTAAATCGTATCGCCTACGTCGTACGTGTATCCTGGTCCCAGCTGTGGGTAAGTTACTACATCTACTGCGTTAGCGTACTGCCCATCTCTCTACCTGTTAGCTGAGGCCGGCTGGCGCCGCCTGCCCGAGTTTTTATTGGTTGTGGCTCTTCTAATGCTGCTTTCCTTCAGGTTCCAGGTTCACCTTGAAGCTCCGGGCTACGCTACCCTAGCTCTCTACACTTTCCTGCACCGTCTTCGACGACACTGCTGTCGGATGAGTCTGCCCTGCCCTGCTTATCGCACACACACCGCCGGTGCCTGCCAGCTGAAGGCAACATCTGTGAGGATCTGCCTTCTACGCGCAGCCCTTCGAGCAGCCTGCCCTGCACACTACCGGAGGGAACAGCGTGGGAGACTGCAGCCCTTAATGTTCAGGCCAGTGTCGTGTTGTTGGTCGGTCATACTCGTGCATAGGGAGTGAGACAATTCTCGGCAAATAAACGCGTAGACACTCTCCTGCGTTTTAATCCTAGAACCCGTTACAATATCTTGTATTTGAACACCTTAAGCACCATATATCACTATATTCTTTTCCGGGAAGAACGACCAAGTAACTAGTTGTGCCATTAGACGTATTTTGAGGAGGAATTTTGCACTTTTGGTGCCCCAGTTGCGTCTCTATAATGATTGTAGGTGCGTCGCTGTTAACTTTCGAAGTATAAATATTTTCTGGGTCAAGATACGTATTTAATGCAGGTTTTACTTCTTTTGTATCTCTAGTTATATAGGCCGCAAGGTCTATATTAGTGCCAAGGGATGTTTGTGGAAATTGGCCAAAACACTCGAGTTCCCATTTTCGTAAATATTTATAAAAACAAAAATCTATGGCAACCCACTAGCATCAGGTGCACCGGGCAGGGGCACAAATAAAAGCTTCTGGCTGTTAGAACAACACAGACAAATACAGACAAATACTTCTTCTTAATTATTTTGTACCAGTCGTGCTGACGTGCATGCTTCTGTTTCACTCCTGAAATTCAAGCATCCAACACGCACCTATTAAGATAACGGTCGAGGCTCTTGACTGTTAGCTAAATGATTTAAATGTGTGTCACAAAGATTATCGCTGCCCTCTTCTATAAGAAAATAAGGTAATAGCGAATCCCTGGGGGCGTGTACCAGCTATCCCGGAAAGCACATTCCAAAGCGTCTTTTATCTCCTCATTGTACTGAATACAGTAAACCCACGGTACTCCAACATACGTTTTGCAGGGCAGTGTCGGACTATCGAATTTGCCGGATTATAGATTACTGCCTAAGATCACCTAAAGTCCGGCGTTTTCTACAAACGAGTATCTTGTAATCCGACAAATTACAGATCCAAACATAAGATTTTATATGTTACTCTCTGAAGTACAAATTATACTTCATTATTCAAATTTAGTAATAATTGTGTACAAACAAATGTGGTACATACTGAAATAATCAAACGTTATGAATAAAAGTCATAATAAGAATCAATTAATGCAAGAAGCATGAAAATATTAATATTTATTTTTTGTTTGACATTATTGAAAAGCGAAATATGTACATAATACTCATGTCGAATTACAGGAGGTGCCCGATTAGCCGGGGGCCGGATTACCGGGGTCCACTATACTTATAGCCATGTTAAACTCCACGACAGAGTTGCTGCAAACGTCATTCACGTAGAGCTGCGCAAAGAAATATAAGTCCAACCTCTCTGGAGCTGCGATATTCTAAATGTCTATGCATTTATATCATAGCCGTAAGCACCTCAAAAAATATCAATATGGAGAAAAGGAAAGCTCACAAACCACAATGAAACTTTGTGACCTGCTCAAGGGAAAATCCAATGAAAGCTTCAGCAATAAAATCAATAGGTGGTTAGGGCAATACTAGCATTGCTAGTCAGCTTCAGCTGGTAGGTACATAAAAATGGAAAGCATACTATGCAAAATAGCTAGGCCTCTACCTAGGTAGAAGTCTGTTTAATTGGAGAATAAATGAACCTCGTACGTAGATTTAGCATTTCTCCTAGAAGCATAGTAGGAGTTTAGTTGAGATCAGAGAGCGTTGAAATGATAATACTTGCACTGCAAGGGGTAAGGGGTGTATGGAGTCCGGGTCATCGCAATATATATTATCACGTGAGTTTGACAAATGGAAGTGCGAATAACGCTTGTTAGTTGTGAGACAAAACGGCACGACGACTCACCATAGTTCGAATGCACGCCCGTGCGTCACACTAAAGTTTGACATTAGGTTAGGTTTAGGTATTCTTGTGAGTTGTGACCCAAAAGTAGGAACTCTGCAAATCAGGTTTTTGTCAAGTTCGCTTATAATGAAGAGTAGGTTATGCCATTATCAAACATGATGAACTAATTAATATTTAATCAATTACTTCATGTCGTACAAGCTTGCATTCGAACTTTGGTGAGTCGCAGTACGGTTTTGTCGCACAAGCGTTAATCGCACTTTTTCCATTTGTCGAACTAATGTGGTACACTGAGGTCATTGCTGGTTCGTCGCCTAACAGAGGTGTCCCTTTATAAATTCTAAATATAAAAGTAAATCCTAGGGCTCGCGAGCTTCTGTCTTCATTTCGCACTGAACTGACGCATTTTGAATTATTAGTGAAAGCACATTTTTCTTTCGTGTTCTTTTTAGTATGTATGTACCTACCTCACTCACGCACGTTGGTAACATTTATTTCGTATTACGAGTTACGATATCTTGTTAAATTGTCTTTTCTAAAGCAAAATTCCAAAGTGATGTCATTGAATTTATTATTTCATAATAGTTAGTTAGTTATAATTTAAATATATTATTAAATTGTTCTGAATGCTACTGGATTTACCCTTTACTGAGAAAGTTTCACGTGATATTCGATAAAATACGTGATTTTAATCGAATCAATCGATTCAATTATGGAACCATAGACAACCTTGTATTCACAACAATAATTTTCGTTGTTCCGATTTGTCCTCACTCTGAAACATCCCAGAACTATAAAACCGAATTATATTGTATTTTGTGAAATTACGAGATGTCTTACTCTTTAGTTTTCTTTTTTCTTCTGTAGATAGTGACGCTAAGCAAAAAATGTCCTAAAAACGGTAGACTTAATCCCGCGCCATAAGTAAGGTAATAATTGTCGATTCACATCTTGCTATAGGTATTGGCGCGTTAGTGATTCTGAGTATTTTTTTTCTTAGTGGTTTCTACTGCGCAATCATAATAACCACAATGTTGTGTGCAGTCGCGTGGTTATGCCAATAGCATGCCATCGACGTCGCGGTCGAGGGGCTCCGGGCGCGGGCCGGACGGCGCGCCACGGGCCCAAGTCATAGCGCCTATGTCGGAGCGGCAACAGCTGGCACTAGTGATGCAGATCTCTTCACAAGACGCTCCTCCAGGTGAGTACTCGTCGCTAACTAGTACGATATCTTGTTAACAACTGTTATTGCGACTTCCCGCCATTCCCTGTCCAGCCGCTCCGACCCCTGCAGAAGAAAGGAAGCGTACTCGACAACAGCGCAATGAGCGCGGTGAAACACCTCTTCATGTGGCAGCTATCAGAGGGGACCATGATCAGGTGAAAAAACTCCTTGATCAAGGCCAAGATCCAGATGTCCCTGACTTTGCTGGTAATGTAATATTTTGCAATGATATGTCAATGATCAACTACTTTATATACTTATCTTCATACAGTTTTATTTCTATACCTTTTGCTTCTGATTACCAATCTATAATCATTTGCTTACATTCATTGAAATAAAAAAAATCTTGTTAGAGACTGTTGATGTTCTAAAGCATTGTTGTTGTTGTATTTATTATCATTGTCTAAATGTTTAGTTATACATGTTCACATCCACAGCTATGTAAACATAATGTTGTAGTTGTATGATTAAGTTCAAGCTGCACGCTGAAAACTAAATGTTCTAGCTGTGGACACTTCATAGGCTGTGCGCCTGAACTTGCCAATGTAACCAACCCTCCTATAGCACAAGCATGATTAGTTTGGTTGGCGAGGATGACTACAGTTTAACAACAGATCTTACATTCTAATTAAACTTAAAATAACTAACAGTTGATATGTGTAGATAATTATATATTAAATTATAATCACATAATTTAAGACACTGTTTTCATGTGCAAAATAATAAGCATTTTAGTTTTGTTCAATGAAACAATAAATATAACCACTAAAAAACAAATTATCTTGGTAACAGTTCAAAACATTAGTTTGTTTTTGTTTATATAGTGCACAATAATGTATTGATTACCTAAATTGAGATGCACTAGCAAATATACCATGGGTAACAAAACAATGAATTAGCAATAATTGATAAGCAAAAGGCAAATTTAGAATATTTGGCTTAAAAAGAAACTAACTAAATTAAATTTTAAATCATAGGGTGGACGCCACTTCATGAAGCATGCAGTTATGGGTGGTACCAAGTTGTAGTGGTACTTGTTAACGGGGGTGCAAATGTCAATGCAAAGGGTTTAGATGATGATACTCCTTTACATGATGCCACAACCTCTGGCAATCTCAAAATGGTGAAATTCCTTATTGAACATGGGGCAGATCCATTTGTCAAGAACACTAAAGGAAAAATGCCATCAGATTATGCAGCACCACACATCTTTGAGTACCTGCAGTCCCTTAAAGGTATGTGTTCCAAATTAACATTGTATATTTTTTGTGATTGTCCAGTATAAATTTATATGCCTTAGAGTACCTTAGAAAATGCTCAACAAGTGTAATATTATATCATTAATAATATTTATTTCTATCCTGACCCTATCATTAAACCTTAAAACTATTCAAGAACTGAATTTGGGGGCTGTGCTGAGCATTCGAATTTAATAAAAATTTGTAATGCATAAAAATGTATACTGGTCAATTGTTAATCAAAATTTACTTGGCTCACCGTACAAAAAATATTGACACATAATATTATGATGCCTTAACAATACTGCAAAGTGGGTAATAATATATTTTCTATTATGTTTATAATATAAGACCATAGTTAATTGATAGGTACAAAATAGTGATGATTCAGGAACTTGTCAATCTGAATAGTCATGCTTGTTACAAACACTGTTTGCTTCACTGTAGACGCTTTCTCTATTTCCACTGTACCAGCTGCTGTTTCTGTTGTGTCATTACTTTATGTACCTCTAGTTACCTGGACAATAGCATGTTGACATGTCTATACCTACAAACTCCTCTCTTTCATTTTTTTTTTATGGCTCCATCGCTTATCGATGATTTTGCCAATGTCAAGGTGGAAGAAGAGACCACTCAGATAAACTCTCCTCTTGACTGTTGTGAAAATGTCTTCCAATACAGTGAAAATTAAAGTTTTGCTCAATTAGCTGTACCTGGTATAAATGCCGGCAAACTTCTTGAACACTACCATTGACCAATATGCATGCGCAGGAGACATTTTTGTATGTAAAATTACTACTGCGCAGCTCTTTTGGTCTATGGTAGTGTTCAAGAAGTTTGCCTGCGTCCATAGTTCTATAGATTTATTTGTGCATGTTCATTGTTATGTGTTGTAATTAGTGATATCTAAGTCAATTGTTAATATATAAATGATAAGATAGCTGCAGCAATAATAACTCTGTTATTGTGCACCAAAGGTAGGTTTCCTTGAATAAGTTTTTTTGTAATACATGTGTCTAGGCTAGAATCGTAAGTGATGAGAGAATTATGCTGAGCAGGAAATTTTCTGAGCAAAAATAGGCTTATGGTTGCCCAACTGCACATTGTCATAACATCTATTAACTCTTATATTATATATAACCCTGAACAGATAAATGCTTCAATCACTCATAATTTATTTGAAACCTTTTTTTTTTATCGCTCCGTCGCTTATTGGTGATTTTGCCAATGTCAGGATGGAAGAAGAGATCAGACAGATATATTATATTTTAAATAAGAACAGCCTATTGATCGGTCGGATTAGCAGTGGTTTATCTTTGAGGCTGACTTTTAGGAATCAAACAACATAAACATTATTGAACATATTTGAGGGTATTAGAGGTTAGTAAAGTTGATCAGAATAGAAATGTTGAGTATCATTAATTCCAAACGCTGTGTGTGCATATTTCTGGAGTAATTAGTTTTATTTATTCCTTTTTTATAAAATAAGGTAGCATTAAATATTTGTAAAATTTTCAGTTTAGTTCTATAATAATATGTCAAGCACAAAATTAGCTCAATATTTTATAGTAAGATTATATCTCTTTCTTCTAACATATTATTGTAATCAAGATGCGATATTTTGTATAGTATAAAATGTTCATACAAATATTCAACAAACAAAATAATATAAGATGTAAACATCTTTATAAACAGAGACTAGCAATACAGGTAATTCAACAAATATGTTTTATGTAATAATAGCCTTTCAGGTTGATAGAAAATGAAAAATGGCTTTATAATATCTATAGACATAAATAAAATCGGAGTGTCTGTTTGTATTATTAAAACTAAAATAACCGCTTTTTACTAAATGCTACATACATTTAGTAAAAAGCTGTTATTTTAATTTTACACGGTACATATTATATGAAATGTCATTTTTTAAATTTTTGTCTGTCTGTCTGTTTGTTCTCGCTAATCTCTAGAACGGCTGGATCGATTTTGACGGGACTTTCACTGGCGGATAGCTGATTTACCAAGGAGTATAGGTTAGGTATAAATTAACTGGCTACGCGAAGTATTTCCTTAAGGACGCGGGTGAAACTGCGGGAAACAGCTAGTTATAAATAAATATTGATATAAAAGCCATAAATACTGAGTTATTTACAGGGAAACATTTAAGATAAAGAAATAAAGTATGTGTTTTGATTTAAGATTTAAGTAAGATTTTGAACATAATTAAGTATTGTACTCACTTGTATGAGAAATAAATTCCTCTCCTATGTTCATACAAATCATGGTAGTATGTTAACAGTTTTTTTTGTATTGGTTTGACCGTAAGCACTCGGTCCTAAATGACAAAATTGAAAAGAAATTGTATTAACATATTTTATAAATGGCATATTGCTAGAGAGGTTTCTATGAAAGTATTAGATTATGATTTTGTATAGGTTTTTACTGTTTTTAGATAACGTATTCTTACTGGCAATCGATGGACAGATGGCAGGCACTGTGAAAGTGGTGGCAATATCGATGGCATAAGACAATGTTAATTAGTGCTGGCACTCTTTTATAAGATGATCGATTTTTAAATGATGCCAGGTTTTTATTAGAATATAATATTACGAAGGCAATATAATATTACATTTAATTATGCTGAAAATAACTTATCGTAAACTTTTTGGCTGGTTACTTTAGTTAAAATCGCCTTATATAATTTAAATGCCGTGAGGTATCGACGACACCGCGTGGGTTGCCGAAATTCTCCAATAAATACCGTCAACAAAGGTATATCTGCTGCGTTGATGAATGTAACATTTTTAACATAGCGGTCTTAAACTTAACGATAATCTCTTCACGTAAATCTCATTCTGTTTTACTGTGGTTTTACTACTCCGTCAAGAAAGTACCGGGAAAAGACCAATAATACACAAACTGTTTGTTATTCATCCAAAATTATTTTATCACCTTCAAAGTATGCTGCTTCAGAAACGATTCACTTACGCAAACGAATAATCCAATCATTAAAACATTTTTTAAACGCTGTTTCCGGAATTCGGCTCAGTTCTCGCCGCAAATTCTCCTTTATGTCATCTACTGATTGAAAACGGGTGCCACTAAGTGGTAATTTGAGTTTAGGAAAAAGAAAGAAGTCGGCTGGAGCCATATCTGGTGAATATGGTGGTTGCTCAGTGGTATTTGTTGAGAGTTTGGTCAAAAATTCGTTCACAATAATGGCCTTGTGCGAATGCGCATTATCGTGGTGCAAAATCCAAGAATTTTCTTTCCACAAATCTGGCCTTTTTCGTCGAATTTACTCTCTTAAACGCCGCATAGCGCTCAAATAATATTCCTTATTACTTTTGACCTGGCGGCAAGTATTCCGAGTGCACAACACCGCGATAGTCAAAGAAAACACTCAACATGACTTTGACTTTTGAACGAGTTTGAAACGAGAGAGCGTGGTTTTTTCGGTTTCGGTTCAGTTGGAAGGCGCCACTCCGAAGCTTGTTGACTAGTTTGCATGTCGAACTCGTAAACCCACGTCTCGTCACTAGTAGCAATGCGTTTTCATGAATGTTGGGTCGGAATTGACTCATTCTAGCATGTCCTCAGCGACTCTCATGCGATTGAGTTTTTGGAGAAAATTCAGGTCTTTTGGGAGTTTTGGGACTAGCCGAGCGGCAACATGTTTCATACCCACGTGATTAGTTAAAATGGTACGCATCGACTCGTGAGATACAGAAAGTTCGGCGGCTATCTCTCTCAAAGTTGAATGAGGATTTTCAGTTACTGTTACCTACACTTTTGCGATGTTAACTTCAGTTGCAGACTTTGTTGACCTACCAGAGCGAGGCAAATCTTCCATTACATCTTGACCGCTTTTGAACGCTTTGTACCACTCATAAGCACGAGTTTTTGATAAAGTCGATTCACCGTAAGCCTTCTGTAAAATTTCACACGAAATTCCATTGACGAAGCAAAATTGAAGTCAAACTTTTTGTTCGATGTTTTTGTCCATTATGAAATTCTCAATACACACTAGAATAATTATGATATAACTAAAAAGAGCACTGTATTTAATATAAATAACAGATGCAGCTCAAACTCCGCGCCAAAATGGAAAACAGTTGTGCCAATCCAAAAACAACAAAAAAAAATTGGGCAAGTGCGAGTCGGACTTGCGCACGAAGGGTGCCGTACCATCATCTATAAAAGAAAATCACGTTCGTTGTATGTATACTTAAATACTTTTTAAGTTTCTACCTGTTTATTAAGATCGAGTAACAAATTGCTTAAAAATACGTTTGTTGTATGGGAGCCCCCTTTATTATTTACTTTTTTTATTTATTTATTTATTTTGAAAGGTAATATACAACTACATATTATGTGAAAATTTAAAGTGTCTACCTGTTACAGTTAGTAATTTTGAGCAAAATATACTAAAAATAAAACACGTTTTTTTGTATGGGACCCCCTTAATATTTCTTTTTTTAATTTTTCGTATTTGTTGTTATAGCGGCAACCGAAATACATAATTTGTGAAAATTTCGGCTCTCTAACTATCACGGCTTATGAGATACAGCCTGGTGACAGACAGACAGACAGCGGAGGCTTAGTAATAGGGCCCCGTTTTTTACCTTTTAGGTACGGAACCCTAAAAAGCAAATATTTGAATTTGGACCATAAACAAATATGAAATAATCCATTCCCCATACTTTTTTGACTGAATGTCTAGATAAGATATAAGATAGATCTAAGTTCAAAGAATAGGATATGTAATTAGCTATCCGAACATTTTAGATGTTTTCTTTGAAGGAAAGTACATACCTTCTATTTTCTCTTTTAATCAATAACGACGTGGGCGGCTCTTGAGTATATCCCTGAATATAGTAGTGTGAAGACAGACACGTTTTCGAGACTTGACTTCACTCGTTGATGAGATACAGCCTGGTGACAGAGAGACAGCGGAGGCTAAATTTTTTTTTTTTTTATATTACTACTGTCTGTGTGTCACCAGGCTGTATCTCATAAGCCGTGATAGTTACAGAGCTGAAATTTTCACAAATTATGTATTTCGGTTGCCGCTATAACAACAAATACTAAAAACAAAAATAAAATAAGGGGGGGTCCCATACAATAAACGTGTTATTTTTCGTATTTTTGGCTCAATATTTCTAACGTTAACAGGTAGACGCTTAAAATTCACAGAATATGTAGTTGTATATTACCTTTCAAAACAAATAATTAAATTTAAAAAAAGTTAATATTAAAGAGTTAAATTAATTCCCATACAACAAACGTAACTTTTTAGCAATTTGTTACTCGATCTTAATAAACAGGTAGAAACTAAAAAATATTTAAGTGAACATAAAACAAACGTGTTAAAAAAAAATTACAAATTGCTATTGCAGTTTAGAGTCCCGTACTTACTGTGCATCAAAATTCAACTAGTCGATTAACAGACAAACATGATAACCATTTCCCATTCGAAAACTTGCTGAAAAAACGATACATCTCATCCAATTCAACAGAGCGACTATAGTCAGACCTGCAAAACCCACAGAGGTAACAATATTCCTTGGTTTATACCAGTGTCAGTTTATACAGCGACACTGACTCGCGGTCTGACTGCTTATTGTGCTCTCCTAGCCATGGATGATGAAGCCCTGATTCGCACGGCTCCTATTATTGGGTGCATGCAGGGTCAGGGCGAAGCAGTTGCCTGAGCGGACGAGAATTACCAAATACAATGAATCGTTCAGGGATATAACCTTTCTTCGGCCAGTTATTGAATGGAAAATGCGTCGCTCGGTCGGCATTTAATCGATCCATCGAATTTTGATGTCCAGTACGGGACTGTTATAATTTGTTAGCGTGTAGAGAAGCGATGTACCCATAGATATATTAATTATGATGTAACCATTGCGCCTTTATTATTAACCCAAATAAAATGACCCTAGTATCTGTCGAGTGGTGTTTTTTACACAATACTTAATATGTTCATTATTTTTAAAATACTTGATTTAAAAAGTCAAGTCTTAATATAGCGTTTTATTGTCATGATTTTTAAGATTTCGGACTTTATGACTGACGTGGTACTTGAGGAGAGCGTGTACGTTACCCTAGCAGGAAAGTGTCTCCTGGAGATACATGAGTGGAACGTATAATTAGAGCGCAATCTGCTGATGATGTGCGCGAAATAAAAAATTAGTGCGGGTTATAGTTTTGGAAAAAAATGAAAAAATTCATTCCTGCTGGGGTAACGTTCTTCCAGCAGGAAGATTCTAAACGAATTATCGGAGAGAGAAACATTGTACATGGGCAGATAGCTTATATTAGTGGGGCAATGTGCGCCGAAAATAAAATTAGTGCGGCTTCAGGTTTTCGAGATATTGGAATTCCTGCTAGGGTAACGTTTTGCAGAATCGTGTATCTCTAAAACAGTTGCATGTGCGGTTATAAAATAAACATACACGAGTTGCTCTTAATTTGTGCGAATTGGTGAAATAATAAAATTTAAGAAAATACATGTAATTTTCAAGTAATTGGCCTTCTTTGAAAACCCAAAAAAACATCGCAGCGTCAAAATAAGAAAAGGTATAGGCTCACTGAAAACTGTTTTCGGTTCTTCTTGACACATAGATTAACCATAAAAAGTTTCAAAACTATACATACATGCGTTAATGAGATATATTACTAAAAGTCATAACGACGAAGTCGTAACTTTGAGGACAACGCACAAGAAACCGGCTCAACCCAAGGTGTGTAGGAGTAAACTAGCAATTAGAGCGATAGTCCAGTAATATATAGTGAAATTATCCAGCTTGGAATGTCTCGCATGTAATAAATAATTAACAAAAACTAAAACATCAAACAACGATTGGTTATCCGACCAAATTCGAATGACTACAAAAAAGCGACGGATTCATACATATCAATGACCATCTTAACTTGACCCTCTAATCGGTTTTACTGTTTGTATTTTAGTAATGAAAAACTGATCTGTGATTTTGATGCCATTATATTTTAAGAGTCGAAATGAAGATAATAAAAATAATAATTTACACGTCAACAAGTTCTTTTATTTCAAATAGTAAAAAAAAACATTATAGTTGCCGACAAACGCTTTTTGCGCGACTGTACGAACAACAGCATGGGTATAATACGATTAAAAAAGTAGGATGTCGGTATGTATAAGTCCGTCGCTTTTTTTTAGTCATTCGAATTTGGTCGGATAACCAATGGTTGTTTGATGTTTTAGTTTTTGTTAATTATTTATTACATGCGAGACATTCCAAGCTGGATAATTTCACTATATATTACTGGACTATCGCTCTAATTGCTAGTTTACTCCTACACACCTTGGGTTGAGCCGGTTTCTTGTGCGTTGTCCTCAAAGTTACGACTTCGTCGTTATGACTTTTAGTAATATATCTCATTAACGCATGTATGTATAGTTTTGAAACTTTTTATGGTTAATCTATGTGTCAAAAAGAACCGAAAACAGTTTTCAGTGAGCCTATACGTTTTCTTATTTTGACGCTGCGATGTTTTTTTGGGTTTTTAAAGAAGGCCAATTACTTGAAAATTACATGTATTTTCTTAAATTTTATTATTTCACCAATTCGCACAAATTAAGAGGAACTCGTGTATGTTTATTTTATAACCGCACATGCAACCGTTTTAGAGATACACGATTCTGCAAAACGTTACCCTAGCAGGAATTCCAATATCTCGAAAACCTGAAGCCGCACTAATTTTATTTTCGGCGCACATTGTCCCACTAATATAAGCTATCTGCCCATGCACAATGTTTCTCTCTCCGATAATTCGTTTAGAATCTTCCTGCTGGAAGAACGTTACCCCAGCAGGAATGAATTTTTTCATTTTTTTCCAAAACTATAACCCGCACTAATTTTTTATTTCGCGCACATCATCAGCAGATTGTGCTCTAATTATACGTACCACTCATGTCTCTCCAGGAGATACTTTCCTGCTAGGGTAACGTACACGAGGAGAGCTGGTTGATTCTCCACTCAAACGATTGGTCTTAATAGCTTTATGAACTAGTATGCTTTAAATAAAAAACTTGGAATATGAATACCTGCTCATTTATTTGCTGTAAATTAATGAGTCGTTTATTTTTTATATTTGTTATGATCTCTTCTTGAAGATGATATTGCTTACATGAATTCATTTTCCAACGCTTTTTACGTTGAGTTTCAGACTTCGAAAAGAACTTGAGCTATCTCGGGTAGTCGGGCTCTGATCTTTTAACCCAATAGAAAACAGTTCTCTTTTAAATCTGTCTATGTGATTACTTGCATCAGAAACGCACATGAGTAATCCCGTGGCAGCTTTAAATGGCAAAAGCTGACAAAAGGGGTATTTGGCGCCAGTAATTGATAGCCATTAGCCAAGCATTTCTAAATATCATTATCATCATCAACCCTGTATATAAACTGACCCACTGCTGGGTTGGGTGAATTTTCTTTTGTTTTTATTTTATTCAGGCTACCTACATAGTAATAAATGACAATGTTTGATGACAGTAATATAGAATAGTTGCAAAAGTTTATTAATATGCGCTCATGTCGCGGTGGCTAGGTATGATTGAGCTCTAATAAATGCAGCATTTCCAGAACTACTAAAGTTAGTATTGTGACGATTATCTTAATATATAAAATCCTTGCGTTACTGACTGACTGACAGACACGCTACAGCCGAAACTATTGGGCGCAGGAAGCTGAAATTTGGCATGCATGTTCCTTGGGGACAGTAGGGGTGCACTAAGAAGGGATTTCCCAAAATTCCCACGGGATCCGCCAAAACGGATAAATTTAAAAAAAATGCAGGCGTAGCTGCTGGCGTCCTCTAGTATTTCTATAATATTAATCATAGTTCAATTATTTCAGCTGATTGATATTCGCATTGTACATGGATTCAAAAAAGGCACCAGCTTTAAATATAATTGTTTGTGTCTGTTTTCTTTCTGTGACTATGAAAATAACTGTATCATCTATCTGGTAAAACACCCAATAGGTTTGATATTAAATAAAACTAACCGTCTACCTCTAGATTAGTACGGACATACGGAGATAGGCTGTAGTAATTAGAAATATGGAATCTCAGTGCCACGTTGACCAGTCTTAGCTTTTACCCACGTTTCACCTTGCGTGGGTGTCGGTTATCGAGTAAGATAGCTTTAGTGTTATTAAGATTTATATTATGGCAAAGTTTTGTCAAAAACCATTCAGTACTTTTGGTAAAAGCGTGATAATTATCATTCAGTCTCACAAATTTTGTCGTTTAGCATAGAGTAACATTTTTGCATAACTTATTTTTTTTATAGTCTCACGCCTGTATCCCCGAAGGGGTAGGCAGAGGTGTAAATATTACACCCACATTTCGCCATGAATTTTTAGGTCCCACGTAATAGGGAGTGAGCCTATTGCCGTACCGGGCACATTACCAGACTCCGAGCTGCTACTGAGAATTTCCTAACGGAAAAACCCAATAACACAGCTCGACCCGGGGATCGAACCCGAGACCTCCCAATCCCACGCGCATATTTATGCCGCGAGACGAACGAGGCAGTCTAGTCTAGTCTAGTTTTTGCATAACTATAAACACAAATCATAAATATTTACAGGACTTATATTTGTGTTTGGTCTAAAGTGCAATAATTATTTGCCTTCACAATGCAGAGGAGATATTGCAGATATCGTTTGTGCGTACTGCGTTGTTGGATGGATGTACTCGTTAAATTGAATAGGCAATCTACTTGACACATCTCGACAAATTCGACCTCGTTCGTTATTTTGCGTCGTATGCTTTCGTAGTCAGTTGTAGGCAGGCGAACACGCTTTACAGTAGAGTCATTATTGAAAATATGTTTGACTAAATACTAAATTTCGTAGCAGATAACGGTACTTACAAAATTCTTAGTATTTGTTTGGTGTGAATATGCAACCTTGTTAAAATTTTGACTAGTAATTCAACTCCTATTTTTTGTTTTTGGAATATAACTGTGTAGTTCTATTTATTTTACAAAGTAGCCTCAAACGAAAGGCCGTAGTAGAAAGTTAACCAATAGTTTAGAAGTAGCTACATGTAACCAATAGATAATTATAGAAAGTATTTATAACTTGCGATTATTAGATTGTCAAAAGCCGGCTTTCGCTCACGTTTGTCATCATGAAACGTAGTACAATAGTGGCAATGATATGTAGATTAGTAGATGAAAAAATATGTTGTATCATAGTGCCACAGACCTAGTCTAATAATAGATCTCGAAGATAGGGGAGGATACCCTAGAGTGGTAGTAAATAATTAATCAATTATTATCAAAGGGACTGTAGATCTAAGTTTACCTAGCCCAAGAAGCAGAACTGGTCAGGGGTAGGGAGGTCTGATGCAGCAGTTTACGTGCGACCCTGTGTGTAGATTATTTTTTATTATTTTGAACCAATTTGGTGCTTAATTTGTATTTTTATATATAAAATGGCTTGTGATACTAGCGATTCTCAGATAATCGCGCAATTCGAAGAAGATGCTCTGTGATGAAGGCTCGGAGGGTTATTTACGATTCACAATTTTTTTATTTTATAATTTTGTTTCCTACGTGTTCTAAAATATATTCTTATTATTTTATTTGATTATTTCATAATTATTAGTAACTTTACATTGTTATACCTATTGTAATCTCATCCAAAGAAAATGAGACTGTTTAATTATAACGTTAATCATTTGAATTTAAACAATTTCTATTACATTTTTCATTCATATGACTAAGCTGAATAATAAATGATAACTTACAAACATAATGATAAACGATTTTATGCTTATTTTGTATTTTAAATCCCAAAGGCGCCGAGTATAGCTATTGAGTTGAGCTGTTGCTGTCACTGTCGGATTGTATACATAAGAAAGAGAAGCGCGATGACGACGACGGGACGTTCAGAACTTTTAAAAAAACATGAAATAAATTAATTACAGAAAATGTATTGATTGGATTAAAAAAAAATAAAACAGTATTTCGTTAGTATGTTGCTTGTTGAATAATTTGTCAAAAAATTAGAATAATTGTATGTATTTTAATATGGATTTTACTCGTTAAAAAATTTTTGTAGAGGTATCTTTGTGATTTTTTTCTATCGATTAAAGTTAGTTGTATTATGTTTTCAACACAGTGCTTAACTAGATTATATCCTGAAGAATATCGTGTCCGTATACGCAGCAGGACCCTACGTTTAATTCGATTGAAAGTTAACTTTTTACGTGCGTGGTATTTAGTACTTTTCGAATTGTATAAGTAAAAAAAATAGTACCTTCATTGCTACAGCGAAATCTTGAATTATTACCCAGCAGGACCCTCCGCTGTTTGAAGGTTTTCAGACCAATAGTATGTCACCGTTTAGCGATGTATTAGTACCTTTAAAATACCTTGGTTTCATTTTAATATAATTATTAGTTTATGAGGAAAGCGCCTGCAAAACTTTTATCATGCCAGCAGGACCCTTTTTTGTTTTGACGCTTTCGGCCCCGACAGTCATATTTCTTGTTAGCATTTTAATAGTACTTTTCAAATAACCTTACGTTCAAATCAAATACTTTGTAGTTTAACAAGCAATTTGATTTAAAACTTTTTTCACAATGACCTTAAGATTATACCATTCCAATGATGCTATTATTTTTATGGCACTTAAATATTATTAAAATTGAGGGTAAATGCAAAATAAATAATAATCATATCATAACGGATTTTTATTAAACTGTGTTCATAAAAATTAAATATATAAGTTCATCTAAAAACACCGGTTTAAATTAATAAAAATCTCTTTGATTAATGCCACCATGCTAAAAGTTATGAAAGCTCATACCTACATTGGCCAAACTAAACGTTAAGTCGCTGAAAAAATATTTAAAAGTTTTAAAACAATTTTTCTGCTATAATACAAAATATTTGAATTACACGTAAGGTTATTTGAAAAGTACTATTAAAATGCTATTAAGAAATATGACTGTCGGGGCCGAAAGCGTTAAACAAAAAAGGGTCCTGCTGGCATGATAAAAGTTTTGCAGGCGCTTTCCTCATAAACTAATAATTATATTAAAATGAAACCAAGGTATTTTAAAGGTACTAATACATCGCTAAACGGTGACATATACTATTGGTCTGAAAACCTTCAAACAGCGGAGGGTCCTGCTGGGTAATAATTCAAGATTTCGTTGTAGCAATGAAGGTACTATTTTTTTACTTATACAATTGAATCGGTCATTTCAAAAACCACTTAAGTCACATTTTTTTCCAACATGCTTTTTTTGCTGAAAATGGTTACTCAAAGGTAGATGCGTATTCTGGGTGAAAACAACTTAAGTCAATACATTCCTTCCTCTTTTAATATTACCGCGTGAAAGACGTTCATTGCATAAACAACATTAGTCAGTGACTTAAGGGATTTTTGCATGCACCACTAGATTGGCATTGCTAACAAAGAAGCCAATGAGGTTTGTTCAATGTAATTTTTTATATAATGCATCATATAAAAATAATATTGGGCCAAATATTAAGTATTTATATCTTTTTCCGACGGCTGCCCTGGTCAAAATAAAAATAATACATTGTTGAGATTTAAGTTGGCTTTGACTGACTCTAAAAGATTTGAAAAAGTTTATCAGTATTTGCCCATATGTGGTCATTCCTTTTTACCAAATGACCGTGATTTTGGAGTTATAAAACAAAATGTTCGAAAGCAAGATCGTATGTACGTCCCAGGAGAATACATAGATTTGGTTTCGAACTCCAGCTCAACATTTACAGTCAAAGCTAAAAACTGAAGATGTATTAGAATTTAAGAAATTCTGGCCAAATTTGTACAAGAAACATGTTTGTCAACTGAATCTTATGGAAAAAAGTCCCAAAGGACCAGAAAAAGTGTTTTACACCTTCGACATACATGAGTTTTCAGTACGATTCAGATCGAAAAGGAACTATCATAACCGAGGAATATATTTATGGATTGATTAAACATTCATTCTCATTAATAAAGAAAATAACAACTTCTGTTTCACTTCCATCAATCAAAGCCTATGATTTAAAAGTGCCCATAAATAAAAAAAAATGACGATTTAAGACAAGTTCAAGATAGCATGCTGGAAGAGCATATGCCATTTTATAACAACATTTTTAGCTGGCCAACTGCAAATGTTGGAAATAATCCAGATAAGAATGATGGAGAATATGACTATGTACCATAAAGATATTAAAACACGAGAAATTCATACATGTGAAATGTTAATAAGATTATTTTTAAGTGTAATTCTTAATTATAAGCAATAAAAAATATGATTACTACGATTGTTTTGGTTAAATTATATACCACAAACCCTATTTCTCGCTAAAACAACATAAGTCAAGAACTGTTTTTCAGTTTTTTTTTTATTATTTCTATTAATAAACTGTTAAGGTTATACGCTATTTTATTTTTTTACCACTCAAATACTAAATTAAACACAAAAAAATCCTTTAAAACTCATTTGTTTGCGTAAAAAACAGTTTTTATTGATTTCTGGAAAATTATAATTTTGTGACTTATGAGGTTTTTGAAATGACCGATTCAATTCGAAAGGTACTAAATACCACGCACGCAAAAAGTTAACTTTCAATCGAATTAAACGCAGGTTCCTGCTGCGTATACGGACACAAGAATATCATATATTTTTCTGATTGTGTTAACTGCATTGAATCATATACTTTAAAGCATTATAAAACTCGCGTTTAGCTCTTGTAGTCCCCTTAAATGTCCCAAGTAGTCTTTTAGGTTACGCGCGGCCGCTCCCGTAACAAAAGTCCTCGCGCCTGCTTGAAGGTTAATCATGTGACAGTGAACACCAATCAGAAAGCATTACATCAAAAAGTGCGTCCGCCATTGTTGTTGATGTTTTGGTAGTAGTTACAACTAAAACGTCAAAATAAAAGTAGGTAAACCAGACCAGACGTCACTTACGATTTTTTGTGTGCAATTTGTTAATAAACTATGGAGTGGCCCAATTGTACATATATAAATAAATATATTAATTTTATAGAAATATACCTAATTATACGAAATCGACATAAAACCGCGAAACATAGTCTTGTCTTGTTTTATCTTAGTGATATCTCTTTCAGAAAAAGAGCTAGCCATAGTTTACTAAATTCACTCATCATGGCAATATTTTATTAGAAATGGCAATAAAATTGTGGCCGTGTCGCTATAGGTACATATTCTTTGACGAGTTTTGTGGTACCTACATCTGCTGTCAAATCGTTGTGTGTCCAACATACATTTTTTGTTTTTGTGTTTAAATATGTCTAAAAACTAGATTAATCAGGACTTGAGAGGCTTTGCTAGACATCGTAAAATCATGCCTACGTGTTGAATTAAATTGTGCAGTGCAAAAGCTATAATCAAAATATTTTACAATAATATTACATGTTAGACAAAAGTGCTGTTATTTAAATACTTGTCATACGATATTTTGGCAAACCTATTTTTTGTGTACTTGTCTACTGCGTTTGTGTGCATGGCTAGTGTAATTACAGTCATGCCATAACCCTTCCAAATGTTTTTAACCGACTTCAAAAAAGGAGGTTCTCAGTTTGACCTGTATGTATGTATGTATGTTTGTTTGTCCGCGATTATCTCGCGTTTGGCTGAACCGATTTTGATGCGGTTTTCAGAAAAGTATTTGTTACACTTAGGAGAAGGTTTTAAGCCCTTAACCGACTTCAAAAAAAGAAGGTTCTGAGTTTGACCCGTATATATGTAAGTTTGCCCACGATTAACTCGAGTTTGGCTGAAAAGTATTTGTTACACTTAGGAGAAAGTTTTAGTATTTTAACCGACTTCAAAAAAGAAGGTTCTCAGTTTGACACGTATACATAGGTATATTGGTTCTTAGTATGTTTGTATGTATTATGTGTGCGTGTTTGTACGTGTGTACGTGTGTGCGCGCGCGCTCGCGCGTTTTTGTATTTGTATGTGTATGTGTGTGTGTGTGTACGAGTGTGTGTGTGAGTGTTTACGTGTCTATGTATCTGCGATTAAAAACAAAGAAAGTTGGTGAAAGAATTAAGGCTCTGCTGTCGTGGGATGGTTGAGTAATTTGTTCTAGACAATATCACTTAAAGCCATGCCTTTTAGGGATTTAACCCGACTCAAGGCAACATAACATTGGCCTTTAGCAAATATTTTAGGCCCTAGGTCGATTACAGCGGCACTAAGTGTACATCCTTGCAACTTGTGTACCGTCACAGCCCAACTCAATATGACTGGCAAAATCCGCCTCTCGATATCACCATAACCGCGGTTGCCTTGATAGGTCGCTGTCACTGGAGCTATGGAAATGTATCCATCATCATCTTTAAGACGGAATGCTATTGATGGATCATCAAATAAAATCAAAATGGCATCAGGCAGTTCACCTGACTCAAGTTGATCTCTTCTTAGTGTCGGACATTGAAATCCTTTAGGAACACCCATTGCCCAATTCGCTAAGCCATCCGTTATTGACATATTTCTCCGGAGCATAATACGAGAGCTCACAGCCAATTCAATAGCATGTACAAATCCGCGCATTTGTTTGGATCAGCCGGAGCAGCATTTGCGGAGGGCGTCCTTCCGTATGTGGCTAATTTCCTAGACTCATCTCTCTCTTGCACATCAAGCCTAAGCTCAAAGGCACACAGAATAAAAGTACCTACTAGACTAGACTGATACCAGCAGAAAACTTTTCACTAAAATAATTAAAGAATCTATCTATAAACAAACTATTAATTAGCTCAAAACTTAAAGTAAATGGAGTATCTATCACTAAAAAGTATGAAATAAATAAAAGAGTAGTTAAAACAAAACCTGAAGTAAACGAATGAAGTACCTAACACTAAAAAGTATGAAATAAAAATAATAAGAAAAAAAAAACGAAAATGAAAACTTAAAAATCGCAACAAAAATGTTAACTAATTACGTATTTAGTTTCTTTTAAAAAAAAAAGAGAACCGCCTTCAAAAAATCGACCCACTGAAAAGTGCGAAATAAATTTTTACATACGCTACCCCTAATCCTCTCAAATTTCCTTTCGAATTTCTCCCAAAAACTAATTACTAAATTAAACTAAATACTTACTACTTTTTGAAGTCGGTGCCAAACCAACAAACACAAAAAGAATACTGGCAAACAGAGAAAAAAATACGACGAATGTATCAAATCAATAAAGAATCTCAAAAAATGAGCTGGTTTGGAAAGGATGACGCCAAACAATAGGATTTTAGAGGGATTTGGTTTGGCACCGACTTCAAAAACTAAGTATTTAGTTTAATTTAGTAATTAGTTTTTGGGAGAAATTCGAAAGGAAATTTGAGAGGATTAGGGGTAGCGTATGTAAAATTTATTTCGCACTTTTCAGTGGGTCGATTTTTTGAAGGCGGTTCTCTTTTTTTTTAAAAGAAACTAAATACGTAATTAGTTAACATTTTTGTTGCGATTTTTAAGTTTTCATTTTCGTTTTTTTTTTCTTATTATTTTGGCTTCAATCGTAATGTAGGGCGTGCTGTAACTACCTACCTGTTTTTACTTGATCTGAATCCTCTCATGGTATTTGTGCAGAAATATACGCATTTAGTAGCGCTGGTTGAAGAAATAAAACACTGTTGATTACTTGAAGAGCGAGACTTTTATTCTTCTTTATGCTGGTTACATTTCAATTGCCACCTGCCGATTGTGTCGGACCGGCCCGGCCGAGAGGCCTTGCTTATATACAATTTTTGGCCTCTGATTGGTTAGCCAATCACAAACTAATAATTTTAAACAATCACATTTAAGCAGTACAAATACAATTTTTACTTAAGTACTACGAAACTTTACCAGAACGATAAACGGTCTTATGGCTTTACCTTAAGTACTACGAAACTAATAATTTTTAGGGTATGACATCAAATTTTACATAAGTTTATGGCTTAAAATAAACGAAATTACATAGGTAGTAAATAAAAAATACAACTTGAAAACTTACGTACCATGAAATAAACACTATCAAAACTATAAAACTATTAATTGAATGTCTCATAATCACTTTATAACTATCACTATACAATGTTTACACTGTTATTATCGCCGTCCCGCGCAGTATTTTAGTGTGGCTGTGTGTTTCGTTTCGGTATCTATGGCACCATTCATGTTTGGTATTTTTAAGCGACACTGTATCAATACTCCGTGTGGTGACGGATTAAGAATACGGAATGTCACCACCCCATATCATCCCATGGGTGTTGTAAGAGCCGACAGAGGGAGCATATTATGCAGAGAACAGCACTGTAAGAGAAGGAAAACTTGATACAAACCCTATACCAACCCGTTTGGCCAGCGTGGTATAGTAGGCCAATTCCTCCTTTCAAAGGAGACGCCTAGTCCAGCAGTGGACTGTTAAAGGCTGATGGTGTGTATCAATATTGATTACCAAAGAATAAAATTAATTACATGTTTGATACAAGGGACGTTTTTCGCTTAAGCATGTTCGCCCGTATTAGCATTTTGGAATAAACGAATCTGGCGAATGAATTATAAGTAACGTGCTACATAATTATATCAATCTACAAACATGTCTCGAAATCTACAATTATAATGTGTTATTTACCACTCACCGGCTCACCGATATCGATTATATTCTGAAGTACAACCCAGACGGCCAACTCAGTAGGGCCAGTCCATAGTAGGGCTTGTAATATCGGAACATATTGAATTCCGGAACTGAGTTACGATATTGGAGTGTCAATTCCGGAATTCCGGAACTGGTTCCGGAGTCGGCATGTTCTACAAAGATTTAAATTCCTAATATAAAATAAACGTGTAAAATGCTAAAATTAAACAAGTTATATACTTTCATCAGTCTATAGAAAGATTTTACCATTGAATTTGAACAGCTCAACATTTTTTACAGTTTTATTAATTAACATGCCATGAACATTCAAGCCTAAGTAGTAAAAAGTTCCGAAAAAAATAGTACAGTTAAACATTATTATAAAATCAGGCAATCTAAAATGTTACATTAAAATAATAAAACCAGACCGATTCTCAAAATTCCTAGCTCATGGTTTGCCAACGTGCCGATAAAATTCAAAACGCCGATATACACTAATGAAACAGGCATAATCCAAGTGGGCGTCAAAGCAGCGAAGTTAAAATAGGATTCGGTGGGATACGTCTGTGGGATGCATTTTGAAAAGTGTACATACATTACCACACAATAGAACCCTGAAGGCGACACAGGAGCAAGCCGAAAAAACGATGGCGGCATGGCTTGATACTTTGCTAGCAGACTGGCAGGATAAAGCCAAAGATCAGCATTTATGGTAGAGTGTGGGGGAGACCTTTGCCTAGCAGTGGGACAGTAACGGTTAAAATAAAAACAACTATTACTTTACTTTAAAATAACACATACACATACATACATACATATCGTCACGCCTTTTATCCCCGAAGGGGTAGGCAGAGGTGTATTTCTACACCCACTTTTCTCCAGATATACTTTAGTCCCACGTAATAAGGGGCAAGCCTATTGCCGTACCGGGCACATTTCCAGACTCCGTGCTGCTACTGAGAATTTCGTGACAGAAAAACCCAATAACACTGCCCGACCCAGGAATCGCACCAGGGACCTCCCGATCCCACGCGCACATTTATGCCGCGAGACCAACGAGGCAGTCGTATAGGGTTTGATGTCGAGTTTTCCGTCTCTACGCAAAAATGGTATTTGCATCGTGTTATCCCTTAGTCGCCTCTTACGACGCCCACGGGAAGATAGGGGGTGGTGACACTTGTATTCTATGCCTTTAACCACGCGGCTAGAAAATAACATTTGGGAATAAAGTGACAGTTTATGCAAGTTCCTCATTTTATGGGTAGGTGATTAATTCAATTGTTGTAAAATCGTGGGGGCGAGAATCAATAAAATCTTTGAAATCGATTTAATTCCTATGAACTTGTTCAATTTCCAAAATAGTGATAATCTATTGGAGCAAGTGGCATGCTCCCGGGAGTATGGAGGGTGTCGGAATCTTTCCTATCTCAGCTCCCTCTAATTTAGCTACCGTCTTTCGCGAAGTACCCATGTGATCTAAGTGTTCGTTGTCCTCAAGCAGCAGTAGACTCTAACGAATAAAGACATGATTATAATTGGCCGGCTTCGGTGGTTTCACAGGCACCTTTCCATGATTGTTTGCAATTGTTGACAGTGAAATTTGCTACTGTAATATCTTGTCCAGATCTTGGAAAGCTGAAGTGCATGATACCAGCACTGTTTCCACAGACAATAACCAGTACTTTTTCTGAATGCAGGAGTTGGTCGGTTCACCTTGGTTCAAGCGCTTTGATGAGCGATTCCTATTGTCGGACCGGACCCATTTTTTCATCACAAGAAACGATATGTTTCAGTATTCCCTCTATATTGTGACGGTTGAGTAAACACATAACACTCAATGCGTGTTTGTTAGATTAGAATTGTTTCATAAATCGTTATCGATGTGTTTTCTTGATTACATTTAATTCTTCATTGTCAACTATGGTCTCGGTCGTTCACGAAATCAGCAAAATGTCGGGGACATAGGAAACACTCAAGGCGGAGCGCGATGTCGCTGGGGAAGGAATGGTGACCTAACACTGTGTATTATTGGCCACGTTCTCAAAAAATGTTATCTAGAAAAGACACTTTGTATTATTTATGAATACCGGAATTACGATATTTGGGCTCTCAATTCCGGTATTATAATATCGGAAAAAACGTCCGAAATTCCGGAATTACGAAATCTCGGAATTCCGGGATCCATGTCCTAGTCCATAGTACTCATAGGTCAATGGTTTTGTTTTGCACATAATGACGTCAATCAACCGCTATGATGGTGTACAGCGTTTTCGCGTCAAATTCAAATGGGTTTTTATAAAGTCGTAATTAGTAATGTTGCTGAACGATTTTTGAAGAAAAATTCAGTTATTTCGCTTTAACATCTAATAAAGGAACGAATCCGCTAATTACATTTTAGGACACAAGCCTACCTATTCATGTAGCTAGTAAATTGCATTAAAATTCCTAGGCATGGAGATTTTACGTTGTGTAAGAATGAAAACCTCATAATGAATGTAAACAACATCTATAAACAAGTTACGGTAAAATAAAACTTAAGTACTTTGTCAGAAAACGAAAATATTTTTTTGCATCTGCTTTACCGAGATGCCGGCCGCAGGACGAACGTTGCGACCCCATAAACTTGCATTAAACTCAGCACTAATCCCTTATTGACTTGTAAAAAATAAAACTTTATCCTTTGACAGATATCATGATAAGCCCAAAAACATAACATTTCAATGGAATAGTAACGCCAAATGTTGACGTTCCAGATTTCGGACGCATTCCAGTACCACAAAACATTAAAGGACACTGTTGACAGCGCACTATATCGATATAAACCCAATCAATTGACATAATATATTCGTTTCGAAGGACACGTATTTATGTAGGTACGTCTTTGGTATCGTAGCGCTCACTGGATTTTGACATTAAGTATTTGTTTTTGACAGAACTGTCGCTAAGAAATTCTTTGTTTACAAAGTACAAGCCTTTATTCTCGTGCCACGGACTATAGATGGATGTATCGTTGCTAAATTCGTCGTTTAAAATTGCTATTTTCAAGGCCCGGTGTCGGGTTGCGCCCCGCTATAATAGGTAGGTACCTACCTATTATGTGAAATGCTGCCCTGCATGATTCTCTGTTTAGAGATAAATTTGCACATCAGCTAACCGATTCATTAGATCATAATTATATAGGTAGGTACATAGACCGTATGTGGTTAACTAGGTATTGATAAAAAGCAGATTTTCTGTAAACCTAGTGCCAAGCCTTACTTACCTACTATAAATACATACATAACTACCTACATGACTTGCGCAGTTCAATAGAACCATGGGTGCCATACATATCGATTGATGAAAGTACTTTGTTTACATTTTCTTTATATTATTAGGCGTACCCCGTTGACTTGATTCATATTTATTTTTAACTAACAAGAAATAATAATGTTGATTTTAATACGTTCACACATTGGTCATAAAAATCTTAACAAAGAAAGCGGATGAATATTACATTATATTTTTGCTGCAAGAAACGGAACGGATCGAACATTTGCACATTGCAATGAAGTTCGTCCGAAACGCCAGCTGCGTATTGTGTCATTCCCTTACACGCATGTCATGTTTTTATTAAATTATCAATAATTCCGAATCAAAAAATTTCTAAAATCTGATTTTGCTAATTATAAAAATACATTAAACGATACATAAAAATCAAAATTGAAATACTATAATATTTATTCTTATGCAGATGGGCGTGATCGCGTTTTATTGATACTGTATACGTGTAATGGAACGTTACGGGGCGTGTTGCTTGGGCTGTCGAATGATGGCCGATCCTTGACGCCAACTTCGTGGCGGTCCTGTAGACCGATTTAGCATAAGTTTTTATTGTGGAAAATTACAGTGTAAAAACAAGTATAAAATCTTCAAACTGTCGGCCAACGTGAAATGCAAAGAAGGGCGCTCTCGCACAACAAAGGGGAGTTCAGGTTTTCTAATTATTCGTACACAATATGCGTAAAATCGTGATGCACGCCGCACATCAACCGCGATCGAGCTGTGACCCCTGCGTAAACTCCTCCTAGTAATGACCTGACTGACGTGACAGTATGATTATTTTAGACTAATTATTGTATTATTAGATCGTAGATAATAATTACTAAACCGTCTTGGTGCCACATAATTATGTCACTTTGAATGTACTCCGGCGGCGCAGAGGTAATTAAATTCTCGTTACAGAAAGATTTGCAGTGGCTTGTTTGATATACGTAAGTACATTATTCTTTGTACAGCTGGGGGAACCGCGGTAATTTACGATTTCATTAATGTCTTACCTACTCAAGTAACGTACGTCTCTGTAAGTCGTTCATATCAGTGTTTCTATTGCCATCAATAAATAAGTAATAAATCAATAGTGTGTGTCGTTATAGTGGTAAGGTTTTCCTCATTTTCATTTATTTAAAAGCATGCTAAAGCTAATTAAAATCCATTGCCAGTAGTAGTAATTATTACAAGAGTGCAAGATCAGATAGTTTATGTGAATAATGTATGAATCATGTACAGAATTGATGGAGTGTATTAGATGATCATACATAGGATCACTAACCTCTTAATATGCTGCAATACATTATTTATTTTTCAATAATGTTATTGGAGAAAATGTGAAACTGTTTGCACAACATGTTCATTTATTGAAACTGCTAGTAGTAGTCAAATTTATAAATATTTTATATTATAAAGTACAGGTGTCAATATTTGTTTAATGTATGAGGGGATGTCCAAAAGTTCGTGGAATAAAAGGGTTCTAAATTAAATAAAACATTAAATCTATTTTTCCTTTGCAATATAATCACCCTTGAGCTGAATACATTTATTGGATCTATGAATTAATTTTTCTAAACCATTGAAATAATATTTTTTGTCTTTCGCCTCAAAATGGGCCAAAATTGCCTTCTTAACCTCATTGTCGTTGGAAAATTTCTTTACTAATTTTCCTCAATGATTTTCTTTGATGGCCGCCTTTTTCTCTAATATTGATGCATAGTATTCTCCAGTTATGGTTTTTCCCTTTTCTTTGTTATCAATCAGTATTAGGCCCTCACAATCCTGAAAAACAGTACCCATCAACTTTCCAGCCGATTCCGTCACCTTGAATTTCTTTGGGGGGTGGTGTGCCCTTTTTATGCCATTGCACGGACTCCTGTTTTCACTCAGGCTCAAAGTGATAGACCCATTTTTCATCTCCAGTAACAATCTGGTCCAAAATCTGTGCAGGTTCATCTCCACACAACTCCAAAACCCACTTTGAAGCATCCACGGGCTGCTGTTTCTTAAGTTGTGTGACTTGTTCCTTCCGGATTGACTTGTTTATCAGGCGAGTGTTTGTAAACGAATGATGCAACAGGGCTGATACTCTATTTATATACTAATGATGAGTCCCCAAGTACTAATGACATTAAGCGAGCGCCCCTATCCCCTCTCCATACCCTCCATTCCACGAACTTTTGGACCTCCCCTCGTTACTCATATGAAGGCTGGTTTTATTCACTAAGTATACACATGACAGTTGAATTTAATAATGAATGAAGGTACCTACCTTCATTCATTATTAAATTGTGCATACTTACTTAAAATGTATATTGCGTTAGGCTAACATTTTATAAAATTTAGATCTGTTATTAGCTTTATTATAGAAAAATGTAGACACATTATTTGCAGGAGGATAAGTAAAATATAATGAATTAATTAATATACATTTATTTGATAAAATTGATGACTAGAATTGATTGATCCTCAAAGGGATTGGTTTGTCAATTTACCCTATTGAATCAATTTTATCAAGTTAAATTATTTGTTTGACTATATAAACATAAGAGAATGGGAGTATGATATTTGTGACTGAGTAAATTAGGTCAAATGCAGGATTAATTAAGTATGTGTGTATCTAAATTGGTAATTAGAGTTTAGTTAGATTCTTGTGTTAGGTGATGACTAAGTTTGAAGAAAAACTGGTATTGTAAATCGAAGCTTATGTAATGACTGGCAATGTTTGACAGTAAATCATGCTTCTTATAATATTTAAGAATATCTTATAGACATTTCAAGTGCACTACAAATGCTGTTAAATTTAAAATCCCCTGAATGACATTGATAGTTCCACATATAAATTGGCATCATCCCTATGTTCATATATAAAAATATAATTATTATCTTTACTATCATTTGGTGCCTTGTAAAAAAATTTATTAATAAAATATACTAGATTAATTTGTCTTTACTATTCAACATTGTAATGAGTTCAAGTTTGGAATTGTTTATTCTTCATGTCCTAAAGTTTTAGAATGATAAACTAATGGTCAATTTATAATCTGATGAAAACAATATTGTATTTAATTACAAGTTATTTAGATATCAGTAAAGTAGTGACTTAACCTTAAAGTTATAGCATTAATGATTTTTGAAGCTAGGCTTGCCCAGAAGCATGCTTTAGTAGTTTCCGGAGGTTCAGAATAATTATAAAATGGTGTTACATACCTAGAATAGTTTTCATTAGGCATGAATTCCAAAACTGCAACTTTGGTTGGTCAAATCGTCAATTCATTTTATGTGGAACGAAAATTTTAAAATAACAGATAATAACGCGAGAGCAGCACACATCAGTCGGGCAAGGGATGACAGCAGCAAGAAGGGTTGCAATGCCAGTGGTAATAGCGATAGCAGTAAGCGGAACAACATGGAGACCCTAGCGCAGGGGGAACATTTCGATGGCAAGGACGTCACCGCACAGGAAAAAGGCGGCGCCAACGAGGGTAGAGACGGTGAGAACTGTGTGCTATGATTGGCGATAAAAGAGTTCAAATATTATGACAGTGCATTGCATCCATTTGCCTTGTGATCAACGCAGTATCGTCATCACCAGAAATATATAAAAGGGCCGCGGCTCCGTCCGCTACTTACGAAGAGCACATAGAAATTTAAATGCGAATTTGACCAATACAGAACGTGCAGAGATTTGAAATTATAAAATAACAATTTACCTGAGTGAAATGAGATTGCTACAGTAAACATGGGATCAGCAATGATTTTAAAAGATTTTTCTTTCACGAGTTATTTTTTATTTTGGAATTTTATTGAGCTAAATTTCTGCCAGGCACATAATAAGTTCCTTAATTACTCATGATTATATCTGTATTGTAGTAGGTACTTAGTTGTAGAATAAAGGTACACATAACATAATAAACAGTGTATCGTCATAGCTTTTTGTCTTCTAAGAATACAGTGTATGTAAAAGAATTGAATCAATGTTGTCTACCTCACAATTTTAGACTGAGAATCTCCTGGCAGAAAATCCTAATATACTGTCTGACTGATTTAGGAATGGAAGTCTCGCAGTCAGCAGTTTAGATTATTTTGATAGCATGAGCAAAATTGATTTTGTATAAAATGTTAGGTATATATTCTCAGTACCCAAGAGGACCATCTTTTCAAATTTCTAGGTATTGACGAGTTCTAACTAACCAAAATGCAAATTCTCTTATTAAAAAATATTCAAAATGTAATACAAAGCATGCTTGATCAACACAACAGTTTTCTTAACACAGATGTTACGAAAAGTGCTGTGTTATAATAGCTAATGATTGTCAGCATACAGAATGAGAATTAGCCTTTTGGTCGCTTTGGAATAGATAATTTTACGATAAAAGTAGACTAATATGATAGTAATTATGAGTAAGTATCAAGTATAATAGACTCTCGATATTTTGACACTCGCAAATGTGAATCTCCCGATAATTCTATTGTTCCCATACTATGTTTGAATATTACTTCAACTTTCATTAAGTTGAAGTAATATCCAGACATAGTATAACCATGTTTTATCTTCACTGCGCATGCATTAAATATATATAATTTTAAGTTGGGCTTCCCCTACACACTGTAATTTGAAGCATTTTTCATACACAGACTTGTCATTACATACATGTAGGCACAATATTGTGCAGTGTTTGCATGACAAAATTATGATTGAGTTCACTGTTTAGTCTTCTTTCAAACGTTTCAGTCTTGTTTATCCGCAATTTTCCTTTCTGCTTCCATACTATTTGAGCGATTTTTTTTCTGAAAGCTTGAAAATTATTATAAAGTATGCCTGGGCCCTTGAATTCAGCAATATCGAGAGTAGACTTTAATTTTAAATTCTAATAATTTTAGTAAGATAACAGCGCGCTGTGTGGTTATGGTTTAGATTTTAGAATCGCCGAGTAACGTCTAACATTATCTTATAAAATACATAGACATATTTCTATGATTTGCTTTCAGATGGCTCACAGCTAAGTAGCAGTATTGTGTCATCGACTCAAGAAGAATCCAATAAGCGACCGTACGATGAGTGTAATGAAAATGACGCGGCAGATGATGACGTTTCGAAAAGGAAAAAGAGGAAAGATAATGAAGAGAAGGAACCCATGGGGAAACCGGCGCCGGTGGCGCGCGGCGGTCCTGGCCGGTAAGTTTACTTTTATTATATTTTTACTTATTTCAAGCACTTGTTTATTGTTCGCTCGGCAGCACAATGAAAGTCAGTTCCCACACCGATGGTGAAGGTAAGAATAACGTTAAAGTCGCTAAAAGTATTTACAGTAATTTATACCTTAAAATCTTTTCCCTTATGTAATAGATGCTCTGATTTCTAAAACTCTGTTATTGTTCACAGTATTCTAACAGGCAGTAAACCTCCGGGACCGGCCAGTAAAACTGGCGCTATACCACTGGGCAAGAGCGGTGGCGCACAAAACGTTGGCAAAGGCGGTGCGGGGGGTTCTTCCTCAGGGAAAGGCACTCCGCAGGCGCAGGGGAAAAGTGGAGGCGCGGGATCGAAGGCCAACGCACAGGGATCTCATCAGGTAATTCAACCAGTTCCATTCTCCATTCCGTTCCCATGTTGTTTCTACTGTGACACAAGTTAATGTGCTTCATCCTTGTCTATGCACTTGGACAATTTTGAGAAGATTCATGTTGAGTTTCCATAAATCTTAATTTTTACCAAATCAAGTTATTTAGAATCGCATGTCAATGGCAGGCGTTTGCATTGATTGTATCTTAATTGTTAAATTTCTGCAGGGCAAATCATCGGGAGGGGGTAAAAGCGGTTCAGGATTACAAGTAAGTAAGCAGGACAGGAAGAGCCCTGTTGCTAGCCCAAAGCCTAACCAAGCTAAGGATAATAATGACGACGACGAGCCAAAGAGTACAGAATCGGCTGCGCCCAAGGTACCGCCGCTCAAGATTGTCATACCCGGTGGAGCGAGCGGATCGGGCAGCAGAAACGAACAGGAAGAAGGTAAGACTCTAATGATCACATTTCATCATATTGCCACCATGAAAATACATTTATTGTACCTAATACCATGTCATAGTCATTAAATATAAATTAAGACATTATGGTATCTTTATGATCAATCAATAGTTATTAAAATAACTTTGCTTTCATGTAAACTTATTAAATATAAATAGACCTTTTTAAAATGTAATGCAGTTGGTCTATTTGTTTGTGGTAACTAATGTTCTCCAGGTGGTACTTCAGGTCAAAGAGGCAGCGGCAAGGGTCGCGGCAGTGCGTCGACTTTGCCCTATGTCATTCCTTGTACAAGTAATGACACGGGGCAAACATCCGATAGCTCAGACGGCAACTCAGATGATAAGCGAGCCGGAGAAGGTGGCAAGGTAATGCATATTAACAATGAGTTTACGCTTACAAAACATTCGTGTGTTAGAAATGTTAGCTTAATGCAGAATGCTGTTTTAATTTACTTATTTTCTTAAATACCGAAACTAACATGCTCATAAACCTACTTTTCGTCCGAAGGCTGGACAGAGAGTCCTCCGTTCTCATAGGACGAATGACGGGGAGAAAGATAAAGATAAGGAGAGGACGTCCCCTCAGACAGGGAATGACAGCCGCTCCGGGGCGGGACAGGCTCAAGCTAACTTGAATTCCAATAAAAGTCCTACACCTTCGGGCTCTGTAAGTACATGAGTAGATTCAATTTATTAACCTTAAAATTTTTCATTTAACTCACACGATCCTTTTGGAATTTGTTAAAAACGAATAACGATTATCATTTATTACATCTTAAATGCATTTTGATTACTCATATTTTCTTTCAGGGACAAGATGATCATGCGTCTACATCAGGTGGAAGAGGAGAATGTAAGCTACGAAATTTTGATTTTGGTTTTGGACCTCATTATTGCTGTACCTTATAAAGTACTTTGTAAGTTACGTATCTTAATTGTCTGTAACATATTTCAGCATCAGGCCAGTCCGTAGAATTACATCCAAGAAAGAGAAAGATAAAAGCTTCTAAAGACGGACACTCACGTGACGTGTCGAAATCGGAACAAGTTCACGAGAGCAGTAGTATAAGCCACAATATAACGCATTCCAATCCATATCAAATGTACATCCATATTCGGAAACAGGTATGTTACTGTCTAGTTGCTAGTCTGATTGAGCACAGTAACACATTTTGGTAAATTTTTACTTTTCTACAGATCGATCGTCGACAAAGAAGCTTATTCCCTGTAAAACCGAAACCGCCAAAAGATTTCAACAAGTACCTGATGAATCGCTGTACATACACGCTACAGGGCAATGTGAATCCAGATCCCCAAGTGGAAATTCCACATAATTTACCTCCACAGATGCTAAATGAGTTTATGGATCAAGAAAAAGAAAGGTATGTACAGATGGTTATTATATAATTTCGTAGCTTATGAAAACAACGGTATTGTTATAATTATGTTGTCTGTGTTTATCAGAACACGTCTGCGAATACAACATCTAGTAGAGAAAGAAAAGCTTGTGTTGGCCGTCGAACAAGAAATATTGCGAGTTCACGGGCGCGCCGAACGTGCTGTTGCAAACCAGGTACGAACTATGAATTATGGATGATAATTATTTCTCTTCTTGATTTGAGTACATACCCCAATCTATTCAAAACATATTTACTCTAAAATACTCTTAATTCAAACTAATATACTATTGTGTATTTGCAGTCCCTTCCTTTCTCTGTGTGCACAATACTTCGTGACAAGGAAGTGTACAATGTATTGGCGCCAGAGCAGGAAGAGAAGCGCAATGCGCAGCGCTCCCGGTGCAACGGCAGACAAATTAACTCGTGGCTTCAAGAAGTCGACGATAAATGGGAGAAGATCAAGGTATATATATATTTTTTTGGTTTAATGAAATTGTACTTTAGGTATTACGGCAATAAATATGGGTATAATTTCAGACAATCATAATCAGGATGTTCATGATATACTTATTTTAATTTATTATTTCCAACTGTTGAACATTATGTTTATGCCTATTTGCACAAATATTATGCGCACGCATTACTCCTTACGTACACCTCACATAACTTGAGCATTATTGCAAAATTGCCACCTGCCAAGCAAAGCTATTTCAAGCCGCCATTCTCAACCGTGGGAGTGGACGACAGAATAAGAAGTAACTAACGGTTTGGCAGAAGTAACTAACTACAGTACCCGGCGATAAATATTGCACGTCGACCTTTGGAAAGAGTCAATCGGCTAATTTCGGCTTTGTAGAGCGTTATCTCTGTCGCACACTACCTATGTGACGTTGTGTCAGTCGTCGTTCAAGTGCGATAGAGTGCGGTCGCGTCCAGTTCAAAATACAATTTGTTGTTGACAATTCTAAGTATATTATATTTAGAATTGTTAAAAACCCCTAATTTAAATAAATTGAAGTTCTACTGTGGCATCTTTAGGAAAAAGAGGAAAACCTTTAAGAGGTCAGACGCGAAATTATCTACAATGTTTATTTATAAATATTTTGTAACCGAAGCTGACAGATTAAAAAAAAATGAAGATGAAAATGTGAGTTGTTATTATAAGAAGGTTCAAGAGCAAGTACTGAAACACATTCTACTGAAATTAAGTTCAGCACTCCAAAAAAAGTACACCAAAAATCAAATTTCGTTTGGATATGGACGATTTTGATTATGATGTTGTTCGATAATGGTGTATGATTTTCACTTACGATTTAATGAACTGCCAACAATAAAATCATTAAAAGCTAAATTATTATCTGAAGCTATTAATTACAATGGGTCTGAAAAGACGTTGAGAAAAATACTTCACGTGATTTCGGTGCACTAAAACAGAAGAGAATCGAAAATTTCTAATGGAAAAGCACGATGTAAGTGTCAAACGAATGGAATACCTCAATAAAATACGCAAATTTCGCGAATCAGGGTAAAATATCGTCTACATGAATGAGTCTATGTATATACATACATCCCACACTAAAGGAAAATCTTGGAGTGATGATAAGAAAAAAGGACTAAAAAAGCTAATTTCAAAAGTTCAACATATTCAAGTTCATGCGGGAAATGAAAAAAGCTTTGTACCCGGTGTCTTTTTAACGTATAAATGCACGGACACTACAGGTGACTATCACAATGAAATGAATAACGATAACAACGAAAAATGGCTGGTTAATCAATTAATTCCAAATATACCCAGTGATTCTGTTCTAGTTATCGACAACGCCCCCTATCACAACAAATATGTTGAAAGACCCCACCCAACTCAATCAGGGTCCATATTGGCTCACCTAAAGTTCTTTACCCGAAATTGTTCATCCTAACGATTTGTAATCCGAATGATCACTCTTCCTAAAATTTTTCATCCTAAAGTTTTCCTTCATACTATTTGTAGAGCAACCGGTGATGTTTATAACACTCATGTTTCCGAAAATTGTAATTAATAATATCATTAATGTAAATACAGGGTGTAAAAAGACCCTTAACGAAAACTGAAATCCCATGTTGTAACAATCACTACGACCATTTTTACTTCGGCACCATACCTGGGAAATAACTGGTTCAGGAGATATTGAGGCTCAAAGTTCTTATGGAATTTTTCTAATTAGGTACAAAATCAATGCATTTACTCCGCCAATGTGTTCTTTAGATGCCCTATAGCCCCATGGATAAGTAGGTATTTCGAGCATTGCACGTGCGCGTTTTTAATTGCGGTTTAAAAAATATGAAAACTAAAAAAAAATCGTTTCCCATGTATTATTTTTGGTTAGTATGACTTGGCATGATGTCCACAACGAGTAGACTTCGGCTTGGTGATGGTTCTTGTGACACCCTGTATATTTACACTCCTACTGTTTTTATCATAACGCTTTTATCCCTAAACATAATAACCATAATATTTTCACTCCTACTCGGAAATAAACATTTACCAAGTGTAATAAAAAATATATGACACTTTTACCAAGACACTTTTAGCCTTATATTTAGGTGATTTATACGATAGAATCGAAAAAATAAACGATTTGCAAAAATAACACTTATTTGGCTAATTTTTTCTAAGTACTCGCGCCGTAGCGCCCCCAAGGCTACACTTCAACTGAAATTCATAAAACACGACTCATTTACGGTTATGTTTATGGCCTGGGAGTTTATACCGCAGTTTTAACCGTACCGAAACCAATAACTATAGGACCGATTCGGTTCTTGCACTTCGCCAGCCGCTGTCGCAGCAGGCTCGCTTCGCTCCCTCGGCTCGTGCGTTGTGGTCACAGTTCTAACCTAACCTAAACCAACAATTATTATTAATACGACCGATTCGTTTCTGGAACTTGACCTATTCTGTATTTGTACCATGATACATACTATTATTCTTATATATTATACATCTTATGCGAAAATAAAGTTACGCAAAATTAATGTATATAATACTGATTATTATGAATAAAAAGAAATCTAAACAAAAAAGATATGACTTTGAATAATAGTGTAAAAGATGGTTATGTTGAGAAAATATAGGAAAACAAATAAAAGTATAATAGATGTTTATTGCTACTGACATTATGAAGTTCAATGCTTCGGAGTTATGAACATTAGGGACAGAGTAGTTAGGAATTGTGATTGTTAGGATGAAAAATGTTAGGAAGAACATTTTTAGCCACGAAATTCCAGTTTATCCAAAATTTACAAAACCCACGATTTACGCTATAATATGTCTGCACAAGGAGAGCACGATATTCAGTCATAGACTATTACAGAATATCGTTGCTATGACAAATAACAAAAAGTCTGAGAGCTGGTAAACAATTTTGGATTTTTTTTGTAACAATACGAGAAAATCTGCTAAATTTTGAAATTTATGTATTTTCTATTATTAGACTTTCTTTGAGATTCAATCTATTTCCTTAAGGGAATTTACTTTTCATCCCTTCTATTCGAAAAGTTTCGCTTTGTTCCTCTTTTAGCGGGAACATAATAGCTCTTTTCTGTTAACCCATTCACTGCCTACCTGAAAATTAACGTCATTACCCAGGTGCCGCCATAGTATGATATACAGCCCGCCCATCGGCGGGTCCGACATCTCGATTAAGTATCCTTGCCCGCCCATCGGCGTTTTCGGCATGAAGCTCTAGATTTCGACATGAACCGTTTGATATGTTCAGTTTACATGTACTGTATCGTGTTTAAAACGTGTATGTGAAGTTTCCTGCGATATTTGTGGTAAAATTGTGGCAGTTTTATTGGTTATTAGCTGAAATAGTAGTGGAGCATGAAGGTAAGGCAGAACTGTCACTTAATTAATCTAAGATGAATCAAAATCATACAAAACCGTCTTTCAGATAAAATTAAGCTAATACATACGTAAAGAAATCAAAAATGTCTTTAAAAACCCCACATCTATGTGCATTTTTCAATAGTCAGGTGTCGTCAACCCCTACACTCAATTAGTAAAAAAAATACATAATGTAAAGAACAATGGTCGGTTCCCATACAAAGGTGGACCAGAATTTATTTTTTCACGTCTATTGCTGTGGAGTTATTTATCAATATTTTTATGTTACTTTATTTAACTTTAGTATAGATATGAATTTTAAAAACTTGGGATTACCTTTTTTATTCTATAAAAAGTATGTTTGAGGTTATGAACTAAATTGTGTTTTATTTAGTTTATTCGTAAAAATATATACATTTAACTATTCTGGTACCTAATATATGTGTGTAGAAAAACATGTTCTTCTAACAAAGAAACTAAAAAACTCAATTCATAGCAAGCGAGGAACGACTGACGTTGATGTACCGGGTATAACAGTGAAATATACCGAAATGGCGTATTTGTTCCATTTCACGTCATTCACGTCAAATCTTAGATTTTTCATTAAAAAAAACGATTAATTACTACGTAATAAAAATATTTTTAATATTTTATATGTAACTAAAACACCTATTGATATTTTATTGTAAAAGTTATATTTTATTTTATTACAAAGTAACATAAATTCTTATTTATCATATCGTATAATGAAGCGCATATTTTGACAATAAGGTTATGGCTGCGTTCATAACATTTCATTATTGTTTAGGGGTATAGTTTAAAAAATAAACTGTAAATACATTATTTCTTTCTCCCAAGTCCTAAAAATATGTATTTGCTTTGATCAAAATATTTAAAAAATGTACTTTTTTTTGGTATAGGACTCATTATCAGACGTGCTAAAGGCCAAAGTGACCATTGTTCTTTGCTTATAAGTAAATTTTTATCTTTCCACTTTACTATAGGTAATATTTTCTTTCTTTTGTTCAGGCAATATAACTGAATTTGGTAAAGACGACAATATGGAAGAAATCAAACGACTTTTTCAAAGAATCACATAAAGAACAAGATGCACCGGCGCATCCTTTTGTTATGTTTTAGCTAGCCACAAAGATGTCTACAAAGTACAATATGTCCTTGTATATACATTGGATTAGGATAACACGGACGCATAAAAAAATAGTTTACTACTGTTTACCTATTGTCTACTGACCGGCCGGCCAGCTCCTTTTGCATATTATTATACTTTTTGCAATAATATACTCTATGTCCGAGGCATACGGTTGACTAGATGACGCCCGCGGTTACACCTGCGTTATTGAAGGCTACTGCTCCGCTCCCGTGGCTCATAGCGTGATGTTATATAGCTTATAGCCTTCCTCAATAAATAATCTATCTAACACTGAAAATTTTTTTCAAGTCGGACTGGTAGTTCCTGAGATTAGCGCGTTCAACCAAACAAACAAACAAACTCTTCAGCTTTGTATATTAGTATAGATGATGCCCGCGGTTACACCCGCGTTATTTAAGGCTTCTGCTCCGCTGCTGTCGCTCATAGCGTGATGTTATATAGCCTATAGCCTTCCTCGATAAATGGGTTATCTAACAGTGAAATAATTTTTCAAATCGGACCGGTAGTTCCTGAGATTAGCGCGTTCAACCAAACAAACAAACAAACTCTTCAGCTTTATATATTAGTATCAGATACTACAATCGAGAAAGTATATAATATTTTCCTGAAGCCTATTATTAATAGTATTAAAACATTATAATTTTAACAAAAATTATCATGTTTCACAAAAGGTTGGTAAAGCCTGAATAATTGTTATGTATTTTTGTTTTCATGAAAAGATCTAATTAATGTTCTTTTTCGGTTATTGTTATTATTTAGGATGGAATTATTTATTTACTCCGAAAATATTATTGAGAGACCGCATGAGTGCTGTCGGTCGTGATTTCGCAAGGGTCAACCGCATTATTGAGAGACCGCATGAGTGCTGTCGGTCGTGATTTCGCAAGGGCCAACCGCATTATTGAGAGACCGCATGAGTGCGGTCGGTCGTAATTTCGCGAGGGCCAACCGCATTATTGAGAGACCGCATGAGTGCTGTCGGTCGTGATTTCGCAAGGGCCAACCGCATTATTGAGAGACCGCATGAGTGCGGTCGGTCGTAATTTCGCGAGGGCCAACCGCATTATTGAGAGACCGCATGAGTGCTGTCGGTCGTGATTTCGCAAGGGCCAACCGCATTATTGAGAGACCGCATGAGTGCGGTCGGTCGTAATTTCGCGAGGGCCAACCGCATTATTGAGAGACCGCATGAGTGCGGTCGGTCGTGATTTCGCGAGGGTCAACCGCATTATTGAGAGACCGCATGAGTCGGTCGTGATTTCCGCGAGGGCCAATCGCATCGCAATTCGCAGTAACCTTAAGCAGGAGATACAGCTAATATAAGCTCTCCTTATAAAAAAATAACATTCAAGTGTTTGTAGGGGGCCGCTACACTTCAACTAGACGTCGACTATCTTATATAAGTTCATTTAAGGATAATCACAGAATTTATTGCAATGCCTCAATTGCGTATGTTACCAAAATTTGTTTACCAGCTCTCCTACTATTATGTCGTTCTAAAAATATCGGAAGGAAATAATTTATAACTATACTAGTTAAATCTTCTATATAATTTTGAAAATCTGCTAGATCTTCGAAATCTATGTTTAATTATATAGGTAAATTCACGAAAGTTGACCACAAATGGCGGCCGTCGCGCATATGTACATTCGTGCACCAATGGCGTTGCTCCATTCTTGACGCATTTAGGGAATGCGTTAGGGCCTGTTCACGAGATCGGTCTAAGCGGCGCGCGGCGCGGCGGGCGGCGCGGCAGAGCGTCGTGCACGCCACGACCCTACAGCAGCGATAAACGCAGCGGCAAATGTGGACGTATTTGGGCCGACGGAGTTACCCATAAATATGGCGATAACCAAAATATCTTTGTGTAACTATACGGTATACCTACAAAATTGTCGACATTGGATCTTCATTTCTTACAAGTATTTTATATCAAAGGAATAATGCATATTATTCGCAATTAATGAGGCGTTGAATAGGTAAGTACCTACACAACGTAGATTACGTTCAGTAATAGGTAGGTAAACCACCTTTTAACTTTCATAGTAGAAAAACGCGGAATGAGGAGCTCTTTCGGTTTATATCTTTGAGATATAATTTTGATGGTGTTACGGAGCAGTCTCTGCGAGATATTAAAGTACTAATCTCAAGATATTCAACGAAATTTGCTGAAAAGTGGAGCAGCTGTGGAAGAAATCGAGAGCGATTCCTACAAAAGTATTCGACGTGGCTGGAGGGTCTTGACATATCTTTCGATGTGTCCGTTTATTTATCTCTGCCAACTACATCTGGAGAACCGGGACCCGGAAGACCTACTAAAGATTTTGAACATTCTAGTCTCAAAACGAAGAGACGACGTGTAGACGATCTATTACAGTCCAGAAGTGCTAGTGAATTAATTTACGCCGCTGAAGTGTCAGCTCGAATCTCGGGTCAGAGAAGTGTAGCACGTCAAATTAAAGATGTGACTAGTGATCCTTCAATAACCAAGACCACGAGTGAAGAAAGTGTCCCCAGGAGTTTAACAAGTGAGGAAGCTTTAGCGTACTACGTTGATAGTAAATCAAGTAGCCATAGCTATAAGCAGACTCGGAAGTGGAGTATTAAAGCTGGACATAAGGTGTTTCCGTCAATGTACAGTGTTAGAAAGGCTAAAATAGCCTGCTACCCGTCAGGTGAACAAATTACAGTCAATGAAACGCATGCTGAAATCAAAGTTCAGGCAATTCTTGATAAGACTGCCGAACGTTTAGTTTCAGCACAACAAGAAGTTGTTCATAGTCTGTTACCTTGCACGTCATTCACATTAATCAGTAAATGGGGTTGTGATGGAAGTTACGGTCATAGTATGTACAAACAAAAATTCACTAATTGTGACGATAGTGACGAGTTTTTATTTGTATTTTCTTTCGTTCCTCTTCAATTGAAAGATGAAAGTGGTAATATTGTGTGGCAGAATCCTCGGCCCTGTTCTACAATGTATTGTCGGCCAATAAAGTTTATCTTTTCTAAGGAAACGAAAGATTTTACGATTTCGGAAACCAATAAGGTTTTAGAAGAGATAAACGCTTTATTGCCGACAACCTGCAAGGTGATGGAGACCGAAGTATCTGTCACACATGTTATGCTTTTAACAATGATTGACGGAAAAGTTTGCAATGCTCTGACCGAAACTTCTTCCTCACAAAAATGTTTTATTTGTGGGGCAACTCCAACAATGATGAATGATCTGTCAAAAGAGTTTGCTGCGGACAAAGATAATCTTGGTTTTGGTTTGTCTACGTTGCACGCTTGGATAAGGTGCTTTGAATGCTTGCTTCACATTAGCTATCGACTAAATATAAAAAAATGGCAGTTAAGAACAGCCGAAGACAAAGCTAGTGTGAAACAACGTTCAGATGACATTAAAAAACGATTTAAAAGCGAAATGGGCTTGATTGTAGACAAACCAAAACCAGGGTTCGGTAACACTAATGACGGGAACACCGCGCGAAGATTTTTTGGAAATCCCGAGGCTAGTGCCGATATTACAGGGTTAGATGTTTCACTAATACAAAAATTTGGCATACTACTTCGCACTTTATCATCGGGATATGATATAAATATTGAAAAATTCGTTAACTTAGCTCAAGAAACTAGACAACTTTATGTAAATCTCTATTCATGGTATTACATGCCCGCTACTGTCCACAAAATACTTTTGCACAGTGGCGAAGTAATTAGATCGTCCCTTCTACCTATAGGCCAGCTTTCCGAGGAAGCACAGGAAGCTCGGAATAAGGACTGCAGAAGATTTCGTGAGCACAACACACGAAAGCGATCACGGGAGGCTACGAATAGAGATTTACTTAATATGTTATTGATAACATCTGACCCTGTAATAAACGGTTTACGAGAAGTTCCTCGGAAGAAAATAGGTACGCTTCCAACTGAAGTATTAGATTTAATTGTCCCACCTAGCTGTAAGGAACAAAATGTTAATATGATTTCTACTTTTCATAGTTCTGCCCCTCACGATCATGACTATTCAATGGATGATTCATCTGATGATAGTGATGATAATGAGTAATAGATTTAGTTCTTAGATATTTTATGCATCTGTTATTAGATTTTATAGCGACGTCGAGGGATAAATCACTTTATAAAATGTTCAAAAAATATATTATACACATATGCCCGATAAATGTTTTTTTTTTCATGATACCAGCTCAAATGACAAACTGCCTTGAAAAAAGTACCAAAAACCTTATATCTTTGCTTATTAACCGCATCTAGACATAAAAATCAAATAAAATAATTTTGTCTAGCTAGCTTGTTCTAGACGAACCACAGTGCGATTGGTTAAAATCTGGTGGTACCGCCCACCCGATGAACTTGAGTTGGACGACTGGCGTCTACACGTCACGATTTCATCACGTGATTTAGTCAAGTTGGACGTAAAATTGTGCCGTGTGGCAAGGCCTTTATACAAAGAATAAAAATAATTATCAAAAGAAGCAAATCATAATTTATTTTAACAGTTCCTAATAGATACCGGACTGTTTGTATTTTGTGCGACAGAGATAACGCTCTACGAAGCCGAAATTAGCCGATTGTCTCCTTTCAAAGGTCGATGTGCAATATTTATCGCCGGGTACTGTATGTCGACGCGTTGTCTCTATTCCTGAATTTGACGTCACTGGTGTCGACCTGCCATCAGTACGTCAGTTGGGCCATCACATCATCATCATACATCGATTGCATTTTTTATTATGTATGTCATGCAATAAATCGAAGAGCTTCTAATAGTAAAAAATTGTACACAGTTTCGTTTTTATCATTCTAACAGGAAGGCATGCTTCGGCGGCAACACACCGAGGCACAAACGTTGCACGCGGTACAGACGATGGGATGGGAGTGGAAACTCAAGGAGTGCGGCATCTGTGATTATAAAACGACGCCCAAAATTGATCCAACGCATGTTCCCCAAATACATGTGTCGAATTTTGACTTGCCCGCTTGAATTTTCAGTTCATATTGCCTGTGTTCATGTAAGGTCTTCACGTTAACTGTCGTTAATCGTGTTGGCATAAATTATTATTTACATTATATTTAATTTAAGATCTAAAAGAAACGTTAAAACATCGATTGGTAACAAGAATCAAGCGGAGCTACTAAATTGGATTATGTATAGGTCTAAATTCTCAACGGTCGTTGAGCCTTCTATCGAATTCTCCTGCGCCTCATTTTCCGGTAGCTTGTTAATCTTTTCTTATTGGCACTGTAGTATCGGAAATGTATCCGATTAACCTGATACCGGGAAATGGACCAAATCTAAAATTTAGTTTTTATAGCTATCACAAGGACGATAAATACTATAAAATATATTTTTAATTTAGAAATGTCCTTGCCTAAATCGTATGTAATTGAATAATAAAAATAATTTGTAATATATTATTTTAAGCATTTTAAGTAATTGTTTGTAATATATGTAATTATAAATATATCAATTCGTTCCAAAAATGTTTAGATTCAAATAAACTGCATAGTTTGACATGAGGTTTACTTGATAGTAAATAAGAATAACATTAGATTTCTATCAAATTTTAATAAATAATTATACAAATACGACAATTTATGTAGGTTTTTACTTTGAGTTGTAAATAGGTTTGTATATTAAGTTTATTAATATTTTAACGTGATCATAATAATTCATAATTTATGTTTGTAATATGCTATTTTACCGGCGCGCCCTGCATTGAAATCTGTGTGAGAGACAGTGGTAACAAAGTTTTTAAATATTTGCTAAGAATTCAATGGATATTGTTATTGCTTATTTTGTAAATGGTTTCATTTTAGAAACATGCACTTGGGCTTCCTATGTTGATAATTATATCAACGTATGGCGTTTAGTAGTTATATTTCTGTAATTTATTCTGCGAGTTGTAAATGGATTTCTGGATTGATTTCAAAAGGATTTATTGTTGTTACTCTAACTATGATTTACATATCTTTTACCTGTCATATTTTGTCAGTTGTTTAGCTAATAACTGCGGTTATCGTCTGTCAAGTAAATAAGACGTTTGACAAGTTGTTTATGTAAGGTGAGCCCTCACTGGCTGAACTGTGTTGCATGGGTGAATCTACATGGTGCGACAAATTATTGTGTGTGAGAATACGCTCTACATGACGGCAGAGATGCTCATCGCGCGCCACTTCAATTCAAAGTAAAGCATCATGCAGCGCCGCTTTCTAGTTCTGCTCAGTGCGAGCTTACCCTTACACTATAGTGAAATAACAATATCGTATAGTTGGGTGATGAATCAGGTAATACTTTATTAGCAGAAGGAGCTTACTACGGATTCAGACAGCTCACAGCTCCTCTCGACTTGAACGATTTTCTGCAGAGTGATTAAGCTCGCTGCAACGAACGGTGTAAAACCCAGTGGAGCGAGTCACTATGCCGATGGTCGATCATAATGAGTAGAGTTAATGACGTGTCCGTAGTGAGCCCCCTGAATATGTTATACTGTCATACTAGTCGACGCCGACGTCAGAGTTCGGTTTTGTCCAGCGCCTTTAGTGTGGCAGACGATTTGAAAGTGTTTTCATAAAATGTTTTCATTAATAAAATATAACTCATTAATGAGCCGAATTAGATCTCAATGAAAAAGTTGTTTTATTTCTCTCCAATTCCTTTGCTACAATGAAACACATAAATGATCAAAACATAATTTATTAAACCTCTACAATCAATAATACAATTCTCTAATACTACAATAACATTAGTGCCTATCTTGTATTGACGATGTGTATGTTCTTCTGCCACTACACACTTTAATAATAATTTAGCCTTAGGTATACTTGGGCAAGGTAATAGGCGAATATTTTCACAAGGAGCGCTGGATCGATCGCGGCGGTCCTATCCAGTAGGCTCCTAGGTCGCCTGACTTGACGCCCCTGGACTTTTGCTTTATGGGGACATACCTATTAAACCAATAGTTGATTGTGACGAAACAAGTGCCGGGGAGTTAAAATAAGATATCAGCTGCTTTTGAAACAGTGAAAAGAAACATTAAGTGAACTAAAGGAATATTTCAGCCAGGTGGTGGACACCTGGTGTCAGTATTTTATAAAGAGGACACCCAGCAAGTGACAATAAGCCTGTGAGTCATTTGGTTATTCTATTATTGTAAAAATAGTATGATTCACAACTTTAAACACGCCGTTCTTCTTTAATTCTCTCATTGATACTCTTTTACTTTAATTTCTAATGTAGGTATAAATAATGCTAACTAGGTATGATTAAATTAAGATAGTCACAATAGCCACTAACGATGTTAAAAAAAATTGGGCAAGTGCGAGTCGGACTCGCGCACGAAGGGTTCCGTACCATCATCTATAAAAGAAAATCACGTTCGTTGTATGTCATACTTAAATACTTTATAAGTTTCTACCTGTTTATTAAGATCGAGTAACAAATTGCTTAAAAATGACGTTTGTTGTATGGGAGCCCCCCTTTATTATTAACTTTTTTTAAATTTAATTATTTATTTTGAAAGGTACAACTACATATTCTGTGAAAATTTAAAGCGTCTACCTGTTACAGTTAGTAATTTTGAGCAAGAAATACGAAAAAAAACACGTTTTTTGTATGGGACCCTCCCTTAATATTTTTATTTTTAGTATTTGTTGTTATAGCGGCAACCGAAATACATAATTTGTGAAAATTTCAGCTTTCTAGCTATCATGGTTTATGAGATACAGCTTGGTGACAGACAGACAGACACAGCGGAGGCTTAGTAATAGGGTTCCGTTTTTTACCTTTTAGGTACGGAACCCTAAAAATGATATACCGTATCGTAGCTGTCGTTTGTTTACCACAGGCACCACAGCAAACGTTTCGTGTGATTATGTGCGTGCGCAGGTTTGTGGTGACCACAAATTTCACTTATAATCAAGTTTATATTTTCGATAAAAAACAATGTTTAGGCTAATAAAAAAATATTTCAATGCATGCATTATGATTATAACATACATACATAGACTCACGCCTGTTTCCCCGAAGGGGTAGGCAGAGGCATATTAAACGCCCACTTTTCGCCAGTGTTTTGATCCCACGTAATAGGTGGCGAGCCTATTGCCGCTTTCGGGATATTTTGTTTGCCAGAGCCTCGTCCGTTGATCGGCAGGTGCACCACTTGCAGGTGAGGTTGGCTTGGGACCCTAAGTTCTTGGTGGGAACCCTATGCACCGATTATAACAAAGTTTTCTAATTGGGGTGTCTGAGGATGTGCGTTATTTTCGTTACACGTTGTATACCTACACACCTACTTAAAAGAGTAATTTATCAATACATTTATATAAAATAAATGTACCTAATATTTTACTTAATCTAACAGAGCTGCACATGTTTTTGTAAATCCATTGATATCTCAGAAGTGCGTTTTTGCTGGGTGGTTCCTTTTTTGCATAAATACGGACATTTAATTGAAAGAACGACGACAGAGACATCAACAGGTGAAATGAATGGTAATGAAAGCGATATCGGCGTGGATGAGATTTTGAAGGCACTGGCCAGTAAGAAATTAGTTAAGGCTGCAGGGTATGATAGGATTACAGTCGAAATGCTGAAGCCTGTACATGGCATCATAGTTAGTCAGCTGCAGCGTTTATTTAACTTGTGCTGGAGCACCGGCCGAGTACCTACCTGATGACTGGGCCACAGCAGTAGTTGTGCCTCTTTATAAAGAAAAAGGCTCGCAACAAGACTGCAAAAACTATAGAGGCACCTTCTCAGCATTGTTGGCAAATTGTATGCGAAGGACGGTACTGATTGAAAGAGTTTTGAAAGTAATCGACAAGAAAATATGGGATGTACAAGCGGGATTCCGAAAGGGTTATGGGGTGTACGGATCGTCTTTTCCTTGCGATTCATAGCAGAGAAATTTTAGGCCAAAGGTCGAAAGGTCTACTGCGCATTCGTGGATTTGGAAAAGGCTTACGATAAAGTGGTGAGGAATGAAATGTGGTCGGTACTGTCGATGTATGGGGTGAACAGCAGCCTCATTCGAGCTCTGAAATCCCTTTATGAGGATTCTAGAGCTTGTGTGAGGATAAACGGGGCATACACTGACTCGTTTACCATCAACACAGGTGTTAGACAAGGATGTGTAGCGTCGCCGTGGCTGTTCAACCTCTTTATGGACAGTTGTTTGCAAGATTAGAAACAGTGATTGTGGATTAAGGATGAATGAGTTACTTGTCAAATGCCTCCTTTATGCTGATGATCAGGTTATACTTGCGTCTTCAGTGGAGGAGATGCAGGAGATGGTAACCATCGTGCATGGTGCGTTAGAGAGGAAAGGAATGAAAGTAAATGAAAGAAAAACGAATTAAATTAAAATTCTTTATTTCGTGTGATTTTGGGTGGGTACAAAGATCTTAACATAGTTTTAATGGGCTCCAGAATCTGCCTTGCATTATTAGCGTTTGGCTGTGCATAGAGGGGTGTGATAGTTGGCTAAAGTAGAATAAATGCTGTAGAAATGAGAGCACTGAGAAGTATGTGTGGTGTTTCTTTGACTGACAGATTAAAAAATTGTGTGTTAAGAGAGTGTTGTGGGGTAAAAGAAGATGTAGTGACAAGCATCGAGAAAGGTATGCTAAGATGGTTTGGGCTCGTGGAGAGGATGGATGACGAAAGACTGACCAAGCAGATATATAAGGCAAGTGTGGAAGGGACAGGACGAAGGGGAAGACCTAGGCGGACGTTCTCTGACCAGATTGGAGATGGGAGTGACTGAAGCAAGAGAGATATGTCAGGATCGTTGCAAATGGCGTTCCATAGTCTCTGCCTACCCCTCCAGGAAACAGGCGTGAGTCTATGTTTGTATGTGAAAAAGTTGTTTTATTTCTCTCCAATTCCTTTGCTACAATGAAACACATAAATGATCAAAACATTATTTATTAAACCTCTACAAACAATAATACAATTATCTAATACTACAATAACATTAGTACCTATCTTGTATCGACCTTGTGTATGTTCTTCTGCCACTACACACTTTAATAATAAATTAGCCCTAGGTGTAGGTACTCGGGCAAGGTAATAGGCGAATATTTTCAAGACTCAATTGTACAGGCTTGTTCCATAATAAGCATAAGTAGGTACCTAGATCATTACCGGTTACTTGAATGAATGCGCTGGCTCATTTTCACTAAACATCAGCATGGTGTCCGTATTGTATGCCTGCTACTGTAATAGCATCTATACTTTGCAAGATAGGTAGGTAGTAGTCTTCAGACTAGCAATCGTATGCTAGAAGATGACTTCGACAGGAACTGGCCTAACTTGGCACAGGACTGAGACGCTTGCATATTTAGGCATAAGCATACCTTTGCCCAGTATGGACAAAAAACCACATTGACACAACTACAGAGGCTGAAATGGAAAATCTGCTGTAATGTTTGGAGAGTGTGTGGACCTAGGCCTTAAAAGCAACCAGGCAAATCAAGGGCATGATCGTGGACAGAACCGACACTGCAGATAGGGGATAACGGCTCAGCCAATATATATCTAAGACGGAAATTGGTAGCTGTCCTTGACGGAACATACGGATTTCACGAGATTAGAAATATTAATCTAATACTAATATATCAAGAACCACTGACGCGATTTGAAAATTTTTTTCAGTGTTAGATTGCCCGTTTGGCGAGGAAGGCTATATAACTATGAGCCACAGGAGCGGAGCAGGATTAAATAACGCGGGTAGGTATAACTGCGGGGTTATCTAATGTTGCTATATGAAGCTGAAACATGGGCATTGCGCTTACAAAAGCGGTCGACAACTGGATGCCTTGGAGGTAGGTATTGTGTTGGAGACGTTTGCTAAAGTTCCCTTGGACAGCTTGCCGTTGTAACAATTCTACAAGAATTAATGAAATTCTTGGAATCATAACCAGAAACAAGCCTGATAGTACGGGACTGAACTTAATTGAAGGCCTGATAGCGTAGGACTACTTGGAGGGCAAACGATCAAGAGGATCTAATAAAATCAGTGACACTTCACTACCGTGATTGAGTGCACTATCTGCGCATTGAACTGCCTGAAAGCAATGTGTGTGGCCAATTTTCCATAAAATAACAAAATCAAATTACCTACCTAGGTACTTATAATGTGCAAGAGGATATAGTATCAGAATTAAAACAATACCTAAACAACTATCAAAATAAAGACTAAAGTGCAGACTTTACTTGAAAGTACAAAATGAAATGAACTATTTACATGATTCAAGCAATATCTTTATTTCGGTTTATCGCGTTAGTTAAAAATGCATCAAGTAGGTATATAATACATAATTTGTCCATATTACGTAAGTATTTCTCTCATCTACAATAATGGTAATTTTCTTATGAAATAACGATGCCACATAAACGCGGTTGCCGCTGAGAGGCAATACCAAGTGACGACATATGAAAGGTGTTCATTTCTCAGAGTAACTCTGGTCTGATTAGGGATAGGCCAGCCTTCTGGCGGGTCTGGTATGCCTCGGGCGTCCAACCAAACGGGAGCACATCCTATGTGAGCACTCATCTGTTCCAGATCCCTAAAAAGAGATATAATAATTCAATTAGCATCATTATACAGGTGCGGATCCAGAACAATTCGGCTAAAGGGCCTAATGCATAGCCATGCCAATTAATGTCATATCGCTAATATTGGTTCTCTGAGTTGCTACTCAGAGAACCAATATTAGCGATTCACCGTGGCTGATTGTCTTCATCTGCTGATGAAGACAATCAGCCACGGTGAAACTATAGGGCTTCCTTATGAATAACTTAGAAAACTGACAAACTAAGACTTAAAAACAGCATAATATATTAGGTTGGGGGAAAAGTCTTTTCATCCCTTCTATTCGAAAAGTGTCGTTTTGTTCCTCTTTTAGCGGGCGCAAAATAGTTCTTTTCTGTTAAGAACTTTTTAGCGGGCGGAAAAGTGATTTGAATTTGGAACGTATATCATTCATAGAGACATAACTTATATTCACACGTCTAATTTTATTAAATATATTAATTAATTACAAACACCGTCTCTTATTTATTTTCTCATAGAAAGGGGATGAAAAGTAGAGTATATGACTCGAGAGCAAATTATTTTTCCCTCGCTGCGCTCAAAAATAGCGCCCTCGCCGTAAAAATATCATTTTGCTCCCTTGTCATACAACCTACTATTTCGCATTATAGTATGTATGAACTTGTAATAAAAAAATCTCTTTGGCTTATCTATTTGTATCTGGCTGGTTTTGGTATCATTGAAAGTTTAAATTTTAAAGAACATAATGCCAAATTCAAATTAGGAAAATGTGTGATTTTTATTTGTTTTTCTTACTGTCAAGACGACTGAATCTAATGAAGAAATTCGATACATTTTAAAATTTTACTACAAAAAAGGTAAAAATGCAACGCAACCCGCGAAAAAAAATTGCGATGTTTATGGACCTAGTGCAGTGTCTGTGAGAGTAGCACAAAGAACAATGGCAGAATTTGGTCTGGGTTTGTTGTGGCGACCTTAAACTTCATATGAACAAAACAATTTTTTTCTACGATTTTTTATATTTTCACTTTGTCTAGTTAAACCTCTCGTTAAAGGAGTATTTAATGATGATAAAAAGCATTCCAAATGATAACGAACTAGGTAGGTACCTTCTTTATTATTTGATTGTTGCCATAGACAATGGTGTGACAGGAATAGACGTGAGCTATTGACCCGTGTTGATTATTAAATAAGTAATCGATACGATCGACATTTATGGGGTTGGTTTGGTTTATAAAATAATTATTAAAATGCAGTTATTTAATCTTTAATCAACATTATATAAATAAGCTAAAATTTTTGAAGCAAAACAACTTTTATATCAAATAAAAACGTCACAGCATCGTTTTAATGTTGTATCGATTTCACATAAAATCGATTTAAAATGTGCAGCTTTGCTTTTGTCTTTGGCTGCGACAGTAAGATGATACAGAATACAAGGAGCAAACTTCTGCATTTGATGTCAATTTGACATAAGTCATCTGATAATTCAAACGTACCTACATTGTTCATTCTCAACTAAAATTTAAATAGCAATATCTTCTTTTTCCGGCTTTCCCTGTGAAAATAGAATCATTTATAGACTCTGTTACTTACGCTGAATTTTTTGATATATTTTTTATTACTGTACGCTTCAATTTAATTTCAGACATTTTGATGTATGGAGATCTGCCATTGTCCTTTGGTTTAAGCGTTTTCAATCCGGAAATTTTGATGTCAGAGATGCACGTCGCTCTGGTCGCCCTATTACGGATAAAATGGCTGCCATTTTTGAAAAAGTGGAGCAAGATCGGCATATCAGTAGTTACGACGTAGCTGAAGAACTGAGAATTGACCACATAACAGTTTTGGCGCATTTGAAAAAAACTGGGTACACAAAAAAGCTCGATATTTGGGTACCTCACGAGCTCACTGAAAGAAACCTAATGAACCGTGTACTCATTTGTGATTCTTTATTACGACGTAACGAAACCGAACCATTTTTGAAGAAGCTGATAACTGGTGATGAAAAGTGGATCACGTAGGTACGACAAGAACGTGCGAAAAAGGTCGTGGTCAAAGGCCGGTCAGGCTTCACAGGCTGTGGCGAAACCAGGGTTAACTCACAACAAGGTGATGCTGTGTGTGTGGTGGGATTGGAAGGGCATTATTCATTATGAGCTGTTACCACCAGGCAGGACCATCGATTCTGAACTCTACTGCGAACAACTGATGAGATTAAAGCAAGAAGTTGAGAGAAAGCGGCCGGAATTAATCAACAGATGGGGTGTGGTTTTTCATCATGATAACGCTATACCTCACACATCTTTAGCCACTCAGCAAAAATTAAGATAGTTTGGCTGGGAGGTGTTAATGCATCCGCCGTATAGTCCTGACGTTGCACCTTCAGATTTCCACCTGTTTCGGTCTCTTCAGAATTCTTTAGGCAGTGTCAGGTTAACATCACGAGAGGACTGCCAAAACCACTTGTCGCGGTATTTTGATCAGAAGTCCCAAAATTTCTATAGCAATGGGATCATGTCCATACCTACAAGATGGCAAAAAGTTATCGAACAAAATGGTACCTACATACTTTAGTTAAATGTAAATAAACTATGTTAAAAAACGTTTTGAATTTTCTTAAAAAATGCGAAGAAACTTTTTCTCCAACCTATTGTGGCAATTTAAATCCATCTCCTTCATCAGACAAAAGTGACACAAAATGATGTTGTATCTAATAAAGAAACATACCTTGAGAACCATGATCCTTTCTCTGGATTATTTTTGGGCATGAATGGTGCTCTCTTCTCTGATAGTCTCACAACTCCTACTAACTCAACTTCACCCTTGACATATGATGGCTCACGCTTTTCCTTTGGTCGATAATTCTGGTGGATCCAGCCTCGGTTTATTAGGATCACTTCTCTGTAACAGAATAAAAATGTTGGATATTGATTTATGATACTCTGATACAAATATTATTAACAATGGAATATTAATGCAAGAAAAGACAGTTATAGGTAGAGGTGCATTATTAATTTCCTTTTGAGTTCTTGTTTTACATTCAATTTGATTACTTACTGGCAATTATGTTATTATATTGCAGAATGAATATGGGTCAGTCTATAAAACTAGGTAAGGAAAATTAATTGACCACTGATATCTGGAACACCGACTGACCAATCTCTTCCTTCTTTTTTTGTATCAGGTATGCTAGCTGGCATACAAGTGACTAAGCAACCTGGTTTCTAATTTTTATAATTTTATACATAGCTTATGATGTAAAGACACTCATTCTGGCACAATAAACTCCCTTTCCCCTTAACCTCGTGGCGCCCAAAGATTTTATGGCTCATCCTCGACTGGCCCGAATGTCTTTCTCATAGGACATAATTGTTATAGTCTTACGAGACATGCCTTTTAAGTTTTGTTATTTGAAGAAAAAAACAACTAGAACCTTATAGTACTTTTTATTGTTTTTCAAAGTATTCACCACGTGGTTTAATACACTTTTCCATTCGCTTAAACCATTTATTATAGGTAACATTTATTCCACTCTAAAGTGGGGGTGTTCAAAATGGCTGACTTGAAAGCGTCGACTGCTTCTTCACCGGACTGGAACCTTTGACCAAGAAGACTTTTCTTAATTTTAGGAAATGTAAAGAAATCTTTAGGGCTTAGGTCAGGACTGTATGGAGGATGGTCAAGAATTTCTACTTTTTCCTACTTTAAATACCCAATCGTTTGACGAGCGCTGTGTGACCTTGCGTTGTTGTTTTGAAATAAATTGTACGTTGATTTATTTAAAAATGTTAAATTGCTTTAGAAAATAAATGGTAACTATAATTTATTGGGTATCATTTAAGCTATCGCCAATTTAATTAGTTTTGTGTTTCTTAAATAATAGGTTTTGTCCGCAAAATAGTAGATTTGTCACCAAAATGTAGTCACCAAACAATATAAAATCAATTCCACAATAAATCACCTAAAATCATGGTGATATAGGGTCTAGTCAGCATGGCACAACGCAGTAATCACCTTAATCCATAAGAAGGGGAACATCAAGAAGCTGGAAAACTATAGACCCATCAGTCTACTGTCACATATTTACAAGCTCTTCACTCGCGTTCTAGTTAACAGACTTGACAGGAGACTAGACTTTTTCCAGCCAAAGGAACAGGCATGTTTTCGCTCAGGCTTTAGCACCTACGACCATCTCCAAACTCTCAAAATATTAATAGAGAAATGTAACGAGTACAGGAAACCAATTATCCTAGCCTTCGTCGATTACGAGAAAGCATTCGACTCCATAGAGTGGTGGTTCATAGAGCGAGCTTTGGTTAAGTGCTGTATCGATGAACGTTACATATAAACCCTCAATCACCTCCATCAAAATGCTACTGCCTGTGTCTCCCTACACAAGAAAACTGGCAAATTTTCACTAGAGAGGGGTGTCAGACAAGGCGACACAATATCACCAAAGCTATTTACCCTAGCACTAGAGTGCATATTCCAACGGCTACAATGGCATGGGAAAGGGTTGTTGATAGATGGAGATAGACTTACGAACTTGAGATTTGCAGATGGTTCTGATCTCGGAGAGCATTGAAGACATGATTACGATGCTCCAGGACTTAAAGCTGGAATCTGAAAAGGCTGGTCTACAAATGAACTTGAGGAAAACCAAAATAATGACTAATATTCCTGAAGTCACGGACTACCAGCTTCCAGTGGAGAGAGTGACCGAATATATATATTTGGGTCACAAGGTTACATTGGCCTTTGAAAATCAAACGGCGGAAGTAATACGGCGGATATCGCAGGCGTGGGCCGCATTCGGTGCCAACAAACAAATACTTTGTAGCAAAATACCCCTACATCTCCGAGTCAAAGCCTCCGAGCAATGTGTCATGCCGGTGTTAACCTACGGCACTGAAACCATGACTCTAACACAAAAGTCTGCCGAGAAGTTCCGTGTCGCGCAGAGGGGCATGGAGAGAGCGATGCTTGGGATCTCTTTACGTGACCGGAAACGCAATGAATGGGTCCGAAATAAGACCAAAGTAAAAGACGTCATGGTTATCGTCGGGAAGAAAAAGTGGACGTGGGCGGGACACATTGCGCGAATGGACCAGAGCCGCTGGACAAAACGAGTCCTTGAATGGAGACCTAGAGCGGACACTAGAGGACGCGGCAGGCCGCCGCAACGCTGGGTGGACGACATTCGACGACACGGAGGTCGAGACTGGATGAGTCGGGCACAAGATCGCCAAGAATGGAAGAAGAGGGAAGAGGCCTTTATCCAATATTGGATTACTGACAGACCATGATGATGATGATAGGGTCTAGTACCAAATAAATGTTTTTGTATGTATTATAATAGGTTTGTCCTAATAAGTATTTAAGCAAACTTATTTATTTTGAAGTTGACGAAATACTAAGTTGACGGAGCCCAGCATCGCAGGGCTCCTATTTTTGGATTAAGGGTCACAAGAGAACCTAACATAACCTACTTACTTGAGTTACAGTCTCACCTAACCTTACGGACTTACGTTGATTTATTTGGTGACAGATCTACCATTCTGAGCACAAAGCTATTATTTAAGTAATACAACTATTATTATAAGAACGAAGTTTATATTCATCTAATGCATTACAATTTTATTGGTAATCCATCTCTTAATTAACACATATATTAACATTCATTTGATAATTCATACCTGGGAACACTTTTTGTTTATCTAAGAATGAAAATATTTCGTGGCGATAGATCTATTTATTAGGTGATACAACTTGATGACAAATATAAATTTTGGTGACAAGAAATATAGTCCCCTAATTTATTGTTACTTTATTGTTAGGTACTTAAAAGGGAACTTATAACTTGTGTGCGACTGATCGTTATGAAAGAAAATCTTAATGGACATAACTGTGTTTATGTCATGTTAAGTTAAGGACTATATTTATTAGTGTTTTATTCTTGATTGATTTATTGAAATTTTGATTTAAGTAAGTATTTAATGAGGCATTGCGCTGAAACAGGTAGTTTTAGTACTCGGATCAGATGGAAACCTGTTGTTGGCAGCACTGGCGAGGTCATCCGCTGTACCACAATGTAAAAAACCAACAGAAGTTAAACTTATAGGTAGACGGTCGCGCGAGTGTTATCATAATCTGGTTTATGCGGAATAACTATTACGATAATAGTACTCGTATCTAGTTTTTTAATTGATTATTGAAAATAAAACTAACAAAAAAAACTGATGCACAAAAAAATATTTTCGATTCCAGCTCATTAAGTCCATTGAAATGTTACACACATTTTTTTGGGCGCAATTTTATTTCATAGATGCCAAGGCCGCAAGGGCCATCTTGTAAAGAGTGGTTGGTACAAATGGCTTTTCTAGTATATCTGGCAAACTATTGGCTGCACAGAAAATTTTCAAAACATGACATGTTGTGAATTAAACTCGCTACAACTTTGATCCCGTAGAATTTAGTCGTAAAATAAAAAAGTTACCAACGAAAATCGAATGCAATTGGCACCAAATTTTCTTTTCAATGTGTTGTAGTTTTTTTGGTCCTCAGTAACCAAAAAAATCTATTTAATTTATCTTTACTGCCTCCAAAACAAGAACCAGTCCTCCAACTTGAAACTCCGCAGCCGCCAAGACTACCATTAGGTCCAATTTTAACTCATTGCAACGATCATGAAAACAGGGGTTGGCCAAATATGGACAAAACTCTAAATCACGGCAGCCTGTGGCCTATTGGAGTTTATGTTCCGCCCAAGTAATCATCACGCCAGCCTAGAAACGTCCACTGCTGGACATAGGCCTCCCCCTGGGATCGCCACACAGACCCATTTTGAGCCGCCCGCCTCCAACCGCTTCCCGCGACCTTAACCAGATCGTCGGTCCACCTTGCGGGAGGCCTACCCCTGCTGCGTCGTCCGGTACGTGGTCGCCACTCTAGAACCCCCCTGCCCCAACGGCCATCGGTTCTTCGCGCTATGTGCCCTGCCCATTGCCACTTCAGCCTGGCTATTCGGAGTGCTATGTCGGTGACTTTGGTTCTCTTGCGGATCTCCTCATTTCTGATTTGATCTCGCAGGGTAACGCCGAGCATAGCTCTCTCCATCACCCTCTGAGTGACCCTGAGTTTTCGGATGAGGCCCATAGTCAGCGACCACGTCTCAGCGCCGTAGATCATCACTGGCAACAAGGCCCAAGTAAAGGAAACTGCAATGTTCTGGAGCACCTCAATGTTCTGGGGAGAGTCTCAGCAAAATAATTGGAAAATCAGTGGCAATTGCGAATTACCGACAAAATGCGTTTTTTTTATAGTTCTTCTAAAGCTCTATTCGATTATAAGCCACAGCCTGGCTCATAAAAAGACTTAAGGCACAGTAATCATGAAGAAACGTTACAATAACCTAAAGAAAACAATATCATAGAAAACTTTTTTATTCATGGTTTTACGACAAAAAGTGTCAGAACCAAAGTTGTAGAGAATTTAGTTTGCAACAAAACTTGCTGTAACTATATCATTGCGTGAGCGAATAGTTTACCAGATAAATTGGAAAAACCATCCGCGCCCGCACTCTTTCCAAGATGATGGCCGAGGGAAAAGAGGTACGTCCCCACAAATTTGGATCAAGCTTTAAAGTAGCTGTCCCTACACATCTGTAAAAAAAATTTAGTCGTCTGACAAATGTAACTTTTCAATGGTCTAATAGTTTCTGAGAAAAACATTATTGTGTTACCTGAGAATATAACCAAATATCTATTTAGGTGGTACTAATCTTCAAAAGCGACAATTAACTGCTTAAACTTAATAATAATTTGAATTTGTTGTTCTTTGGTGCTCCGTGTTTGCAAAAAAATCATTACAAGACCCCGTATCTGAAGTGGATGGCACCTATATTCCGAGCTATAACTGACCGTTCTGAGATATCCTATCGGTAAGCGACGTCTATGTGTGCGTTGCACGAGTGCACTTTGTATGTAGTTTAACTTCTGTTAGTTTTTTGTGGTTGTGACATGCCGTCGCTGAAAACGTGGCGTCGACGTCGAGGTGTCGCTGCCTTGACGCTGACGCCTAATGTGAGGGAGGCCTTATATTTGCATTATTGTTCCACTACTTTTATTAAAATTTTACTGTAGGTACTGTACTGTAACATGAAGATAACTCGTGATCATGGGCTGTAAACTAACGTTTTTGTAATTTTGTGTATTCATATACCTATTCTGAACATGGTCACGAGTTGCCTACATTATATTTATAAGACATAAATGGATGCTCCTGTTACACAATATTCACATTGGAAGGCTAACTAAAGCACTTAATTTAGTAACTGCATTAATTGCTTAAGTATTATGTCTGTAAGTACAATGTGAAACAGAGTTTTTTAATATAGCCTTCTAAAAGGCTCGTGAGTGGTAATTGAAAGTTATTTGAAAAAAGTTATGGGCTGGAATCGCCATGTTTATTTTGAGTAATCAAAAGGTGCATGGGCACCACGAGGTTAAACCATCTTCATGAAACTCATTAGAATGAGGTTATTTAGTTGATAATATTGGCCAAGTGAATGAAAAATAAATCTGAATCCAGATCCACTGATACTACTTTGATGAAAAAGATAATGTTTCAATTTGCCGCTATTACATAATAAAAACATGACTATGCCGCTTACCCTGTATCAGCCAACATGAATGGTGTGATGACTAACCAGCCCTGATTTCTTTTAGGGTCAGACACTAGAGACCCTGTTCTAGGCAATGGTGAATCTTGTTCTATTAGTGCTCTGGGACCAATCAGAATTTCTTTCTCGTGGATAAACTTCCCTCTGACCTTCACTGGCACATATTCCATTTTTTCTAATTCAGTGAAGCTGTAAAATTTCAACACTAAGTTACCTTACATATCTATCATATAACTTTAAGATTAATTGTATGTCAGAGCATAATTGAGTATGAAATGTTTAACACATACATACATAGTCTCACGCCTATATCCCCAAAGAGGAAGGCGGAGGTATATTGCTACACCCACTTTTCGCCAGATTTATTTTAGTCCCACGTAATAGGGGGCGAGCCTATTGCCGTACCGGACACATTACCAGACTCCGTGCTGCTACTGAGAATTTCTTAACGGAAAAAGCCAATAGCACTTTGCCCGACCCAGGAATCAAACCCGAGACCTCCCAATCCCATGCGCACATATATGCCGCGAGACCAACGAGGCAACACAATGCATACATTATTAGATAAGCATCATATGTGCTCAAAATAAGCTCTACGGAGATAGAATAAAATTATATTTAACAGTATATACTAACTCAAGCGGCATGTCAACAGGAGTAGCATTAGTTTTAGAATGCATCATGTCAATGAGTTCTAGTTTCCATTGTAAACGATAGACCTGCCAGCAGCCCAGGCCAAATGAGCTCACTGGAATCATCTAGAATAAAATCAACAATTCAGGCTTTTGGTGGCTATGTCTAATATACATCACCTAGTAATTTTTCATGACTATAAATTAAAGATTTGGTATTGCAGAAAGAGTAATTAAGTGTATGTAGTCTTCTACTACATTTAAATTCAAGTATGTAGTCATCCAACTAAAAAATGGAAATATTGAGTACAATAAAGACTTGCAATAGCTACAATTTGTCAATGAGGGATAAATGTAAAGAAAATGAGGGTGATATATATGGCAGTAAAGCCTTCCAAAAAAGCAGCCAGAGGATTATGTAAAACAAGTAGGTTATGTTTTGATGATAAAATATTATGTGTAGCATCATTTTTACAAAGTTCTTGTTGGTTTAATATTTTAAGTATGTTAATAGAAAGAATTTTACATGAATAATTTTACTGATACAGTACCAGTAGGATCCACTTAAAAATTTCACCTGGTTCCTTTTTGGGTTTGACTAATCGTGATTTCATAGCATTAGCAACAGTAACATTGTATCGTATAGTGTTCCTTAGAACGGCTTTAGGGCAATTGTTGTAATTGATAGCAAATTGCCGTGATATTTTACATAGACTTGAAAACATTGCTGACATTTTTCAATAACAGTAGTCTTTATTATTTTTAGTTTAGCACTACTGCAGAAAGGAAAATGCACAGAATATAGGGATACCGGATACTACGGCAAACACGGCAAGTGAAGGCAATGTCATACGCACAGGTGACATTGACAGAAGTGACAGTGACGATAAAAATTGTATTGCCAATCATTAAAGCTTGCAGAAGCAAAGACGAGTCGAGTCCAATTTTACGATTTGGAGGTAGGGGAATTCTTATTATAGTTCAGGTACTCATATCAGTCACAATACTAAAAAGAAGCCTTTGGGGCAAACCGGTGGCTTCAGCACCTTTGGATGTGTCCCTATGTCAATGGGTAATAAAAAAATAATGTGAAATCAAATTTAGTTACAAATTGGCAATTATCAAATTAATTAAACATGAATGACTCTATAATTGCTAATGCTTACAAATATATTTTGATCTTTGAGTAAATAAATTTTGATTGATTGAAAACTCTTTATTGTACTGTACACCAGGAAAACAAAAAAATATAAACATTGCTTATAAATCTCCGAATAATATTAAAAATGTTTTGTTGAGAATTTAAATTTTCAATCAATTCGCTGTTGCCGAAGTTCTTGAAAGCTTCCTGATAAGCTGGATATTTTTTTTAATATCTTGTATGGTTTTAATTTTCTTTTTCTGAAGAAAGCTGGATTAAGATCACAACCTGTGATGGCGTGAAATCCAGGTAAGCTCTGACAAATTAACTGCCCCAGCTGTCCATGTATTTTGATTAGGTCCACATATCTTAAATTATTGCCAGTACCCGTAAGCATCCAAACAACCGAATCACTTCTAAGATGATGCATGTTACCAAGTATTATAGCCGCAATATCGGTATCAGCACTTCTTATTACTATTTCTGCTGGAAAGTTTATGTTACATGCATAGGTAGTAACATTTTCGTATCTGCTTACTCGTGTGCTAGACGCTGGACATGACAACTCTTCATTAACTCTTGAGATGAGACATCTTTTTTGAAATCATCAACAGAGAAAGAATAACTTTTCCAAAATTGATGTATAATATTTTGTTGCCAATAAATGGTATTACTTCATCAGTAGCCCAATATGAAATAAAAAAATAACTAGAGCTTCTTTTACCTAGTTTACACTCTCGCCTCGCGTCTCGCCTCGTACCTCGCCTCGCAGCTCGCGTGTTGTTGCGAGCTAGCGAGTGCCTGTTTACACTCTCGCGATGCGTTCAGTTTGCGTTGAGCCAGCAACGATGGAAGACGTCGAAGTAATAGCGGCATTAGCTCTAGCCTTAACAAGTTTTTACCATCTTAAAAATAAAAATATATATTTTTTACTTTGAACAGAACTCTGCTAGCGGTCTGCACATATCCTCAGAAAATCTTTACCTCGCATTATTTACTTTTTGGGTATTTTTATGCATCTGTTGTTTTGGATCCCAAATTATTCGCCGAGCGAATAATTTGGGATCAGAAATATAGAGTTCCAAGAACTGCAGCGTTCCTTTTTGGAACCAGTCCATTTTTAATTGATATCAAAAAACACAACCTGCTCGGAAGGGTGCCGTAAACAAACTGAAACGAGAGCGCGAGTGTAAACACAACGCTCGCGACCCTCGCGAGGCCCTTTGACTCGTGCCTAAAAAACCGCCTCCGACGCGAGCGCCACGAGTGGCGAGGCGAGCTACGAGGCGAGCCACGAGCGAGCGGTTACACTCGCGCACCTCGTCGCTCGCCTCGCCACTCGCGCGAGAGTGTAAACTAGACATTTGACATTTTTTTAAACTCTTTTGCGAAATCATTTGATCGAATTTGTTCAGGCCCAAATAAAGAGTAGGTACTCTATTTGGGCAGATTGAAACCTTTGGGAATGCTCATAATCTTTCATCGATGTAGTAAAGTATTGATCAAAGATGACATCAATTCTCGATACCTACTTGAAATTGAGTTACCATAGCCCATTATTTTTTAAATATTTCCAAATGTTTTAGGAAATTTATTCATTGTATGCAATATGAAGAAACCGTCAAATTATTATAGCATCTATATATACCTATGTCACCAAAAAATAATAAGAACCGTAAATTTATATATTTCCTAGGAAATTTATAAACTTTGGGTTGGATTTCGAAACGAGTTGCCTGAATTTGAGGGTATTAGTGGTGTAGGGGGCTTAAGGGAGTTAGTTTTAATCGCCATAAAGTAATTTTGGCTGCCGGAGTTGCGTCTAAATATTTTTTAACAATTTCCAAAAATTCTTAAATAGGTTAGAGAAATAGTTTGATATTGGTACCAATCGATAGGTCCTTCTTTATACTTGCGATTGGTTATCTTAAAGAATATGTAAGCTTTAAATATTGTGATGAAAATCGACTTAACGGCAACAAGTCAACTTGTTTCAACTCATACCGCGGTAAGATGAAACGGAGGTCAAGGAGAGTTGAAACGTATGATTTTTGATAAGTATTTAGGGCTGTAAAATAAAAAAGACGATATGCTTTAAACGTATTCATTAAAATAAAACTTTTAAAGTGCGAAACTTTCTTTTTAATTAGATAATATTTTGGACATATAGGTATCAGTTAAATAAGTAACTACAGGTTTAATACAGAGATCATATATTTCGCGGCCCGCCATGCCTCTGTTAGTCTTTCTTTTATGGTCAGTAGCCATGTTTAAAACAAAATCTTAATATATAAAATCCTTGCGTTACTGACTGACTGACAGACACGCTACAGCCGAAACTATTGGGCGCAGGGTGCACTAAGAAGGGATTTCCTGAAATTCCCACGGGATCGGCCAAAACGGGTGAATTTAAAAAAATGCATGCGTAGCTGCTGGTGTCTTCTAGTAAACATATAAAATTAAAAAAATAACCGGTCATGTTTGAGTCGGACTCGCGCGCCGAGGGTTCCATATGAACTTATAGGTATATATAATGATTTAAAAAAATATGTGATGTAAGTAACTAAAGTTTTACGGTTTTCGAAATTTTTCTTATGTGTTATAAAACGCTGCTTTATGCCAAATTTCAAGACTCTAGATCGACTGGAAGTACCCTTTTGTTTTGACTTGAGCCTTTGATATGAATTTCAATTTTATACCTCTACAGGTTCATGAGGAAAGGTACCTTTAAAATTATTAAAAATATTTTGACGGCCGGTTGGCGTAGCGGGATTGTAAGCGACTGCTACGTCGAAGGTCGCGGGTTCGATTCCCGCTCAAGTCAAACATTTGTGTGCATGAACATGGATGTTTGTCTTGGTCTGGGTGTTTCTATATATAATAAGTATGTATTTACAAAAAAAAGTATATATGTATGTTTATCCATTATCTAGTACCCATAGTACAAGCTCTGCTTAGTTTGGGACTAGATGGTGTTGTGTGAATGTGGTAGAATATTATTATTTAATTATGTGATGTAATTAAAAATTTACAGTTTTCGCAATTTTTTCTTTATTTGTGCTATACGACGTTGCTTCATGCCAAATTTCAAGATTATGAGTTTACGGGAAGTACCCTGTACTTCCCTTGAACTCATAATAGGTTTTGATTCCCTTGCGAGTAGTTGCGAGTTTGAAAATATGCTTAAATTGCTGTTTCTGTTGATTGCGTGGATTTTTTCCTTAATCTGTGCTATAAGAAGTTGCCTCGTACCAAATTTCAAGATTCTAACTTCACGGGTAGTACCCTGTAGGTTTTGATTAGAAGTTCAATTTTGTTACAGCTTCAAGGGACAGTAGATTTGACTATTTGATATAAATTTAGTATTATACCTCCACGCATTCCTGAGAAAAAGGGTCTTGACAGACGGACGGACGGACAACAAAGTGATCCTATAAGGGTTCGGTTTTTCCTTTCGAGGTACGGAACCCTAAAAACAACAAACAATTTTTTTTTTGTTGTTTTTATTTATTGACTGCTGTCTCATACAAATTTGAAAAACGAGGAGAGTTGAAACAGCCTGTTTCAATCAATAAGTAAATACATAGAAACAATTGTACTAAAATAATAATGTGAACCTAGGTAACCTACTACTACAGCCTTTAAGACAGCGATAGCCTAGTGGAGATACCAATAGACTGCCATGTAGAGGGCATCGGGTTCGAATCCACGGCTAATATTCAGTCAAATCTGGTTAAACCAGAAAGCGGACCCTGGGTTACATATGGTATAACGCTAGGAGGAGGATATATCTAGGAAACCTACTGTACGTAGGTATAGTTATTTCCAAATAGCTAGCCAATCCACTCGTATAACGTAGGTACCTATCTACTAGATATCACAGATGGCGCAATCGTATACAGTTGCCTCGACCAGTGTAGGTTATATAGGTTCGATATTCACACGAAATAAATTTAATGTTCAATTCCTTCTGTCCATTGTTGTAAGTTTTTACTCTGTAATTATGGTACCTAACTATTATTTACAGCGAGGGGACAAGTACGAAAAAACGTTTTCAGTCTTGTTTTTATGTATCATAGCGTGATGTTTTGAAACCCTATATCCTATAATCTGCAGGCAAATCTACATGCAAAACAATATTTTAATTTTGTAAAAGTTAGATAATTATTCAGGAAAATTATTACAAAACGCGCACGATAGATAACTGAATGTAATAGGTACAATGGGACGCATGGTAACTGATTAGTTACTAATGCACGCGTGGATCTAGCCTTGTGGTCTGTGGGCATAGCGGGCATGCCCAGTACAATAATTCAGTAGACGGGCTAATAAAACGTCCCTTCGTGGCAAATGTGACGAATATCCGCCACTTGTCTTATATTCGGGTGGACGAGCCCACGAGACCTGAAACCGCGTATGTTACTATGTAGAACAATAACATCGGTACCTACAAGTAGATACAATAACTTTCGTAGGTTACTAGTCTGTACGCAGGTGGTTCGGAGTAGGTATTGCCCGTGAATATTAATCTATGTGGCACTTCGTTGGCACATTACGTAGACACGTAGCGCAACGCGACAACAGATAACACGCCAGTGATTACAGCTGTCGATGAACTATGTCGATAATTTTTATTTAATGGCATATTTATCGTAGCGCTGATTGCTTCGCTCTGCGGCGAATATAGGTACCTACAGCATGGTAAATAATCGCAGACCTTCTTACCTAATTAAATATAGCGTCTGACAAACGGTACTTAGGTACTCTTAAATGTTTATGTAACTTTCAGCGCACTTTAACTAAGTTTTTACTGCATTTTATATTTTATATCAGTGGTAAAGTACGCATATTAATTTGTATGCACGTATAGTACATTTACCTATTGATTTTAATAGCTTTCTGCCTTTTCGTAAACTTGTGTGATGTTATTCAATCTGCTGTTATATTAGAGGTACTTGCAAAATTATGTATAATTTCTAGCCCTAGACAAATGATTGGTATCGCTTCGCTAAACAGAGCGAGACCAATCATTAGTCTATGTTTCTAGCATTATTGACATAATCGAAATAATGATTAATGGTATTGTCAGAAGTTTACAAAAAGGATAGGTCACTTATTACTTAAACATAGGTACCTATATTGTAAGTAACGAAAGTTAAAAAAAGAAGTAAAATCTTTATTTCCATTTTCAGCCTTACAAAACAAAACATTCCTATTCTCCCACACTAGTTGTATTTTCTAATATATTATGTCAAGGCTTTCTTATTAGTTTTCATGTAGGGTACCTACATAACTGCATTGCTATTTAACTGTATGCAGATGGGCCAAGAGCTGTGATATGGACCACCACGAAATTATCTGATCGTGTTTAAGAAAATCATTAATTCACTTTAGCTAAATCGTGTTTACTTACCAGCGTTATGCCAGTAGGCTTGTGTCCTAAAATGTAATTAGCGATTGATTCGTTTCTTTATTAGATGTTAAACCGAAATAACTGAATTTTTCTTCGAAAATCGATCAGCAACATTACTGATTACGGCTTTTTAAAAACCTATTTGAATTTTAGTAAACTATAGCTATCTTTTTTTTCTGACTGAGATATCACTAACACAAAACAAGACAAGACTATGTTTTGTGGATTTATGTTGATTACGTATAATTATTTTTTATAAAAGAAATATTTATATATATATATATATATATATATATATATATATATATATATATATATATATATATATATATATATATGTACAATAGGGCCACTCCACAGTTTATTAACTCATTGCACTAAACAAATCGTGAATGACGTCTGGTCTGGTGTACCCTTAAAGGGTGTACCTACTTGGTACCAACTTTTATTTTGACGTTATAGTTGTAACTACTACCAAAACGTCAATAACAATGACGGACACACTTTTTGACGTAATGCTTGCTGATTGGTGTTCACTGTCACATCTACACTAATATTATAAAGAGGAAAAATTTGTATTTTTGTTTGTTTGTTTGTATTTGGATAAACTTAAAAGCTACTGGACCGATTTTTTACAAATTCTTTCACCATTAGAAAGCTACAGTATCTGCGAGTAACATAGGCTATATTTTATTTTAGAAAAAATAGGGGTCCGTAAGATATTTGGGTTTTTCGGGTACGCTAAGTAGTTCCCTCAGGACGCGGGTGAAACCGCGGGAAACGGCTAGTGATTAAATATATTTATTTTTAGTTTTAAAACCTGAAAATAACATTAATCTTAACTTTTTATGATAAATAATTCACTTCATTATCATCTACAAATTTAATAATAATGAATATTTAGATACTACAACCAAACCGATTTATTCTTAGTGGACACAAGCCTGTTGCGTCTCTCTTGGAACATACAGATGTTATGTTATCTAGACTTACCAGATTTGACAGAATATTAACTTTTTTATAGTAATCCAAAGGGCTAACTCTGGTCTAAGCCATGGCACAAGCAATGGCTTAGACCAGAGTTAGTGTATTCGAGGGCACTGACTTCCCATAAAGGACTATCAAAGATCTTTATTACGGCCGAGATCGACGTCTTAATGTGTTTATCAAGGCACGGCACGGGACAGCAATGGTAAAATTTATGAATTAGGTAGGTACTTAATGCGCACATAATTTTGTAAGTGGTGGTTTCGTCAGTGGAGCACGTCGTAGATTTTAACTCTATTTGGCATCGCTGTCTCAAATAAAGACAGTACTTGAGCTAACATACATGCATAGACTCACGCCTGTTTCTCAAAAGGGCAGGCAGAGACTACGGAACGCCATTTGCAACGATCCTGACATATCTCTCTCGCTTCATTAATTCCCATTAATTTTCTCATGCATGATCTTCTGTTTAGTGTAACTTCTGACCAGTCCTTTTTTAGGATGTCTCCAATCTGGGCAGAGAACGTCCGACTAGGTCTTCTACTGCGCATTTTCCCATTGACACTTGCCTTATATATCTTCTTTGTCAGTTTTTGTCATGTGCCCAAATTATCTTAATATACCTTTCTCGATGCTTGTCACTACATTTTCTTTTACCCCACAGTGCTTTCATTTCTACAGCATTATTTTACTTTCAAATCTCTTCTGCCATACCCAACATTCACTACCATACATAAGGGCAGGCACTAATACGCCTCTATGTGCAGTCAAACGTGCCCTTTTGGATACGTTTTGGCTGTTCATAAACGCCTTCAAAGCCATTCACACTATTACCTGTATTAACTCTTCTCTTAATATCTTCTTCATTCTTAACGTCTCTTGTAAACAGCGTACCTAAGTATACAAACTCATTCACTGGTTCCACTCGCTGTGCATCGATAAACATTACAAGCCGTAACGCATTCCTCCTTTTGCAAAAACCATAACTTTCGTTTTACTTACATTCACTTTCATTTCCTTTCGCTCTAACGCACCATCATGCATGACTGTTACCATCTCCTGCAACTCCTCCGCTGAAGACACAAGTTTTACCTGATCATCAGCATAGAGAAGGCATTTGAAAAGTAACCCATTCACCATTAATCCACAGTCACTATGCTTTAGATCTTCCAAACAACTGTCCATGAAGAGGTTAAACAACTACGGCGAAGCTACACATCCCTGTTTAACACCTGTCTCGATGGTAAACCAGTCAGTGTAGCGTAACCGTTCATCCCATACATCGACAGTACCGACCACATTTCATTCCTCACCACTTTATCGTAAGCCTTTTCCAAATCTACGAATGCGCAATAGGCTTTTTGACCTTTAGCGAAGAAGTTTTCGGCTATGTTTTCATAGAGCTTTCGATCAGTATCTTTGCTGTGCAACAACAGTGCTGAGAAGGCTAATCCCTCTATAGTTTTTGCAGTCTTGTTGCGAGCCTTTTCCCTTATACACAACACAGCTGTGGCCCAGGCATAGGTCTATAGATAGAACAATATATAACATGTGAACAAGTAAGTATGTTTGCACTGTGACGTAATGATCCTTAATACAGGCTATTTCATAGCCTAGCTAGGAAAACAGTAAGTAAACTACTTGATACTGTAACTACTTAACATGTAATGTACTACAATGATTTACTTGGCAATAAAAATATTATTATTATTATTATTATTATCTAAAATAATTACAAATAAAGCTAATTACTACTACGACGGTAGGTAGATAGTTTCCTTTACCGTTACTTCTTTTATCCTCAGATAACTAAATGACCAATCAGTTAACTAAATGCATACCAAAAATAGTACCTAATCATAGTCTATCAACCTAAGACTATAGAATAAAAAAAAATGTTAAATCTGTGCTATCAACTATTATTATCCTTCGGGTATCTCAAGTATTGTTAAATTCATCACTTTGAAGGAAATCGATGACAACCATATTTAATAATAAATTTGTAATTTAAGCGTATCGACATTCGATATGGCACGTTACTAATAGTACCAAATGCAAAGAAAAATGTTTTAATTTTATCACTCTGTCCATTACGACCGGCATCGGCGGACGCGCTTTATCAATATGGCGAACACACCCGGCGAAACGGTAGGTAAAAACATTATTTTAATACAAAAGTAGATAAAATAATTATATAATAATAATATTGTCTTTATAAAATTTATATCACATAAATATTTAACGTATTAATAAACGTAAAATATCATTGAATATGTACCTACCTACTTACTGCGAATGGTATGCATTGCGACATATTTTAACAGCTGGTGAATGTGTCCAAATCAATTTTAGCCGGCTTTTTTATGACCTTTATTATTACAAATGTCACTATAAAGTAGTAATTGAATTGACATTTGAACCTACTGTTTAAATTCAAATATTTCTTAAATAATATTTCATTTTTTATAAACCTATGGAATAATTTATATTCTAGTTAATCCGTTACAATTCCATTGAAAATCCGCTGAACCGATTTTGCTGAAAGTTAACAGAAGATCTGTTGAGGGACTAAAGCAGCTGACTATTTTGTTTTTCAATGCCAGTCACTGCTTGTTATTCGTCTTTTAACTACATACTTAAAGCCAAAAAGATTGTAAAGCCGTCCAATATGGAAGCATATACTTAAACGATTTATGCGTTCATTGGCGCTTACCATATTAGGTTTAGAAGTGCGATGACCAAGAATCCAAGATGCTTTCATTGGCGATTGGCCGGTAGCAATGGGCTGGGTATAGCCTGTACCTATAACTGGATTTTGACCAGGAGTAGGAGATATTATCAAGTTAATAAATTAATTTGTATTTTGCCAGTGGCCGCAATGGTTGGTCCAGACGCATGACCTCAAGCAACTGTGGGCGGCGCAACCCACGTACATCATCTCGCAGGCTGTCTACATGTTCGCTGGACTGGTCACTCTCTTACATGGTAATATAGATTATCATAATTATTATTTTTAGAACATTACCTACTTCTTCCCAAAAATGTACGTATTTGATGTTTTGTTCACCTCTGTTCTTATCTTTGTTGTTGATTTCGGAAAGCCAAAGAGTAAAAATTTTTGATCCAAAGGTTCCAATCCAAGGTTTAGGCTCTATTTTATGAATAGTGAGAATGATAGAGCCGATTGCGCTATGCCTGAACAAAAATAAATGCCGGATAAAAAAATACTTTGAATTAAAACAATTAATAACATGCTTATAAAAATTGAAGAAAATGTAAAATTCTGTTATAGTGACTATAACAAAGGTAATTTGAGGATCATATTATTACAGTTAACTTATTTTATGCAGACTTTCCCAAAGAATGTTAAAAATTATATACCTACCTATACTTATAAATATATAAATTACTTGTCCTGACTGATATGATAATAATTAATAAGTAGGTATAATCCCAGAGCGAATCTAGAAACATTATTATTGCAGCGAGTGCCTTTTATGACGTTAGCACCCACTAGGGAAGGATTATTAGGTGTTATGTTAAAGAAATCCAATTTCCTCATTAGAGCAATCGGAGCTTGGTTTGTCTGGACGTGAACGAATTAACTAATAATCTTAAGTGGGTCATTAAATTAATTGTTATTGTATCTAGATTTTTTATTTTTGAGTCTGAAATACAACCTTTTCTATTTGAAGCTTTCAGGAAGGGCGGCAGATGGCCATACCTGTGGCTCGGTACAATCCTGCACGGTATCTTCACAGATAACTTCTGGCACTTTGTCCTGCCAGAGTACGACAACTTCTGGCATTCGCAATCCCCGGTTATTCTGCTGGGAGGCAGGCTGCCTCTGCATATTGTATTCCTGTGTAAGTATTCATAAAAAAAAAACATTAAATTTTCATTTAAATCCTGAAAATATGCAATAATCATTATTATCGTGCGTATAAGCCTGACAATTATCATCCTTATCCTTCATACAAGCCTAAAAAAATTATCACGGATGCTTTCCTACCGAACTCATAATTTTGCCACCATTTCTGTGATAGGAAGTCATAGTTTTATACTTCAGTACAATATAATTATTTCAAAATACCTTTTCAAATTTGCTTTCCAAAGACATCCCTTCCTTAACAGCTTCACTATAATTGTACACAGACCCCGCCTTCATCTACCACGCTGTGTACGCGGTATCCAGGCTGAACCTGCCGAAATACGCAGAGCCTTTCGCAGTGGGTCTGGTGACCGTGCTGGTCGATATCCCCTACGACATCGTGGCAGTGAAGTTCGTTCACTGGACGTGGCACGACACCGACCCCAACGTTTTCGACCGCCACTACTGGGTCCCCTGGAACTCGTACTACTTCCACGCGACCTTCGCCGCTAGCTTTTACTACTTCTTCACGGCCTGCAGGTCCTGGTTTGCGCCGAAAGTCGCGCAGTGGGACTCAGCTGGGTAATTCATTAATTATATTGTAAACATTACGAAATAATGATATAAAAGGGTCTTGTTAGTAACTATTTTTTACCCGACTACGGCGAAGCCAAAAGGAAGGTAATGTTTTTGGCAGTCTATGTATGTATCTATGTCTGTATGTTCCACCGTAGCGCCCAAACTACTGAACCGATTTTATTTTTAATAAATGGGATGTCAAAGGATTCGTAACCTAATGGCCCGGGTGACATAGGGTATATAAATTTTGTCTAAATTTCCTAATAGGTGCGGCCACGGCTCTAGCTTGAGCATATCTGTACTTATAATATTCTGGATTTATATATGAATTACCTATTTTCTTGTTTCGTCCCTTTTAGACCCCCTTTTTTACGTAGTTGGGTTATAGTTTTTAAACTTTTTTAAAGCCCGTTTTGGCCGATCCCGTTGGAATTTCGGGGAATCCCTTCTTAGTGCACCCCTACGGTCCCCAAGGAACATACATGCCAAATTTCAGCTTCCTGCGCCCAATAGTTTCGGCTGTAGCGTGTCTGTCTGTCAGTCAGTAACGCAAGGATTTTATATATTAAGATTAGCATATTATAACCGATTCCTCCCGTTTAGCAGACGCATACGCTATCCACTGGACCACGGAGGCAGTAAAATATTATTTATTTGTATAATTTGTAATTTGTATATAAAATCCTTGCGTTACTGACTGACTGACAGACACGCAAGTAGGTGAAATTTAGCATGTATGTTCCTTAAGATGATTTAATTTAATTAGATAAATTTACTTGATATAGTTTAAATGGTCAGACCTTTTTAGATCAATATACCCGTATCAAAATTATAAATTAAGTAAGTTTACCTATATTTACCTGTTACTAAACACAATAGAGTGATAATATAGACAATTTTACCTGTTTATCAAATCAGGTCAATTTAGTCTAACCGACAGAAACTCTTGTTTATAAAGGTGTCTTATTTTGACAACATGGATAGCTCCAAGAAAATGTTTTCCAAGTGTGTTAACATAATTTAAATCGAAGAAATAGATAATTTTTTACAATTTTTTTTCACAATATCTCAACTTCAAATCTGTCTCCTGTAAAGTTTGCACAATGTCGCTTAGTTAAGATTGCCTTTCAAGCGTCGATATGTATGTATATAAGGTTACATTTATACGTTGTATTATTTTTTATTATGAGTATATAAATAAACCTTTGATAAAATATATAATACTCATATTATTTATGAGATATTAGGTATCGAAAATTTTGGCGGGAACTTCAGTTTTTTTGACGGGAAAAAGTAAACAACTGTGCAGGTTCCAATAAAAATAATTCTTATCAGATTCTTATCAGAATTGGTTTTTATACTTGGTAATCTAGTTGGAAAGAAAGTTATCTAGGTTTGAATCTGATATATAACATAAAACGGTATTTATAAAAATAAAATATGAAAATTGGCACCAATTAAAAAAAAATCTTTTTTATTTTTTATGTTTAATATTGAAATGTTTCTTTTCATTATATTAATTTCCTCTAAAAGTAAATTAAAAAACCTTTCTAACTGTGTATAATACTTATATACCTCCCATAATAAAAAACGACGAGAAAAAGGAATATGTCCGAAATATAAAATCGCGCTCAAAAATGGCGGGAACAAATTCCTAATTTTCACTTTATACTGCCTATATGGTTTTAATTTATATCATTAGAAAGCTCATTTAATTACGCGTCTATTGATATGCAACATACCGCAATCGGTTAAGTTATCCGAGTTCCACAAACAGATTAGTGCGCACCGGAAAAGCGTGGGAAAATTACACTTTTCATCATCATCTGTTTTTGCAAAAAGGGAAAATAGTCACTTGTGCGCGGTCAAGCGGATAATCGACGTTATTCTCGTGATGACTGGTGAGAGGCCGGGAATCGGACGCGTCAAAAATCACTGACTGGTGATGAGCCGGAAATCGGACGATTGTCATGGCCCAAATTACAAAGATAACAATACAAAAATAATAACATTTTGTTTTATTATAACTATCCTGCTTGCACCTATATCAATGTGAACGGAAAAAAAACAGGCTAGCTCTTAAACCAATAATATCGTCTTACTGTGAAGGAATTTTTTATCTATGGTCAGTATGAGACAGCCGTGTTGCCGCGAACATGTTATTATTCGTCTCGGTACATTTTGTGTATTTTTGAAGTGTTTGTAGAGTGTTTTACTAGTACTACGAGATAAGAGTGAAATTCGGCTAAACTGTATACATACGTATGTGTCAGTACATATGTATACTTACGTTTTGCTTACCCCCTTGCGAGCTATTATAATAACGTACCTATGTACATTTCTGCAGCAAAGGCGCAGAATGGAAGGCGATGATCATCTCGTCCCTGCTGGGCATGCCGGGCGGCGTGCTGATGTTCATCCCGATCTACCACCCGCTGCACGACGTCTACAAGATTCACTCCGAAGTCACATTCTTCTTGCTGTTCTCTATCTTCGCTGTTATTGTTCTCTCTGGACTACTGAGCGAGCGGGAGAAAACTGCCAACAAGTACGTTACCTTATTATCAAGTATCTTATTAATTAATGTACCTAATGGTTTCGAGTTATTGAATGACTTCATTCCAAAGTTGTTTAACTTATTGTGTTACTGGTAGTTTTACAACGGATTTAGTTACAAACAGATTTTAACCTAGCGGAAGAATTCAGTAAGAGAGACGACATCTTTATGCCTTGCTCTATACTAGTAAGTTGATATCAGCTATTATTCAAGTCGAACGAAACTTTGAAAACTGTTTTAAGATGGTCATAACTTCTATGAATGCCTTCGCAATGTCGCTCAAAACACCGCAGTTTCACATAATCCTTAATTGGAAAGGAATTATTAAGAAACTTTTATACATGATGCTGTGTCAACTTTCCAGGTTAACGGCAATCGACTACTTAATGATTCTGCAGTTGGTGATTCACTATGTGACCTACTTGGTCTTTGTCATCTTCTTCAACCCGGAGAAAGAAATCTCCGTAGGTCTCCACGAGCCTGTCGGACCATGCAAAGATGTAGCCACGCTTGTTACACCCTTCGGTCAGGTAAGCACAACTTAGGATACTATTATAATATATACCATACCAGGATAGGGTAGGTAAAATTTAAGTAGTGCCTACCCATTATGATTTCCTTTCTCATAAAAAATGTCTCTAAACGTAAAGACGTATTTGTTGATCAAAGCTGGTATCAGAGATCGCTGGGTTTCACTCTTTTGGTTGAAAACCCATCTACAGATTAGTGGTGAAATATGAAGGCACACAATGGTATCATTGATTTAGAATGGTTAATATGCATTATGCATAAAATACGGGATGTAAAAAGACCCTTAACGAAAGTTGAAATCCTATATTGTACAAATCATTACGAACATTTTTTACTTCGCGATCATAAGAAGATATTGAGGCTCAAAGTTATCATACAATGTAATACAACTAATAACTACAAAATCGATGCATTTCTCGCGCCAATTTATTCTATAGATGTCCCATATACCTATAGAGAGGTAGGTATCTCGAGCATTGCACGCGTGCACTACGCGTGTACTTTGCGATGTCAAAATGTGTCTATTTAAAAAAAAGTCGCTAAGTATTACTTGGCATGATGTGCAAGACGAGTAGACTACGGCTTGGTGATCGGTCTTTTGACATTCTGTATAACAGGTTGATTATTTCTCACATCTCTTGAGTTTCGATTGATATATTGCTTGCAAATAATTGAAATATTACCGACAGATTAAAATATAGTGATTTGTACGTTATATATTGCCAGACTAGATAAAGATAACAAGTAACAAATAAAATAGCTTATTATTTTCCGAGTGACTAATAACTTAAAAGGTGACTAAATGTTTGCAACTAATAAAATAAGTTGCTAGCGATTAAATATTTTCGCGACTATTATATTAAATAAGATTCAAAACTAAGGGTGTTATAAAAACTTAAAACTAGCAGCTGCGTTTAGGTAGCAAATAAACTATACAAGTCAATTGAAATAATAGCCGAGGAGCTAATAAATAATGACTTGGCGACTAATAATGTTAGTAGGTAGGTTATGTTAGGTTTTCTTGTGACCCTGTACCCAAAAATAGGAGCCCTGAGAAGCAGGGCTCCGTCAACTTGGCTTAAAAGACTGAAGCGTCCTATTTACTTATACGAAACACTTCATTTAAAACAAAATCATTTGCAAAATATTGAAATTTGTATTATTTATGAATGTCCATTTTCTATTTTTTATTCATCATCAAGTTTCCGCTTAGATACTAATTCAGTAAAAAATAAAATGGTGCTAGTTTAAATTAAAGCGAAGCTTATTACTGACATATTAATATGCTACATTTTACTTATTACGATACTCCTTATTAGCTGCCAACCCATTACCCACTCTAATTACTTTTGAAACTTGTATTCGCTTTACTCAGCCGGTTGCAGAAAGCTTCAAATTAATTCTTTATTACTTAAAGGGAGATTATCGCTAATGTGTGTCATAATTTAATGGCGTTGCACAAACACATTTTACGCTTGATTAAACATCATTTAACTAATGAAGAACTAATGCCTACAAGTGAACGAAAAGAGTGAACATTTCCGTTTAGTTATATGCACAATAATCTATGAAATGTACTATGAGTAAAAATTTCATTAAACAAAACGTAATGGTCACATATATCAAAGAGGTGTAATTCTAAATATACATATTTAGTAAATCTGTGGTCAAGACTATCAAAACTTTTGTCAAAAATTGACATGTTTATGTTATTGTTGTATTGAATCATTTTTACGATTTTAATTAAAATTGTTACGTTTTGAGCTGAAAAGCCGAGAAAATTCATACAAAGAGGGAGCCTGGCGCTTATTATAATGATTGACCATATAATGCAGTTAATACCATTCATGAATGATGATTTTCTATAACCTGAATACATACGCTACTATTGTATTTTGTATTAACATAAAATCAAATATGAAAATGCCCAGTTATTTCATTTATGTGGAAGTCACAAAATGAGAGAAGAGAGAAGGAAATAAGCTGTTATACTATTCAAGACATATTGGTTAAATTGCATACGATAAAGAAATATTTTTATATATTTTGTTTGTAATGTGTTTTGTTGTGATAATTCAATTAGATAGAATAAAGACAATTATTTTTACACTTATGGAGAAGTATCTCTTCTTGCACTGGTATCTATAGCTTGGATGATGACCTCCTCTGCTAATAGGTAATAATGTTAACATGAGTACAATCCAAAGCGCCTACGACACGTGGAAATCCATCAATTTCTAGCTGCAACTCGCCGTAGATCTTAAATGTAGACGTAGAACTTTCCTGTTTGGCAATTTAATACATTTTGAGCTTAATTTTGCTAGGGCTTGAGAACTCTTTGCACTAATGTACACACTGGATTTGTGTTTATTTGATAATCACCCAAGACCTGTTCAGTTGATAAGCTCCTGTGGCAAAAACCCTCAAACAAATTAAAAACTGTGTCTGACCATCAACATAATTATTTATTTCTTTGAGACAGGGGTTCCTTTTTTTATAGTAATAGGCGGCAAACGAGCAGACGGATTACCTGATGGTAAGCAATTACCACCGCCCATGGACACAACCAACACCACAGGAGTCACAAGTCAGTTGCCACCCCTTAGGGTTGGGAAAAGGTATAGGAGGGGAGAAGGAATAGGGCCTCCGGCACTCTCACTCACTGAACGAAACGCAACAGTTTAGGTACTGTTACTTTACGTCCATTTTCTGTGAGAGGGTAGTACTTCCCCGGTCGAGCCGGCCTATTCATGCTGAAATCAGCAAAGCTCTACCACCTAAAGCCTTCTAAAACCACCTAAAACCTCCTTATCTACAATGTTTCGTATTTGGTCATCTGCTTCTATGGATACCCTGTATGTAATACGTAATTGCCAGAATTTGACCGGAGCAAAATCTTCTTCGGGATCAGACAAAGATGAAAGACTAGTTAAGACATAACTTAGGTATTCATTGTAAACCATTTCAATACCGTAAATCACTACAATGCATTGAAATATATTATTTAATAGAGCTATATTTGGCAACAAACACTTCAATGATAAGATATTATGGAACAGAGATAAATTCAACAACAATAGAGCTTTAATTGGCTTTAATACCTCACTGAGCTCACATTAGATTTTAAAATTCACATCTGTCATATTTAAAATTCTCACGTGTCAATTCACGCTAATGGCTGTTTGTGCAACGTAAAACGCGCTCTAAAGTAGGCTTTGACTCTTCTTAAATTAAATTTAATAAAGGATTAAATTTTACAAGAATTTGGCTTTGTGCAACGACTTAATAATAGATTAGTGTTTAATCTCGTTTTAAAATTTTAAATATCGTTTCTGCAACCGGCTGTTAGTCGCCGCATTAAATACATGCCAAATAAAATTAGTAGATAACCAGAATTAATTGTCCGCTTTATCTTCTGTATCTGCACTAGCGGTTATAAGTTATCGCGTTGATACACAAGTGGCGGACACCTGCAATTTATATCAGTATAATAATTACTATTTTAGCTGTGTTCTTGTGAATCTAGAATGATTTAAGAATAATATGGCTTTACTATCGGAATGATAAGCAATGCAAATCCTTGCCTACCTACGGACTCTTGCACATCTGCTGGACGATACATCAGCGTAGCTAACAATTGTTAGGTACGTGAAAGCACTGACTAATTGTTCCATCTAGTACCTATGTAAAATCGAACGTTATGCGGTACCCAACCTATCGCGAAGTCGGTTAGATGTTCGATGATCCCAATTTTCTCTCAACTTCTCGATTACTTCAACCATCGTCTATCTAGAATGTTTCGAAGCAAGAATTCAGACTATTCAGCATGGTTTGGTAATTGAAAATCTTTAATCGGATGCACTGCTTAATTTACTACCATGACTTAGATAGCATGACTAGTTACAAAATTGCTTCTGTGACATAAGCAGGTAATAAATTGATATATATCAATGCAAATTTTAGGAGCTGGCGAAGCGCAAGTACTTCTGTCCGTCTGACTACGACGAAAAGTACTTCGACTTCCACTGCGTCGGCAACAAGCTGCCGCCCAACGGAGCCACTTGGTACACCATCTGCGGAACACCATTCGAGTAAGTGGGACTGATCAACATTGTTTAACTAACTAGATTCTGTCCTCGGTGCTGCCTCTGCGAAATTCTATTTTCATCAAAATTCCTGTAGTAGGTAATTTTAGGGCGAAAGATCAACTTATCCATCCTCATAACAAGCATTTATGATATAAGTAAAATTTAAAAAGTTTGATAAATTCCTCATTAGGTAGTTTAAATAAAAGTTTTGTTTTTAATTATAACATGATTTGAGAATTTCGAGAAATCACTTCTTAGTGCACCACTACGCTCCAAAAAGACCATACATGCTAAATTTCAGCTTCTTGCCCCCAGTAGTTTCCGCTGTACGGTGTCTGTCAGTCAGTCAGTAACGCAAGGATAGATACCATCACTATTTATCGCCAACCACACAAAAAAGTAACACAAACGTTACGTGCTCCTGCATCGTTTGAAATCGAAGACAATTTCTAAATCATCGTACGCATCACTGTTCGATAATTAAAAGTCAAATTTACAACTCCTGAGAAAAAGTCATCAAAATGTATTTATAATCTTAATGGCGCGATCCACATTTAAGTAAATGACTTTTGCATTTGTTCATTTTCAGGAACCGTGCTGAATATATTACGATTCTGTCAACTATCCTTGTAGTTGCATCTGGAGTTTTTTACATGTTATACTTCAAAACTGGTGCGCGACAAGAAGCACCTGCTAAGAAACTTAAGAAGAAGTAATTTCCTAACGTTTGTTCAAATTTGTGGCAAACTTTATGGTTGATCTGGGAATAGGAAAAGTAAAATGATGTACAATTTGAACCACCGTCGTTCTAAAGAATGCAACCTATATTCAGATCGAGCATATCGTTTTCTGTTTTTGTGTCATCTAAAAGTAAGTTAAGATATGTGGATAAATTTTGATATAGTTCTTTAGTTAAGTCGATTGGAGACATACTTCGAAGTTGTTATTAATTTAAAGTTATTGAAAAGTGTGTGAGAAGTAAATTATTTTGATTATGGTTTTATTGTGCAGTTATAAATCAAGCTTCAGTGTTATTTTCATTTTTTTATTGAATTGATATTTGACAAATAAAGAAACTCATCGAGGGACAAATGTCCAACTAATGGTATTAGTTTATTGTTACCCTAAAACGCCTTATATATTACAACGTACTGTTAATCAAAACGTTTAATTAGCAAATAATCTTCCAAGCATCATGGTATAATGTAGCATTGTGTGTAATGACCAGTACAACTGGAGGCACGGTGAAAAGCCTCTACGAGGATTTGCCTTAGAGTGGCGTAAGCGTTGCCTGGTTAAATATATAATTAGGGCACACTTGCATGAGGGAACTCTGGTCCACGTGCCACTCTGACGATTTGTCCGATTTGAGGGAAAATAAATGCCAATAGATCTCTCAGATAGCTTATTATCTTTACAAATAGTATAGTCGAGATGTTTGGAGGGTTTGAATCCATGGTGAGCACCACTGACTTTTAAAAGATATTAGCGTATTTTTAAATTATCGCTTGCCCTGTGTCTTTTATGTAAACGAAGTACACAGGTCTGGTATCAATTACAGGGAGATGTACAATACCCGAATGATAATGTCAAAGCAGCTATACTTCTGCATTTTAGAATAAATAGGTAAGAGAAACATAACAAAAAACCTTCGAAATCAGTTTGCAGTTCTGTCTTTTTTCAAACAGTGTTTCAACTAGGGCTTGTAATATCGGAACATATTGAGTTCCGGAACTGAGTTACGATATTGGAGTGTCAATTCCGGAATTCCGGAACTGGTTCCGGAGTCGGCATGTTCTACAAAGATTTAAATTTCCAATATAAAATAAAAGTGTATTATGCTAAAATTAAACAAGTATATACTTTCATCAATCTATAGAAAGATTTTACCTTTGAATTTGAACAGCTCAACATTTTTTACAGTTCTTATTAATTAACATGCCATGAACATTAAGGCTTTAGACAGACGGACCGCATTCTAACTGCAATCCAACTGCAGTTCGGATGCAGTTTGAATGCAGTTCACACGATTGCAATAGAACTGCAAACCAACCGTGTAGTTCGATTGCACGCCGACTGCAATTGAACTGCAATCGGACTGCACGTTTGGTTAGAATAGAATAGAATAGAATTCATTTATTTGCTAATAATGTAGGTAACAAAGAAAATAAAGATGTTAGCAGTACAATATGATCCACTACATTTTACCATGATATGGCATGCAAATTATTTTAAAGATTAAAAACATTATTATGACAATCAATTAATTTATCAATAAATCATTTAAATTACAACAATAATCAAACATAATGTCAGTAAGAATATACATTTCATTTATAAGTCAAGCATTAGAATAAATAGTAAATTATATAAATGTCATTTTGATACATACAAATGAAATAAAATAATGTCACAAAAATAAAAATAAAAATTAAACAAGACCAAGCATATACAAAAATACAAACATAATAATACAACAGTTTTCAACGGTTTGCAGTTCTATTGCAGTCGTGTCAACTGCATTCAAACTGCATCCGAACTGCAATTGCAGTTGGATTGCAGTTGAAATGCGGTCCGTCTGTCTAGAGCCTAAAGCCTAACTAGTAAAAAGTTCCGAGGTAAAATAGTACAGTTAAACATTGTTATAAAATCAGGCAATCTAAATTATTACATTAAAATAATAAAACCAGCCCGATTCTCAAAATTCCTAGCTCATGGTTTGCCAAAGTGCCATGTAAAGTAGCGTGATAGGTGTACCGTGTAAGACTGATCGATAAAATTCAAAACACCGATATACAGTAATAAAACAGGCATAATCGAAGTGAGCGTCAAAGCAGCGAAGTTAAAATAGGATTCGGTGGGATACGTCTGTGGGATGTATTTCGAAAAGTGTACCAGTGACCACACAATAGAACCATGAAGGCGACACAGGAGCAAGCCGAAAAAACGATGGCGGCATGACTTGAGACTTTGCTAGCAGACTGGCAGGATAAAGCCAAAAAGTGTCGTTCACGGAATCAGCGAAATGTCGGGGACATAGGAAGCACTCAAGGAGGAGCGCGGTGTCGCTGGAGAAGGAATGGTACTTGATACTTGATTGCACGGGCTGTTTCCGCAACTCCACGTCTTGGCGCGTATTTTGCGTGCGGGTGGGAATGGTGTCTTCATTCGAGCCACCCCAGCTCTTCGAGGAAGGCCAGCAGACTCTTGATGTGGCCCACTGCCTCCCTCAGGGTGCTGTATCTCGTCAGGTACTGCTGCCTGTACTGTGCGACCTCAGGGCAGTCGAGGAGCAGGTGGGCTGCCGTCTCGTCTGCTGCCATACAGGCCCTGCACAGCGGGCTGTCGGTGATACCTATAGTAAATAGGTGTTTATTAAAGAATCCGTGTCCTGTGTAGGCGGCCGTGACTGTCCGCAGTTGTTGTTTGGACAGCCGGAGGATTTGTTTGGCTATCTTACCGTCTACTGCGGGAAGAGCCTCCTTGGCCTGCCTACATGTTTCAATACCAATCCAGGACTGGTTGTGTTGGGTCCTGGTCCTATTTCTTACCAGGTTGCGATAAAAACCAGAAGGGAGGGGAATAATAGGCTCGGGTCCCACCACCTCTAAAGTGGCCCCTCTTCTGGCAAGTACGTCGGCTGCGTCATTCCCTCTTGAGCCACTGTGGCCCTTGATCCATTGCAGTGTTAATTTGTTTTGTTTACCTACCTCTGTTAGTTTCTGGTGGCATTCAAGCGTGAGTGCCGAGGTGATAGTATGGCTTTTGAGGACTGAGAGGACCGCCTTACTATCTGAGAGGATCCTAATGGATCGTTCCCTTACCTCACGTGCCATGATTGCTGTGGCAGCTAGGATTATGCCAAAACATTCGGCCTGGTAGACCGTGTTGTAGGCTCCCAGTGGTGCTGCGATGTTGATGTTTAGGTCCTCGGAGAATACTCCTGAACCCGTACCTGTATCCGTCTTAGACCCATCTGTGAAGATCGTGAGCTCGTTGTGATTAACCGCTCCTTCGTGTAGATCCTCGTACAGTTGGATTTTGTACTTCTTGTCGAACACAATTTTTTTCGGTATTTGGTCGCCAATGGCTTATGTGAGAGGAACTTCTTTAAAGAGTGTATTTAAATTGCTAGTGTGCGGTGTGTTGGTGTCTTTCCAGAGCTTCAGAGCTCTTAGCCGGACCGCCGTCATCGTTGCTTCCTGTTGTATAAACAGGTGCAATGGAGGCAGGTCCAGCAACACTTCAAGTGCCGCTGTAGGTGTAGTTTTCATGCAGCCCGTTGCCGCTAGGCATGCAAGTCTTTGAAGCTTTTGAAGCTTGTTGGCGGCCGTTGTTATGTTGGTCCGAGGCCACCACACTACTGCGCCGTAGCGTAGAAGGAATGGTAACCTAACACTGTGTATTATTGGCCACGTTCTCAAAAAAAATATATCTAGAAAAGTCACTTTGTATTATTTATGAATACCGGAATTACGATATTTGGGCTCTCAATTCCGATATGAGAATATCGGAAAAAATCGTCCGAAATTCCGGAATTACGAAATCTCGGAATTCCGGAATCCATGGCCTAGTTTCATCCTACCGTAGTTAGAAGTATTCTAATCTATCTAGCGAAAGTAGCCTGCTCATGCTCATTGGTTTAGACGACAAACCATCCGCACTATCGACGTGCATCCACTCCTACCATTTGCTTTCAGTTTAAATAGTCAAAAGTAGTGGTAGTAATTAGTAATCCAATAATATTCACCTCAATATAGCAAGTGGCTTTATGGTTGGGGCATGAACAGTAGGCTTCAACGAGAAAGTGACTATTTTGGTTTATTTCATTCATTCTTCAGAGGCCTAATAACCAGATGAACAAAACTATATGTTTCCAGAAATTCACTATTTGGCACTTATCTGGTGGAGCCCAACAGCTTAGGTTGGCATGTCTTTTGCAGTGCTTAGAGAACAGCATCTATGACTCAGAATCACAAGCAGAACACAAACACAGACAAACTCCATCATTCATACTTAAACCCATTTGCTGGTAGGCATTTATCCTGAGACCCTGGATCCATTCTCTATCTCATCGAACTTGACTATTCGCTTGTCGCTTGTTGTATACTGCTTGTAACCCCAAGGCCCCAATGGGATATTGTATTTCACAATTACCCTAGAGGGCCTAGCCAAATTACATTTTTATGTAATTTGGCTATATCAATGTATGGGATTGACATTAGCTTACGACGCTTCCCATACACTGTTTATCGTATTCTATTCTATTTGTCTAGCGTTATGCCATTTGGCCAGGCCCTCTGGTTATGTTGGTAGTTGTTCGTCATGGACAGTAAAAAGCACTTATTTTTTATGATCCGAGATGCAATACCTGTTGACATGTCCCAGAGGTTATCAAATTATCGCTACGTAGCATTATCAAACCAGTCGTTGCCTAAGCAAACCAAACCATTGTAACAAGCTGATATTTTTGCTGCGGGTGTGATATCAGAGATATAGTTGCTATGGCGAGAGATCGGAAGACAGTTAATATGTGTATCATAATATGACGGTCATAACTATTCATATATCACTACCCTGGTTTCATGCAAGACTTTTACTTTGGGGCCCATGTTCCGCTTTCTAGTCTAATTGACGACACCCGCCAACTCGCCAATTAGAATCGGCACACGAAATCCTTAAGAAATGCGCTTCTATTACGTAAATCTGTATTCATTGGCCAAGTGTACTGTTTACACCTCATAACGACTGTCAAAAATGTTATGCGGACGGTTCGACAAACTCCGAGATTGTGTATCATAATGATTATTATCACGATGCAAATTATGTTACTAAGAAGATTGGACTTGCACAGAATATATCAGAAATATCTATAAGCATCGTCTTTGTGTTTCATAATATTTTTACTATAATACAGAGAGCTGTATGTTAGGCATTTTCATCATAATCTAGCGCTGTCCCGGTTGCCGTTGTTGTTTGGAGCGGTGGAGCCCGCGCTTTTCGGCTACACCTCCTCCTCTTTGCATGGTCTTCAGCTTCCCTGTTAGTTAGTCGATTAACACGCTGTGACGCATGTTAGACATTTTCTTATACCTATCTATTTCAGAAATTTTCACAGCGCTTTTACAAACATAATTTTTGCTAACTTATCTTTCATAAGAATTTACTTTTCTTTTCTACCATGACATAGAACCCTCACGGTACGTACCTACCAATAGTTCCGGAAACTTTAAAGTGACACGATAATCGATCGTCACGACATATTATCACTGGAGCACGGTACCTACTGCATTTTGCTCTAAATACCTATGCTGTAATTTGCATCCGTCTAAGAAGGTTTAGTACCTACAAGTTCGTGACCGACGCCAATCTATCACATGCTTAAGAGGTTTTAGTGGCATCCATGTCGGTATTTTGTTCTTTTTTTTGAGTGAGAACGCCGATACTATATTTGTTTACCAATCAGCCACTTGTATTTGCCAAACGCATACTTACGTTTTGTATTCGCGTTCTTTTGTTGTGATATTCATGATACTCATCAGTGTATCTATGAAAAGGCAATGTCTTAACGTTCCAGGTTGGGGAGTACCTAAGGAATGTGGCGTTTTTGAGAAGTTTCTATTTTCTATAGCCACAGATATTTTATTGACTTTGATGTGTTATGTGACTTTGTGTACGTTTGTAGGTATCTAGTGGTTATTCTATGTGTTTATGTTATCTTTGTAATGTCGCTTGTGTTTGTACTGATTTGATTTTCTGTTCTGTTACCTATTCTTATTGAGAGGAATGATAAAAGAAATATTATTTTAATATCATTTAATCACGTTAATGATATGTTCATTTTGACATACAATCACATTATTTCCCTTAAATACTATACGACTACGTATTGAGTGACCTGTGAAAGAATACACCTAGAAGTATCGTCTATGGGTACCCACTCAAAATTCAATTCACTAAACATAAAACTATTATGTGTATCTACCGGTCTAGTGGATAATATAATTATTTTAAATAATATACTATTTCCTCATCACTATAATTATTATAGAATTCAAAACTCTTTAATAACAAATAACAGCCCTTTGAAAGTGCCCTAAATAAAATATTTATCTCCATAGAAAATCGTAATATTTTATTTAAATTTTAGGCAGGATTTCAAAATTATACATTTCATATTTAATTTAAATATTTATTTATTTTTGGTTACATTTCCTGCAACAAATAATTAATAAATCATTAGTATACAGGTACCAAGTGACAATAAATTATTTTCTATTAATCAACATTCGAGGGCGTCGCCAGCCGATTGCCTAGGGGTGAGGGACAAAGACGCCAGCCAATGGCTTAGAGGCGGGAGGGAAATTTTATATAAAGAATGAGGAAAGCATGGAGAAACGAATAAATGAATAAATAGATGGTCTGGCATCTGTCCCCCTGCCCCTGTTGGCGACGACCATGTCAACATATGTATGTTTAAAAAGATACAGCATTTTGCGTCTACTGATAAAACATAGTATTTGGTGTAAGCGCCAAATACGCAAAAACGTAACCCTACTTTGGTTTGACCTACGAGCTAGCCTAACCGATTAACGAGTATAACTTACAGTCCTAATATTACAGCTACCAACATTGTGCATCACAAATAGGTGCAGTCGAATACAGATAACAGCTTCACACACGACACTCGGCGCCGCGACCACGCCTCGACCACGCCGCGTTGTTCGCCAGTCTGGTGCCGAAAGCTCATTAGTGCAACTCCAACAGTATTGGCACAGCACCGTACCATCGTAAAAAAAGAATAGTAGGTTAGCTAAGGCCGATCGGCGAGTTAATTGCCTACTCTTGCGTCCTATCTACGCGCGGCATACCCCGTAGGTACTGGAGCCGCGGCGCGGGCCGCGCCGGGCCGCGCTCGTCTGAGATTGTGTGCGTGAAAAGTCCGTGCGTACACGGCGCCGGCGACTCACGCGTACATTCAAACCGGCGGCGGCCGATTTGTATGAAGCTATCCTACTATTCTTTTTGTACTATGACCGTACTACGGCTTTTTCATTCAGAATCTTGTGGGCAAACCTCTTTCATTAAGTATACAGCTGAAACGTGGCATATCGTAACCGCGAAGTGTGCCCACATCTACGTAAAATCCAATCTAGTCGCTCGCCAAGTTACGTGCGTCAAGCTTTACAAGATAAATATATAATTTCACATCGCGCGTTGTATATATATAGACACAGAGTTACATTCTCATATTATGCTGTTCAATTTTTTGTGCAAAACCAAAAATGAATCGTAGACAAAATAATCATAATAAATATCACAACCTATACAAAATAAATGAACATTAACTACAAGACTCCATTTCGATTAAATTCAAGTGACAGTGCCTCGTATTATTGCGCAAGTTTCACAAAACTACAGAACCCTACAACAACTAGTAAACACCCGCCATTTCAATAAATTGTACTTATTAGCGCTAAGGGTCGCAACAAATAAAAATATTTGTCCAAAAGGTTTTCGTTTCAATATGCCTTAAATATACAAACAAAAACTTATTTCATAGGAAGGTCCTTAATGTTTGTAATTCGGTAGCGTTGTAAAATACATACACATAGAAGATGTTTATCCTAAGCTTGATGTACATTTAACTACGAATGTGGGTAGTATTCTTAGTTCTATTGTTAATATAGGAAGGTATTTCGTCCATGCTCATAAACGCATATTAAACTGCAGTATATAACGCCAACCGCATGCGAAAACCACTATATCATATTATTTAAAACTATTATGGAATGACTGAATGTAATGTACTAGATCCAGCAATCGTCTCATCCCCCTAAAATATAAGTTGCAATAAATATTCTCATAAATAATTCTTAACAAATAAGATACTCGGCCTTTGTCGAATATTTAATAGGTATCATTCAATGATACAATATTTTAGAATCATATTTGATTTTATATTTTTGTCTCGTGAACAATAAGACAATAATAAGTAAGTAAACAACGTTTTATGCAAATTCAGTACCAAAACGACTATAAATAGTCGGGCGAGCGAAATTAGAATCGATTGGATCGATTTTCAAGAAATATAAATGCTAAACAGTATTGAAATTAATGTATTTTGTAAGTACCTATGTATTTGTGTACATGACTATGTTATGGCCTATAGATACATGCAATATAATGTTACTATTCTCAATAAGTGGTTGTACAGTAAACTTATCATAGCTATTCATTTAGATACTATTTTAGGTTTAAAGTGTGTGCACATCGAGACTTATCGGCCAAGATACTAAATAATGACAAGTCACAGTCAGAGTGATTGCTTCGTAAAGTGATCTTTGAATTAGTATATCGGTTAAAATATCATACAAACACTTGAGAGTATGTCGCTTTTGAATCCTACACTAAACCCATGTATGAACCTCACATTGTCTATTTAATAATAATACATGTATAACAAGATAAATATGGAGAAAACGCAAGCAATGTCCATTTTCGGATGTACGTCATCAGGCCTCGTTAACAGCGGACGGATTAAAGCAGAAAGTAATGGGATACATACAATAAATTCCGGGTAAGGCCATGCTTGTACATAGGAACACAAAATTGGCGCAAAAGCTAACAGTTCCTAGATCTTAAATAAGCTTTGCGAACACCTACGCGACCCAAAACACGCAGAGTTAATACTCAAGATAGTTGGTGTGTACTTCATACGGCTCTGATGTTGAAGTGCTGGGACGAGAGCGCTTCGGAGCTGGTCCCATGTAGCCTAAGTACTCGGTCGCGGAGGCTTTAGCGTACCTCTAGGTAGGACGGTGCTTCAGAATCTGGTCGATGACGCCGGGGTCGGCGAGAGTGGAAGTGTCGCCGAGATCGGTTTCACCGAGGGCAATTCGCCTCAGTATTCGTCTCATGATCTTACCGGAACGCGTTTTTGGTAATCCGGGAGAATACTGGATAACATCTGGAGCGGCGAAGGCTCCAATTCTATGTCTCACCCTCTTCTTCAAGGAGTCCACTAATTCAGCATTGAAAGTAGCGCCTTCGGCTAAGGTTACGAAACAGTAAAGAGACTCGCCCTTAACTGGATGCGGTTTAGACACGACGGCCGTTTCGGCCACTCTAAGATCCTCGGTAAGGACTCCTTCGACTTCAGCGGTGGACATTAAATGTCCTGAAACATTCAGCATGTCGTCGATACGTCCAGTTACCCAAATGAACCCATCTTCGTCTCTCTTTGCACCTGTAGGTAGAACATAAATGATGTCACTCTTAAATGCGTAATTGCCTCGAAAGTTATTGTCTATGAAAAATAAATATACTGTCAAAACTTACCGTCTCCGGTGCAGTAATATCCAGGGAAGCGGCTGAAGTACACATCTTGGTAGCGGCTGTGGTCGCCGAACAAGGTGCGCATTATGCCTGGCCATGGCCGAGCGAAGGTCAAGTAGCCCTCTCCCACACCTTCGATTTCTTTGCCATCTTCGCTCAGTAGAACAGGTTCCACGCCGAAGAATGGAAATCCCTGAAATTGTGGACATTGTACTTATCATTAAATCTAAAAAAGTAAATGATAGTCCTTGGTGTAAGATATATCATGTCAGAGAAAATTTCACAGATGGTATCTTTTTTTGTGTCGTAATACTATTATGACGACCGGTTGGCGCAGTGGGAGTGTAAGCGACTGCTACGCCGAAGGGTACGCTAAAGTCAAACATTTGTGTGCATGAACATGGATGTTTGTCTTGGTCTGGGTGTTTCTATATAGACTACTGGAAAAAATTAAGGGATCAAAAAGAAATTCCTAATATTTGGGCAATTTTCAACAAGCCGTAACTTCGAGAGAAATAGTCGTACAGAAAATAAAAAAAAGGAAATTGTAGCTCCAAGTGTCTAGTTTTTGGATTAGAACGTAAAAAAATTGTAACCTCCGCGGCTTTTGAGTAATCGTAGATAAACCAGCGACAAAAATTTTTTCAATTTTTTTTAATATCAATCAATCAATGTTTTTTTGTTTTGGTCTACGGGCGCCGAAAATTTTTTTTTAGCTTAGCCACTATAAGGATCGGATACTTTGTTCATTTAGCTTTAATTTGATTTTTATACACCTTGATATGTCCATTTTTCGCCGAGATATCGGTCTTCAAATGGGAAAGAATCCTTTTGTCTTTGATTATTGATATCGCAGCAACCAAATTTTAAGACTTCTTTTTTTTTTTCAGCGCAGACGAGAACAGCTGAGGTCGTTCATATTGATGCAAGATAACGCACGTCCACACACAACCAACATTACCAGGCGCTTCTTTGAGCAGCATGACATTACATTGTTGCAACACCCCGCAATGAGTCCAGACCTCAATCCCATAGAGCACGTTTGGAAGATAATGGGCCGCGCGTTGCGCAGAGAGTATCTAAATTTGCAGAACGCCTTGGAGTGCGCGCTTCAGCAATCCGACCGCGCAACCTCCACGTGGTACGCTTTAGATAACGCTAATGCCGGCGGTAATTATTCTCATCAATTCAATTTTTTTAAATTGTTTTTGGTTTTAAATTTAAGCACTTTCTGGAGCAAAAATGTGGAAAAAGCTCGGAAAACCATTTTTTCTCATTTTTTTAAATTATGGGTTTTTCAGAGAAAAAACGTGATGCTTTAATTTTTTCAAAAAATCGATCGAGTGAAACTATAAAACAGCTGGCTGGATTAATTTGGTTTTTTGTAGGGTTTTTGTGGACATATTGAACTGTAAAAGACACACTTAACATTAGTGGTTTCCTCAATATTTTTGATCTAGCGCTTGATTTTCCAAAAAAACACCAAAAGTCCTTTTTTTGTTGCATTTTCAAATTCATGTGACAAAAAGAAAAAAATCTTTTTCGGAAAAGCAGTGGCTAGTCGTTAAGGAGAATTCATTCAAGTTCTTGAAACCCGCCTTTAACTTTCTGTGCGATCATTGGTTGCTGAGATATCGATAATCAAAGACAAAAGGATTCTTTCCCATTTGAAGCCCGATATCTCAGCGAGAAGTGGACGTATCAGGGTGTATAAAAAGACAAATTAAAGCTTAATGAACAAAATATCCGGTCCTTATAGAGGTTAAGCTAAAAAAAAATTTTCCGCGCCCGTAGACCAAAACAAAAAAACTAAAAAAAATTGAAAAGTTTTTTGTTGCTGATTTTTCTACGATTACTCAAAAACCGCGGAGGTAACAACATTTTAAAGTTCTAATCCAAAAACAAGACACTTGGAACTACAATTTCCTTTTTTTTATTACCTGTACGACCATTTCTCTCGAAGTTAAGGCCAGTTGAAAATTGCCCAACGATTTTTAATGCTTTTTTGATCCCTTAATTTTTTCGTTTAGTATATAATATGGATGTAGTAAAAAAAGTATATATATATGTATGTTTATCCATAATCTAGTTAGTACCCATAACACAAGCTCTGCTTAGCTTGGGACTAGATGGTGATGTGTGTATGTGGTAGAATATTATTATTATTAATATTATTATTATTATATTATTTTTATGGCAGATGCGTCAACCGCGTATACGCCTATTTTATTGTGAGGATAAAATAACCATAGCGGGGCATTAACTCGATTAACGAAGTTAACATTTTCACTAACGGATTAACTTTTTGTTAACTTAAAAAATGTTAACGGACTTGTTAACTTCCGTTAAATTTTCCACGTCCGTTAATTCGATACCTACTATTTACCGCACACCGTGCCGCGCTACCGTGAAAAACGAGTTCTAACAAGTTTGTTCTGGTCGGTTGACAAGTGTGGCACGACGCGTGCCGCGATTGAAATGAAACTAAGTAATAAAGTATGTCTTGCCGGCGCGTGTGAGCGAGAACAAATACTTTTTTAGTGTAAACTAGGCTTACCTAAACAAACAAAAATACAAGCTTATTTATTGAGCCTCAACAATCTTAATTAACACATAAAAAGAGTGTATGAGTCCCAATACTTCCTATTTGAAGATACGGTCAAGGCGGCGTCTAACCGGGGTAAGTCAAAGAGGAAAATCGCTCATTCTGATAATAATGATGATAGCTAGGAGCAGTGATCAGGCTAAAAAATACCACAGGGACGACAGCTGAGCATTGGAGAATCTTTCGGCATTGCAGCTACTGGCAACGGCGTACCTCAAGCTATCACTAGCTAACCGTGGGCAATACCCACATTATAGCGGATGACTAAATTACACACTCTATTAATATACACGTCGTTTATGAACCCAAACCAACAGTTCTTATAAGCAGAACTTGAACGTAACTTATAAAAAAACATTTTTTTTCATGTGTTAATGGATTAACGATTAACGTTAACTTGTGTTAAATCGTCCCAAAAGTAGCGCTTTAACGTTTAACGGAGTTAAAATTTTTAGTAACGGATTCGCGATTAACGAAGTTAATCATTTGATTAACGATGCCCAACTATGAAAATAACATTATAATATTGCAGAAAGAACTCACAGCTGCGCCGGGTTTCATCGGCGTAGCGGCGGGCAGGCTAGTGATGACATGTCCTCCTGTCTCTGTCTGCCAGAAGGTATCGGCTATGGAGCAGCGGTTACTGCCAACCAGCTTGTAGTACCACAGCCACGCTTCTGGGTTAATTGGCTCACCGACACTCGCAAGCACCCGTAGTGACGATAAGTTATGCCTGGAGATATTAAATACTGGCAAGGAGCAGCTGGATCAGATGGATGCAGCGGCTCCGGAGTGAATGGGTTCTCATGAGAATCATCTCTTTCTCTAACATTAAAGAAAAGTCTCCGCAGCCGCTAGATCCATCTGCTCCAGCTGCACCCAGTTTAAGTGCCTGATAGGTATAACGAGACAAAGACTTCTTGTAACATACGGTTGTTGTAGCCACTCTTCCACCATTATACACTTACCTGTACTAAATAGCCTCAACACTGTCACTTTGTCTTGTCTCATCATTTGTACCAGGAAATCATTGAGCAAATTACAAATTATGATAGTGCTGGAAAAGCACTAATACAACGCAGCTATGTAGAGGCAAATAAGCGTATTTGTTTATACATCTGAATTATTTATTTATTAATTTATTTATAGTCTCACCTGTATCCCCGAAGGGGTAGGCAGAGGTGTAAACATTACACCCACATTTCGCCATGATTTTTTTTCAAGTCCCACGTAATAGGGGGCGAACCGGTTAACAGATATGTATTTATTTACATGTACCTACTTATCTAGTTAAAATTACCTATATCTATTTACTAACGTAACCTAACACGCAATTTATTTGCAGTACATGTACCTTCTACAGTTATGATCTCCAAAACTTACAATTTAATGATGAACACTCTTTATGTAACATCACAAAAGAATTGTTGTAATAAATTGCCATTACTGCTTTTTTTCTTCAATATTCACAAACATTATGCCAAAAGCTAGCAATCTTGTATTTTTCACAGAAAGATTGGGAACGCACATTTACTTAGATTGAATGTTCAATTATGAACTTTACAATAATTTTGAATCGTAGAATTGCAGACATTGTTTTGATGTTATTTAAGGTGTATTATTTAAAGTTATATCTGATATATTAACATTGTGTAGGCTAAGGTTGCGTTTATTGGACCGGCTGTGGGTCTTTGGTTAGACCGCTTCGTGCGGTTCATTAGTGCTCTTTTGTATTTTTATTTATTATTAAATTAATAATAAATATTATTATTTATTTCATATAACTACTACTCATGTATTTTCATTTAGAATAGTGGGAGCGCGGTTTGTTTACATTATTATTAGTATTCGATTGATTTTTGTATGTAATATCTTCTTTAAAGGTTGCCTGTAAGATTATTGAAATTGTTATTGTTTTCATTTCGTTATTTTTTGGTTTGCATGAAAAATGATCAATATTATTATTCACATTTTATTTGCATTAATTCCGAAGGGTGCGTTGAAAGGACCACTCGATTAAACTTTCTGAATTCAAGAAACAATGTGAACTCAACTCGTGGTCCAATTAAGGCAACTTTACTTTTCTGTACCTACCTAATTTTGATCAAATCTAAGTAAATGCGCAATCTCAACGCTATGGACCTTTTATACTTAATTTATTTTGAGTATAATAAAGTAAGGCTATCTACACATAAAAATATTTTCTTAATTCTTTTGATATTGCATCAGACAACAGTCTCGTAGGTACCTTCTATTTGAAATTTTTGTTATAGTACGATAGAAGTTCAAAATTTCAATATCTTAATGAAGAGCCAATTGCTTTTAAACAAACTTGCAATAAATATAAGTGGATTTGAAATTATTTTCATCAAGAGTTACTGAGCTGAGCAGTTCACATGCGGTTTAGACAGATCTTATTCGAGAGGTGATTGCGGTCTGCGCCATCAGTCGCCCTCCAAGTCGACATCAATCTTATAAATACCATCGCCGCTAGAACGTACACTAACATTTCAGGTATTGCTTAAATAAAAATAAAATATCAAAAATATAATATGAAAATAAACGAAGTCTTGTCATAAATATCTTACTAAAGTAGCATAATCCATGTTACGCGGTGCATTGGCTCGTAGTTACTAGTGTCAAAATAAAATAAACGTACTTCAATTGGTACTTTACCGTTAAAATACGTTTATGTCGGTACTTGTGCCGTAACTACAGCTAATACGCATAATACCTACTACTAAAGTAAAATAAATCGTTTTAACTCAATAAAATACTTACGATATAATTGAAGCATCCCGATAAACTAATATCTAACATTTATCTACTAATGTCTCTTAAGCTTTTATTACGTTTACACATATTAGTTTCACATCTACTCTTTATACCTGTGACCACGAGTATTACGTGTCCTTAATAAATACGACATTCATGTATCATGCATATAGGTTACAGCACAGATTTAACAAACAAGAACGGTTACAGTAACAGATATATCAAAATAAAAGTATGCCTAATTACCTACTACGGTTACCTAATACGCCAGGTATAGAAATCTGATATGTGCAATAAGAACACGGGTATTTTGCAATCTTTTACTAATTGCATTCGCAAATATGATGCTGCACAGTATAGCGCTGAGTACATGAAACATTTTGTATGACTTAGATTCCAATAGTATGAAAAAATGGGAGCAACCACTTATATCATAAAAGTATGCAGGCAACCCGCGTCCATAAAATAACTAAATAGTAAATATACATATAAATAAGTTCGTTATTACTACATACATCTGCAGTCACATATAGAAATCTGTTTATAAACATAAACGTACCTATATCGAAAATAATAGCGACATAACATATAATATTATCCATAAGTGAAAGCAGTACGCACCAATCTACATATAGATGGATTTTCAATGGGATCTTTCCAAGTTCCATTGTAAATAGTATACCATAATCGACATTTATCAAAAGTTGTGCACTAGGGATATGCAGGAACCTAAGTGATAGTTGTGAGTAGAGATTAATATAAAGAGTTTTGAAATTAAATCTGTAATAAGCGTGCTGATATTATTTGTGTGCTTAATTGTTTATACATATTGTCTGTGAAGGTGTATTTGTTATAAATTCAAAGACTTGTCAAAATAATTGCCTTACATTTGTAGCAAGATGTGCTGATACGTTATTTTGACTGAGTGCAGTGTTTTAATCTAAAGACATTTCACTATTAGTAATAGTTTGTAAAATATATTTATCTTACTTTTGTTACAATAAATACAAAATATCTTATAAACATTTAAATAACATTTCGTTAGTCTGCGCGCTAGAACACATTGGCGTAGTGTTTGTGAATACGGAAGAAAGAATTAGAACCATTGACGTACAAAAAAGGCTTTTTTGTACATCAATGATTAGAACCAATTGTTTTGATAAGCTTGGTATAATTTTGTTCTTTCCTTCAAGATGGTATAGTGTTTGCAAATACTGATAAATTTCAGTTATTGAACAAGACTTAAATGAAATTATTTTTATTTTTAAAACAATAACAGGCAAATGTCATGTGCAGTTGACAAGGATAAAAAACCCAGCTCTCTCACCTAGTCAGATACAAAATAAAGTCTAATGGATTGCACTACGGTTACTAGTATTAAAGGCATGGGAGTTCAAACAATTTTTGATGTTTAATTTTATTATTTGACAGCGAATGAAAACGAAAAACAAACGATTTTTTTTATTTGATTACAATTTTATTAGTATTAGCGCTACAACGTGCTACATCTTAGTGTCCATATTGTCGTTGCAAACTTGTACCTAACTCTTGATAAACTGTAACGCAGAGCACATGTAGATATCTTCGTTTTTGAGGTAGTCTTATGTTGCTGGATAGTTATACTTAGAGCTTAAAGCTTTAAATGCGCATTAAAATCCGTATTAACATTTCTGCCATATTCGACAGTATAATCAAAATTGGGTCTTAATCAGTCCATCAACGTTAAAGCCGTTAAAAAGATAGAGAGTCATTATACTTATCACATTTGTTTTATAATATAAGATTAAATGAAAAACTAACTATGCATATTTATTTTTTACAAACTATCGGTTGTTCCGGTAATTGACAATTATGAAATTAAGAATGTAGATACCTACTAATATAGTAGTATGTTATCTGTTGTACCTATAAGGTATCTAATTATACAATGCAATAGCATTTTTCATTTATATATCGCAATTCCCTACCTAGAAAAAAGCTAGATTTTGCACAATGATTTAGGTAGGTACTGCAAAACGAAACATTTAAGTTATTCTCAAAATTTACTGTCACCACAAGGAAGTTTCGACATGGAACTTTTCAGAGACTGAATGAGATTATGTTTCAACTGCAAATGTCTTAGCACGTCCAGAGGCACATATTACTTTGGTCGATATAACTTCCTTATATGTTACACAAGCAGTGGGTGTACTATGCTCATTCCTGCAATGCCTACCTACCTTTTTACGTTCTGGTCTCCAAACTTCATGAGCGATCTGATAGCAGTCGGTGCGGTGTAGAATTGTGTCACCTTGTACTTCTCGATGCAAGACCAGTACCGGTCGTTGTCCGGGAAGAATGGCGTCCCTTCAAACTGCAACAAAAGTCAACAATCAAAATACGTCCTAAAATCAGAGCGGCTTACACAACGAATTTGTAAAAAAGAATATCGAAGTGTGATTCTAATTCTAACCAATGAGATATCAAGGAGCCAAGAGGAACCAAGTATCTATAAGCTTATGGCTCTGATTAAGTGAGAGTTCTGTGGTGGGCATTATTTGTTTCGTTTGTTATACATTGTTCAAAGGTTTGTGAGATTAGAGAGAGCAGCAATAGCCTAGTAGCGAGACTAACAGATTGCTACGCTGAGGAGCTCTGGATCAAAACTAATGGCATACTTGCTCCTTGGCTAGCTGTTGCCCCGGTGACCGAAAGTCATTTCATATAAATAGGTGCATACAAACAAGCAGAACAGCTGCGGCGGACCGCATCATCACCCGTTGCCATTGGTAGAGCGGTCCGGGTTAGTAAATTATTTGTAATCATCTGTGTAATTTACAACCCGTAAATCGAGGCAGTTTAAATCAGTGAAGTGTTTTCATATTAATCTTTATTTTTTGTTATCTTTTCATTGACAGCAATAAAAAATATTACAATAGGTACGTACTCTTAAATGAAATACCGCTCGTGTAACCGTAAAATCAAATAACAGTCGTAATTTCTAATGCAAGTAAGTAGCATTGTTTACCCGTACTTAATTGCAAAATGTCGTCGTTCACGTCGCGTTGGCAAGGTTACGTGGCCAGGTCATACTGTCTATGCCATTCTACTCAATGTCAAGTTCTTAAGATTATCTAACTATCTGCACTTTTAACCGAACCAATGCTGTCAAGTATTTCAATGTCTTTAAAGATACATCTAACTGTAACGCATATTCTATTCGTGGGCCTAGTTTTTATTAGCGGATTTTTCTACTATTGAAACGTTCAACTTTCATTTTACCCCTTATTTGAGCGCAATTCGACAAGAGCTAGGTTCTTAATATGTGAATGAAATAAGGAGAAGTAGAATAATAAAAACTATTTTCTTAGTGCGTGCTTACTCATAAAAGGAACGCACTGTTTAACTCTCATGTTTCTAGGTTCAGAACTTCAGAACTGTAGGTTCTATGATGATATGTCACTCAGGACAGGACAAGTGTAGACTAGTAGGTATTAATAGACCGGTATTTGTAATTATGTATGATTACATTATCTTTACTTTGTAGATTGTTGATATGAAAGATACCCCTTATATATACCCCCTAGTGCAAGCATAATTGAACATATTCACGGTTAATCTTATTTACAAACATACACTATCTAGGTTAAAATAATTTCTTAATGACTTCTAGTTTTAATTAGTATGTAATATTAGAATAAGATACGATGGGGTTGGCATGTCCGTATGGATAAAAACCCCATAACAAAAAAAGATTGAAAAATAAAACTATCTATTTACGTCTATTTAGTTTTGATCTGTTCGTTTGACGTAACTGTATAATTCCATAAAGTGTTTTTATGGTTAGATGACCTGTCCGTCCTTTCAAGACGAGTAATGTAAAACAAACAATACCTACTCGAGTATTTGCTGTTTGTGCTCGTGGCGGATACTCAGCGAAACAGACGTGTGCTACAACACCCACGGAATGTAATAGAGTAGTCACATTTTGTATTCCTAAACCGACACCACACGGAATATAGGTAAAGGTGATTTCCATGTCGTAGCCGACATTATAGCATAATGGCATTTTCGTATCTGTTAGTCAGGCCTAATTTAAATATTCTTTAACCACTCTCTTATTGCACACGGAACAGGAAAGCCCTTTCCAATATTCTTATGAATTACTTAAGTACTAAGTACTTACTTAAATAAACTCGAACAATCTTAATTGCGGTGTAGGTAGAAGTAGCCAGTATATACTTAATGTAAGATTTTATATCCGTAAATATAAAACACTGGAATACCAAAAAATCCCAGACTGGAAAGAACTGTTGGCTTTCGGAAACGAAAATGTTGACATATGTGAATTCGTCTATGAACGCTTTAAGAGCACTAGCATATAAATGTATAGTTGGTGCCACGAGAAGATAGACTTTTTGTAAACAAACATTCAGGGCTTCACAACCATTTTCAAACAGTTGTGTTTTAGATTTTATACTTTTTGAAGTCTTTTTTCAATGCCTAATTATGCCACTATGTTTCAATTTTACTGAAATAAAAATATTTGATTTTGTGTTTGAATGGTCGAATGTTCATAAATTTGCCGGTTTTTTTGTTGTTTTACACGAAATTTATTCTGTAAATTAAGGAAAAATAGAATATCATGTATGTAAATGATAGACTATATACATTTTACTCTATTATTGACATGATTTTTTTAAAATCATAAACAATAAATCATTTGCAAAGTAGCCCACCTATCCTAAAATATTAAATTATTGACCAACAATGAATAATATTACAGATAACTAGCTAGTACATTGAAATATCATAAAAATTTCTAGGCATGGAGATTTTACGTTGTCTGTGAATGAAATGGTCAGCATGAACTTAAACAAAATCCATAAAAAATTATGGAAGTCTGAAAACGCAATTTCTTTTTTAGGTATAAATAATTTTCTGCGCGACTAATAGTTTGCCATCTGCTATTCTGCACCCGCTTTTTCGAGATGCCGGAAGCGGGAAGAGCGTTGCGAACTTGCGATCCTATAAACTTGTATTTAACTTTACTTACCCCTTCTTGATAACTAAAAAAATAATTTTGTCCTCTGATAAATGCGTGTAAAGCCCAAGCATGTAAAATTTCAATGAACTAACGCCAAATGTTGACATTCTAGGCGTCAGTACCTCAAAACATCAAAAGATCCTGTTGACAGCGCATAATATCGATAGAAACCCGATCCATTGACATATTAGTTTCCAATGACGCATATCTATGTACCGTTGCGCTCATTGGATTTGACATTATTCGTTTTTGACAGAACTATCGCTAAGTCCCTTAGTAGAAATTCTTTGTTTACAAAAAGTCTATGTTCTCGTGGCACGGACTATAGATCAATAGCATCGTAAATATGACGTTCACATGCGTCACCGTAACCCTTGCAATTGTCAAATTAGAAACACTTTTCACCACTTTTTACTTAGATTTATTATTTTATTAGTCTATTTACAATCAAACAACTCGGCGGTGGACCAGTTTGAAAAAAATCCCTTGGCTCGCTCATAGAGTCGAGGCACACTAGAAACTGGTTTTGTATACGAATGTCAATGTTTGTGTAAAGTAGCACTGGAAGCGACGATGTCTTGCTGAGCGATTCTCGCCCTTATGGTGGTCTAGTGGGAAGTTGTTCGACTGTACGTCACCTAATAAACGGCAAGTCTTAATAAGGCAAAATATTTCAAACTAGACGTTTCCCGCGGTTTCACCTGCGTCCTGAGGGATCTACTTCGCGTACCCGAAAACCCCAAATATCTTAGGGACCCCTATTTTTCTAAAATAAAATATAGCCTATGTTACTCCCAGATAATGTAGCTTTCTAGTGGTGAAAGAATTTTTGAAAACGGTCCAGTAGGTAGTTTTTGAGTTTATCCATTACAAACAAACAAACAAAAATACTTTTTTTTCCTCTTTATAATATTATTAATATTATAATTATAATATAGCGTAGATGTAAAATCTCTAGTAGCCAAATCTATGGGTAGGTCAAATATTGGGACCAGCCGTAAAACTTATTTTAAATAGATTTTCTTGTTTCAAAACCTGGGTACCGGTCTACACACAACGTGTAGCAATCTTATCATCAGTTTTTGTCCAATTAAAAACAAACAAACCTTGCGGTTTCTACCTGTTTTTTAATACCTACACGTCACTTAAGTAATGACGTAGATAAAATTGATATATTGTAGGTTATATAATTATATACACTTATGCCCGTCTCTCGTGATATAGGTATGTAGTTGCAGCAACATGTTGTCGGAACATTTTGTGGGGCTTTTTGTGTGTAGAAACAGAGCGCGTGTATGGGAAAGTCTGTTCCAGAGGAGCCTACAGCCCGCCCGGATGATGATAGGTCTATGTCGAGAGCGTAGGCCTATGTTCAGTAGTGGACGTCTTTCGGCTGAGATCATGATCCTTATATATGCATTATAAGCACTTACCATAATGGTGGTAGCGGCGTTTGCCAACGGACCGTACACCACATAGGTGTGGCCTGTGATCCAGCCCACGTCTGCAGTGCACCAATACACGTCCTTCTCGCGGTAGTCGAACACGTAGCGGAATGTTGCCGCCGCGTACAGCATGTACCCCGCCGTGCTGTGCTGGACACCCTTGGGCTTGCCAGTGGACCCGCTATACGAAATTATACGTAAAATTAGTATACACAGTTTGAGGCAGCAATAGATACCTACCAACTAACTGCCATGCAGAAGAGTGTCGAGTTCGAATCCACGCGCGCACCACTGAGTTTTCGATGTTAAGTGCATATTAAATTCGGTGGCGGATCTACGGGGGGGTTAACCGGGGCACTTGCCCTGGGCGGCAGCGTCGTAGGGGCGCCAATATCATGTTACGGCATATAGCAAAACATATGAATTGGTTGAACCATTGGGAGGGGACACCATTTCAAGACTTGACCCGGTAAAAGAAAAACGGAGATCCGTTACTGATTAAATTGTAAGTTATCATTTGCATCGTGCCTCGAAGAGCACTTTAAACCGTCGGTCCCGGCTGCCACGAAGATCTTATACAGTTATAGCGTGGAGTCAGAATCCTCTAAAAAACTTATACTGGTCTAAACCAATGAATATCGCTATCTCTTTGGGTTGCGGAGATCAGACGGCGCTCTATGGAAAAAGCTAATATTCTGTTATATCTGGTTAAACTAGTAGTAGATAGACCTCGGGATCTAAGGCTTATAAGACCTGGATGTAACCGCAAGGTGGACTGACGATCTTGTTGGGATCGCGGGTAGCGGAGGGATGCGGGTGGCTCAAGATAGGTCTGTGTGTAGAGCTTTGGGAGAGGCCTATATCCAGCAGAGGACGTTTTTCGGCTGATATTATGATGATGAGTATACGCAGTTCGCATGTGTAAAAATAGTCAGGTAGTAGACTTCGCTCGCGGCACCGTCCGCGTGTATGATACACCTAAATATGCCTCAGGATTCACAATATCTATTGGCGAAAACCATACAACAATCCGTTCATTAATCTTTGAGTTTTTTGCGGTCATGCAGACAGATAGGATGCTACAGTGATTTGCATTTTATAAGATTGGGTATAATGGCTACAGTGCTAGTGCCTGTGTGGCGAAAACGGGGGTTAGGTTCTTATAGCGTGTCAATAGGCTGATGAGATGAGGTATTGTGAAAATATTAAGAACCCCATCATCATTATCATCATCATCATCAGCCTTTATCAGTCCACTGCTAGACTAGGCCTCTCCTTTGAAAGGAGGAATTGGCCTACTATACCACGCTGGCCAAACGGGTTGGTATAGGGTTTGTATCAAGTTTTCCTTCTCTTACAGTGCTGTTTTCTGTATAATATGCTCCCTCTGTCGGCTCTTACGACACCCATGGGATGATATAGGGTGGTGACAATCCGTATTCTTAATCCGTCACCACACGGATACCCCAACGCTATTTTATTTTGATTAGCAAATACATACCTTCTTTTTTGTGGTTATAGTAGGGTATAGTTCAAGATAAACTGGTGGACTCATAAAATATTCAGCAAGTGTGTGGACCGTACATATAATGCAATTTATCGTATTTCTTTTTACACTACAGTTATTTACAAGAGTAGATTACAAGCTATGTAAGTTTGTAGGTATATTAATATGTTTGCGTGTGTCAGTGTTAGTAAAATACCTTGTGTACAACATGAAGAGGGCATCCTCAGCAGCCATCCATTCTGGTGGGCAGATTGTCGATTGTCCTTCGATCACGTCGTGCCACCAGACATCAACGTCATCGTTCCATTTGTACTGAAAAAGAAGATCCACTACACTACACTGGACATAATTACTACAACTAAGGGGAAGGGGATATTGCAACTCAATAACCAGTAGGGCTCCCCCGTTAACGTACCTTAAGAAAAATACGGTCAAATACTACGTTGTGTTACTGCGGTGTTCCTGGGTGATTGTACTCTACTACTACTAGGCACTTCCGAGGGAGCCCTTCGGCTGTGAAGCCTTAGCTCACAGCACCTTGTAACTTTTCAATAACGACCGTCAATACACTAATATGGCGACACATCTGCAGAACCTACGCCACCAAACATTCGGTTGAATATGGCAGTGCTTTTCAAGCCCCTTTCAACAAATTAGCCGAAATTACGATGCGTTTAGCGTGGTGCCGAATCCTTATTTAACGACTTTTTCAGGAAAAACACATTAAGGCGCTGTGTACAGTACACTGAGTTCAGCTGTTGCTGTCACTCGGATTGTATACATAAGAAAGAGAAGCGCGATGACGACGGGACGTTCAGAACGAGTTATTTATCATTAAAAACATTAATCCTTACAAATATCTTATTCCAATCGATAAATAAAAACAACAGTTCCCTTTATTATTATATATTACGTCACTGTTATTAAAATTATCAAGATTTGTTTATAAATAATACAGTTACAATTGCTACAATTTCAATTTTAATGGTTATTTTATGGTTTTTTTTATCGAGAAAATTTACCGAAAACGTGTTTTGAACACAATGGTCCCCCCATAAATATGATCAAGATTAACATATATTTTTTTAGCTGCTCTAAAATGTATACATTTGGCTAAAAAACTGTTTTGTGAAGCCTATTTTTTTAAGATGTATTTTGCATAGGAAGCGATATATCTCGCGAAGCTTTACGTACCCGACTGATAGTTAGCCGCCGCCGTCGCATAATGCCGCAGCATATACAGCGTCAAACCTTCATTTGAATACGGTCACAGTGTTTTAAAGTTCCCTATGACATATCAGCCGAACAGTGCTGCCTCAAACCTTCCAGCGGGCGAACATTTCAGCAAAAACGCATTCAATGTTATTTGCATAGGGCGGCACATCGCCTGAAGCAAAGAGAGTGAGTAGCCGCCGTCGAATAATTCTGACTGTTTTAGTGTTGTGTATCAAGCTAACCGAATACAACGACCAATAGATAATTCAGACGTTGCTTCATTGGCGCCGTACTTTCTGTAGGTGTGTCGCTTTACTTAAAATAAATATATATATTTATGTATGTATGTATGTATGTATTATTTACTTGATGTTATCAAGTAAATTTAATAGAGTTACACTTACAAGAGAGCGCAGATCGTGCGGGAGTTTGCCACAAGGAGTAACACGTTCAATGTGCGGGACCACAATGCACATGTTCACCGTGTGGTTGTACTTGGTCTTGGCCTTCTCCAGCGCGTCATCGCAGGTGTCCTTGAGGTTCAGCAGCTTAGTCCCTCTCCATCCGCCGTCGGCGGTCACCAGGACCTTCGCTTTGCAATCTGACATGCGTTCAGCTAACGAGTCCGAGGAGAATCCAGCAAACTGAAAAGTTTTTTGCTGTTAGTATTGGCCTCTACCTCATATTACGTTTATGAGTACCTAATCTATTTTAATTATTGGATGAGGTTGACTTGCTCAGACTGAGCTGAACTGAGAGCTTATCTCTTAGCACGTCAATTTTGGCATCGCTGGTCTCTGGTAGTCTTGGAGAGTTTTAGCCTTTTAGCATCCTGTTTGGATCCATTAAAAACCAGCCTAATTAAAACAGGAAAACAATTTTTCTATTTGTTAGAAAGTCTTCTTTAGTTATCACTGTAAGATTTGAGACTGAAAATCTTACCACAACGGAGTGAATAGCGCCGATGCGGGCACACGCAAGCATGCAGACAACGGTCTCAAGGATCATGGGCATGTAGATAGAGACCCTGTCTCCCTTGCCGATGTTTCGTTCGCGCAGTCCATTGGCGAACTGACACACCAGGTCCATCAGCTTCGCATACGTTATCCGGCTGTAGTCCTCTGGGTGGTTGCCTTCCCTACGACAAGGAATATGATGTTTAGACATTAATAGGCTTGTAAAGATGATGGAGATTCTGTCGCGGGTGAAGTTTAGCTATTTATTGAATTAACGAATTAGAGAAAATCTCGTTACGCCAGCTTGGTAGGTTTGTAACTACTGTAACACGTGCTAGAAGTTCAAAGTTCTACCAATGGCGCTATCGCGTTGGAATCTGTTCAGAGATTTATTTAGTTCAGTGAAACCGTAAAAGAGGAATCGTAACTTTCGAATTATAAAATGAGTAGGTATAGGTAACTATGTGAACGAATTCGTATAGAAAGTATACTCAGTTACTACTAATGATTGAATAGAGCCGAGCTATTATTCAACTCTAAGACTATTGCTCAAGAACTTTTGAAAAGTGAAAGTGACTGCGTGACATGACGTCACTTTGGCCAGTGCCTTTTTAAATGTAATTGGCTATGCTCTGTTTAGAATGCAACAGATATTAGAACAGGCGATTCTAAACATATGTTATGAGGAATGTGTTCATATTATATAAGTGTTAGGTTATAAAGAATGATTTTGAGATGCAATGTAGAACATTGCCGTATTTTGGAATCGTAGATAATAATCGCATTTATCTACTAAGTTTTTCAACGCTATTACTGAGGTATGCACCAAGAGTTATTATGAACCAATAGCCATTTTTACAACCTAGTAGGTACAGAATCTATTTTAACCTTATCAGTTTTAAATAGTTCGGTTAGAATTATATAGCTAAGTATACATACATAATGATTTCAATACTAAAATAAGCAATTTTGAAACGCTATAGTAAATTGAAGTACCTACATAATATTTTTTTATTAACTATAAATAATGTCACCACCCCATATCATCCCATGGGTGTCGTAAGAGCCGACAGAGGGAGCATATTATGCAGAGAACAACACTGTAAGAGAAGGAAAACTTGATACAAAGCCTATACCAACCCGTTTGGCCAGCGTGGTATAGTAGGCCCATTCCTCCTTTCAAAGGAGAGGCCTAGTCCAGCAGTGGACTATTAAGGCTGATGTGATGAACTATAAAAAGAGCGATAAAGAATTCTTGACAGTATCTTGAAAATGCATTTATTTAAAAAATATGATTAACATATTATCGCAATCGGAAGTGAATCGAACTTTGAGCCGATTGCGCAGGCGGGACAACCCCACGGAACCTTGAGTTGTAGATGTGTCATAATTTTAATAGAAACGATGCTGACGTCATGAACCTTTTCATTTTGGAAGGTAGTTTAGGTAGACAAGAATATTTTACTGTAGTACAGGAAGTTATTAAACCTTTATTTTTAAATATTGAGGAATTCTGTCTGCAATTCTTATTTATAACGATTGCAAGTAACCTCACAAGCAAGCATTTTGTTAAACAGAAATGGATATTGGATATAGCTCCGTTTTATTTTGATTTTCCATAACAAGGTGGAACATTTCAACAAGTCTAATTAATACGCGATATCCTATATCTCAGAAATCGCTGATCGACCTCTACTTGATAGCGGTAATTGACCTCTACTTGATAAAGTTGTTGCAATTGACCTTAAATATAACCTCTTACGAGTAATAGGTAAAATTTTCAGTCTCTCTGAATCTGTCTTATGTATGAAAATTATTATGTTACTGATTAGATATATAAGGCAAGTGTGAATGGGACAGGACAAAGGGGAAGACCTAGGCGGACGTTCTCTGACCAGATTGGAGACATCCTGAAAAAAGGACAAGTCAGAAGTACCCTTAACAGAAGAGCATGCATGAGAAACTTGATGGGAGTAAGTGAAGCAAGAGAGGTATGTCAGGATCGTTGCAAATGGCGTTCCGTAGTCTCTGCCTACCCCTCCGGGAAACAGGCGTGAGTCTATGTATGTATGTATTTATGATTAACTAACAGATAACGTAGGTACAGCAAACACTATTAGGCGCAAGAATCTGACATGTAGGTATGTTTTTTCGGGGCCGTAGCGGTGCACTAAGAAGGGATTTCTCAAAATTTCCACAGGATCGGGCAGAAACGGCAGAATAACAAAAAAGGTGCGAGCAACAGCTAGTATGTAATGTTTAGCTCATCTAGCATCAACGAATTGTTTTATGTTATTTCTGTATCTAGAATACAGCGCTTCATCCATCTAAACACATTTTTGTAAAATTAGATCAACATCAGTTTAGCCGTTAGAAGGAATACCATAAAGTGTAAATTTTGTTTCAAAACTAATCTCATACCCGGTTTACCTAGTGTACCAAAGGATTTGGACATAGGGGAAGGTTGCTATGAATGGACAACCTAACTTTACAACATCATATCTTAAAAAATATAAGTGATAAAATGAAAGCAGTTTATTATTTTTATTCCGTGGGACCTTTATTAATAATAATCAAACGCACAAACAATTCGTGCTTATCCTTTTTGGTATAAACGAAGAAAACTAAATCTTTGGCTGTTAGCTTCTTTGGACCAAGGGCACCTTCATTGAACCACTAGGTTGCCGTCAATGGACTTCCAGAAATTTGTTCTAGAGATCCAATCCAGGCAACTTATTAGAATTATCAATTTGATTCAATAATGGCATACGAGGAGAGACAAACAACACTTACGACAACCAAACAAGCTATAGTTGTAGTTGGCGTTTTCTTGGACTTTTTGGTTTACTTCATGTAACCTTCGTTTGAGTGTTACTCTCGGGACTTCGTAAATTCTACTAGCTTCATAAATATAGCTTAAAAAAAACACAAGGCTGGTTTAAACCAGCCTTTTGTTTTTTCACTGATTCTAGAGCGAGGTTCATGCTAGTTTCATTTTAATTAAGTATTTCTTTTATATGACGACATTCTAAAATTATTAATTTACCATGTTTTCAAGAGCTTTTTTTCATAACCACTGAAATACTCGGAGCCTACGTGTAGTAAAATAAAATTCAATCAAAAGTTGCTATGCTTGGACCGGTCCAACGGCGGAACTCTCTTGTGGTCCATTGATAGCAACAAGGTATTCGTTTCGTAAAAGAAAATCTAAAATTTACAAGGTCTAATCATAGACAAAATTGAATAACACTCATGGAATCACAATTAAACTATCTAATATTTCATACCAGTGCACACAAACAAATATGTGTAGAATGATAGTTACATCAGATTGTTCAGAGTCATATAATAAGATTTTGACCGCCTACAAATACAATCACACACGTAACTCCTCGCCAAGTTCCGCAGCGTCGCTGGGGTTAGAGAGGGGTCCAACTGAGCCAGCACGGACTCGTTTCGAATAGTTTGGGTGTTGCTAGCTTGGATAGTTTTGGAAATACCTTGGTGGTCCAATGAAAACGCTGGTCCAATGATCGCGACGTTCCCCTAATATCTTTGTTGGGAGATGTCAGTTTCACAATGTTGTTTACACATACATACACTACCTACTCTTGCGCGCTCGGCTAAGTTTAGCAATCGACGTCACATTGCTCTGATAACGATAACTATTACTAGATCAGTTGTACCTATGTAACTGCGATCTAATCATAACAATTAATCATTAACGCATCCTTATGCGTTGGATTTTTGAGAGTTTTCGTTAATGTTTCTACGGAAATCAAAAATATTTCACTATTAGTCTCTGTCTGTAATTATTCTGGTGTATCAATATACATATAGTATATTAAATGCTTGAGTTACTGACAGACTCATAGACAACGCGCTGCTGAAACTACTGATGTCAAGAAGCTAAAACTTGGCATATGTACCTAAGAAAGGATTGCTCAAAATTCTCAAATAAAAAAATATGTGCGGGCGGAGTTTCGGGCATCCTCTAGGTAGTGCAGTGGTTCCCAAAGATGTCTGAGCTACGACCCATAAAAAATATTCAATCTTGAGACCCAAGTCTTAGCTGTTTTTTGACAAAAAAGGGGTATACATGGGAGGATGAAGGCATAAAGGGAAGGAAAACATTGGTCAGTCTGTGTCGCCTTACATCTCAGGTCCCACTCAATATTCGCTCGCGTCCCACCAGTGGGTCGCGACGCATAGTTTGGGAAATGCTGCTTTAGTATATGTTCATCAAAATCCGTATAGTACCTTTTGCGTGAAAGACAAATGAATGAGAACGCAAGGCTATTGTACCTATAGGTTTGCTTTTTAAATGCAGGCTAGCCTTTAGTTTGTAGTCTAGCTGCGCGTACGACATCCCTACTAATATTATAAATTCGAAAGTGTGTATGTATGTATGTATGTTCCGTTTTCACGCGAAAACGGCTGAACCGATTTTGTTGAAATTTAATATAGAGATATATTGGACCATGGAGACGGACATAGGCTACCATAAGTTGCAAAAAATTAACTGGGAGGGATTGTAGGGAGGATAGAAGTTTGTACGGCAGAAATTTTCCTCTTGGAAGTAAGAACCCATGCGGAAATAATTGAGTGTTGCGCATGTGCTATCTGTCAGTACTGTCACATCATACGCATATTGTCATATTTTGCACGGTGATTACATTGTTCGCATATCTAAACTAATAATAATTATATACTACGTTCAAACGGCTGAAACAATTTTCTCTACCAACTAAAATTATATGCGAAAGTGTTTATAGATATAGGTATATTGGACATGTATATAATTGAAACATGGCTTTGACATTTGTCATGGATACTGACCGAGTAACTTTGTACCCTATTGAGCTTCTGACTCTTTAGAATAATCAGGAGTGTCTTCACACAACCTGAAACTGAAAGTAGATTTATGTTACCCTGAATTTAACTTGCGCGAAGCCGCGGGCAAAAGCTAGTACTTTATATAGCAATAACTGACAAACAAAATCAATAATAATCATGACTTCGATAAGGCCAAGTCTAGGTCAAACCGCCATTTCTATGTTATTGTCAATGTCATCAGCTTTATCTCAATATAAATCTTGGTACCTACTATACCTAATGAACGCGAAAGTTGTGATTATGAATTGATGTTTGTTAATAAGTATTTCATGCAAAAATTGCTAAATGGATTTAAATATTTGGAGTAAATGGTTGTCATGAAGATCTTTGACAGTCGCTATAGGGCTTCAGGACCTTCTAAATAAACTGACACTAGTTTAAATCATGGAATATTGCAGTCCCAGGTTACGTAAGTCAGACAGGCACTCTATGGAAAAGCTAATATTCAGCCAAATCTGGTTCGACTAGTAAGCGGACCCCAGGCTGAAACTGTTCGTCCTGATAACCGACACCCACTTGGGCGTAACCGCGGTATAAAGTTTGAATCGAATAAAGTTACTACTGTATGGAAGACCGGGTATGATTGTCACACGGGTTGGTTGTCACAGAGGTCATAATAGAATATCGAGTGGTCGAATAAGTCCATTAAACGGCATATCGGAGTACGCTGACATGATTTCAAATGGATGTGCTACTCCCTCGCTCCTACCACGCCGTTTAATAGTCTTTTATGGCCTCTGTGACAACCAACCCGTGTGACAACCATACCCGGTCTCCCCTGCCTATCTAAAAAACACTATTCAAAAAGGCACGACATTTTTTTAAATTTAGTTTAGCATAGGTCTAGCCAGTAAATTATCAATATTATTATTATTATAGCAGCTACAAACGCCAGTTCAAATACAGTTACGTAACTTCAAAAATATAAGTACCTATACTTGAGTTCGGCCACGGCTGCGCCAGCGTACTACTATTTCACCCAATGAGGGTGGGAATTCATAAAAATCCTCTCTTAGTGCTCCCCAACACCTCCCAAGGAACATACATGCCAAATTTCAGTTTCTTGCGCCCAGTAATTTCGGCTGTGCATTGTCTGTCAGTCTGTCAGTAACGCAATAATTTATATATGTATGTATACAGATGACTAGAATTTTAGACAACCATTGTCAGGGTTTATTCCAGTAATAATAAATTCCATAAATGGTTAAACCGCCTACACAATATTGTGCCATATACTATGCAACTTATGCATATGTTGCATATAACCTAGAGGAAAATCGGTTATTTCCCACGGACACGTTAAAATACGTTACATAATGCACAAGTGTCAACTTCAAGTCATATTAGTTAAGATAATGACCGTGATGACCGATTGTAAGTAGGCTGTAGCGTTCTTTTTACACGGGGCCTTGTCACCGGTGACCTTCCAAACGAACTATTACATCTACTTATCTGTACTTATGTTATTTATAAAATCATTTGAGCGACACGCGGTATTTCATATTTATTTTATGTGATTGTACTGTTTTACCTTGACACCTACTTATTTTTACGTAGCCAGCCGCCCCGCGCCCCAGGAATAAATTCCTGCGTCACATGATTGCAAACATACAACCTACGGTCACAAAGAACCGCCAAATTTGAACAACAATAGTAGATGACACAAAGAGTTATCCCGTGTAAGATACACAAATTATTGTTTCCAGTCTGGGTATTTACCGACACAATTGTTCAGTAATTTCATAATTTGTAGAGTTATTTCGCAGTACAGTATTCTCACCAGTGCTACAGGTTTTACCTACATGAGTACCGGAGTAGGATTTTTAAATGGTTCCTTTTCTATAGTATTTTTTTAAACTTCGTTTTTAGGTTTATTAGCTTAAGCATTGGTTACAAAAATATAGGTACTTTTATTATATGTGAATTCGATGTTATTAAATCGTATATTTTTGCACTGTAAAATCTGGTGAACCGATAAGCAGATAATATGTTTTTGATAGTCAGCATAAGTTATTGTTAGTTTTACTGACGACGATAAGAAACACAATGTCACGGTGACGTGACATTATAGAGATGCAGTGTGTACTTTCAGAGAAAACGAGATTAAAGATTTCGTATTGTTTGATTTCGCGTTTTTCTGTAGCACGGAAAAATGGACGATATATTATTATGTACTTTCGACTGAAATCAAATACGTAGGTAGGTACTTAATACGGTGGATTTTGGATTTATTTAAGACACATAAATTAAGCTTAATTTTTGTATGTTGTATATAAAAGTGGATGTAATGCTAGAATATATGTAAGTATATATATATATAAAATTCTAGCGTTACTTACTGACTGATAGACTAGGCACAGCCAAAACTATTAGGCGCAGGCTGTAATTTGGCATGTATGTTTTTTGGAGACCATAGGAGTGCACTAAAAAGGGATTTATTTTATTTTATTTTTATTTTTACATAATAGGTATAGTTACAGACGACAGATCGGTAATCACATAGTAATAAATTTAACACGGTACAGCTTCAAATCTGCAGTCCACTTAAAACTATACACATCATTTACAAATATTATTATAACAGAGCTTCAGTTAAATGATGAACAGTAATGCACAGATTAGGTACCTACATGAATTTCGGTTACGGTAGCTGCGGGCAGGCTCTAGTTGTGATATACAAACAATTGTAGGACTTGTAGGTAGAGGACGTGTTTAGGTTGACAAATCTTGTTAAATAAAAAGAGGTTAGGTATATGTCTAAACAAGCCTTTCTCTAATTTTAGTGTCTCCCTGTGTTGAACCATATCCTTAAAAATTGAAGTCATTTTGTGCAATAATTTTATAATTGGAAGACAGTTTTGTATCTTTAAGAATTTAAATTGTTGTACCCATATTAATATGATCTAGGAAATAAGTAAGGAAAACCAATTCAGGAGTCCTCTTATGCATATTAAAGCCGGCGTAGGTACAGCATGAATGATTGGCCGCGGTGCTAAGTCTATGGGTTGATGCACATAGGCAGAATGCAGAGCACAAGGCGAAGCATTGTAATAGAGCGGTAGTAAAGTATGAACTGTGGTATGAAGATTTTAGTCGAAAGTACATAATAATATATGAAGTCTAACGATAAAGACAAGATACTGACAGCCTTAGGATTTTTTTTGATGCAGCCTGTTTTGGAATGTTTACTTTATTATCAATAAATACGTATGCATTTCCGTTGCCATATAAAATGCCCTGGCGTGTTTTTGCCGATATTTTTGGCTATGTGTAATATTGCAAAATCTATAGAACGACTGCCGTCTGACCTCCACAACCCAAATGGATAGCGAAATTCTGGGGCTAAGACCTGTGTCGAAATATTTACGGATACCCCCCTGTCAAGTGTCAAAGAACTTCATTTTAGCTTTGTATATGTTGGCTTGGATTATTGTTGACCCGCAAAGGCTTCGGCAGTGTAAATTGAATTTCAATACAAATTAAAAATTGCGCTGAACATTATCTCTACAAATTTAGTAAGTCTGCTACCGAGTTACGATTTGGGAGAGACTTTAGTCGACCAATTCAAAAAGTTATTTGTTTAATTTCTTATCTCTAATCTCACACAGCTTCCTCGTAGTTTCTCAATGTTAAAGTTTATCATTATTCATATTTCGGTGATAAGAGACACGTACAAAATGACACAGACATGCTGCGTTATCTTATTCCGTAATTCTTATCTCATTCAGGTTAGAATGCCGAAATACAATAGAAGATTAAATGCACGCACATGTCAGCTTGTTAAAGATATCCTTGATCTCAATCCACTTACATTGTATAAATGTATTCGTTATGTAGGTACCTAAGTAATTCAGCACGATAACTATCAAGTGTATACTGAGTGCCTATTACAGCCTGGTATTGTTTTGTAAAGTCTAATAAGTCTAAGAAGAAGAAATACGACAGCATTTTGAGGATATGATCTTCTCTAGTGAAGGTACTTCATCTATCAGGTTCGATCTCACAAACTCTATTCTTCTCAAGCATTGTTGGTCTAAAGTTATTTCTTTTGCACTTCTTGAAGAAAACTATGCTAAGTTTCACGAAATATGTTATCAGATATACATATAAGTACACGACTGCCTGGTTGGTCTCGCGGCATAAATGTGCGCGTGGGATCGGGAGGTCCCGGGTTCGATTCCTGGGTCGGGCAGTGTTATTGGGTTTTTCTGTCACGAAATTCTTAGTAGCAGCACGGAGTCTGGAAATGTGCCCGGTACGGCAATAGGCTCGCCCCTTATTACGTGGGACTAAAGTATACCTGGCGAAAAGTGGGTGTAGAAATACACCTCTGCCTACCTCTTCGGGGTTATAGGCGTGAGACTATGTATGTACGTATGTATATAAGTATACCATATATTTAGATTTCTGGAATTCTAAAAGTACAAAGTAATTGAAGGGGATCTGTATTGGTGAGTACCTACGCGCGTTTTCCAGGCATGCTGCGCGCATTGCGCATCTAGGGGGTGAAAAATAAACTAAAGGGTAGTGTGGGGTTTATTGTATATGTTCTTAAATCATTACTGAAATATACCCCAAAGACCGCAATCCGCTTTCCTTTTGTCTCGATGGATAGTTTGCGAGCTGCGACCTACCGCGGCCATTCCAGGGATTCTAGACTCTCCCATAGATATTGCACCATTTATACATTGCAGTAAGTGAGGAACAAAGAACCTTTTGTTTAATAAAAATGTTCCCTTGAGAAAAGCTCAAGAGAAAACTGGTAGACGAATATAATAAGCGGAATACCGATATACGGTCAATAATATGATTACTTTATATTTATATCGAAAAACCTAAACCATTACAAAACACTCTTGTGATTAGAATTGGGCGCAAACAAATTACATGCGACTACAAATATTGAAATTCGAGTATGATTAATTATTTGTAGACATACTCGACAGTAAGACCCTACCGTATCATTAATTGGATATTATGCAGATTATGATATACCTCTTGTAGGGGGTGTGATGTTACTACAGATAGTATTGATACCGGTTTTACATAATGCCACTGCTTGAGTAGGTAAATGTTTGCGATAACACCGTGCGTTACGACAAATTCTTAATTATTTGCATTATATAGTTTTATCTCATTACCTTGGTAAGTTGTTATCATGTAAATGATGAAGACATAATTCGAGATAATGTTATGTTTCAAAAAGAAAATTGAACTATTCCGATCTCCGCTTCTATTGGAAAATCAATAAGTATTTTGACATTTTAGGTCATTTTGTGTGCAGTTAGGTACCATGATTACATTACTAAATATCTATATTTTATTATAATATGATTGTAAAATATTTTATGATTTAATTTTATACATATATCTACGCGTTTGTCAATTTGTATATATTTGTATATATACAAATTGACAAACGCGTAGATTGGCATGATGATATAAAATCGTAATGTATCTAAATATATCACACAAATTAATGAAACAAAATTTTTTGGATTAATTGGAAATCGCACCTAGATCAGCTGTGTTCTAAATTACATAAATTTGCCTATGCGCTATATTTATTGTCAAAAACAGCAGACATTTCAACTGTGTTGATGTCTTCTCATGGTCATGTGATGTCCCTCCTAAGATATGGAATATTATTCTGGGTAAATTCTACAGAAAAAGAGTCTGTATTTGTAGCGCAAAAGAGATGCGTAAGAGCAATATGTGGTTTGAAACAAACTGATAGTTGCAAGACCTTTTTTATTAAACTACACCTGCTTACTTTGCCATGTTTATATATCTCAGAGGCAATTCTGTTCACTAGGAAAAATATAAATTTATTTGAGCACCTGAATAGCCACAGACATCATTTAAGAGCCCGAATAACTGTAGGTAAACACAACGACATTAAAGAACAAAAGTGTATTTTGTATGGCACCTCGCCTTTATAATCATTTACCTAATGAAATATTAAAAATAGAAAATTTCCTAACTTTCAAAAGTACTGTAAATAAAATATTATTGGCCACGGCATATTATTCTGTCAACGAATATCTGCTATATAAACTGAAGTAAAACTAGTTTTCGATTTCCCTGACTTAATTAAATATCTATAAACACTTTCGCATTAGAATATTAGTAGAGAAAATCGTTTCAGCCGTTTAAGCGTAGTATGTAATTATTCATTTATAAATGCGCACAACGTAATAACAATAATGCTCCTTGGTAATAACCGTGCACAATATGACATTATGTATGATGTGACAGTACTGACAGATAGCACATGCGCAGCACTCCATGGTTACAGCGCATGCGTTCTTACTTCCAAGAGGTTTTGTGCCGTACAAACTTCTGCCCTCCCTACAATCCCTCCCAGTTTAATTTTTGTAACTTATGGTAGCCTATGTCCGTCTCCATAGTCCAATATATCTGTATATTCAATTTCAACAAAATCGGTTCAGCCGTTTTAGCGTGAAAACGGAACATACTCGTACATACATACACGCTTTCGAATTTATAATTCGCCGCTAGAGGCGCGCGGATAATCTTTGACATTTGACTGTAATACTGTATGCAAGGTGATGTTATTTCTTATTTTCCTTTCGGTATATAATGTCATGGATACTGACCGAGTTACTTTGTATCCTATAGAGTTCTGAAGTCTATATAATAATTAGGAGTGTCTGCACACAACTTGAGACTGAATGTAGATTTGTGTTATCCCGAATTTAACGCGCGTGAAGCCGTGGGCAAAAGCTAGTTCAATATATTTTACATCTCTCATGTTCGGTAAGTAGGTTCTTATTACCTCCAAATGGGGCTTGTAGGTGACTAATTAGCGCCCTAGGGTAATAATGTAGCTAGAAAAGCCCTAGGGCGGTAAGTAATTAAAAAAACACTTCTTTCTTTTAAAATGTTCGCGTACATGACATCTCACCATCATACTGGCAATAGACATCATGCATTCAGCCCAATGACCAAAGAGGTCGCTTTGCTATTCATCTTTGTCTTCGTGTGAGTATAATAGTCATCAATTTTAAATAACGGCGAAGCTCAATTTCGTTCTTGAAAAAAAATTAAAAAGTTCTTCACTTGATTCTTTTTAATGAAAAAAGGTGGGAATAGAAAACTTTTACTTTAAATATTGTTTGTTTTAAGATTTTATTTTATAATTACGTGCTAATTAGGAAAAAACATGAGTTCTTCAAGTGATGAAGATTTAAGCTGCACTAAAATTGTTCTCATTTCACTATAAATTTCAACAAATAAAATGTTTTACTCTTGTAATGTCGTTTTTTTCTACTTACCTCACAATCGAGATGTAAAGCAGAATAGTTAGCTCGGGTGTAAGCACCAATTGCACCCTCGAACTATTGGCGCCCTCGCTGCGCTCGTGCGCCTAAATATCTCGGGCTGCAATTGATGCCTTACAGCCCTTGGCTACTAATCTACTATTATTAATGAAGGTTTTAGAGTGACATGCATGAATGTCAAAACAAAGATTCATGTTTGACACGAATAAACATACCCATTAGGTACTCCTTTTGTACTTAAGCTAGGTACTTTCTTAGCCAGTGCATTTGGTTTTAAGTAAGGTAGTTGTCAATTGATGCACAATAATTGAATGATTTATTTATTTATACACTAGATTGTGAACAGGTTGACTTAATGCCTTGGGCATTATCTGCCAGTCTACCTTTGAGCGGTGCTGAGAAACGTAGTAGGTGTATTAAATACTTATATTGTAAATACAATATTACAAATAATAGACATAATATGTATAATAATATATACTTATATAAGTAGGCAAACATACATACACTGTACATATATTTACTATACTATCACTATACACTATACTATCTATATGCAATAAATACATACATACTATAATATAATATGGGAACTAAAGATAGGATATGTACATAAAGCCACCATACAGTAACTACGTAATAATAAATAATGTAAATAGAAATAAAGATACAAATCCTATGACACATTCGTTGGTCTTGCCAACAGGAGCTCCTTCACTTTCGCCTTAAATTTGTATTTGGTATTGCACATCCTGATTTCTAGAGGGAAGACATTCCAGAGGAGAATAGACTGAACGAGAAAGGAATAGTGAATAAGAGATGTGTTATGGGAAGGGATAGTAAGAAGAAGATTATTAGACGATCGCAAGTTTCGGTCGTGGTTGGAACACAGATAGGTACTGATATTGACAAGTTAAATAATTTGGGGAAGAAGGAGACATAAGAATAGAATATAGGGTAGTGAGAGCACGCAAACTGCGACGATGACGGATAGGAAGCCACTTCAATTGGGAACGATAAGTAGACACATGGTGATACTTGCGGAGATTGAAAACGAATCGAATGCAGTTATTGAGAAGACGGTCGAGTTTGTTGAGAAGGTCTGCATTCAGGTCATAGTAACATACATCACCATAGTCGATTAAGGAAAAATTAAGGTCTGCACAAGGATTATCTTGGTCTTAGATGGGAGTATGTTCTTGAGGCGGTAAAGAGTCCGTAGAGTGCCGGTGACCTTTTGACTCACCTGGGTCACTTGAGTTTGCAAATTAAGTGTGGCATCCATATACAGCCCAAGATTTTTAACCAGAAGGTACAAATCTATGTCCGTACCGTTGTATATGATGGTTGGCAAACATCTTGTGTTTAATTTTCTTATCAGGCCTTGGCTGTCCAAGACAATAGCCTGACTTTTATTTGGATTTACAGTCAGCCCGAACCTTGTAGTCCAATTCTGTATTTCAGCCAAATCCTTATTTACTATGTCAACTGCAGTAGACAATGACTCTTCATTTAACTGTGTATATATCTGCAAGTCGTCGGCATACAAATGGTGAGAACACTGAAGATTTTTAGTTATGAGATTTATAAAAGTAGAAAATAACAAGGGAGAGAGAATACCGCCTTGAGGAACTCCAGCTTTTATGTCGGCCCGTCTTGAGTAAGACTCATCAAGGTGTACCGACTGCTGACGCCCTCGACTATATGTTGACAACCAATCCAGAGCCTTAGGTGAAACCTTAAGATAGGAGAGGACGGATTAAAAGGAGGTCGTGACTGACGGTATTGAAGGCATTGAATGATCTGCATTGACAGTAGTTATGTGCATGTGTTGATTGAAACTCGCTTCAGGATGTAGCCAATTTCGTTCGAAAATGTTAACATAAAGCACTAGGGTCGTTGGTGTTTGCCTAACTAAACTTTTTTGTAGTTTGTCAATCAGGTCAAAATCTTTGAAAATAATATGTTTTTTTGTCTCAGTTGGTAAAGTAAAGTCGTGAAAATATCTGCATGTAACGTTCTCAAAAGACATGTGAAATTTGCCAAGCCACTTGGCCTGCGTGGTGGACTGAAATCTAGCCCTTCTCATTGTGACAATGTTGTCGGGCAATCTTATACAGATACGGTGCTGATGATATTCTTGTACCTAAGAATTCATCTTCATAATATGAGTTCGATAAGAGGTATCGTAAACCGTCGATGTGAATAGTGATAAACTATGTTTGTATTTGTTTTGTTATCTGATTATTTATTACATCTCGACATGAGATTGGCCTACCACGGACATAATCTTCTTCTTATAGAACATTGTATGTTTTATCACTGGTATAGGTTTCGATTTTTTATCGTTTGTCGGAAGAAGCTAAAAACGTGACAAAATACGTCACGTTTTTAGCTACTTCCGACTCTGATTTGTTTGATTATATAATTAATAACGAGATATTAAGAAGGTAATTTTCAAAACATTTCTTCTATTAGTTAGAAGTAGTTTAATTTAATTCCCGCATTAATATCATCATTAACTCGTTATGGTTACAAAATAATTATATCAAATTGAAGTTTAAAAAGTGGCATGAGTTTCTTCCTGGTTCTTTTCAGAGCTCTATTAGATAATATCTTTTCGAAACTGAATTTAAACGTCGTGAAAAGATCTTATTCTACTTAAAAATTAACTAATAAGATCTGAAAAGGTCAATTCAAAGCAAAAACGTTCAATTTGAATCAGTTATTAGTTCTGTTACCCATTTCACGACTTCGTGTGCTTAGAAAATAATCACGACACACATCATGACACACAAACATGCGTTTTACGCATGAAAATCATCGCGATCGAAATAAGCATTATTACCTACCTACCATAAAAAAGTCAACATAAAAAAATTGACTTACTTAACCTTTGATTTCTTTGTATCTCATCGAAAGGGTCACAGTGTCAGTTTAAGCAATTAACAAATTAATTAGTTTATTATAACTTTATGACAATGTTCAACTTTAGAGAAAATAAAAGGTGTGGGATGATTGGATCAATATATTTTTATTTTTATTTTGTTATATTTAGTTGAACACTTTCCATTACATTTCTTTACCCAGTCAATACTTGATATATTAGTACTAGTAATATAAATGTAATTTAGATCTTGGTTTTAATCCATTTAAAGCAAAGATAATATTCAAATAATTGAAGCCGCTAATAACTGAGTATCGGAACTAAATTCGCAAGCAGAAGAATACAGTTATTCACGTACTACAATAGAGCCCGGAGAGTAAACAATATCCTGTACCTAATATGGTTACTGTTAATTAATACCCGCGGGTCTGGACGAGAGGGCTGCCTCCTGTCTGGGGAGCCAGCCTGTTCATCCATATAAACATGTTTGTTACAACAGTCTACGGGGAGATTTGTATTTATTTTGTTCGCGCCACCCCGTCGCCCCTCACACAGGGTATTGGCACCATGGTGAATAAATAAAGAGATTTCCCCCCTTTCGGCGCCAGCACGCCAGAACCGTACATCCATTTACTTGTATGTATTGCGACGTCGGCGGTTTATCAAATACCTCCCCTTGATCGATTCAGGGCAACATTGCAACTGCACCCCAGACACCCTTCAACCGCCCGTGGCTCGCCTGCTAGCCTCCGGGAGTGCGTCGAGCTGCGTTCCCTAGGCATCGAGCCCTGTGCGTACCCTGCTAGGACTAATTAGTGTCCGTTTCTGTCTGCAAACAGTCTTTGTTGTAGGGCGTATCCCGGAGGCCCGCCGACGAGAGTGCCGAAAAATCAATACGAGATGTCTGGGCATTGATATTATTAGCACTTTTGAAACAGTTGTGGGTTTAAATGATATGAATTTGCCAAATACAATTGTTTGAACGTGGCGAAAAGCAACAGCAAAAAAATCGGCGTCTAAACATATTGGTAGAGGTTGAAATTACTTGCAATGATTAAGTGAGTATAGTAAGGCAAAATCCCATGTCATTCGTGAGTGCCTTCAATAACATTTAGCTAAGGTATGACCTTTGTATAAATATTGTGACAACGTTCTGTGCGTGTAATATAACATCGTAATATTGCGGCGGTGTACTGCAACAAGTTGAAGTGTGGTAGCTGAGACGCATACTGATGGATTTACGATCAGCATGAGAAAGCGGTACCTACTGCATTTGTCCTTGCCACCATGTATCGCGATTGATTTGACTTCTAGGACGCATTAATGCGTATTGCAACCAGTACAAGTATTCCAATTTATGTTAGCTCACCAAGGACATACTTTTACAAGTTTATTATACCACACTTACGTAACAATTTTCTATGTATTTTATACTATGTGCATTACCTAAGTAGGTCACATGGTAAAATAATAAATTGAGCTCGTTATTGCTGTATTGTATTTCTCTTCACGTTAATTAATTAAAAATTAAAGATTTTTTAATCAATTTCTCTTCACAAGTATTTTAATTTCGATCTCAGTGTGTGGTACCTAAATGTATTACTTTGATTATGATGTATGGTCACCTAAATCTGTGGCTTTGGTATTTGGTATTTATGTGACAAAGACTTTAATGAATTAATGATAATAAATATAATGATGTTATTGGTATGTATAACTTATGTTTAAGGTTACTGGTGGATTATATTGAAACAGTGAGTCGCGTTCTAATGTTACACAGCATACCTGTGTTTAACTTTGTTTCATTGAGAACAATTGTGTTGGTGCACACTGAAACTCGCACAATTCGGCAACCTACTTCGATACTCTACGTCAACATCTTAGTGCATCTACTAAGACAACAAATAGTAAGCTAAGTAATTATTATTGATACAACTTGCGACAGATTGGTAGGTTTCTCACGCCGATTAGCATTATGTACCTACTGTTAACGTGATTGTGAAGAAGCACAATGCCAGCCAAGCTATTTTTTGATGCCTCATTACTGAAGCACTTGGTTTAAAATATTACTTATATACAAGCAGATAGTGTTTTACAAATATCCAGGTATAATAGTTAATATATATATTTTAATATATCGATATAATTTGTTATAGTGGAGCTTTGCAAAATGTTTCCGATTTGGGCACGAAGTTATGGAAATATGTAATAATATTGCTATCATCTTTAAGATTAATTAAGTTAAGTATATGATGAATGATTTAATAAAAGCCTTCTGAATAATTTCATGTTATGAGTAAACATACACATTGTACCTATTCGAAAAAGGTGATAAAACATTTTATTGATATAAGAAACACTCGCGCGATTTTCCCAAAAGAATGCAATATACCTATGAATCCTATGATTAAAGTTTTTTAAGCTTCCGAAATCAATTTCTAAAACTAGTTAACTGTTACGAATGTTACGATTAGTAAACATTTTCGCGATAAATTATGTAAGATGAGAGTCTGATACCAGGTTGTAAAAAAAAATACGCTGATAAGTGTAATTGCTTTTTATCTAAATGAATTTGAATTGAACTAAACATAATATAATGGAACTTTATCTATATATATTTTTTTTTTATTTGTGTCCTATGATTTAATCCAGATATTACTATACACCTGGAAAATATAGTAAATGTAGTTATATTATATAAGTACCCTTTGACATTAACATGTAAAAGCCGCGGGAGCGGAGTATGGCTAATTCCGCGCACCTCTTCCCAGGTGCTGAGTACCGGGGATGGTCGTAAATCAATATTGCAACTGCACCGCGCCCTGTCGCCCCCTCCAGGGAGGGAGCCGCCCTTACACCGACACACCTAGCAACGGTGCCTACACCCAGCTCAGATTTATCTCTGATCGATTGTTCACGCGTGGGCAAACTTGGTACAGCTAGATAGAACGAAAAAGTTTCCAAAAGATTTAGGGCCAAGAGAAAAAAATATAGATAAGATTTAAAAAAAATGTCATATTTATCCTATTTTCGCTTAGATATACGCAAAGTGGCTGGCAGCGGCTGGACACTAAGAGCCGAAAATCGGGCTCAGTGGCGTGCCATTGGAGAGGCCTATATCCACCAGTGGACTACTGCAGGCTGATTTGGGCAGATATTCATTTTTATTTGATATTAAAATGTTACGTCGTAAAAGTTTTCATACTTTAAAATGCTGATAGTTAAGGAGTTAGTTAGGTATTATGTTAAAATTATGTAACCACTTGCATATTATTTTGAAAATATTTGTTTGGAAATTAATTGATCTTAATTGGATGAATTACAGTTCTATACTTAGGTAGTGAATTTGTGTGATTTTCTTTTTATGTAGGTACTAATTTTAAATATGAGGCTTCCACAGGCATGTCTTCGAGTAGTTTTGGGTAGTTGAACAGTTTTTTGAGGAAATATAGGTTTGCTTTTTACAATTTATTGCTATGAAGTAATTAAAAATTAAGAAAAATGTTACAAGTAATTATTATCGAGGATTAGTGCAAGGGTCAATGGCCTTAACGTCATGAAAATTAACTTGTGGAGTTGGTTTTGAGTCATGATTATAATAATTAAAGAGAGTGCGAATTAGACATCTGTTTAAAATCGTCGGTTCATTTGGAATTGTCTAGAATCTAGATTATATAGGAAAATTTGGAAGCGTTTCCAATTTAAGATTGTTAAAAAAAATGTCGTCGTAAAGATGTGTTATTATTTTTTCTCGTCTAGTACTTTAGGAGCAATTAGAATTGTTAAGTGGAGTTAACAGTTTTTCGGGCTATTTTAATAGTTTGGTCTAGCTAATGACTGAATTTATTTTGTTGCTGCGAAGTTTAACCCTTGTACCTACGTCTGTAACGTACAGGTAAGTACGTTACAGACGTAGGTACCTACTTATTATTTTATGATGGTTTCAGATTTTTGTTTATGTAAACAAGAATTTTATTATAATTGCAATTTTGAAGACATATTTAGTAAGAAGCTTGTTGCGTACCTATCGGATCGCGACCTAGCAGATCTCAAAATGACTTCAATTACAGTCATATTGAAGTACCCAAGCAAATGTTGGTATTTCTACGAAATTAACCGTTTATTATGGGTCTTGCTTATATTCGCAGTATATGTACCTCGGGTTCGATCCCCGGGTCGGGCAAAGTGTTATTGGGTTTTTCCGTTTGGAAATTATATAGTAGCAGCACGGAGTCTGGTAATGTGCCCGGTACGGCAATAGGCTCGCCCTCTATTACGTGGGACTAAAATAAATCAGGCGAAAAGTGGGTGTAGCAATATACCTCTGCCTACCTCTTCGGGGATATAGGCGTGAGACTATGTATGTATGTACCTACATAGCAAATAATAGAATATGTGATCAAAATCGGAACTAATCGGAAATATATTCACAGACTGATATTATGATAGGAAATATTTCAGCACAAAAATAATATGTCCCATCGCTAAACTGGATTTTGAACATCCGATTTTCCGCAATAAGGCCTCCTTTCTTATAGGTAGGTACTTAGTGCGATGGATTTTGAGAATTAGATATGGTTTGGAATATACCAAGTACCAATTTTTTATTTTCTATCTCATTATGGTATTAGATACCTAATATTGAGAATACTGATTCAATGCTTAAAGTTAGTGAAGTTTTACATCTTAAATATTTTTTTATCGCTTCAGGTATGAAAATGTTATTGCATGTTTTAATTATTTAAACTTATGGAGTATTTTTTTGTAAATATTACGTAGGTTACCAGTGTGATCAATTGCGAAATAAGATCATCATCAATCAAAACTATTGCCTCTTCACAGAAGGAGTGAACCTATTGGAATTTATAAACACCAAAGCTAGAGAACATACACTATAATATTTGGGTAGTATTTATTTAATTCAAATGTCATAATATTTTATTCAATGAGATTAATGTCGGTCAGTCAGTAGCTGCAGCAATAAGAGCACCTTAAATAAATATGCATGTAATTAACTCACTATTGTGCAATAAGTACGTTCCTATATACATGTACACTATCAATGAATCTTAATTATTTAATTCAAAGAATTAGGCATTATGATAGACGTCGTGTTTTAATACAATATCACCAGAGCAAGCACTCATTAGTACGATTTTGTAGATTCATCAACAAAAATGTTCGCGCAGCCAATACATAATGTAACATTCATTACATAATACAATTGAACACAAACAAGCCTATTCCCAGTGGCGAGTCTCACAGCCTAGCCAGGGGAAAATCAATACCTTCGCGCGCCGTCTCACTGCATTCGCTCAGCTGGTGTGTATTGATTTTGGAAGCTTTGTCAACAGAAAATAACTTACCAGTAGAATGCAATTTTGTCTCCGTTGCCATTCCTCACGTTCCTGTCCAGCACGTTGAAGCAGACGTTGGTGACGGCTCCATCCATGAATTTCACGAAAATATCCCCCTTGTTTATGTCAAAATTATAGGACATAAAATTGCCGGCTGTAGGGGGAGTTTGCCAATGGAATTCATCTACTATTTCAGACCAAAACTTTTCCGGCTGTTCTATAGACATTTGATGCATATCTTGGTATTGCTCGAAAGACGATAATGCCGATCTGTCAGTGACATGATCGGTGGGAATATAAATCTGCGCCATCGCAGATTTACGTTATTTTTCGCGGGGCGCACAAAAGAGGAGTTACCGAGACGCGGTGTGCGCTGTGACTGAATGGGCGGCGAGTAGAGCGCGGATCAAACGTCGGTCGGTGTGGCTCGGCATGGCACTCGGCAGTTGGCACTCACACACGAGCGCAGATCGGCTGCGAGATGACGCACGGATGGAGCGCGCGTGCGCGACCTATGCGCACCTCGCGTCCGAACTGACCGACGCTGCGCACTTACGTCGCACACTGGGCTCGACACCTGCATTTCAGGAACACACTGAAAACCGCCCATTTTACTTTTGTTTACTTATAGTAATAAGTATAATGATATTGTTTTAGCTTAGTAGATTTATTCTCAGCTGAAAGCAATGACTTAATATTAAGGTTCTTATTGCTACGGCACCAGTATTGTAAATGATCTGCATATTTTCCACTTACGTTTTTGGTCTCCATGGAAATGCTTTGCAAATCTCTCTTGCTCATCTCTGGAACGGCTCCGCTCAGTACCTGCTAGATGCCCTTGATAGGTTGCAGCGGCGTGCTGTCCGTATGGATAGGTGACCTTACTAAGACCCTTGAATCTCTGCAATTACGCAGGGACGTAGCCTCAATGGCTGTCTTTTACCGTTTGTATCACGGTGAGTGTTCAGAAGAACTCTATCAACTCTAGCAGCAAAAAAATATATTTAGTAATACAAAAATAATGTAAGGGGTTGCCATTCCTTTATTTCTAAACTTAGCTAGATCCTAGTTTAACAGAAGGTTGATCAATTCAGTGACAACTAATTATCTCCCCTCCACGACTGCTAAAGGAATAGGAAATTACTGCATTGAAACCTTTTACCCGAATTAGTAGGTAGATATGTAGTTGATATAATTTGTCAAATACTTGTTTTATTTATCTACTGGCTAATATTTAAGTAACATAAACAATATCCGAACATCCCACATTTCTCGGCGTTGAGCTAAGGACCTAGGTGACCTCTTGAACCGCTACTGAAGCATTTTTCGAATTATCTTTGTATTTCTTCTTCTATACCAATCAATGCTTATTTCACTATTTCTTCGTTGTTCATTGAGATTTATCTTTACATTATAAAATACGTCTTAGGTAGGTACACTAGTAAACAGTTAACGATATTTTTAACGGCAAGACATCATCGTTTATATAAATGCTAAATCGTTTTGTCAATATTAATATTTAGACTATTATTAAGTAGGTCCATACGTAGTTGCTAATGAATATAACTTTAGGTTACTTTATTTGTTTTACCAACATTTTTTTGCACACGATATCTTAAGTTAACACTGTGATTGATATGTTATAAGTCTTACATTTGCCTGCATCCAAAGAAAAATGTGGAGGAGAATAGGCTTTTAAAACCTATATAGTGCTTGTCAATACGGAGGGTAGCTTCTGACATATCATCACAAAGCCTATTTTTTTAATGTGTTGCACATAATAAATTAATATACTAAACGCGAACTTAATGCCAGTAAACTTTCAGGTGGTGCAGAGACATATTAAAGATGGGTGCTTTAACGAAGTGAACTCCAATTTCCCATGATGAGGTAAACACCCACTAATTCCTTAGTGGATGTTTACCTCAGAACATAATTGCTTTTCTAATAATCTAACAACTTTGATTAATGTAATTTAAGTATGTAATGAAAGTCTAGCACCAAGTGAATAAAATAGGGTATAGAATTTTCTTTAAATGCTGCCTTTTTTTAAAATACGGGCAACCACTAATAGACTTACATTATTAAAGTCTAGCTATTTTGTTTTATTTCAGAAATTAGCAGCTAAGAATAAATTCTGTTGTGTTGTTGTGTAATTAGAGTTACGCTTCTAAAGCGGAATAGGTATATTAAGTTCAGAAGGTAAAAAGGAAATAATAGCAAGAGAAATATCGTAATGAAGACACAATATTTCCTTATTTTGTCTCCTGTATACTAATTACTTCACAAAAAGAAGTTGTTATTTAATAAAGAACCTACAAAATGAAACCTGCAGGAATTCCTTTTTTTACATTGGCAGTGTTTTTCATTTCGATTAATGCAGCAATTAGCAACTAGATATCCGACATATATAGTTGCTAATTCCTGTCTACATAGTCGTCGATAATTTAATTCTTTGCTTTTGTAACAGTATTTGACAAATTGTATCAAATGATAGTTATATAATTTAGAATACCCTTCACCCGTCAAATGATAGGTAGATATATAATTTAGAATACGCTTTACTCGATGTATTAAGTGTATATGGTTTTTTTTTCAATTAAGGTCTGTTATTAGTATTCCGTGTGGTGACGGATTAAGAATACGAAATGTCACCACCCCATATCATCCCATGGGTGTCGTAAGAGCCGACAGAGGGAGCATATTATGCAGAGAACAGCACTGTAAGAGAAGGAAAACTTGATACAAACCCTATACCAACCCGTTTGGCCAGCGTGGTATAGTAGGCCAATTCCTCCTTACAAAGGAGAGGCCTAGTCCAGCAGTGGACTGTTAAAGGCTGATGATGATGATTAGTATTCCGGCTTCTCTCGAGTACTTAGTATAATATAAGTTACCCAAAACCTTTACAATTCATATACCTAAGCCACCTTCATTATGAATCACTCTGAAGAATACCTAGAGAATTTTGAATTTACTGAAAAACAGATAGACAGATGCGGCGTAGGACTTTCTTTTGCTCGTAAGAAAACTGGCTTCAGCCCTCTGTGCAGTGCCCCGCCGCTTCCCTTCTCAGGTATTTGTGAAAATTACATAATAGCGGCGACAGCGGAGGTAGTATGCATCATACATGAAGCACTGCAACCCTTGTCCGTGTCTGCTATATTTGGAATCAAGCACACCTAAAAAGGTAAGGGGTCTGAAAAATACAGAGCGCATATTTGAATCAACTTATTACCTATGAGATCGAGTTTTAGTACCTAGATACTAACTTTCTGTAAAGTTTAAACGAATTGTAAACAGTCCCATTGGTTCCATTTAGGTTTTCGATGATGGATAATAATATGTCTCAGCGTTTGGTTAGTTTGGCACTATTTTTCAGTTTATCTATAAAGTGAGTAAAAATAATGTACCTAGTACCAACTTGCTTTGGAGTCTGGCAACGTGCCCAGTAGATTATTGAATGATTGCACTATGTGCTACGTAATAATACAGTTGACGATTATGGTTGCAGATTGATTTTACTTGACTTTCGATTTCCTTGTTTCAGCGGTAACTGGTTAAAAGTGTGATATTAGGCATACGCGATGGCGCTTCACACGGTTAAAAGATGTTATAGATCTTTAACTTTACTTATTGAAACTGAATATTAAGTAAGTGACCGCTTCGCCGCTTAACCCTACGTCATGTGTTGCGGGTGTGATCCTCGCACGGGATAACGTTTTGTGTTACACAAAACGTTGTTTCAGATTCAGTTGTTATTTTTGTCCGTTAGTTGAATGTTTGACACAGGATATATTATTACTAGTGCGGTCTTTGTCTTAGTAATAAATGGTTATTTGAAAATCTTTATTATTCAACAATTCAACACTGTTCACTATAGGTATGAAACGACAACGAATTAAATACTAAATGAATATTTAAAAAAAACTAAAAAGCTAAGCGTGCTTTTCTTTCACGTCGTCAGGCACATTGAACAGAACTAGTTTAAAATCATTCTAATAAACCCAAACATTATAGTAAGCTTTCTGTTGTGCGTATTTTCGAACCCTATCATCAGATGGTCTGATGACATGAAGTGGAACCATATCATTATATTATCACCTAATTTACATTCATTGCCATATTTTAAAGCAATGAAGTAACTAGCAGTGGATAGAATTCAGCTATTGCATAGTTATTGACACTATTGACAGACACACAAAGTGTGACTACCTCATTGCCACAGGGTGCTTAATAAATCAGTAAGTAAAAGCAAACAGTGTCTTTGGTAAGAAACGGAAAACTGGACATCAACCCCTATACCAATCCGTCGAGCCACCTTGATATACTACGAAATTCAATATTCGAACTATAGATAGATCTGTGAGCCGTGTGGTTGACGACATAGAATACAAGTGTCACTATCTTCCTGTGGGTGTCGTAAGAGGCGACTAAGGGATAACACGATGCAAATACCATCTTTGCGTAGAGACGGAAAACTCGACATCAAACCTTATACGACTGCCTCGTTGGTCTCGCGACATAAATGTGCGCGTGGGATCGTGGGTCCCGGGTTCGATTCCTGGGTCGGGCAGTGTTATTGGGTTTTTCTGACACGAAATTCTCACCAGCAGCACGGAGTCTGGAAATGTGCCCGGTACGGCAATAGGCTCGCCCCTTATTACGTGGGACTAAAGTATATCTGGCGAAAGTGGGTGTAGAAATACACCTCTGCCTACGCCTTCGGGGATAAAAGGCGTGACGATATGTATGTATGTATAGATCTGTAGATTTTAGATTCGTTTTTGACATAAGCTCCATACGAAATATGTCAAACACGAATCTCGAATCTCAAAAGGATCGAATATTGAAAATGGCCGATAGTAGCCCAAATCCTCTTATTGACTAACAATTGAATTTTGACACAAATTAAAAGAGGTCTTTATAGAGCAAGGCACTACGAAATGCTGTACGATGATGTAATAATACTTACAGGTCTCCTTAATAAAACCGTGTACAAAATCAGGCAAAGTTAGATGAAAAGGTTTTATTTTGCGTGAATATACGCTTTATGAAAATGATTTCCGTTAACAATTATGACATCAGCGCATCAAATCATCAGTGAATATAAATAAATCGCAAATCTGACAGTACCTAATTAATCACATTTTGCTATTAGGCACATCTGCGAGTGCATTAATAGCGGAATTATGCACTTGTTAATAATTCTTATTAAAGGAATCAAATTTTGCGCCAAATCGTACGGTATCTCACTGAAACATTTGTATGTTCGTATGTTTTTTTTTTATAAAATTAAGATAAAAAAGATCGGCAAACGAGCAGACGGATTGCCTGATGGTAAGCAATTACCGCCGCCCATGGACACAAGCAACACCACAGGAGTCACAAGTGCGTTGCCGCCCCTTGCGGTTGGGAAAAGGGACAGGAGGAGGAATGGGATGAAGGAGAAGGAATAGGGGATGGGCCGCCGGCACTCTCACTCACCGAACGAAACAAAACAGTTTGGGTACTGTTACTTCAGGTCGATTTTCTGTAAGAGGGTAGTACTTCCCTTCCTTCCGAGCCGGCCCATTCGTGCTGAAATCAGCGAGACTCTATTACCTATTAATGTTTTTTAGTTAAATTACATTTGAATGATTTATAAATAATCGTTATATTTGGTAATACGCATCCGCAAGGCAGCCTGTTCAAATATACTCAATTAAATTATACTTCTTCTACAGTGGCGTAGCGTGGGTTTTCGCCGCCCGGGGCCGATTAGAAATTTGCCGCCCCCTCTACTTTTAGGTACCCTACTACTTCTGCCAGATGTGTAACGTTTGTCGGGAGTATTTCGGGTCGTTATGTTTGTATGTTCATTAGTTTGTCTTTACACCCCAAACGGCTTAAGGATTTAAACAAATTAGTTGTCATTTGATTCTTCTCAATTGTAATATCATAAAGCATAGGGAATAATATTTTTAGGAGAGAAACGTGGCAGCTGTCAGCGGTATTTAAGTGTCGCGCATGGTAGCGGCCGTTGGCTTGGCTGCAATATATAGCTTAGTGTATAGGTCTAGACAGCTTCAAAGATTTTCATGAAGTAAATCTGGAGGGCTTTTAATCAACTATAGCAATAGATCCTAACCAAGTGCTTTGTACTACTTTTACATTTTTCTACAGGATAAATACCTTATACCGCGTTACTTTGTAGAGTACCTACATCCGTGAACATGGCGTTTGCAACAGTACCAAAATATCGCTTACTCAAAACAAAGGTAGGCAAAAAACAATCGGCAAATAAACAAAGGCATATAATTCTCCCGAAGGAAAATGAAAAAGTAATACTAGTGGACACGAAAGTTTAAATTCCTATGGTCCCGCCTGGACCTCGCTCTGGTTGACATCCGGGATATCTTCGGTTAGAGGCGCGTCAGTGAGGCTCGGTGGTCGTCAGTACTAGGTCCAGTTGTCTATACGCGAGATATACATACAAGTGTGGATAAAAACTTTCAACCTCCTCGAGAATCTTTGAGTTGAGGGTGCGGTCATCCGAAGTTCTTAGTTTCGTTAGATCGGGCTGCCTCAACTGCAGAGCGAAGATCCCCATGATCCCCGGTTTTCCTCGATCACAGCCGCCATGGCGCGGGTGTTAGAGCGTCAGAGGTCACGCCGCATTAGCTTGCGTATTTGTTGGCTTACGGCCCTCCCATCTGGCAGAGACAGCTGACAACCTCATCATTTCGAGAGTCTCGGCTGAAAGTTTAGACTCATTGTTTTTTCTCAGTGCGGGGAGGACATTTCGGGACCAATCTCCTAGTGCCGTCAGTACCGTGACCACTGTGTCTGTCTTCTAATTAATGCTGTCGGTGGTTTCTAACAGATTGAAACAATTCTGCAATTCTAGTTGGAACTGCTCAGAATTCATGGCTGATTGGGGCAACGTAGAGTCGGCGAATAGACTTCATTGAATGGGCTCTTTCAGTTATAAGGTTGATATTTACGTGGAGAGCCTCGTACTAGTCAGTGATCGCTTCCAATGTTTAAACTATTGATCACCGAGATGTTTAAATATGTGCTTTCGGCCTATCGTGTAACTCTTTCTTTCTCACATTGTCGGAGCTTCGCCAAGTCCACTATCTGTGAGGCCTTCTTCTTGAAAACGTACTTGTTTCAGCCTTCTTCTTGAAATTGTATATAGCCCTTGCTTCGTAGAAAATAACTACCCCTAAGATTATTTTGAATTTACCGTATGCTCCGATTTTCGTTTCACTTCGTCCTTCTCCTTCCACTCTTGCATTAAAGTCCCTCATTACAAAGTTGTACTGAGCTTTGGCCGTACTTAGTGTTGCCTTAACGATGCCCTCCTACATGGCCTCAGCTTTCTCGTCAGGGTGAGTTAAGGTCGGCGCATATACCTGTATCACATTTAGGCAACGCCGCTATGGGGTATGCTACCTGGGTTGACTCACTACCGACTTCCACAATGTTGTTGACGGGTTTCCTCCTGACCAGGAAACCGACGCCACCCCAAGAGAGAAGGTGGTCTAACAGAACTTATGCACCGCCGCTACCGCCACCGCATCCTTTGCCAGGAATAACGGAGCTGTCGGAAACTGGAGGCCTTATTTCATGGCAATAAATTTTGGAGGGATTGTGCGGAACAGTCCGTAGTCAGAGATAAAACCAAATTATTTAAAATATGATGTAATTTGATATTAACAGCAAGCATGTCTAAAATCACTTTATGCTCTACTTGGATCTTTCAAAGTCTGAATAAAATGATGACGCCTTGGAATGGCTGGTCTCCTCGTCTAAGTACATAAGATGGCCTGAATCTAAGGTAATGGTACCCTCCTCCGAATTAAGGGGCGACCGAGAACTGGTGCCATTGTGCGTTCGTGTGCGGCATGCCAGGACGCTGGGCGCAGCCGGGTGACGTTGCTGCCCGTCATTATGTAATGGCCTTTACGCAAACGCGCTATAATGCCTTAATTTCGCTAAGATAAGGAGTTGATATGCGAAATCTGTAAGTTTATGGACAAAACCCGCTTCAAGTACCACAGGGTTACGTCCAAAAATTCGCTAACGGCGTTTGTAATTTGTGCCTTTGATTTTAACGCGAAGGTCACAAATATTGGAGTCAAAGTAATGTCTTAGAATACCTGTAGGTCCATGCTTTCGTCTCTATTCAACTATAAAAATTATGTTGTCCGATTATGGCGCCTCATTTCCTCACTGCGCTTGCGCCGGTGTGCGTAAGAACACGCAATGAAACAAAGGATGATTTTGTTTTCGATTGTTGTTCTTACTACTTTCTACTGCGCCCGCGCCACCGCGCTGTCCTACATGAATGGGGTAATTCATGTGTTTTAAAATAGTTATGAACTTTTTATTTTAATTTTCGCGGCGTCATTTGCCGCCCCCTTAAATGTGCCGCCCGGGGCCATGGCTCCCCCGGCCCCCCCCACGCTACGCCACTGCTTCTTTACAAATAACTTCTCAAATACCAGGAATACAGATATTAGCCAGGCTCGTACCTGGCTAAAATCTTTTAGAAAATTGGATATTTATCCTATTTGAGAATTATTTTTATATTTATTTAAAAAAAAAAGCTGATATATTGACGTGAGAATTTTCAATTGAAAATTAGGGTTTTATTTCGATATTAAGTCAAAATAAGGCGTAAAAATAAATATTTTAAATAAAAATCATTAACAGTGTGTTTGGAACATAAAAAGGCAAGTTTTCACCAATTTCGTGTAAAAGAAAAAAATATTGTAAAAGTTAAAAATAAAAAACCAAAAACTTGGTTACTTCAATTTTTCACATAAATTATGACGTTGTGTGAATAAAGTGTAATTACAAAAGTTGTAGATCTTTTTATTACCTACAACTTTGCCATTGACGTTTTTCCCGTAGGACTTGTAGTTTTGCTGGCAATCGAGATAAACCCTTTTTTCCCCTTAAATCGCAACCCCATCCACTTCCCGACCTCAGATCGCCCGTAATTTATTTTTCCTTAAATTTTTGCTATATTATCTTTCTTTTCCAATGGGTTTCATCCTACTGTAATTTTTTTTTTACTTTTCACCGTTTTCTAACGTATCTGCACTGGTCTATGTAGCACAAGAACCATCTCAAGCAATATTATTCACACCAATTATTTTGACTACGTCGTAGAGTTGGTATAGTTGGGGCTGGTAGAGTTAGAGCGTCATAGACTTTCCCATTTGGCTACTTGAGATGAAAAAATATTTGATATATTTTATAACTAGCTTTTGCCCGCGGCTTCGCCAGCATGATATTTTTATAAAGAGTGACCTATGTAATTCCCCGAGTTTCAGACTATCCATGTCAAATTTCATCACAAACGGCTCTGTAGATTAGCCGTGTAGCATACAGATAAACAGATAATACTGAAAAATTACTTTTGTTTTCATAATCGTTGAACTTCAGGTAAAGATTAGAATGTAAGTATATTATTGAAGTTATGAAAAGCTTATATAAATACTGAATATAACAGCAGCAAAAATAAAATCTGAAAGCAGGTATTAGGTACCACAAAGTACATATCAGATAAACAGACCGTCCCTCCGCCTCGATGTGCTTATGCGCACTAACTCATAGAAAGCGCTTTTAATGACGCTGCGCTAAGGTCAGATATATCGTGATAACTTTTAACTATTCGTCCAAACTACTTACTGTAAAATACATAGTTAATCTTCATTAAATAGGTACCTACCTACTGAAGGCAATAAATCCATCATTTTTGAAAACAATTTGATAACTACTCTAGAATGACCATTGTAAAAAAACATATCTATTTCTTTTGATGTTATACTGTTTTATTACAATAAATAATGATGTAGTTAGATAATGTACTAAAAGTTAAAAAGTAATTCGGTAAGTTCTAGCTACCAGATCACACCAGTCTTCTCATCAATCTGGGGTATTGATCAGACAAATATAAAATCGTTGGACAAGTGAAATTTCTATCACAATGTTTATTCTAGTTACGCTACGCCCAAAATTATTTGTTTAGTTAATTTTATTTTCAAGTTTTTAGTTTTGTTGTTAGTTGATACTTCTCATTTTATTTTCATAGTGAGGCCTTTTCTACTAATCAAGCACTTTCATTTGATACCCATAATGAGGTATTTGTGGCAAATATGTAATCCGCCATTTTGTGGCGGTAGCCATCTTGGATTTTTCATAGTAAGCTCTATTCTACCAATCAAGCCCTTTCATTCGATACCCATATTGAGGTATTTGTGAAAAATATGTAATCCGCCATTTTGTGGCGGCAGCCATCTTGAATTTTTCATAGTGAGCTCTATTCTACGAATCAAGCACTTTCATTTGATTTCCATATTGAGGTATTTGTGAAAAATATGTAATCCGCCATTTTGTGGCGGCAGCCATCTTGGATTTTTCATAGTGAGCTCTATTCTACGAAGCAAGCACTTTCATTCGATACCCATATTGAAGTATTTGTGGAAAATATGTAATCCGCCATTTTGTGGCGGCAGCCATCTTGGATTTTTCCTAGTGAGCTCTATTCTACGAATCAAGCACTTTCATTTGATACCCATATTGAGGTATTTGTGGAAAATATGTAATCCGCCATTTTGTGGCGGCAGCCATCTTGATCACAATCATTTAAATAATATTATCTTTTAATCTTGATGACAGTATGTGTGTACACCAAATATCAGATCAATCTGTCATCAGGAAGGGGGTAAAATTCCAATTAATAGCTTTCAGAGCTCAGGATTTTTGCCGACTTAGTTGATAATTTTCCTTATATTATGGCAACATTATACAAAATCTTTATAAATTGTAGCCTATGTGTTATTCTGATGTATAAACTATGTTATTGCAAAGTTTCATCCAAATCCGTTCAGTAGTTTTTGCGTGAAAGAGTAACAAACATCCATCCATCCATCCATCCATCTTCACATTTATAATATTAGTAGGATGTGGTTATGTCAATGAATAGCCACTCTAGTAGCCATGGGCATTAAGAGGTAGAATATTGGAAACATGCGTTAGATACTAGGCTCTACGCCTCTACTATGACATTTGATAATTTATTACGGTTTCGACTTGCCAACATTTTACAAGAAAGTGCATGTGGTGGGATTTCATGTCTTTTTACAAGTGGCATATACATATAATGCATAGACAATAATAAAATAATAATATTCTACTTACAACATGCCATATACTTATACACAACACCATTAGTCCTACTAAACAGAGCTTGTACTATGGGTACTAGACAATGGATAAACATACATATATACGTATGTACATTTTTTTGTAAATACATACATATTATATGTCCGTGTGGAGACGGATTAAGAATACGGAATGTCACCACCCCATATCATCCTATGGGTGTCGTAAGAGCCGACAGAGGGAGTATATTATGCAGAGAACAGCACTGTAAGAGAAAGAAAACTTGATACAAACCCTATACCAACCCGTTTGGCCAGCGTAGTACCTATAGTAGGCCAATTCCTCCTTTCAAAGGAGAGACCTAGTCCAGCAGAGGACTGTTAAAGGCTGATGATGATGATGACATACATATTATACATAGAAACACCCTGACAAACATTAATGTCCATGCGCACAAATGTTTGACTCTAGCGGGAATGGACCCTGCGAACTTCGGGTGCCATCGGCGTAGCAGTCAGTTACTCTCCCGCTACGCCACCCGGTCAAATAATACGGTAAAAATAATACACAACAATACTTCTTTGATTTGCTCATTTTATAGTTAGCATGTGTTATTTAAAAAAGCTTTTAAGTCTATAATATAATTCTTGTAATGTGGGGGTAATATTACACCTCTGCCTACCCCTTCGGGGATACAGGCGTGAGTCTATAATATTTTAGTCTATATTGGTCTAAGTGTTTACTATGTACTACTTCATACTTTAATAATAATAATAATTTTAATAATAATAAATTTTTATTTGCATAAAATGTAGGTAATAAGTTGAAATATATAATAGGAGCCATATACATTTTGTCAAACTGTGACATGCAAATCTTAATTAAAATCCAAAATAATTATATTAACATTAGATATAAATAACTATTAAATTGTAAATTATTTCTTAACCTATTATTACAATTTACACTCATTTTTTACGGCTTCAAAGTATTCTTTTATTGAGTAGAAGGATTTCTCAATGAGCCAGTCTTTAAATTTCTTATAAAATTTGTGTGTAGGTATTTGTTTAAAACTACTAGGTAACGCATTAAAAATGCGTCCACACATTACAATACTACTGTTTAAATACATAGCCGTTCTGGGTACCTTTTCCACTTTTTAAGATCTCTAATTGCGTTTTTATGATATAATAATCGGGTCCAACATCATTGTGATAGCCCATCTCCATAGAATTTTATTTGTATAGGTATACCTACTTATTGTCACTACATTTTAATATTTTTAATGTTTCACTAAGTACAACCTACCTAATAGTTTTATTCGTATTTTTTTAAAATGCAGTAATACTTTGAAACTTGATTAAAACCATACTGGAAGTTGCAGAATTATAAAAAATAAGAGATAAGTATATTATGTATATAAGACTTAGGATACCTATATTAACAGTATGATACAAATATCATTTATACAGTTAATTATTATTATTAATATTATATAATTATATTAATATAACTCTTTGAGTTTCATAATTCCTAAAACAATATTTTTCCTTTACTTGAAAACATAGCAAAAAGCAGCTAGACCAGTCTTCCTTGGAAGCCTCTTAAATGGGTTCATGAAACGCATTCATCGCCTATTCAGGGTTCGTAAAACATGTGCCCCTACGTTTGTCCCTATTTTTGGAAGCAAAAAGACGTAGCAAGGTGCGAGGTCCGGGCTGTATGACGAATGCATCACCGGCTCTACGTTTGAAGCCTTCAAATCTGCTTCCGTTACGTTATAGCAGAATGTACAACCCAAGTTATCGTGGTGAAAGATGACCTTACTTAAAGGATGTTTTCGTGAACTCGTTATGAGATTTTGGGCAAGCAAGGTGATGAAGTAACTGTCCCGTGATATTCAAGTGACACTGTAATGTAATGTCCTGATTTGCCGAATTTTCTTTAAAATATTTCAATTTTCTTATCGAGATTCCATTCTGCCTACTGCCTACTGCCTTTTTCTTTCAGGTTCAAAGCATTACACCCAGATTTCGTCACCAATCACGATATTGTAATAAGCTGGCCTTAACTCTTTACTCATTTTGGCTCATTCCAATGCCTAATTGAGAATGAATTTGCTAGCCGGCTTCAATTATTACTTTATTAGTATTAGCTTGCGTTTTCCTTGATTTGTCAAGATGTCCTCATAAAGAATTGTAGATACCTATACAAAGCCTAGCTTAAAACTATGGAGAAACAAATTAGAAAAGTGGGACTAAAGAAGTCTGTCTGTACTGTACATTTACCGTACCACAGACATTATTTGAGTGCACATGACAGAACCTAGAATAAATTATGTACCACAAAAATTACATAAATAAGTTTAGATCTACACTAGATCGCTAAATGTATGTACAATACGAACAAAATTATGACTATGAAACATCTTATATCTACAAATTGAAACTTATTATTGAATAAGTATTCATAAAATAAATATGAGAGATAATATTTCATTCAAACAATCCGTTAATTCATTTTTCATTATGGTGTCAGCATTTACTCTTTAGTGGAAGACTCCAGTAATTTGATTTTCAAAGAGACACTCGAGTTACATTGCATGCAGTGGAGTCGGCAGCTGCCTACGGGCACCATCTTAAATGCCGCGATGGTATTACAATATTAGTCAGGAGCCTATTGAACCTCCAATCGATTGCAAATGAATAAATGATAGCAAACCCGCCCGTTGTTCTATCATTTGAATCGTAGATTAAGGAGCTGAATATAGACTTGGCTGCAGAGGTATTTGTTACATATTTTATAGCCGTGCCACAAATGGAGGCAATCAACTCCTTCTTTCACCACGACTGCAGCCAGACGCTTATAGAACCGTAGCATGTAACTTAATCGATATCGATATTTTATTTAGTTACTAGTATTTAAGTTTTGATTGGAGGGTGGTTGGGCGTAGACGAGCTCTCACACCACACGTCCCAGACGTACGTATGCATTATGCATATACGTAGATTCTAGAGCCAATGTAGCAAAGGCAGGCCCTCAGCACCTCACCTATAATTTAATCGCATCAATGTAGCTGTATCCTACTTGAAACGGGCTGTGTGTAAGCCGGGGAGGCAACCCCATGTCTGTGTCTGCCAGACAATTATTCTATAAAGGTACAAATCTACATATATAGAGACGCGGTAAGGTGCACGTCAAAACCACCCGGTTGGGCGTAGACGAGCTCTCACACCACACGTCCCAGACGTACGTATGCACTATGCATATACGTAGATTCTAGAGCCAATGTAGCAAAGGCAGGCCCTCAGCACCTCACCTATAATTTAATCGCATCAATGTAGCTGTATCCTACTTGAAACGGGTTGTGTGTAAGCCGGGGAGGCAACCCCATGTCTGTGTCTGCCAGACAATTATTCTATAAAGGTACAAATCTACATATATAGAGACGCGGTAAGGTGCACGTCAAAATGTACCTACGTACATGCATCGGAATATGGGTATTCAACGACGCCAATTGAGAGATTAAACATTTTGGTTTTCGATTATTTAGGTGTTTATTTTTTTATGAGTTTCAAATATGTAGTTTTGAGGTAAAAGTCGTAAATTAATCTTTAGTAATAAAGGTATTATAATTTTCTTACCGATAGGGGCTTTATATTATCTTGCGTACATAAGAGGTACGTAGCTCTCTTTTAGAGCCCTCACATTAAAATTTGTCTTGCCATCCTGGAGACGCGTGTTTAGTAACACACAAAACTGCTAAGTCTGTAAACGTCAAATTTTGAAACAGACAGCATACAAAATAGTATAGTAGATTATTAACCGAGGGTCGAAAGAACCAATTCCCGAGGCATTTAGACGCACGAGCGCAGCGAGGGCGGCTATAGTCCGAGTAGGAATTGATTCTTTTGTGTTAAACACTCTAATTTTCGTTTCAAATATGAGGAAAATAAAACTAGTTGTTTATCTAAACAATTTATTGATAATATATCATAATATTAGTAGTACTTATTTAAAATTAATTGTCAAGTTAGGACAATTCGTGAAATTAAAAGTTACATTTTTGTTTGGACAGTTTATGCCGTTTGATATATTATGACAAATTTGGCCGTTCTGGCACTTCTGGATATCTGTAAAAGTAGGAGACTCTTGTATTTCATCAGACGATGGATTCCATGGCTGATACTCCCTGTAAGTTGTCGGCTAAGGCGAATTGGGGCGTATTTTTATAGTCTCAGTTAATTTAGTTGAAGTTTTAGTCTTATTTTTACCCGACTGCGCGACGCGAAGGAGGGTAATGTGTTTATCAGTCTATGTATGTATGTATGTATGTATGTATGTATGTTTGTTTCTATGTGGCGTTCTAGAGACCAAATGCGTAGGCCGATTTTGATGATTCTTACGTCAATCGATTCGTCTTAACCTTGCGAGTGTCACTAAAGACATGACAGTTATCAAAATTCACCACAGCGTCAACCAGACACCATATTGTCAAAATGAAAAAAAAATATGTCGATGAACTATGTCATGCGGGGTGTCGTTGAATAGGTATTTTAAAATCATATTTAGGTCTCTTTTACCATTTTTCATTTAAAATAATAGTTTAGGAGATATAACGATGTAAAGTTGTTTAACAAAAAAAAATCTCGCTAATTTTCTTACTTATTGATTTAAGTTTTTATTTCAAGCATAAACGATATACAAACACTTGATTGCGAAATTTACCATCTTATAACGAAGTCAATGAATCGCAACTAAAAAGTATAAAATTACCCGACTGCGCGACGCGAAGGAGGGTAATGTGTTTATCAGTCTATGTATGTATGTATGTATGTATGTATGTATGTTTGTTTCTATGTGGCGTTCTAGAGACCAAATGCGTAGGCCGATTTTGATGATTCTTACGTCAATCGATTCGTCTTAACCTTGCGAGTGTCACTAAAGACATGACAGTTATCAAAATTCACCACAGCGTCAACCAGACACCATATTGTCAAAATGAAAAAAAAATATGTCGATGAACTATGTCATGCGGGGTGTCGTTGAATAGGTATTTTAAAATCATATTTAGGTCTCTTTTACCATTTTTCATTTAAAATAATAGTTTAGGAGATATAACGATGTAAAGTTGTTTAACAAAAAAAATTCTCGCTAATTTTCTTACTTATTGATTTAAGTTTTTATTTCAAGCATAAACGATATACAAACACTTGATTGCGAAATTTACCATCTTATAACGAAGTCAATGAATCGCAACTAAAAAGTATAAAATTACCCGACTGCGCGACGCGAAGGAGGGTAATGTGTTTATCAGTCTATGTATGTATGTATGTATGTATGTATGTTTGTTTCTATGTGGCGTTCTAGAGACCAAATGCGTAGGCCGATTTTGATGATTCTTACGTCAATCGATTCGTCTTAACCTTGCGAGTGTCACTAAAGACATGACAGTTATCAAAATTCACCACAGCGTCAACCAGACACCATATTGTCAAAATGAAAAAAAAATATGTCGATGAACTATGTCATGCGGGGTGTCGTTGAATAGGTATTTTAAAATCATATTTAGGTCTCTTTTACCATTTTTCATTTAAAATAATAGTTTAGGAGATATAACGATGTAAAGTTGTTTAACAAAAAAAATTCTCGCTAATTTTCTTACTTATTGATTTAAGTTTTTATTTCAAGCATAAACGATATACAAACACTTGATTGCGAAATTTACCATCTTATAACGAAGTCAATGAATCGCAACTAAAAAGTATAAAATAAAAAAAATAATTTAAAGAAAAACAAAAAACCCGACTGCATAAAAACTAAAAAGAAAGAAACAAGCCCAGTAGTTTAGAATTCTGTTAAGTAATATGCAGAACAGAACGACTCACAGTCGGGGCACATTCAAATCTTCCCAAGGGGCCCCGACTGTGGGTCATTCTGTTCTGCATATTACTTAACAGAATCCTAAACTACTGGGCTTGTTTCTTTCTTTTTAGTTTTTATGCAGTCGGGTTTTTTGTTTTTCTTTATGGACTGAATCCTCAATGTAGCCTTCGGCGACTGTGCTGGATTTCCAGCCTCCATGTCTTATTAAAGTTGTCATGTTTGCCCCAGAAGCTGCTAAAAGTGTTGCTGACGTTCGTCTATAACAATGTACGGTATACTGATCACAGTTTGGTAAATTCAAATATGTTGCTATCAGCTTCGGCATACCTGAGATATTATTTTTACCGATCACTTGTTTAAAGCATTTTCCCTTCTGGTAGTTGAGAAAAAAACGGTCCGTTTTGACATCACTAGGTCTAATTTTTTGATATTTCTTTACTATTTGTGTAAACTCTTCTTGTACTACAAACCAGCGCTCAATATTTGTTTTTGTTTTAGTCATTTTTACTAGTAATAATTGGCCTTGACTTTCAATGTCCTTAATTGTCAAATTTGTGAATTCACTGCTTCTGTAAGCGTCGCTTATACCGAGTATCAATACCACCTGTGAAAAACACGTAATTTTTTAGTATTTGTGTAATAAATACGTTCATTTTTAGAATAAATCTTACCTTTACTGCCAAATATATCTAGTCAGGAGCATCATTTAAAATTTTTTGACAGGTGAAAACCTTAGATTTCCTACTCTTGAACCTCTGAGACTGTCTTTTCAAAAATGATGTTAAATTATGGATTTTTTTCAAATTTGCATTGTGTTTTACACTAAGTGTACTCTTGAGCATTGAATATCGTCTCCATAGCGTAGAAGGCTGCAGTTTGCTAGACAGTCCAGACAGACAGTAAGAAATACACATTCGGAAAACGATTTTATAGTCTTTTCTGCTCGTCACTTCATAAAATCATTGTACCTATGTGTTTTAAAAAAGTGGATTTCCCCCGGCAACTAAAGTGTACGGGTTACACCTGGACACTTTTCAAAAACCCTTGCCGGTCGGCCCGGGACGCCCTTCGAACTAGGACACATCCGGGGAATACCGGACGGATGGCAGCCCTAGCTATAAGCATAAGATGAAACTAGCATCTGCCCGTTTGGCAGTTGTAATGTTTATGTTGAATGTAAAATACATAAAAATTATACAAGCATGAAACTACTTTCCTATCACTCTGACAAGTAAAAAACGAACACTCGTGTGATGTCGAGGCATCTACGTCTTTACTGTATGGACCAAATTTTCTGAATTGCCATCCCCTATCCGTGCTTCCTCGTTAAGGGAAAAAGAACATTTACTACACCAACACGTGGCATCATTCTGAAGGCTCTACAAATTCTGTAAGATGATACTAGAGAATACACATCAATGACTGCCTGCGACAGAATTAACAAATACTTAAATAAAACAGGCACGAAAACAAATAAAGATAAATCCGCACTATGCAGTCATGCAATATACCTTTTTGTAGGATTCAAGTTCGTAGGTTGCAAGAAAATAGGTAACTAGGTTTATTCTAAGACTTTTTTTAAGCCTCGGCCAATCTCATTTTTATTTTAGATTCTCTGAAACTCAGCTAGCTCGAAACCTCGATTCTAACTATTGCAGGTACCTAGGTTCTATTGAGAGGTGCTGTGCTCGAGCCTTTTTAGAGGAGATCTGTGGTGCCTACCGACGCTATCGTACGTAAATCCAAATTTGTCTCTGCAGCATCTTACATACTACTTTCATGAGATACTTACACTTATTTGTAGTTCTGCGTGTGGTTAAGGTTCGCTTCGCACCTTAACCACATTATAGTATAGAACTTAATATCTATTGTAATGTTATAAAATTATTAGGCTGCTGTTGAACGCCTGTCTCATTGCTTTTTAAGGTGAGCATATATGTATATCTCTACCTAGGATATTTCAGACGGTCTAACCTGTACTTACATATTTATTTATCAATATACAGGGTGTAAAAAACCCTTAACGAAAACTGAAATCCCATGTTGTGCTAATAACTACAATAGTTATTTGTGCACCAAGAGAGCAAAGTTGTTTTTTGTTTCGAGTGCTGATTTTGAGTCCTGAGCGTGGTGAGGGACTCAACAGCACGAGATACAAAAAACTTTGCTCTCGTGTAGCACACATAACTTTTCACCACAGCAGTGAGAACACATATTACTTGGGAGACATAGAAATGAACAGGAATAGATTGAATTCTGCATAATCACTTGTTGATTTAACTCTTCTGGTGTTAAAGTACAGTCATCATCGCTAGTTTCACTCATCTTTTTAGATTATTTTATATATTAATATAATTTAACACGTTACGCTATACCTACTTACTGTATCAGCATCAGCGAAATTTTTATTCCCGCTACTTTTTTAAACCGCGTCCCTGATGTTTATTTTTCAAATGTATCATTGTTGTAATTCTAAATAAAAATGTATTGGTTAAATACTAATTTTATACTATTAATTAGACTTATTTTTATTAAAATCCAATAATAAATTAAACATGTAAACAATAACATATAAAAAAAGTAATTTCTTTATAACAATTTTTTTTTGCTTTGCCGTAGGTGTTTTCTTTGAGGTCGAATTCCAAAATCGAATTTCGAATTCGAAGGGGTTTGTTTTTTCACTCACTTTTTATATACATGTGAAAGAGACAGAGCACAGTAAAATTCAAATGTATCAAATTTATGGCTGAACAATGTCAATTCGTGACACTGAAGATTGAAAAATTAAAAAGCTACTTTTACTCACGCTCGTATCAAAATCGCGTTTTGTTCACTGTTGTCTCGCAGTAAAAGCGCCATGTTTGACCTGCTGAGGTGAAAACATTTTTACTTCGGCACCATACCTGGGAAATTACTGGTTCAGGAGATATTGAGGCTCAAAGTTAGTATGGAATTTTTCTAAATAGGTACAAAATCGACGCATTTACCCCGCCAATATGTTCTTTAGATGTCCTATAACCCCATGGATAAGTAGGTATTTCAAGCATTGCACGCGCACGCTTTTAATTGCGGTTTAAAAAATGTGAAAACTTAAAAAAGAATTCGTTTCCCAGGTATTATTTTTGATTAGCATGACTTGGCATGATGTCCACAACGTGTAGACTTCGGCTTGGTGATGGGTCTTGTGATACCCTGTATAAAATAATAGCGGAACACAGAATATGTGACAATGGGCAGCAGATAGCTCGAAGAAGAGATGGCCGTTAGGCAGAAAGATTCTAAACCTAAACTGGCGGTTACACACCGGAAGATACAACAGGGGCAGGCTAGGTGGACCGACGATCTTGTTGGGATCACGAGTAATGGTTGGATGGAGACGGAGCGGAGACTCTTGAGGAGGCCTATGTCCAGCAGCAAACATCTATAGGCTGAGAAGATGATGAAAGTGTAGCCTGTTTCACATTTTACATAGTTACTTTATTACTAATTTTCTTAACAAACTGTTATTTTAAAATTATCAAACGTTATTAACAAGGCTCTACAAAAATTAAATTAAAGGAAGAGTGACGATTATATCCCGTCCCTATCGACATAGCCTGCGTCGTTCAGCATATCGATCGTTAGGAGCCAGAATAAAGGGACAAGAAGCACGACCCTATGTACCGGGAATAATGTAGGTACGTAGGTATAATTTTAGGCCTGTGATTTCTTACTTGTTACTTTTAATTGTGACCCTCAGAAGTAAAGAACCGGGTTCTAAAAGATATCGTTGAATACCACAAGACCAATAGAATAATAAATGAATGGCCGAAATTTCAGCACTAAAAAGCATAAATTTGAATGCTGCTTAGCTCTATTATTAATATTTTATAGTGCTTACCGACAAACAACAACTGCGGTACTTCAGTTAAGAGATCGATCTCCCTTTATTGTACTTTTGTTTAACACCGTAACACTAATTTGATAAAGTAGTTGTAGCACAACTACTTTTACGTATACTTATACGGAAAATTTTTATGCGTGGATAATGTTAGAACCACGTAGTTTTGTAGTATTAGATAACCTCGTTATACTGGCAGGTATTATAATGCAGTAAATAAGGATATAAAACACGCCTTTATCCTTCTTTACTTACTTACTGCACTTAAAATGTGTAATATTTTAAGTTTATTAGTATTTATACCTAGTTTATAAAAGGGGGTTTAATGCTTAGAGGCATTCCAGGGTTTCGTTCCTAACCCTTCGTGCTCTATCATCTGACCAGCTCATTGGTACGTTATTATCGTCTAGTAAATTAGAATCCTCTAGTAAACTCTAAAATCTCAATTTTGCCTACTTCTAGTTCTTGTATCATCATGAAACCTGACAATAATTTGTAGATTAGGTGACAATACGATATTAGGGTACCAATGAGCTGGTCAAATGATAGAGCACAATAAAATTTATATTACATCTGCACGAATTAAACCGTTTCTGTCCGATCCCGTGGTAATTTTGGGTAATCTCTTTTAGGGGCACCCCTACGGTACCCAAGGAACATACACGACAAATTTCAGCTTGCTTAGTCCAATGGTTTTGGTTGTGCGTTCTCTGTCCGTCAGTCAGTTAAGCAAACATTTTATATACCTACATAAATATACCTACATAAATAGGCAGATAACATTGTTAGTTTAGAGGTCGATTATCGAAGTACACTAAATGCTATAAAGAAGCTCACAGGGACGGCTTACATTCTTCGATTAACGCTCTAAGAATATTTTCAGGCTCCACTAAAACCTGTGCAGGATATCCATAGTGTTACCCAGGGTATCATACATGTAGATGGGCAAAGCCTAAAGAGTTCGAATTACGTAATATAAACTCGTAAGTAATATTGTGTAATGACATCAAAGACAACCCCGTATTGTTCAAAAAAGTGTAGGTTATACAGGTACGGTACCAGAGCCACTTTTGTGAAATAAGACGAAAGAGCTCCCAGATACACTCGTCAAGTGAAATAAAAATGAGGCTGTAGGTTGTCAAACAAATGTCCGCAGCTACTCTCGTTATTTAACCGTTTCAGCTAGGGAATGCAAATCTCACAAGATTCGGGCTCAAGCGAGATTATGAATAACAATAGGTACTGCGAGAACTCGCCAATTTCGAGATCTCGCGAGATTGGCAGTGTTGTATGTATAATAACCATTTATTATAAGATAAACATTTATTTTCACGAATTTTCAATAGACTTTTATGTATCAAACATTGTTTGACGCAACGCAACGCTAGTTGGAACCGCAGATCTCAGACAGACATCCACGAACTGTAAAAGGTTGCCTTTTGATCCTCCAGACTCGTGTAAATCCATATCATTTTTTATTAATGCCGATACCGACAGATTCCAACTCCGTCCGAGTCAGTCTGCGCTACGAATAAGATGTTTTTTATGCTCGAGTGCAATCTCGTTAATCTCGCGAGATCTCGCCCTTTTTTCGACCGAGATCAATCTCGCTAAAAAAGGCCGAGATCTTAAATCTTAAATTGTCAAAATAAAAAGTTCTATTGTTTTGGCACGTTGCGTTTTTGGCAGATTGTTACTTCTTCTTCTTCTGCCTGCCCTGTTCCCTAAACTAAACTTACAAACTTACTTTTTCTTAAAGATCTCGCGAAATCTCGGCCTTTTTTAGACGAACGAGATTGCATTCCCTAGTTTCAGCTCGATTCTGTGCACCCCTACGGTCCTCAAGGAATATATCGACGTCCCCAGGGAATAAACCCGTAATCGCAAAACTCAAATTTTACAGGAAAAATGATTTAGTGTTTTTGGGGTATATCTCTTCAACAAAATGTAACTATGACAAAATTGTAATATGACGAAAAAGCTAATTTTTATCCGAAAAGTTTACAGTATTTAGTGTAACTATTAAAAATGCACATAATTAGTTATTCACCAAAATACATATTACCGAAAATGGTGTCATAAAATTTTTGGTGTATTGATATCTTACGATCCAGACTTATTAATATTCTTCCAGTTTTGTTTTCTTACCGAATTATTCTTGTAAATTTCTTGAAAATCATGGGCATAATATTGCTTTACTGGATTACTAAACGTATTTTTTATTACAGGCGAGAGATTGTAATGTTCAGTTACCGACTTGTTATGGTTAATTTTAAATAACCATAAATGGGTAACGTAGTTATGACCCGTATAATATAGAAAAAAATTGTTAGTCATATCATCGTAATCATTGAAAACCGATTATGTAAAATAAATTTGTCTTCGCTATCTTCAAGGGAATAACTAAAGAAAGCTTACAAAATTTATGAAAATTGTAACTTTTATTGGAAACCAAGTTTTCAAAGAGATCACAAATTACAATCAGTGAAAATATAAAAAATAGCCAAATTAAAACATTAATAACTAATCAGTATTATCATTTGCATCATCATTATCATCGCGATCATGACTAATTTCTGCAGAAATTAAAGATTCATAAAATGCGTGGTAATACCGAGGACTCGCTCCACTATTGCACAAAGACAGTAAATCTCTATGCAACGCCTTGCTTATGGGAAGAGGTTGATGATGAGCCTGTGCCAATACAGTGTCTTCTTTCGAAGCATCTGTCTTAGGTTTTCGCCCACGTCGTTTGGTTTGGAATGAACTTAAAATATTTAATTCAGAATACGCATCATCATAATCATATTTAAAGAAAACTTTGTCCTGTTGGGATGATGATACATGAATTTCCATTACACAGACCAGCGTATCGTTTTTCCATCTATATCGCGACGCCAATTCAAAGGATTTACCAATTGTTTAATGTCTAAAATATCTGTTTGCTCCAATTCTTACAAAGTATATTTTTCTCCCGGAACTTTGGAGTTTAGAATTATTATACATTTGATCAGGTGTGTAAATAGACTTATTTCTCATGTATCTTTCAATACAGGCATGCATTGATTCGCCCACGTTTTGGCTATGTCCAGTCTCAAAAAATCTGTGGGTTATAGACAAATTTAAAGATTATAAATTTAAATATAACGGAACCACGACAGCAAATTGGACTGCTAGTAACTTACAGGTAGCTGCTGTTGAATTTTCACGCCCATTTTGAAGTAACATAACATGTTTAATGGCTTAACAATCAATCAACAAAAAAATATCGCATTTCAGTTTGGCAATAGGCTCGCCTACTATTAATAATAATAATAGTACCTCTCTGGGGCCATCGTTATCTCACCATGAGACTAATGCAAACTCGGAGGGCAGAGTAATAGCTTTCAAACATCACCTTCATCATGTGATATAAACAAAAAATGTATTACAAGAAGAAAAGCGCCACTGCGGTCTCAAATGCTTCAGAGGGTTGGTCAGGGCCTCGTCTCCGGCTTACCTTTGTTGGCTGGTTGGAGTGGATTTCCAAGAGCGCCCGCAGGACTCTCAACTCTGGCTTGCCTTAGTCGGCCGGCCTGAGCCGCAAGTGCTATTAGCTCGGGGGTGGAAGTGTCATAGTCAAGGGCGTAACTACGGGGAAACCCGCTCCGGGTCTCCGTTGTCACAAGACCCGCGATGGCGAAACCAGTGCCGCACCGCTCGACACCCTTAGCCACTTAACTTGCACGATCAAACAGAGACACAACACACTAACATCCATGATACACAAAAGCAAAAACTAGAAGATTGGAAAAAGAAAGTGCTTCATGGCCGGAACCCTCATGATTTAGAGCAACCCCACATAGATACAATAGCATCAAATAAATGACTTAGGATAGGCAATTTATTTCCTGAAACAGAAGGCTTTATTATTGCAATTCAAGATCAGATTATAAACACAAAAAACGTCAGAAAGTATATAATTAAAGATCCCAAAATTACTAATGACAAATGTCGTAAATGCCATAACCAATCAGAAACCATACAACACATAACTGGAGCATGCACACAACTCACACAGACAGATTACTCTCATAGAAACAACCAGGTAGCAAACATCATACATCAACAACTAGCACTCAAACATAAACTCATACAAGACACAAAAACTCCTTATTATAACAATTATTGTGTGCGCAATAATCTGTCGCAGTTTATTTCCGTGTTTAGAAAGAGATGAACTGACTATCACCGACGCCGCATGTTAGTATTAGTGTGCGTAATGTGTATTACATGTAGAAACGCGTTCTTGAGCCGCCGAGCGCGAGCAAGTTACCGCCAATATGAATAGTAGGTATAAATTTATGTTCCGGATGATAACTGTAATAATGAATTACCGAAAATGTTTACCACAAAATTTACGATAGTAAACCTGTTATGGTGTTAACCAGCTATTTTGCTGAAATATTTTCCAGTACTATTACTTTACCGAAATGTAGCCGCAAAACTTAATTTGTAAAAATGTATTACGTTATTTTTCTAGTAAATAAAAAAATAAAAATTTCCAAAGAACAAAAGTGTTATAAGGAAAAGCGTTGAAAATTACAGCAGAAAAAAATTTAAAAAAATTGCATAGGTGTATCCCGACCCCTAGATACCGTAAATGGTATAACAATAAAAAGTAGGTATTAGTATAATACAGGTTTATTCCTTGGGGGCGTCGATATTTTCTTTGCATGTAGCAGTTAAACACACGCAATATTTTCAAAATAATAAAATTGCATGACTGTGCACACAATAAGCGCTTTAAAAATATTTTACAGACAACGTAAACATGAGAATTTTATAGATACTTAGTATATATAATAATTCTGACTGTAATGGAAGGTAACTAGAATGAGGCACTCGTGTAATAAAAGGGGTAAGGCAGCTATATATTTTCTTTCACTAACGCAAAAAGTAAGTTTAGTAACAATCTACGCAACGTGCAAAAACAATAGAATTTTTTAATGTGACAATTTAACATGCGAGTAGTCAGCGACTGGTACCTACGTGATTTTAAACTGGTAAGTACACCCACCCTATGATGATGATAACAAATAGCGTAGTGCCTAAATAAGAGCGGAAGAAAAGCCTGTCACGCATTTCGCTATCGCAGACCACCCCTGAACACGGCTTAATATCACACTAGAGGATGCCCGCGGTTACACCCGCGTTATTTAAGGCTACTGCTCCGCTCCCGTCGCTCATAGCGCGATGTTATAATATAGTCTATAGCCTTCCTCGATAAATAGGCTATCTAACACTGAAATATTTTTTCTAATCGGACCAGTAGTTCCTGAGATTAGCGCGTTCAACCAAAGAAACAAACAAACAAACTCTTCAGCTTTATAATATACTAGCTGACCCAGCGAACTCCGTATCGCCTTTTTAAGGCTTTTTTTCTAGTTCCTTTTATTTCCAACTACTTTTCCAGGAAATTCGTAACAAAGTTATCAAAGAGTTTATAGAGGGGTAAAAACAAACGAACATTGATTTTTATATAAATAATGTATAAAATTTTCCCATCCGCCACCTTTGATTTTCCATCCGCCATCTTCGATTTCCGAAAAAAAAATCTCATCCGGCATCTTTGATCACGAAATATATGTTGTGTTTGGATTCACCACCCCTTAAATCATCAGAGATGATACCCATATTGCTTTTTTAAATTTTTCCCATCCGCCATCTTTGATTTCCCATCCACCATCTTGAATCACGAAACAGATGTTGTATTTGGATTCGCCATCCCTTTTAACATCGCAGACGATACCAATATTGATTTTTTAAAATTTTCCCATCCGCCATCTTTGATTTCCCATCCACCATCTTGAATCACGAAACAGATGTTGTATTTGGATTCGCCATCCCTTTTAACATCGCAGACGATACCAATATTGATTTTTTTTAATTTTCCCATCCGCCATCTTTGATTTCCCATCGGCCATCTTTGATTGCGAAATAGATGTTGTATTTCGATTCCCCACCCCTTAAAATATCGAAGGCGATACCCATATTGATTTAAAAAAAAAAATCACATCCGCCATCTTTGATTTTCCGTCCGGCATCTTGGATCACTAAATAAATTTCATATTATTAATTAGCGTCCCGAAATCTCGAAAACGATACCCATATAGATTGTATCCTATTCGATTAGCCTTTTTTGCCTTTGACCCAACCCTCCCCCTTCTCGTTAGACCATTTTATTATTTTTGTATGGCCCCTAAAAGTTGTGGCGTAATTTTATATAGCCTATAGGCTATAACAATTTAAAAATCCGACTGCTAGTTCCTGAGATTAGCCAACATTTTCTTTTAGCCATTTGCCCGGCCCTGAAGGGTCAAAGCGTTATGTTATATAGCCTATAGCCTTTCGGAGTAACTGGGCTATCGTATACAAAAAGATTTTTTCAGATCCGACCGCTTAGACAAATGATTGGTATCGCTTCGCTGTACTAGACACCGCGCTGCCTAAGAAAAATAAGTTCATAAATGAGGCAACTCATTTTGACAGTGTGTGTCAAACAAAAGCAACAAGACGCATGCGTGAAGAACTGTGTTGTCAGCTTCTCAACGGTTACCCGAGTAAATGGGAAAATATTTTATCCTGTGGTCTAGTGGATAATTTATTGGTGTCTAAAACAATTTAGAAAATTCTTAAAAAATTACAATACATTAAAAGCATCAATATATTTGTGTATATGTTAGGCGTACCGCGTAAGTTCCTTTATGAGAAAAATGGTGGGTATATTATCCAATGATTAGGTCTCATTTTATTATGATGTTTTGTTTTATGTACCTACTTATAGTATTTTGCAAATTATTATTAGAAATAACCATAGACAAAATAAGGTGTGTTCAAAACAGTGCTTTCTATTTCCATGCTACTAGTCCATATAAATTTAGTTACGCATTATTAATTTAACATGAATAGTCGTGAAAACTACTTTGAATAAAACAATAATCTTACACTTTTAATTACACATATAATTAGGTAAATCGTGTTTCTTGGGAAAGGTGTTCAGTTTCTAAAAACTAACATCTTTCACCTTATTCGTAAAGGTAGGTATAAACATAAAATAATATAGAAAAAGGTAAAATATATAATAAATAGGTTAGATAAAAGAAATAGTAAAATATAACGAAATAAAATAACTATAGATTCACATAATAATTTCTGAAAATTAAAATCTCTCTCTCAACTGTGGGGAAGTTGCTTCTTGTACTAGCAGCAACACTGAATGGCGTTTTCAGTTTTCTGTAATTTTATGTTGAAATATCAAAATTATTCTTATTTTACAGATGGTTCTTATTTTACAGTTGATACCAGACATCTTATTATTTTTTGCTGAGTTATTTTTACTCAGGATAAAAGCGCAACTTGGCATTGTACAGCGAATTATTTCCGTAATTAATTTAGTGGATATATGCACCTGACAAACGGCTGTCAGTGTGACAGGTTCAACCATGCCAGCTGGCACGGTTTTTTCTGCCTCATTTTACAAGTATGAGGGCTCCGTCTAGTAGAGCAGAGCGAGACCAATTATTAGTCTATGTCCGACCGGTAGTTCCTGAGATTAGCGCGTTCAAACAAACAAACAAACAAACAAACAAACTCTTCCGCTTTATTATATTAGTATAGACGTTGCCCGCGGTTACACCCGCGTTATTTAAGGCTACTGCTCTGCTCCCGTCGCTAATAGCGTGATGTTATATAGCCTATAGCCTTCCTCAATAAATGGGCTATCTAACACTGGAAGAATTTTTCAAATCAGACCAGTAGTTCCTCAGATCAGCGCGTTCAACCAAACAAACAAACAAACAAACTCTTCAGCTTTATATATTATAGCTGACCCAGCGAACTCCGTATCGCCTTTTTAAGAGTTTTTATTGAATTCCCTTTTTTCCAAGCCCCTTTTCTAAAGTTACCATTGACTTAGCGCTTAATCTCTTATCATTCCAGGGTCTATAAATGATGCAAATCAAATATAGATTTTTAAATAATATTGAATTGCCCATTCCTTAAAATATCGGAGACGATACCCATATCGACTTTAAAAAAAAAATCCCGTCCGCCATCTTTGATTTCCTATCCGCCATCTTTGATCACAAAATAGGTGTTTTATTTGGATTCACCATCCCTTAAATCATCAGTGACGATACACGTATTGATTTTTAAGAATATTCCCATCCGCCATCTTTGATTACCCATCCGCCGTCTTGAATCACGAAATAGATGTTCTATTTGGATTCCCCATCCCTCCAAACATCGGAGACGATACCCATATTGATTTCTAAGAAAAATCCCATCCGCCATCTTTGATCACGAAAAAGATGGTGTTTTTGAATTTCCCATTCCTTAAAATATCGGAGACGATACCCATATCGACTTTAAAAAAAAATCCCGTCCGCCATCTTTGATTTCCTATCCGCCATCTTTGATCACGACATAGATGTTGTATTTAGATTCGCCATCCCTTAAAACATCGGAGACGATAACCATATTGATTTTTTAAAACTTTCCCATCCGCCATCTTTGATTTCTCATCCGCCATCTTTGATCACGAAATAGATGTTGGATTTGGATTCCCCATCTCTTTAAATATTGGAGTTGATACCCAAATTGATTTTTAAAAAAAATTCCATCCGCCATCTTTGATCACAAAATAGATGGTGGTTTTGAATTCTCCATACCTTAAAATATCGGAGACGATACCCATATCGACTTAAAAAATTCCCGTCCGCCATCTTTGATTTCCTACCCGCCATCTTTGATCACGAAATAGATGTTGTATTTGGATTCACCATCCCTTAAATCATTAGAGACGATACCCATATTGATTTTTAAAAATTTTCCCATCCGCCATCTTTGATTTCCCATCCGCCGTCTTGAATCACGAAATAGATGTTCTATTTGGATTCCCCATCCCTTCAAACATCGGAGACGATACCCATATTGATTTCTAAGAAAAATCCCATCCGCCATCTTTGATCACGAAAAAGATGGTGTTTTTGAATTTCCCATTCCTTAAAATATCGGAGACGATACCTATATCGACTTTAAAAAAAAAATCCCGTCCGCCATCTTTGATTTCCTATCCGCCATCTTTGATCACGAAATAGATGTTGTATTTAGATTCGCCATCCCTTAAAACATCGGAGACGATAACCATATTGATTTTTTAAAACTTTCCCATCCGCCATCTTTGATTTCTCATCCGCCATCTTTGATCACGAAATAGATGTTGGATTTGGATTCCCCATCTCTTTAAATATTGGAGTTGATACCCATATTGATTTTAAAAAAAAATCCATCCGCCATCTTTGATCACAAAATAGATGGTGGTTTTGAATTCTCCATACCTTAAAATATCGGAGACGATACCCATATCGACTTAAAAAATTCCCGTCCGCCATCTTTGATTTCCTATCCGCCATCTTTGATCACGAATTAGATGTTGTATTTGGATTCACCATCCCTTAAATCATTAGAGACGATACCCATATTGATTTTTTTAATTTTTCCCATCCGCCATTTTTGATTTCACATCCGCCATCTTGAATCACAAAATAGATGTTGTATTTGGATTCCCCATCCCTTTTAACATAGGAGACGATAGCAATATTGATTTTCTTAAATTTTCCCATCCGCCATCTTTGATCACGAAATAGATGTTGTATTTCGATTCCCCACCCCTTATAATATCGAAGGCGATACCCATATTGATTTTTAAAATTTTCTCATCCGCCATCTTTGATTGCCCGTCCGCCATCTTGGATCACTAAATAAATTTCATATTATTAATGAGCGTCCCGAAAATCTCGAAAACGATACCCATATAGATTGTATTTTATTCGTTTAGCCTTTTTTTGCCTTTGACCCAACCCTCCCCCTTCTCGTTTGACCATTTTATTATTTTTGTCTGGCCCCTAAAAGTTGTGGCGTAATTTTATGTACCCTATAGCCTTTCGGAATAATTGGGCTATCATAGGCAATAACAATTTTTAAAATCCGACTGCTAGTTCCTAAGATTAGCCGACATTATCTTTTAGCCTTTTTAGCCTTTTGCCCGGCCCCAAAGGGTCAAAGCGTTATGTTATATAGCCTATAGCCTGCCGGAATAACTGGGCTACCGTATACAAAAAGAATTTTTCAGATCCGACCGGTAGTTCTTGAGATTAGCGCGTTCAAACAAACAAACAAACAAACAAACTCTTCCGCTTTATTATATTAGTATAGACTAGACGATGCCCGCGGTTACACCCGCGTTATTTAAGGCTACTGCTCTGCTCCCGTCGCTCATAGCGTGATGTTATATAGCCTATAGCCTTCCTCGATAAATGGGCTATCTAACACTGAAAGAATTTTTCAAATCGGACCAGTAGTTCATGAGATTAGCGCGTTCAACCAAACAAACAAACTCTTCAGCTTTATATACCTATTAGTATAAGATATTACTTATATTAGTAAGTATAAAATACATACATTTCAGGCGGTGTCACTCTTTCATCGTCAACGTCGCTCAGAGCCAAACAAAGATAAAAATAACATGTTTAGAACATGACAAAGCAAAATATTCAAGTAATCTATCATTCATATGTAACGTTATTTATCGGGTAAATATTGCGATCAGATGTATCTTGAAGTGCCGGTACAGATATGTCCCTTTTATGCTTAGTCATGTGAATCAGCACAAAATAATAACATGTATTCTTATTTGAACTTGACAAACATGCCTCGACAATGGGTGAATTCGTGTGCATATTGTTATTTTTATCTGGACTTCATATTTTTGACACTTTACCTAATATTTAACTACGCACAATGACTACGCACTATAATTTTGCTCTTATGACGTTTGAGGACCTCATTTGGGATAAATACTGTCATTATAATCGTGGATGACTTACTTAGGTACCTACTATTCACCGAATTCCAGTTAGCTAGGTGTAATTATATACAAATTAAACTGCTGTACCTATTTTGATATAAAAATTTTAAAATTTGGCAAATAGGTATATTTACCAAATTTTAGGAACAGATAAGTATTATTAGTTTATACAATATTTACATATTTATCATATTTAATTTAAATACATACACAAAGATATCACAAATAACACATTTTCATAAACAAGGAAGGCAACCGCCGTTAAAATTATGATTCCTTTACATACCTATTTTCATCATCATCAGCCTTTAACAGTCCACTGCTGGACTAGGCCTCTCCATTGAAAGGAGGAATTGGCCTACTATATCACGCTGGCCAAACGGGTTGGTAAAGGGTTTGTATCAAGTTTTCTTTCTCTTACAGTGCTGTTCTCTGCATAATATGGTCCCTCTGTCGGCTCTTACGACACCCATGGGATCATATGGGGTGGTGACATTCCGTATTCTTAATCCGTCACCACACAATAATATTTTACTTGAAAATAAATACTTCTCTACAAAGCACTTACCTGTCTTATAAAATATTCATCTATTAACGTGTGTAATGGTTCAAATCGTTACCTACCAATGTCGGTCGATTGCAGGATCAAAGTTTCGTTATAATTTAATCTAAATTGTTCTATAAAGATCACAACACATCAATATCATTAATGTTATAACTTCTTATGCTTTAGTAAAGACTTTTAATTAAAGTAGGTACAGTCAGCATCAAAAGTCGATGACCACATTCAGATTTTCAAAATCAATGAACATTATATCACCCATAAATCGCTTAACAAGAAGGGCGCCAGAATTGAATGAACATCATTAAAGTTCAAAACTAACTGAACACTACTTGTCAAAGGCAGTGACCTTTTTGTCATCAATTTTTGACACCATTTTGTCAAAAATTGCTGATCGTTATAATATCCGAAAACATTTAGAATCATCAGTTTGAATTTATACCATCGACGTAATTATAGATTTTTTAGTTGAATTGAATTGTAACCTTATTCGTAAAGAAGTAAGACTTATTTTCAAAAATCACGCAGATTTCGTTCAAATTCATACCGTCGACTTAGTTTATGATTTTTATAGTTACAATTGAATTAGAACCCAATCCGAGGGTACGAATTTACACGGTGATGATAGGCTAGTCGACGGGAACAATTTTCATACATTTCCTTAATGCGCCCTCTATCGATCGCTACTATCCGATAAGGGTGCTTTTATAAAATCTATGGAAATAGGGTTGTTTACAACTAGTCAAATCAAGCACTTTTAATTAAATGTCAAAAACGACCTTTGTCAAGGATTTTGTATGAAATATGATGTAGTGACGTCATAGTGTTTTTCTGTCAAGTAGAATACTTATTATCAATAAATTGACGATAAAAAATGTTATATAAAGTTTTAACATTAATTGATGAATTAAACTGCTATTATTTTGACATGTTTCACTAGATAAAAATACTTGTATAATTTATTTCACATGCAGGAAACTTCCGTGACGATCGCGTGCAAAACTCGTGGTTTGTTTGAAAACCAAACTCTTGGTAGACCCCTATATACATATAAGACTCATTTTCAAAATTCACACAAATTCTGTTTTTATTCAATTCTTTGTAAAACTGTTTACCCTTGAATGTAAAATAATATTTCTACTTAATTATCACTTTGTATCGAATGTAGACCATTGCGGTTGCAATTATTTATCATCTATAAAATGTTGTATTAGCTTTAAATAGTATTATATAAAATTATTTACTTCATAATACTTTAATAATAATATAATTAATCACATTAGTTTATCAAATGTAACGACCTCCTTTATTTAGTTCTCGGACGTCACTGGCCGTACTGGCCGAATGACTGCTGACGTGATGTTATGCTTTTTTTACCATAACTTTGTTTAGCGACTTATGAAAAGTCATGGT